>OZ024731.1:5000-1205000 GCA_964016875.1 Fallopia convolvulus
GTAATTTGTCTTCTCCCGTCTAATGATATCGATTACTTTGATGGATTTTTATTGTATTTTGAGTCGAGAGCTTCGAAATGAGTGGTCATAATAGCCAAACGAATATTGGAGTGAAAAGTTCTAATCTTTCTAACTTCTATGTACAAAAATTTATAGTGCTTTATTTTGTTAAGGATTTAGGAGTGTTTATTTCTAAGTGAGGGTGTATTTGTTCTATTATTCTGATATAGTAGTTAGTTTCAAGGTTATGGGTTCTATGTTAGGGTTAGGAGTTCTATGGTTGGAGATGGGTTAGGGTTACGAATTCTATGTTAGGGTTGGGGTTAGGGTTAGGGGTTCTATATTAGGGTAGGGTTAGGAAATCTATGCTAGGGTTAGGGGTTAGGGTTAGGGGTTCTATATTAGGGTTAGGGTTAGGAAATCTATGTTAGGGTTAGGGGTTCTATGTTGGGGTTAGGGTTAGGGATTCTATGTTGGGGTTAGGGTTACGGGTTCTAGGTTGGGGTTAGGGTTAACGATTATATGTTATGGTAGGGTTAGGAAATCTATGTTAGGCTTAGGAGTTTTATGTTAGTGTTAGGAGTTTTATGTTAAGGTCAGGGTTGGGTTCAGTGTTATGATTATGCTTATGGGTTCTATGTTAGGGCTAGGGGTTCTATGTTGGTGATAGGATTAGGGTTAGGAATTCTAGCATTAGGAGTTCTTTGTTGGGGTTAGGATTTTTATGTTAGGGTTAGGGTTAGGGGTTTTGTATAGCATTAGGGGTTCTATGTTAGGGTTAGGAAATCTATGATTGGTTTTATGTTAAGGTTAAGAAATCTATGTTAGGGTTAGGAGTTTTATGTTAGTATTAGGGTTAGGGATTCTATGTTAGGGTTAGGAAATCTATGTTGGGTTTTATGTTAGGGTTAAGAAATCTATGTTGGGTTTTATGTTAGGGTTAAGAAATCTATGTTAGGGTTAGGAGTTTTATGTTAGTGTTAGGGTTAGGAGTTCTATATAGCATTAGGGGTTCAGTCTTAGGGTTAGGGTTCTATATTAGGATTAGGGGTTCTATGTTAAGGTTAGGAGCTTTATGTTCACAAGAAAGCTCTCAAAATTTCCGGAAAGGTTAAAGGAAGGTGGATAAATCTGGGTTAAACGGGAGAGGTTTCCGACGTGCTTGGATTAAATCGGGCGTAACTTTATTCTCGATTGTCGGATCGGGATATATCATACACAAAAAAGAAAGCTCTCAAAAAGACGAGGTTATTGTTAGTTCCGGAGGTCCTGTCCACAACAGAATCTTGAAAAAATGTCGTTTACGCCTCCGAATTCATGCTTTTCCGTTCAAAACTACCCTAAAACGCCCCGGTTTTTTTCTTTTCTTGCAATTTCACTTCTCTCTGCTTGTCCTATCAATTCGTTTCATGAATCTGTATTCTAGTTTGAATCAATAGCTTCGAAATGATTGGTCACAATAGCAATACGGATTTTAAAGTGAAAAGTTATAGCCTGTTTTGCTAAACGTCTCAGTTTTTTCTTTTTCTTGGAATGATAACAAAGGATTTGGGGTTTGAATTTCAGTTCGTATTTGGTTTATACTATATGGTTAGGGCGTAAGGTTTGTGGTTAGGTTGTTGGTTTAGGGTTTAGGGTTTAGGGCTATAGTATATGGTTAGGGTATATGGTTTATGTTTGTGTTTCTGATTGAGATATATTATATGGTTTGGGGTTATTGTATAGGGTTAGGGTATAGGGTTTGTGTTAGGGTTATAGGTTTAAGGTCAAATCCAAAGGGCCTGTCCCCACCGGAATCTCAAAAAAATGTCGTTTAGGCCTCCAAATCTGCGTTTTCCCGTTCAAAACCACCCTACAACACCCTTATTTTGAGCTTTTCTTGCATTTTCGCTTCTCTTGCATCTTTCTATCGTTTCATTTCATGGATCTATATTCTACCTTGACTCAATATCTTCGAAATGAGTGATCATAACAACAAAACGCATCTTAGACTGAAGAGTTATAGCATTTTTTACTAAACGTCTCAGTTTTTTACTTTTTCTTGGAATGATAACATAGGCTTTGGGGTTTAGGTGTCGGTGTGTCTTTGTTGTTATAGTATATGGTTAGGATATAGAGTTTTTGTTTAGGGTGTTGCTTTAGGATTTGTGTTTGGTTTGTTGGTCTAAGGTTTAGGGTTTGGGATTCAAATTAGAATATATTATATGATTTGGGGTTATAGTATATGGTTAGGGTATATGGTTTATGTTTGTGTTTCTGATTGAGATATATTATATGATTTGGGGTTCTTGTATATGGTTAGGGTATAGGGTTTGAGTTTGGGTTATAGTTTTTAACGTCAATTCCGAAGGGCCTGTCCATTTCAGAATCTCAAAAAATGTCGTTTTAGCCTCCAAATTTGCGTTTTTTCTTTGAAAACCACCCTATAACACTCCTATTTTGACCTTTTCGGGCAATTTTCCTTCTCTTGCTTCGTGATATCATTTTGTTTGATGGATCTATATTCTAGTTTGAATCCAGATCTTCGAACTGATTGATCATAATTGCAAGAAGAGCCTTAAAATGAATAGTTATAGCCTTTTTTTTCCTAAATGTCTCATTTTCAACCTTTTCTTGGAATGATAACATAAGGTTTGGGGTTTAGTTTTAGGTTTCGGTATGTATTAGGTGTTATTATATATGGTTAGGGTATGGGTTTTTGGGTTTAGGGTTTGTGTTTGGGGTGTTGGTTGAAGGATTCGGGTTTGAGATTGCGATATGGATTAAAACGGGCGTAACTTTGTTCTCGGTTGTCATATCGGGGCATATGATACATGGAAAGATAGCTCTCGACAAGACGGGGTTATTATTAGTTTCGGAGGGCTTGTCTTTATTGGAATCCCAAAAAATGTCTTTTTAGCCTCCAAATCTGCGCTTTTCCGTTTAAAACCACTCTAAAACTCCCCGGTTTTGACCTTTTCTTACAATTTAACTTCTCTGGGATCATTCTTTCGCTTTTTTCAGTGCATCTATATTCTAGTTTGGGTCAATAGCTTTGAAATGAGTGGTTATAATAACAAAACGGGTTTTATAGTGAAAAGTTATAACCTTTTAACTAAACATCTCATTTTCGACCTTTTCTTGGAATGATAATATAGGATTTGGGATTTCGGTTTCGGTTTGTATTTGGGGTTATAGTATATGGTTAGGGCATGGGGTCTGTGTTTGGGGTGTTGGTTTAGGGTTTGTGTTTAGGGTGTTGATTTGGGGTTTGGGGTTAGGGTTAAGATATAATATATGAGTTGGGGTTATAGTATATGGTTAGGGTATAGTGTTTGAGTTTGGGGTATTAATTTAGAATTTGGGATTGAGTTTGGGATTGGTATTGAGATATAGTAATGATTTTGGGTTATATTATATGGTTAGGGTATAGGGTTTGTGTTTGGTGTGGTGGTTAGGGTTATAGTTTGGGATTGGGATTTGGATATAGTGTGTGTTTTAGGGTTATAGTATGTGGTTTTTGTTTGGGGTATAAGGTTTAGGATCAACTCTGGAGGGCATGTCCATACCGATTCTCAAAAAAACGCCGTTTACGCCTCTAAATCTGCGTTTTTCCGTTCAAACCCACCCTACAAGGCCCATGTTTTTACCTTTTCTTGCAATTTGGCTTCTCTCGAATCGTGATATCGCTTCGTTACATGGATCTATGTTCTAGTTTGAGTCAAGACCTTCGAAATGATTCGCCGCAGAAATCGGGTCTCAAACTCTCAATTTCGCAAGCCAAAGGCCAATTTTTTGGCCAAAATCGGATTTTACCATTTTCGAATTCTAAGATGACGACGTGGTAGAGGAATCAAAATTATTAATAAAAATAAGGTCAGTGAATTACATAATATATAATTCATTATTAAAAATAGGGTGACTGGAATATAAATGCTTAATGACGAAACTATTCAAAAGTGTTTCAAGTTTAGAAGATATATATTGATTAACTTTTTGCTATTGTGAATGATTTGTTAATTACAGTTGTGAAATGTGAACGGTAAATTGATGATGATGTTGATGAACAGCAACAACACCAACAACCCAGATGTATCCTGCTATGAGCGAGATCTGGCTGGTCGAAAATGTAGGCACCCTTACTCCAAGTGAATGTTGGGAGAAGTACTTTACGCCATAAAATATAAAAGAGTAATTTGAGAAATAAAATACCACATGATTGGTTGAGTGATTGCTTTGTGGATATGTACAATTATTAATCAACGAAGTTATTTTCAATCATTTTCAGAGGTTAGGCATCAATTACATTGTAGCATATAAATAAATATAGTTTGGTTTTTATATTTTTCTATATTTAATATTTTATATCTTATATATATCCTTATGTGACAATAATCCTATATCAATTATGGTGCATTCTAACTAAATTCAGTTATTATTATCACATAGCTGAATTTCGGTTTTTCTTGGATCTATTAGGCGTACTCCTTTCCCTTGGGCAAGGACCTCCCAAACTACAAAGATATGAATGCCAAAATCTTCCAAATTCAGGAACCTATTTATATATTTCGCCCAGTTTAAAGACACCACTTAACATTGTTTCCACGAAGCTAAAACCTGAATTGGCCATGAAATTTTGATCAGACAAATAAAAAACGAATACATGTCGGCAGAAAGAAAAACTAAAATCCTTCTCTTGACTTGCCCTTGATAGAACGTTTTGACTTTTTCTTCATTCATGTCTTCAGGTTTCGTTCGATTCAAAATGGACATCAATAAATTATGCCTATTTTGTAACATACATGAATGTTTCTCATGCTAGGGGCTAATGATGAGTGTCGACCATTAATAGACGGAGAAGGGATGCGCTACTGGTTGCTCTTATGTTATCATCAGCAGCAGAACTCCCTTCTCTTCTGCCCACCTGCAGTTAATATTAATCGAATTAATCGGAGAAGGAATATCATGTGTTTAAAAGTCATTTGCTACGATGGAGGTTATCCTGTCACGTCATAAAGAGCAACCAAACATTAATGTAAAAATGAAGAGCAGAAATAATTTACCACCGTTCCTCCTCCTCCATCTTTAAAGTCCAGGTTGCTGACATGCCCCAGTAGCACAGATGAAGCAGGCATAAGTCGCCTATTGAACATGAGATATTGGGTGAAGGTGTAAACAAGACAAAACCACACAGGGTACAGCCTGATGCTTATCGTCTGAGGCTAGGATTGTTAAAAAAAGATAGCTGACTGGAAACATATCAAACAGCATTAGCCATCTCACTCACCTTTTAGGCTTTGTTTTGACACAGGATTTTTCACGAGGAATCAAAATATTCCCAGGTTCTGCTGCAGAGTTGAAGTTCCCTCCTCTTCCATCACAACTGATATATTTCTAAGGATAAAGATAAAGACCGGAAAAAAAAACACTTCAAAAAACACACTCTGGTATATTGTCTATATTTCAGACTACAAGTGATTCAACTACATAAGAAGATTAGAAAAGGTAAGAATCACCTACTTTTTGCTTTTCGTTCTTACATGTGGGTTGGCGATCACTTTTTGAAGCAATGGCGCTGGATAGATCTGAGCTAGATTTTGGCATCTTCTCATAGAAAGCTATAATGACAATAGCAGCATTGTCTTATTATATAGGATGACAAGTACATTCTACATATTAATGGCAACACATATCACCAGGCGTTGCTATTAATATGTTTGACAGAGTTATTTTTTCTGCTGTCCACACAATTTGCAACTTTCTGTTACTTCAATGTCTTTTGCAAAAAAGGATATCTTGGTTCATGCTATCCTGTTTGAAGCTATAGGTCTGCTTGATAAAAACATATTTTATAAGGATATTGATTACCTCATAAGCCCTATGAAGGTAACTAAGTGCTTATTCGAACAGACCCATAGGCAAGTCCTATGTTGCCATGTGAATTACGTGTACCAAAAAATAAATGTGCAAAATCCGTGTTTTCTTCTCCATCTCTTAGAAATCTAAGAGGCACTATCTTCAAAGAGCAGAATCTGTTTATTTGAACATCTTGGCTCCCTCAATAACAAACCAGTGAAAGACAAATTATAAAAGCAATTATGATATATGATAAACATCATAAACTAAGTTTACCTTTCAAGATTTTATCAGAACAAGCTTCTTTATTATCTTCCTTTTCCAGATCACATCCTTGGTAAGAACCATCATTGCTCATATTTCCTTGAGGATTTGGAGATCCCCGGCATTCAACTTGAGGGTGCTCAGGTTCTGTTTTACATATTTGCGCCTTCTTCTCTAATTCCATTATATTAGTTGGACGACTATCTTCCACTTCTCCGACCATCTCATTTTGTTTTGCTACATTGAAAGCACATAGATGATCCTCTAGAAATTGTCTTGGTTCAGAATTATAAGATTTAACTTCCATTTCTATACATCTAAGGTAGATAGAACTCTGCTCTTTTGGAAATTTTGAATCTATTTTGCATGTACCTGCCTGCTTTTCTATTTCCTTGGAAACATCAATTTCACCTTCAGAATCATCGTGAGGATGTTCAGATTGTGTTTCACATACGCGCATCTTCTCTAATTCATTTATGTTAGTTGATCGATAATCTTCCATTTCTCCTGACATCTCATATTGTTTTGCTTCGTGTAAAGCATATCCATGTCTGGACTCCATTTCCACGTCTCCCTTGCACTTAAGGTAGGTAGGTGTCTGTTCTTTCAGGAAATCAGATCCAGTGCTGCATATATCTGCTTGTTTTTCTATATCCTCAAAAACATCTGTTTCACCTCCAGAATCACCTTGAGGGTGTTCAGATTCTGGTTTACATATGTGTGCCTTCTTCTCTAATTCCCTAGTGTTAGTTGGTCGACCATCTTCCACTTCTCCTACCATCTGATTTTGTTTTCCTTCGCAGAATGGTACTGGTTCAGAACTACAAGATTTGGATGCCATTTCCATGTCTCCCTTACAGATAAGGTATGTAGATCTCTGCTCTCCCAAGAAATCACATCCATTTTTGCATTTATCTACCTGCTTCTCTATTTCCTTAAAAACATCTATTTCACCTTCTGTATCTGAAGCTGCACTTCTATGCCCAACCAACTCTTCTGATAGGCTTGTTGTTTCTGACTTGGTATCTGCAACAAGAAAGGCTACCTCAACAGATTCTTCCTTTTGACACGCACATGAACAACTTTTTAGATCACTTATCTCATTATGCAGCTCCATGTTACATTTCTCCAACACCTAGGTTAAAACCAAGAAAGTACACCTAGTTCAAGCGGAGACAACAGACTTATACCCAAATCATACAACAAAACTGCTATTACCTTGATCTTTTGATAATATTCTTTCAACAAACTCCAGATACTCTTAGCAAAACCTGATAAGATTTTGTACTCCCTTTCCTTTTCAGAATCAGAATAATGTATCTTGCTAATTATTTCACCATTCACTTTGGACACAGGGACCTTTCTGGGTTTTGCTGAACCTTTTTTAGGGTATCCTTCATCAAGTTCTAGCAAGAAAAACAAGTTAATAGCAAATAAGAACGAAATAACAGATTTAAGCTTTTCATACCGCATTACACTACCATAATACTACAACAGAAATGAAAACTGAAACCTCTAGTAGGTGCATAAAAGCCAACCTTTTAGTGTCTCGCAATTTATTTCACCTTTCACTTTGGACTGAGGGACCTTTCTGATTTTTGCTGACACTTTTTCAGGGTATCCATCATGTTCTAGCAAGAAAAACAAGTTACTAGCAAATAAGAATGAAATAGCACAAAGTTAAGCTTTTCATACTGTGTTACAGTAACAATATACTACAGTAAACATGAAAACTGAAACCCCTAGAAGTTGCACAAAAGCCAACCTTCAACGGTGTTGCTAGCATGAGCAGAAATTTTCAGTTTATCCTGCAAATAGGTAAATGCATAAGATAGTACATGGGTATTCAAACATTTCAGTGCATCCCAATTGAGGTGAATAATCGATATATATTGTGCTAATCATACAAAATATGCCCATTGATTGGCTGCAATATAATGAAGGAAAAGGAGTAGCAAACTAAAAAAATAACTTCTCAAAAAAGCATATGTACAATTTACTAATGCTGCTGAACTGGTGTCAAATATAAATACCTTTGAATCTGTATGGCAAAGAATTTTCATCCTTTTGGCTTGCTCAGGAAGAGCATTGAACATTGTCTCATAATGCCTCTTAATCTGGCCTGCCTCCTTTTTATGAAGGAACCTGCATCCAACATCAGTATAATGTACATGATCAACACAGAAAGATGATGTGAATGAAGATAAGGGGTGTGATGGTAAAAAACTATATTTACTTGATTTCCATGTAAGGTGAAGCTTGTCTGAGTAAGAATGATGTATCCAGATAGTCTTCTACAGCCGGTGTAACAGTCAAAATCTACACATTGAAACATAATATTTAAATTTCAAAGAGACAATTTGATAGAACCACTCTAAGCCAGAATCTAGCACAGAGGAAGACCACTGAGTGGAGAATCTCACACACAGGAAAATGCAGGAAAACACTCCTACGTTTCTGATATATTGATAAAATTCCAGGATGCCTACAAATTGGCACTGATTTAGACTTAAATAGAGAAATAACAGAAACTAACCACTAACTCCACTATTTGAGAAACTTCTGACTTAAACTAATAATGCTACTAAATTCAAGGGAACCAACTTTGACAGACTAACTATCCTAGGCTGGAATTCAGGAAACTAACCACTGACAGAAATACAACAAATATTAATAATTAAATAGACTAATAAGCTACAATAATGTAAGTCTAAATCTGTCACTTTCTTCCTTCTAACATATATCTGCCACAGTTTAGATTTTGCCTAGACTTGGTGATCAATAGTTTAAGGAGAACATTCTAAGTGTGTAAATAGGTAATCAATAATTCAAAGAAAACATTTAAAGTATCTTAGATTGCAAAACACCGGGATTTGTGCACGAATTACGTCAGAAATTGAATGTACCAGAAACTGGGATAAAAACCCTATGTTCTGTCCCTGGGACTTTGTACATATTCATAGGAAACAAACTAAGGTGCGACTTCTTCAAATTCAACACCTATATGCGGAACTGCAAAAATCTGTGAGAAGGAGAGAGATCGAGGCAGCAAAGCAGAATGAAGACATCATACCAAAGCCATGCGCTTCTTGCCTTCCAAATAATCTCGCAGATACCTTGTTAGCTGTCCAAACAAAATAGAGTGTAAGCCTCCATACCAAGCTCATAGGAAGTTAGAAGTGTAATTTAGATAAATTGATATAATAATTATAATCATTGCATTTAATCATGGAATTAGGTCCAAAATACCATTGCAAGACTAAAAGGATATGATTGGGAATCTGAGTAAAAGGGACCATATATTTCCCAGTGACTGAAACAAAGTCATACTGAACAGTTACCAGGGAGCTCTGAAAGTGTTTCCTCAAAGGCTTCTTTGGATTCTTCTGATGCTCCAGCAATGACTGAGGAATAGAAATAAGTAAATCAATATAAACATTGAAAAAAAGTATACATTTTATTTATCATACTTTTTATTCATTCATATAAAGAATAAAAGGACAAGCAACTACATACTTAATGTAGTTTGATAGGTCAAGCAGCATGTTGTTAAGAAATGACTCTAATAATGATAAGATCAAAGAGAGCAAAGATAATGGCATGTACCTTTAGACAGAGACCAAACACCATAGAAGTCTTGTTTATGAAATTACTTTCAACTAATCTATCTCCCTGGATTAGAAAAGGAGCAGAAATTACAACAAAACAAGAAAATGCTAAATAGTAAAACACAAATCATGTTTGCAATACAAGTGCATATTTTCCCATAGCATATAAGACAAATGAATAGGTAATTTTCCCCCAAATGACTTTAAACCATGCTCCATTCTCACTAATCACATATTGACACAAAAAAGATAGGGCAAAATACAGAAAATCATGTCTTCAGTTGGTATTTGCAAAAAACACCCCTTATCTCACTTTTTACAGAAAACCACCCATTATCTTGTGGCATTTGCCAAAAAAAAAAAACACTTTATTTCACTTTTTACAAAAAAAAAACACCCCTTGTTTCTATTTCGTTTTCATTAAACCACCCCATTCCATTTTCCATCCATTATACGGTTATACCCAATATACCGTAAAATTAGGGTTAAAATACATAATTGCCCCTAGGTTAAAGTACCAATTTGATAAAACACTGATGGGGTGGTTTAATAAAAGTGGAATAGAAATAAGGGGTGGTTTTCTTTTAAAAAATAAGGGGTAGTTTTTTGCAAACGCCCCAAGATAAGGGGTGATTTTCTGTAAAAAGTGAAATAAAGGGTGGTCTTTTGCAAACGCCCCAAGATAAGGAGTGGTATTCTATATGTTAATAACGTACGCGTCAATCAATTATTCATAAGGGAACCTAGAATACAATTGAGAAACTAAATCGATATCTGTATGTTCATAAATAATTATGAATTTGGTGATTTTACAAAGGACATATGTTGTCACAGTGTCAGTGTCACATACTTTAACACCAACAAATATGTAAATAAGTTATTCGGTTCAATAAAACCTATATTCTATATCAATAAATACACAATGTGAGAATGACTCGATGAGACACAGTTAATCAGCAGTAGTTTCAACAGGAAAAGACAAACAACCTGATTTCCAGTTCTCTTCTCTCTTTCAGCCCCAGCTAAGTCAACAAAGGTCAAGACAGATTCGTTTATTTGAGTTTCAAACTTTCCATCAATATTGTCACAAGCACAGCGGATGCGTATTATGCACTGGGATCGGCTGTAATCATAATAAGGCATATATGTGACACGTGCATAATATAGTTTGCTTATAGGACAGAATCTATAATTCAACTAGCAGGGAGAAAGATGAATATTCCTACCTGGATTGGGAGTTGGAGTTTGTCATTGCAATGTTGCGCCTTAATACAGCACGTGCTATCAAAGCTTCTGCTTGCATATAATCTGTAATAAGAAGCTGCATAATGCATACACTTATAGCTCCACTTTTTTATTAGATAGGAAATGGAAGTTTTAGGCAGCAATGAAAAAGCACCTCTTTTAGGCCTTTCAAGCCTGACTGTTGTAGTTGAACTTCACCTCCATCAGGAGACAAATCAGACAGCTTCTCCATTTTTCCATGATCAACATAGATTTCAAAAATAGACAAATAGAACAATCTGCATTGAGATATGTTTTTTCAGCATAAAACTCTTGTGCTGATATACATGGAGGCATACAAGCACCTCCACCATCTACTTATGTAGACAAATTTCATAAGAGAACCCAACAAACTCTTCTTAATGTATAATAAATCGGGCGCTAGAAGCTTTGAATCAACAAATCAATAACAATGACATTCTATAATGTACTAACTACTAAGGGCCCGTTTGTTTCTATACCAGGAATCGGGTTGGAATAGGAATCACTTATACCATAATTTTGAATTGGGTATGACCTCAAGTGTATTTTCTTGTCCCAGTTAACGCAAACACTAGTATGGATTTGACTCATTCTTAAACCCATTCCCTATACCAAGGGTATAGAAACAAACGGGGCCTAAAAATTGGGAGGAAAAGGTGTTGATTGGAGCTGTGTCAAGAACAATGTTAATAATCTACCTCTTTGGACCATCTTGATTACCTACAGATGGATGAAAAATATGACGAAGAGCACGGGGCACCAAACCAGGCTCTCTAGCAGATCCAAAGACTGTATGAGTCTTCCCTGAACCACTGGGTCCTGATGCAGCTAATAGCCCACTTTTTCCACGGATAAAATCTTCCACTACAGGCCTTACGGTTTTTGCATATACCTCTTCCTACTCAAAGAAAACGACCAAGAAACACAGAAATGGCTATAAGTTGAGACCATAAGTATGCCTTACTATATAAATAAATGCACATTTTAACGAAGAAAACCTGAGATGAATCAGTAGAAAACACTTGCGAAAAACCTCGGTAAACTTCAGATTTCATCCGATATAATGTGGAAGGCGGCAAGATGGTCACCGAATGACAATCACACACCTCAATACAACTTGTTTTCTTCTTCTCCAGCTTCACCTTTTCTCCTCCTGCCTTCAACTTGGGCCAAGCAATTTTATCGTTTGACGGTTTTAGGCTTTTGCTTGTGTGGGGAGAAACTACAAGAGGCCGAATGCGAAGAAATACCTTCATACTCTCATGTGACGGTTTCAAAGAAGGCTTGTCGCTGATATCTATTGACAGAGTCTCGCCTGTTCGAGAGATTGGAGCCTCCAACACATTAGGGTTTAGAGAAGGCAATGATTGTGCCTCCGCTTTTTCGCAAGGCTTATCAGACGCCTTCGCTTTCGTATCGATGTCCAATATCTCCCCGGCCACCTCAGTGAGATCAGGATTCGGATAGCCGGATCGGCCAGAGGGCTTCGTCGCCGGCGATGAACTCGCCTTACGGTGAAGACCCGGTTCCTTCTCATCTGGATCCATTTGTTCTGATCTAACTCGGGACTGGGGTTCCAATTTTAACAGTTCTAACACAACAACGAATTTGGTATCAGAAGGCTAGGGATCTGGAGGATGGTTACTTTTGTCCGTAAATTTTGATTTTTTGAATTTTGTAGGTCGGGCTGGGCTGGGTACGCCGCAACTGTGAGTTGTTTATTTTATTTATTTATTTTTTAATTTTGGCTTTTTTTTGAAAAAATTATATTTAACCGCCTTTTATTTTATACTTATTGCAATTAACCAACCTTTATATTTTTTTCTACACTTAACCACCTCTTATTTGTAAATATATACATTTAACCACCCATTTTGATGAAAAACGTTATTTTCTTCGTTAAGTAAAGTAAATTACGTTTTTGCCCTTCTTTTTTAATTTTATTTACAATAAATAAAAGAATTTAGGAATACATTGAACTTTGAATGTCATTATCATTGGATTTCGGCCTACATCTCAACATTTTGAGTCTTCAATCGTCGTTCATCGGTTTAGACTCGATCGATTCCAAGGGATGCTCAAAGTCGTCAGAATCAAATCCAAAACCAATGGTCTTTGCATCGGTAAAGTCGTGGTTCTTCTTCGCCATTGGATGGAGGAAAAGAATTATTATGGAGGAAAGGAATTATTATGGAGGAAATTAGGTCAGGGTTGCAAAAATCGGCGTATTGGAACTTGAAAGTGTGAATTGTGGTTTTTCCCATTATTTATTTACTGTAAATAAAATTTAAAAGAAAGGAGAAACATAATTTACTTTACTTAACGGACAAGATGTCATTTTTCATTAAAATGGATGATTAAATGCACATAATTACAAATAAGGGGTGGTTAAGTATAGAGAAAAAATATAAAAGGTGGCTAATTACAACAAATGTAAAATAAAGGGTGGTTAAATGCAATTTCCCCTTTTTTTATAAGAGCAAACTCAACCGCTTTCCTAAATTTTTGGAAATTGAATTTTTGGGGCCCAATCATTTTCCTATCTTGTTTTCTATAATTGGGAAGGAGACAAAAATATAAAGTCTCTTCCCTGAATTTAGGAAATGTGGCAATTCTCTATAATGAAGAGAGAGGATAAAAATAATTTATGATTGACTTGATTAATAAATAAATAAATTATCAATATATATTATAAAAGTTGACCGATTTTGAACCACCACGTTAATTTTGGCCACACCTCATGTTTAAAAAATTATTTTATATTCATATTATTTCAATTTTTCTAACCCACTTTCTATTTTATGTATATTTATTTTTCCTAAAATTTATCTTTTTTTTTCAACTATCTTAGAGAATATTTATGATAAGATTTTTTATATTTTTAATATTATTTTCGATACATGTAAATATTATTTCACCTTTTATTATTAAATTTTTATCATCTTTTAAGTTAAAAAAATTATCGTATTCTTATGGGCCCACCTTATATTAAAACAATCATTTTTTTATAATTAGGATTTTTTATCTTCTTATGTAAAACAATATCTATGTAACATATTCTAGTCCTTAGACAATATCAACTACAATTAATTATAGATTTATACTTTATGATCTATAACTATATACTAAAGTTGTATCTTTCTTAGCCACCACATTGACTTTGACCTTACTTTATATTTTAATAAGTCAATTTTTATTTATATTATTATATATTTTTCAATTAAATTTATTTTTCAATCTATTTATTTATAAAAAAATTAATAATTCGATATTTATTTAAAAATAAAAATAAAAATTACACTATCTTAATCTATATATCTATTTCTATAAAAGTTTTCTTAAATAAAATTTTAATAAAAAAAATAAAAAAAATTACAAGATGGTAAAATTACATTATCTATGTCTTTTTATCCATTTATGATGTAAAATATTGTTTATATTAAATTCAAATTATTTATTAAATAAATTAAGTATTAAATTTATATAGTCGTGCATGACACGACAAGTATAACTAGTTATACAATAATAAATGTTGCATTCTCTAAAATAGCGAAACTATTGGAGTTGGAGCAAATATTTTTCACAGAAAATGACTTTTGTTTCCCCAATTTGGAGAACCTATTGGGGTTGCTCTAAGGTAATAATCAAGAACATTGTTGCAGATGAAAATCTGAAGTTCTAAGTGATTTAGTAGACTATCACCAGGGATTCTATAGCCCAATTTAACGATTTTATCAATCACAATATTATAATTCTTAATCACATGAAACAGACAAACAATGTCGAAACCTTAGAAACCAAGATATCAGACACTATCTCTATTTCTCAAGGACACTTATTGATGTCCTTGACTGCATTAATGATTGTAGGGTTGTCACTCTCAATTTCAAGCTTCTTAATTCCTAATTTCCTTACTTTTCGGATTCCATCACGTAGCGCTAGTGTTTCCACTTGTAAAACTGAGTTAAGATTTTGGTTCTTTCTTGTAAAGGTAAGCACAAATTATTACTTATTATAAAGGAGAAATTGCATTTAACCACCCTTTATTTTACACTTGTTGCAATCAACCACCCTTTATATTTTTTTTCTACACTTAACCACCCCTTATTTGTAATTGTGTGCATTTAACCACCCATTTTAACGAAAAACGTCTTTTTTCTCCGTTAAGTAAAGTAAATTATGTTTTTTCGTTTCTTTTTAAATTTTACTTACAATAAATAAATAAAAGAAAAACCATAATTGACACTTTCAAGTTCCAATATGCTGATTTTTGTAACCCTGACCTAATTTCGTCCATAATAATTCATTCCCTCCATCCAATGGCGAAAAAGAAACACGATTTCGCCGATGCAAAGACCATTGGTTTTGGATCTGATTCTGACGACTTTGAGCGTCCCTTGGAGTCAATCGTGTCTAAGTTGATGGACAACGACTCGAGATTCAAAAGGTTGAGATGTAGGCCGAAATCAAGTGATAATGACATTCCAGGCTCAATTTATTCCTAAATTCTTTTATTTGTTGTAAATAAAAATAAAAAAGAAGGGCATAAATGTAATTTACTTTAATTAACAAAGAAAATAACATTTTTTTTTATCAAAATAGGTGGTTAAATATTTACAAATAAGGGGTGGTTAAGTGTAAAAAAAAATATAAAGGGTGGTTAATCACAACAATCTTAAAATAAAGGGTGGTTAAATGCAATTTTCCCTATTATAAATTATAAATAACTAGTGTTTTTTTTTTTGAAAAAAATATGCTATAATCTACTATATATATAAAAGCAATAAGGTTTGGAGCCTCCACGTTGCGCCACCTCAGCTTTTTCCACGTGTCGTTTCGATAATACGCCACCTTGGATTTTGCCACATGTCATATTTTCCTTAAGCCATGTCATTATATTTTTTACATGTCATATACCACGTCATATTATATTCTGCCATATCATTAACATGTCATATTTAACTATAATTAATAAATAACAAATAATTCAAATAAAAAACTACAATGATTATATATGGCAATTTATAACAAAATCAAGAAGAATTTTAGGCAATTTATGTACAACCACTATATCAAGCCATTTCAATATATATTCTTTCCAACTTTTCAATTAAATAACGAATTGGAAATTATAAAAGAGTATATTTGTTTGATTGAATTCATAATTTTTATAATAACATTTGATTTTATATGTGAAATATCTTCTTATTACATTTTTTCAAATTTTAAACTTAATAACCTAAATTTAATTTGTTTTATTTGATTTTAAAAAACAAAATAATTTTTATACATATTACGGGCAACAAATTATTTACATTAAATTTTATACTATATTTTTATTTATTAATATCTTTTTTTTATAGTACATCTAAAAACATCGAGTCATAGTCGTGCATGGCACGACGGGGTCAACTAGTATATGTCTAATTCTGTCAAGTGTAAAACGTCTTCTCTCTTTCGAACTCATCCTGCCCATTTGCCTTAACAGGCAAACGTTTCCCAGCCTCACATTGTCTCTTCCTTTTCTAATTTTCTCATCTGGTTGTTGTTTGAGCTTGTTGCTTAAATGAGCCATATCCAAAGCTAGAAATTACATTGTAACTTCAAATATTTAGTCTCCAATGCTAGTAGGTAAAGATTGCTCATTTCAAGCAGCTTATGTAATTGAGAGGCAAAATAATTGTAGTGATTGATACATTGCACTTTTGTTATGTCAAGTATTGAAGTATAGAGCTAGTTATTTTGACACAGATGGGAGAAAATTTTGGTCTGAGAGAATAGCCCATATAGTTATTTGTATTCGGTTTTTTCTCACTGGTTCAATGTCCCATGAAAGATAAATCAAGTTAGCACCATAAAAATAAGTACGAGAAGCCTGTGTTGTTCACATACTAAATCGGTCTCCTCACAGCGCTTTCATCTTCAAGATATATAGCTTGAAAAGGGATCTTGATAATTTATATATATAAACTCTGTGCTGGAAAAACGACTTTTTCATATTTTCTTGAGTTCAACTATGTTATTTGTAAAAGATGAAGAGGCAAATTCAATCAAAATACATCGTTGAATACAACAGCATTTTTCCTCTTTCAAAAGACTTATTAGACTGACCGCATACAGTAACAGTAACGCTAACTAAAAGATACGCAACTTATTTAGACAGCGACACCATTTCTAAGGAGTGGTTCAAGATCAAGTGGAATCCTTTTATCCATAAGCATCTTCAAGAGTTTTCCATGACAAGTTAAGAATAAAGGTCTGGCAACAGTGTTGGGCATTTCTCCAGCAAAGAACTCAGAGTGGATGGTGCTAGTAATGACTAATGAGTGATTCATTGTGTACCATACCGAGGAAGAAAAAGAGGGCAGATGTCGCTCACCATACTTATCCATTAAGCTAGCAGAAAAAAATGCAAGTTTCTTTAATATTTCTCCATGTTATAGCCATATAGGTTACATGTTTTTCATGTGTTATATAAGACCTATTGCAAAAAAGTGTGAAGTTTGGTGTTGAGTTTATACACAGTTACTAAAAGAAAGGAAACTCTCCTTTTTTGTTATTTAAGTAACAAGCACATATGTCTTACAGTCTTACACTATACTGGCCATCAAAATAGAAATGACAGCATTTTTTAAAAACCACATACTTAGAATAATGAGAATGAGAATGCACATCCACATATTTAAAAACCCCATAGTCATCAGTGAGAAATGAGAATGCACATGTATGTGATGCTAGTGTATCAAAGCATTGAATCTCTGAAACATGAATAATGGAACAAAGCTCTTCTTTGCAAAATGGGCTACATGTACAAATTCTGAAACACGCAAGGTTGTAAATACTTAGAATACAAATGCAGCAATTATATACTGAAATACCTCATACATGGATCACATGTGTTCTCTGCTTTTCGGCTCTTGATCGAGGTAGAGCCAATATGGCCACCAGTCCACTGGTGAAGGCAGCAGCAGCCGCTACTGCCAAGGATGGTGAGTTTCCTCCCCCAAAGAGTTGGTCCCATGGCCCACTTCCCAGCGATACCACCACCTGTAATATAATCCAAGAATTTTCCATCATTTGGAGTAGGGATAGAAGTTCAATCTAAACCTGCCTATGAATTAGTCAGAGAGATAAGCAGTTCTTGTTTTATTATTTCTTATTTTTAAGCATTAGACAGTATAGAAACCAAGCAAAATAAGCTCCTCTGGCTTAGAAAAGAATCATGGCCGAGTCTCAGTGCCCAAGTCGACTACTACATGACGTGATTGATCAAATCTAATCCCCCAAATCTTCAAGAGAGAAGATGAAGTTGCTTGACAATGCACGTAAACAAAATCCACAATATTTGCCTCCTCTTCAGTCTTCAATAATTTAAAGCAACCAATGCCAAAGTGTTACCATGGGTTACTGGATTGCAATCTTGCGCCAAGTGCCCCAAATATAACATAAATTTGTTTCATGAGTTATCAATGAAAGACACTTGGGCCTTTGGCAATCAAAAGATCTAGTTCTTAGGCAACACTATATTTGCTCCTTTAGTTTCTGTTCTGGCCGCCTTTGATCTTACGTTCCTCTTTTGTAACAAAATTGTCATACGACAATGTTCGCAAATAGCATTTATGGCTTCCGTCCTTTTTTTTTATGCATAAACATTTGCAACGATTTGAGAAAAAGTAGAAGCAGATGAAAACTAAGATAAGATACTATTCATTATCAGGATTTAAGAGGAAAAAAAATGTGCCCTGTGTAGTGGCCGAATTGCCGTTTCTCTAGCATCTAATTAGGGTAAAATATTTCTTGCTTTCTGTAGAGCGTGCTTTATTTCCTTTCAAGTACATGCAAAGGTTATGAGCGAAGATTATCATGCCATACCTGTGGAATCACAATTGCCAGATTCAAGACACCCATAGATAAGCCTGCATTGTAGTGTATCCATCCATCAGCTGATTATTTCCTTTTCCGAGACAGGCAGGTAGAAGCAATGCATAAAAGAAGGAGAAGTATGCAGAGAAGGGTAAACAAGAGGAAAACGAAAAAAGTACCTTGACCCAGCCCTAGAGATTCAATCCGAGAAGAAATCATTGCATAGGGAACACTGTATGTGATCTGCAACAAAAGTAAATAAAATTACATTAAGAAAAAGGATTATTCCAGAAAAAACTCATGAGAAGCACTTAAGAGTATTCCATCGAAATTAATGAACTAATTTAGTTTTGAACAAATTGTGGACCTTGAGCTCTTGGCTAAATCTAGACAAAGACACACTACAACTATGCTCCCACTTCTAATTTTCTCAAATAGAAATCTTTCATTTGATAAGAATAAATTAACCTTGGGATGTAAGGAGAGAAGCTTACAGCCAAGGGAATGCCCAGAACTGTAAAGACTACTAGCCCAGCAACAACCGCACCATTTGGTGGCAGACCTTGGCCATATGAGGCTGACTGACTCACCACAAAGGCTATCACCAACATTGCAACAAAGCACATCGACATAAGGATGTTTGAAACACCCCAGACGATCCCAGCACCCCACTTTCTGCACAACTTTTCCATCAAAAGAGACGTTATCCCCAGAGCCACGGAATTCAGCATGAGACCCAACGCGCCCATTCTTACCCCTAGACTGTAGTTTTCACCATCATTTGGCTCACCACCATAAATCTCGCGACCCATCCAATCAGTATCAAAGAGAAGAAAAGGAAACCATCCAATCCATGTGAGAGCGGTAACTGATAGGATTAACCAAATGGATCCTGACAGATACCGGAAAGTTCCAAAGAGTTCCCAGAGGAAGGCCTCTTCAGCAGAACCTGATTGCTCAGACTCTACAGAGATGGCTTTGGAGTTGTCATGGGGATTGAAAGGCACTTCCTGAGCAGCTGACAAGCAGACCCATGTAGTTGTCACAATGAAACCAATATCAATGAAAAAAGCAGACTTGAGGTTGGCACAATTGACAGTGCACGCCTCTGTAACAGTGAATCGGAAAATTGAGAACCACCCACTATATGCTCCAGTGGCAAAACCAAGAATGTTACCGATGGCCATAAACAGAGAAAAATATGCATTCGCCACTCTGTTCCTCCGATGATCCTTTCCTAACATGAAGAAAACAAGAAGGTTTGATCTTGAGTTGTAACATAATAATGAATCCTTTGTAATAGCACCACTGGAATTCGAATACTATTCAGGTATACAAAGTTATTAGTTGCACAAGTCAGAAAATCATCTACACTAATATCTCTTGCAGGAAAAAAATAATGCACATACCGGACAGCCTTCGATGGAATCTGAGTTTGATTTAATCAAAATTCTCTTATTGCTCCAAATTCTCAGTATAAGTCAGCCGTTTCTACTCCTAATTACTTCTTTTTATTCAGTAGCTCCTGATTACTTGATAATGATATGCATTTAAGTATCCAGCTTTCATGGTCAAAACATAATTCAGTCACCCTCTTAAGTAATCCTAGACATTTCTTCAAATTAAGAAAAAAGTCAGAATGCTACACCTTGGAAATGTTTCTCATATATATTTCGATATACATACCAGTAAGATCAGCAAGCAAAGCTCTACAAGGCCCCTGCGTAGTGTTATTGGCGACATCGAGCAACCAAAACCCTAACACGAACGCCACTACCGCCATCGGCCGCTTCTCGCCTCTGTCCCCGAGCAAGTAGCCGATGTCCGCCGAGTGCCCGACTATGAGCACCGCCACTATTATCAAGGCGGCGCCGGCAAGGATGAAAGGGCGGCGGCGGCCGAAGCGGCTGGTCCATCGGTCGCTCATGTGGCCCACAAGCGGCTGTACCAGGAAGCCCGATAGGGGCCCGCACAGCCACACCACACTCGCCCACGCGTGAGGAATCCCCAGCTCCTGCACGTAAGGCGTCAGCAGGGAGAGCTGTAGGGCCCACCCGAACTGGATTCCGCAAGCCACTGACGTCACGCGTAACAGCCTTTGCAGGGAGACTCGGCTGCGGACAGTCGCCGCCGCCGCCGGCTGTTTCTTGATCTCCGCCGGCGGGGCTCTGAGACGGTGGTGACGGCGGCGATCATCCTCGGCGATTTCTGCTGTCCGATCTCGCCTTACTTGGACGATCTCCCCTGTTGTTGTATCTGATTTTTCCTCGGGTTTTACTGGTTGGATTTTCGATTCTGCGTCCATTGTTTGGGGGGAACAAAAAGGGGAAGTAGATTGAGGATTTGGGTGGCCGCGGATTATGCCGGGTGTTTTGGATTCGGAGAGGGTGGATTTGTGAAGTTGCCGTCTGAGTTTTGATTAAATTGCACGAAATAAAAGGTAATTGTGACGAAAAAATAAAATTATTGTGGGGAGCAAAATTCTTTTGATTATTTTAGTGGGGTATATGAAGGGCAAAATTCTTCTGTCAACTGCAAGTCTGTCAGGTCAAGCAGCGCTCGAACAGTCAAGCCCATGATGAAATAGAATCCTGGATCGAGACCGCAAAGCGTTACGTTGCTCACCTTTTTGAAATTGACCAAAATGCCCGTTGAGAATAATTGCAATACTGGATCACAGCAAACGTGGGCTGGCCCGCTCTCTACTAACGGGGTGTATTTGGACAGCATATATAGTCTGATGGCTTAGCCCAGTTCGGCTTGGTTGGACAAGTGCGGCTGGGCAAGGGCATTATTAGCTCCGTTCCGAACGGGCCGATTAACTAGCATGTCATATCCGTACTTCGTACGGGTCAAAAAATTTATACAAATTTCAACATCGTGTGTAAATATGTCCTTTTATTTAAGAAATTAAGGTCGTTTATTTTAAAAAAGGAAGCAAATGATCATAACAACTTTAGTCTTATAATCTTACTAGTTATACCCGTCGTACCATGTACGACTACAATTCAGTATTTTATAGACATTATAAATAGGATATTAATAAATGTAATATAATATAAACTTTAATATAAGCAATTTTATTGCTCGTAGAATGTATAGTTTTTTTAATCAATATAAATGGTAAATTTAATGTTGATAATGAAGCTATATTATTAAGATAAAATAATTACGTTTTTCTTTTTTCTTGATTATATATCATAAATATGTAATTAAAAAAGATAAAATATGAATAAAAATTTATATATTCATATATGGTCAATATGGATGATATGAGAATTTAAAAAAAATTAGTTAACTTAATAAATAAGATACAATAAAATGTGAAATATAAAGAAAATTTAATAATATATAATATTTAAAATTTAATCAATTTAAGTCGAGATGGGACCAACCTCATTTTATGGTTCGATAAAGTAAAGATTAGATAAGATTAAATTTAAATAGTTTATAAAGAATTTAATAGAAAGAAGTTATAATAATAGAAATAAAATTTAATTTTTTTAATATGAGGTGTGGCAAGAATCGTTCTGGTGGCTCGAAAAGGTACAACTTTAGCATATAGTTATAGATAATATAATTATAAATATTTGTATAAGGAAGTTTTTAAAAGATATTGTTATACTAAATAGATATTTGTTTGATATTAAAGATAAATTTAAATAGTTAAAGAAGAATTTAATACTCTCTCCGATTCTAATTAATTGTCGTTTTAGCACTTCAAATTTGATCCCTTTTATATGTCGTTTTAGGTTTTCTAGGCAATTGATTATGAGTGAGGTAAGAGAATTGTTATTGGAATGTGTTTTTATTAATTAATGTTATTCATTCATTGGTTGAAAAAAGGTGATGGGTGGTAAAATTTATTTAAAAAAATTATCTTTTTGAGTTTAGTTAATGATTTTCTTAATTCTTGTGTCGAAAGCTAAAACGACAATTATTTTGGATCGGAGGGAGTAGAAAAAAGTTAAAATACGTGGAATAAAAATTAATTTTGTAAATATGATGCGGGACCAGAATCGTTCAGGTGGCTCGAAAGGTATAGCCTTGTAAGCTACCTGTTTACACTTTCTCCCAAATCTCATCATTCCACCAAGCTACCGCCATTCTGTTACTAATTATGCATCTCAACATACCAAATACTCCACACGCCACTCTTTAGATACACTCTACCATCTTGTCCACATCTCGTTGGCGTCTCTCTCCTCTCTTGCCATACTCTATATCCATATGCTTCCTCAAAGATCCTCTCGTACATCTTACATAAAAAAAATAGATTTCAACATATTTTAAATCAAAAAAATGCCTTTTAAGATTTTTTTTTTAAATACTAAGTGTAATAAGCCCTAACTTTTCAATTAAACGAGAAGCATTAGTAATTGGTTCAAATAAGAGGCACTTTATGTTAACTTGTCAAACATCGTATAGACTAATTATAAGATAAAAAGTTAAACTTCAATTAATAAAAAGTGTCACATTTATAGATTTTAGAGACCTAATTACATCGAGTTCAAATTTTGATTCCTTATTTTTTAAACAATGATCTCCTAACTCATTACAAAGCAAATATTAAATCGTTCCAATATTATAAGGTCAACCTAAATTATCACTGCAGATGACCTTAAAAAAATTAAAAACTAAAGATTGTAGACAAAACAGTTATCGTAACCTTACTAACGAGATCTCATCATAGCACAATTCCAAACAAGAGGAAGAGATTGCATGACGAATTTGCGGAATGCTGACATGTCTTCTTGCTAATAAATCAACGGCTGAGTTAGCCTCCCTAAAACAATGAAAAACACCACCTTAGAAAAACTCGACACCAAACTTCGGATATCCTGAATAATTGAATAAATTTCTCAAGGAACTTTCCAAATATTTTTTAAATAATTGATAAGGACTAAATTATCCCCTTCTATAATAAGTTTGTGATTATGTTACGTAAATCCACACCCACTTTTAACCCTTCCAAATGTAACACCCCTATTTTACAACATTGGGTATTACCGCCAGTGACTTCAGACTTTACCGTCCAAAGTCACCCAAGGCTTTTAGAATGATATAGAACAATTAAAATGCGGAATAAAACATAATACATAAGTCGGAAAACATGCTCCCGAAGGAGACTTAGTTCATTACAAAATATCTTACATTGTCTTTAGCTTTAGGATTACTTGAAAACAAACACCAAATCCATCATGTCTCGGAGATAGAGTAATATTAAAACTAAAACGAAAATAAAAGTACATCTTGAGCAATCTTGACTTCCTTCACCTCCCTTCACTTCGCCTTGCTATGGTTTCCTGAATCTGACATAATTCGCGAGGGGCGATAGAATGCCAGGCAAACATGCGGAAAGAAGAATTAGTCCAGGAGACTAAGCAAGCGGGAATAGAACTTCCCGAGGGTACTTTGGTAATTTCAACTTATCGGTGTAATGAGAAGATAAAGGTTGTGTTTACGATGGCTTGACTATGTGGAGCTAAGATACGAGAATTAACGATAGCATATCCCGAAAGGGGTAGCTTGAAGAGCAAGAGAAGTACTACTAGATTGTAGTCTTCTTTAGAGTAGAAGGTATGTTGGGAACTTTCATTTATTCAATCAAATCAAATACCACTCGCGCCCGTAATGGACCGAGGGCCGGATCGGTCGTTAGAGACCGGTCCGATCTAGTCATTTTAGTTGTGCTTTAGCACTTATCTTATTTAGTGGTAAAGACATTCGCTTTCCATTTATGATTTAAAGAGTATGTGGTGGGACACGGATAATCCGAGCCACCCGAGGGAAAACTCCGTTTCCCGGCACTTAGCTAGAGTGCGCTCATCCCTCCTTGCAATCGGAGCGGATGGGATCATGATCCCGAAAGTCGTACTTCAAACGCGTAGGCACTTACGACTTAGTGGGGTTATGTAGAGGCGTTGGCTATCCCACGCCCCTCACTAGTTCGACATCGATCTCGAAACGAGATCGTAACAATCAAGATAATAACCACACTAGCATAAATAATTCTAACAAGGAATATATAAAGCAATCTATGCTAACAATAGTCGTTATTTCTAGCAATCGATATTTCCTAGATTCATTTTTATTTAAGCATACAAGTCGTTCCCAACATCGAGAAATAGTATAAAGACGGATTAAAAGGGCACAAGGGGAAATTCCACTTGCCTTAGTGTAACGAGTTCTAGCAACGAGCTTTGACGAAACTTAGGCGATTTCCTACTACGAGCGAGGATTCCGACCTAATGATAAGGAATTTACGAAAAGACTCAAAACACGATTTTCCAACTAGAGTTCGGATTACCTCTTATAATGTCTTTATAAGAGGATTTGAATTTCTAAATTATTATAATAATAATTTAGAAAGTTATTTTCTTTAAAAATAATAATATTCCTTTATTATTATTTTGATTTTGTAATATCCTTATTATTCCGAAAATCTCTATTAAAATAATTATTAAATAATCCTTTTTACTAGGAAGTTTCCTTAATTAGTAATTTCTACTTTTCCTTATAAGGTAACTTGCCTAAACTACTTTTAATTTAGATTAATCTTATTTATTCTATTTCCATAACCCCCTTTTAATATAATAAGGCTCATAAAAAAAATATCTTTGATCATATTTATATATTAAATCTTGAACTTAGGCCTTTTAATAATTCTCTACACTTGGAAGTTCATTAACCAACTTATATTTTTATATAGATAACTCTAGTAATATTTTGTTTAGTAGTAGCATATTTTTATGAGATCGTTGTCTAAGCCAAACTATAGTTTTAGATCTCCTACATATTCTATAACTTAAACTCATATGCTAATGATATAATATTTTATTATATCCTACATAATAGCTAACATCTTGTAATATATTCCTCATATAAAAAGATATGCTAAGTTTATATTGAATAAATATTTTATTCTAAATTCCTTATATTCACTCAACTTTATAAATTCTATATCTTTTATAGATTAGGCCATGCATGACTTTTCTCTATTAGAAACTTTATTAAAATCTATATAAAGATGATATTGGTTTTATTTAATAATCTTTTGATTTCTAAGGTCATAATATGATATCATCTTTTTGTATAAGGCATGCATAATATTTCTAGATTCTTATTTGATCTAAGGTGGAATAATACTAAATATAGACCTTACATGTTATATTTATTTTATAACATCTATTTATATTTTGTATAAGCATGCATGTACTAAAATCATGAATATATCTATTTATTTTTATTTAGTTTAAGTTACCATAGTAAAATAATTTGTTTCTAGCTTTCCAACTAACAAGATCTCTACTTAATATTTTTATTTCTTATTTTCCTTACTTAATTTCTAATAATCCATAAAAGGCTTTAATAATTTGTAAAAACATAAATTGAGTAAATAGAAATTAGGATTAGAATTTTATACAATTGGTATTCTGTGTTTACAGAACACTGGGAAGGAGGCAGGGGAGAGGACCGGCGGTCTTCGGCGGCGCAACCAGGGACGGCGACGGCTCCGGCGGCACCGGGGTGGCTCGGTGGAGGCAGGGCGGTCCAGTCATGGCTCCAAAGGTGGTCCGGCAGGCTCTAAGGTGGTCCGGCGGTGGCTCCAAGGGGAAGAAGAGGAATTTTTATTGTGTTTTTGTGGTGGAACAAGCTTTGTTTGGGGCTGATTTTTGAACACAAATAGAACAATTGGAACTAGAAGGAGAGGATGGTTGAATGTGTGAGTGAAAAGTTGTGATTGAGAGGTGAAGGCCCTTTAAATAGGCAATTTGGAGGAGTTTGGCAATCCATGCCAAGGTGGTTGCACCAATGGAGGAGGAGGAGGTGTTCTTCCATTGGTCAAAGTTGTGTTTGTTGGTGGTGATGAGAGGATGATGCAAGGAGGTGTGTCTTGCAAGCCAAGGGTGGAAGAAGGTGAGCATGCAATGGAAGAGTATCACATCAATCACATGTCTTTGACTTGTTTGAAGAAGAAGAAGGCTACTATTGATATAAAATCAAAGGAGTGGGGTAAATTGCAAGAAAGTCACATTGGCCTAGCGGAAATGGAGAGGGGCGTGTGTAGGGATTTGCAAGAGGTCTCGGGTTCAAATCCCGGCTCCTGCATTCTTTTTACAAAGCTTCTAAAATGGATTCTTAGGCCTTTGTGTAATCTATGTTAGGAAATAAATTAAATTTCTAAAGGACCTTATTTTTATCTAATGCTCTTTTTATTAATTTACCTCACTTTATTAATCTATGCCTCTCAAGTTATTTTATTAAATTTTCATCTACTTTAATTTTCTTGATAATTTCTTTCAAAAGAAAATAGTAGACGTTAATTTGACATTTAGAAATTCTCCTTTTTAATTAGAGAAAATATTTGATAATAAATATTATATTATAAAAAGCTTGGAATATCGCGGATATTACACCAAAAGAGTTGTTGCCCCCGCTTTTAAAACTCACATAGATTGAAGAGCCATTCATCCATTCTACCAGAACCTAGAATACTACTTTTATGATTCCTGAAAATAAAACTAGCATAAGTAACCGAATTTTTCTGTTTTGAGGCGTCAAAATTAAGTTTAATCCAAGATGGAGGGGGCTTAGTCCATAGGACTCCATTATTTCTTTTAGGCCTATTTGAGCATATTTTATTATTTTTTGAGTTTGTAGATTGACATTGCAAGAACTGAGAAATCGCTAAATCACTTGGTAAAAGATGAGGAATAATCCTAGAAGGGTTAAAGAAATGATTTAATCTATCAATTGTAGAAGACAATCAATACAAGCTTTCCAAGTAAAGTTCTGAATTTAGGAGGTAATTTCATTTTCCCAAATCCATCAATAACCGAAAGAATTTATATTTATGGATTCATCTAAAAGAGTCGAAGCAGAGTGGATCGAAAAGTTCCCATCCAAAGATAGAAGACAGACTACTCGGTCATCAAAATCCGAAATGGGAATTCAAACTTTTGAAATTAATTCTACAATAGAGGAAGGTAACAAATTTTTAAGAGCCTGTAAATCCCATGATTTAGCTGAGGAAATAAAAGCAGATACTTTAAGTAATGGATCCATGTTATCAAAATAGCATAGTAGATTTGAATCTCCAACCCACCTATTAGACCAAAAATTTATCTTATTTCCATTTCCTAAAACCCATTTAACTCCTTTAGAAAAAGCATCCCTGATATTAAGTAAACGACCAAACTGTCAAGAAGAATTTTTCTTTTGATATTGAAATAAATCATGTGATCCTAAATATTTATCCCTAATAATTTGAACTCATATATTAAGAGGATCTGTTTGAATTTTCAAAAGAAGTTTCATCTGAAGAGAGATATTCATATTCTGAGTCGTCCTTAGACCAATTCCTCCATTCTCTTTAGGAGTACAAATTTTATCACAGCTACAAAGAGGATGATGATTAAGAGTAAATTTATTCCAAAAGAAAGACACTAATTTTATCAATCTCATCCCATACCCCTTTCGGAGGAGAAAACTTTGCATTAAGTAACTCATCTGTCCAAGCAAATTGGATTGAATAAGAACCGAACGGCCAGCTTGAGAAATTGAATTAGCTTTCCATTTAGATAACTGTGATCGTAATTTTGCAATTGATTCAGAAAACATATCATTTTGAACCCTGCCTTTGAGAATCGGAATGCCCAAATATATTTTCATGGTTGAAGTAACCTGAATATTTCGAATGCTGGCTCAGGATACAATAGAAGCTCTGGAAATATTTGCCGAAGTTTGGAAAGAACTTTTATGAAAATTAATAAAAAGTCCAGAAATACGAGAGAAAGTAGTTAAGAATTCTTTAATGTTATTCATATTAGAATAATTAGCATTTGCAAAAATAATAGTATCATATGCAAAACTTAATTAAGAAAGGGATACTAGTCTCATTTTAAACTAATTGGATACCTACATGGAATCATTTTGAAGTGTTCTTGCAAGATATTTCATTGCTATTATAAAGATAAAAGGAGACAACGGATCTCCCCGACGAATACCACATGTGGGAGAGAATTCATGTCCAATTTATTATTAACTAAAACAGAAGAAGAAGAAGTAGAGATACAAGTCATAACCAAATTAAACCAATGATAATTAAAACTAAATTTAAGAAGATTTTTTATAATAAAATTCCAATCAATTTTATAATAAGTCTTTTTCATATCTATTTTCAAAGCCGTCCACCCTATGTATCACACAACAAGAGAAGTTTATTGGCTTGATGGTTTGTTGACAAATATGCATGTCTATATATCAAAACGTCAAAGCTTACACCCTTGATGTGCGATAATCGTTCAACAATCAGTATATTGCAGTGAACCAAGTTTCTTATAAAAGGACAAAACAATTGGAAGTGGATTGTCATTTCGTAGAAGATAAGATTCAAGAAAGCTTATTACAAACTATGCATGTAAGCGTTTCTAACCAGTTGGATGATCTCATGAGTAGTATTGTAGAGTTGTGGTTCTTAATTACACGTAATAAACATAAAGTTGATGATTTTATATGTAATAGTCTCTTTGTTTTAGAAGAATAAGATAGTAAATAGTTTTGGCATGAGTATCACTATGTAATAACTAGTTTTTCATAATAAAAATTTTCTCCTTATCCTCCAATGGTTGATACTAATTCTTGATCACACAAAAACTAAAACAAGGCATAATCATTTAGTACACACGTGTATGGTATTGGGTCTGTGGATAATTTTTCAGTAAATTAATATTATGTTTTTTATTAATTATGATATTATTTTTATTATGTCATATAAGATATATTTATTTTAAAATATTTATTATCTTAGATAAATATACATTAGTTTGTTATGGATATTATTATATTGTTAAAAAGTATATAAGGGTATTTGGATAAAATTTATAGAAATCAACGATTCTATCTTTACTTGTAAAATAAGAATCTTGCTTTGTTTGGAGTACAAGAAACCTGATGGGCTCGTTCAATAGGTCTTTCGATCGGCCCTAAGAGTACTCTCTCCTTCCTCCTTCCCATATAAATACCCAAAGTCATAGCCATTGAAAGGTTTGTTTTCTGAAGTAATTTCCTAGTTCTAGAGATAGTCGCTCTCTACTCGTTTATCTCAACACACATCAACCATTGCACTTTTTGACTTAAGCATCGGAGATGGATTAGAAGCCCCCACCCCTTTTCCATTGTTTTGTAGGTTTGAATCAAGATTGGAAAAGAAGATTGAAGAAAGAATATTTGGGATAATCATTACTTTTTTAATTGTAGACTTTTTGCACTAACAACTATATACTCTTTTTTTTTCTCGGCCTTTCGGTCATTCTCATTTACTGAATAACTCTTTGATTTTACTTCATCCGTTCCCATTTATTTGTCCACTTTCCTTTTATAACTCCACTTTTCTTACTATATTACCCCCTAAATGGATTTTATTAATAATTTTGGGTTTCGTTTGTTTGTATTATTTTTGGTTTAATTTGATTTTTAGTAGATTGGGAATTTACTCCAAAATCGGTATGCACATTGATTTTCACACTTGCACATTGATCTCGTTTTTCATTGTTCAGATTTAGAGTTTTTTCCATCAATTTTGAGTTTTGTAGTGGATTTAGGATTTACAATTGACTATTTTTTTGAATTTGTTGTAGGTTCAAAACATTCAAAAGCAGACAAACATGTTGATGAGGTTGATGCTCTTGTTGTTGATCCGGAGAATGAGAAAGATGATAATTCAATTACATTAATATGTTCGATATTTTAATTACATATTCGAATTATTGTGTAAACATATTCAAAATTGTGAAGTTAATATTCAGATATATTATGTGCATGTTATATATTTTGAATTTAGTATTCAGATATTTTGTTTACACATTCGAGATTGTGCACTTGATATTCAAATATATTATACACATATTCGAGTTTTAGGGTACACATGTTCAAAATTGTGAAATTAATATTTAGATATTTTATATCAATATTTGAGATTGTGTACTTAATATTCAGATATATTATACACATATTCAAGTTTTTTTATACACATGTTCAAAATTGTGAAGTTAATGTTCAAATATATTGTATACATTTTCAATATTGTAAAATTGAAAATTCAGATATTTTTTTTATACATGTTCGAAAATATATTTTTTAATATTCGTTAACACATATTAATTTGTTCAAAATTTGAACAAACATATACAAATGTATTGTGAAGTTGATATTAAGATATATTGTAACGCATGTTCAAGATTGTCTACTTAATATCCGATTTCAATCTTTGTTTTGTTCAAGATTTACACTCAAATATTCAAATATAATTAAAATTATATACACATCTCTTACAATGGTAAATTCGAGAATGTGTTTATAATATTCATTTACATATATTGATTTGTTCAATATTTAAACTAACATATTCACATATAAACACATGACTACTGCAACGACATATTCGAGAATGTGTTCTTAATATTCGGTTATACATATTGCTTTGTTCATTATTTAAACTAACATATTCAAACGCGATAAAAATATACTACAATTCGAGAATGTGTTCTTAATATTCAATTACACATATTACCTTTTTTAGTTTAAAAAATTATGACAACTATCTCCTAAATTTTAGCAATAAATAAGCCTATTTAATTTTATAAATTATGTTTGAATTCGAAAATCATACCAATATTTACTATAATTTTGCAAGGGTGATTTGATTATTTTTTATCCATATTTTCTTAATTTTAGGATTTTATTGTGCAAAATACGTCCACATTTGTTATTGTAATCCATCAATCCTAATCACTAATATTATAAGATCCCACACTCCTAATCTCTTTCCCCGTTTCTCTGTAACTCTCGTTTCTCTTGACCTTCTTAAGAAACAATAAAATAACGGTTGATTGATAATCCAACAATAACGAGAAAAAAATGAAAATAGAATACACAAGTCACATCACTCACACAAACAAACAAATCTAAAATTATTATCTTTCAAGGCAATGAAAATAATAGAACAAACACTATCATTATTTACTTTTGTTTTGTTTAATAAAATAGAAGGTGATAATCTTATAATGCTCGAAGTCCTGGATTGTTTCCTATGTTTTTTTATGAGGGTACTATTTATGAGAATCGAACCAAATATTTCTGGGTATTATTCTTGAAGCTTAATTATTTGACTAAATTTTATCATTGGATTTTCTCTATAGAAGGTTTAAAATAGAAGGTTTCTACCATGCTCCAAGTCCAAAACAGGTGGTGGGCTATTGAAATTTCCCTATTTTCTGTTATATTTTCGTTTTGAGTTGTTTCATGGGTTCCACCATCATGGATTTTCCCCTCACATATTTCAACCCAGCATCTTAAAGGGAAAGGAAAAAGTTGATGGATGATTCATGTAATAAAGGTCATCATCATATCTAATTATCTATATCACAGAGATTACTCTACATTTACATACAGGTTTCTAGAAGCAAAAAAAATTCAACGTGTTTAGATAGGCTATTAAACCCACAACAACAATTCAAACAAATATTTAATTTCGTCAATTTCTTAATAAAAAAAGAGATTTATATTCGTCAAATTCGTAAATAATCAAAGTTTGGCCAGTCCAGCCGAACGAATATAAATCTCTTTTTTTAATAATAGTTTTAAGGGGTATAGTATAGTTTAATCTTTTTGGTATATCCCATTTTCTGCACTACATTACTAACTAGTTGAAGTCCTATGATATTCACGGGATAATTTTACTAAAAAACTATACAATTCTACAATATTAATTTAAAATACTAAATATATTTATATAATATCATAATAAATTATGCAATAGACAAATGCATAAGATCAAAGATAAAGAAAATCTAATTTTGTAATTTAAATTAATTAAAATTTGATTTTTTTTACATTTACATATAATCTTAGTCATCAACATAAAATTATATCTTTTTCTCAAAATAAAAATATATCAAGATAACAAAATTTATTATTTAAAATTATATCATTATATAGATAAATTTTATACGTGGAGCTCAAGCCTTGTTAAAGATACAAAAATATATTAAAACCCTAAATCTTGTTAAGAGATAAAAATCTTAAATTAATATGGAAAATACCATCTCATAGGAATTTATGTATATAGAAATTATATAAATATGTTATCTATTGTAGTAAACTAATTTATAATCCATAGATAGAAAATTATATACATAAAAATTGTATAAACATGTTATCTATTTAGTATATATAGCAAGAATATTATAAGTTGTTACAAAATTTATTAAAATATAATTTTATATTAATTTATTCGAAAATGCCACGTGGCAAATTTTACAACAGACTTGAGATCTGCTTTATAATGTATTAGTATAGATAATAATATATAATTGATGAATTCACATCACTTAACAAAACTCAAAAGATAAACTACACTCTTTTTTATTTTGATAAAAAATAAACAACACTAATTTTCAGTATTAATTATTAACTGGCATTTGTTCCTGTACTTTATACGAATTTTAATTAAATAAATATTATATAATGAAGATTATATTTCTAAACTTGTCAAATTTTAAGATCACTAAATATAATTATATATTTTTATGTATAAAAAATTATTTTATAATAATGATTATGTTTTCATCATTTTTCAAAATTTAAGAACTTTAAATATAATTGTATATTAGTAATATAAGTAACATTATATTTAATAAAATTGTTCCGTAACGGATTCCATTTCAAACACAACTTGTCAAAATTTAAGATCGTTAAATATAATTGTATACGGGCCTTAGCCCTCCTTATTATGTAATCTCCTTATTTTACTTAAATAAAACGGGCCTTAGCCCTCCCTTATTATCAAAAAAAAAATATAATTGTATACGAGTAATATAAGGAATATCACATTTTTTATATTATAAGGGTTATAAATATTCAAATAAATGAAAGATAAATAGGTAAATGAAAAAATTAAAATATCTACGATGATACGTAAAATAGAGACATTTGACTTTAGTTATAGTATATTGATATTGATATATTAATGTTATAAGAGTATTTGATTTGATTTGATTTGATTGGATAAAAGTATTAATCGAACCTAATTAGCAAAAGCCAAAAAGAAAAAAGAAAGTCTCACGTAGTCACGTGTCCCTTTCTTCCATCGTCCCATATTACCACCATCACTCATCACCATTCACACCTAATGAGTAATGACCCAAAAACACAAACACCACCAAATACAGCAATAGACAATTAGGCAATTAGCCATGCCGCCACCGCCGGCGACCCTCCCCTTACTCTTCCTCCTCCTTATCTTCCCCTCTTCGGCCACCGCCTCCGAGCTCACTGCCCTCCTCACCCTAAAATCATCCTTCCAATCCTCCAATCCAGACCTCTTCTCCACCTGGGTCTCCACCGCCCCCTCCCCCTGCAACTTCACCGGCGTCACCTGCGACTCCGCCTCCGTCACCGCCGTGGACCTCTCCCGGAGCCACCTCTCCGGCCCACCCCTCCCCTTAGCCTCCCTCTGCACCGGCCTGCCTTCCCTCCACAAGCTCGTCTTCGGCTTCAACTCCATCTCCGGCGACCTCGCCCCCTCCGACCTCCATAACTGCACCAGCCTCCGGTACTTGGACCTCGGCAACAACCTCTTCTCCGGCCCCTTCCCCGACCTCTCCTCCATCGCCCACCTGGAGCACCTCTACTTGAACATGAGCGGATTCACCGGCCAATTCCCCTGGAATTCTCTCTCCGGCAAGGCCAATCTGACCGCCCTCAGCGTCGGCGACAACGCCTTCCAGGCCACCCCGTTTCCTGACCTTATTCTCAACCTCACCAATCTCAATTGGCTTTACATGTCCAATTGCAGCATCTCCGGTTCCATTCCCCGCGGCATAGGCGGGCTCACCAAGCTTGAAAACTTGGAGCTTTCCGACAACTCCCTCACCGGCGAGATCCCGTCGGAGATCTCGCGGCTCAAGAACCTCCGGCAGATGGAGCTGTACGACAACTCCTTGAGTGGGACGATCCCTGCCGGATTCGGAAACCTGACCAACCTCCGGTACTTGGACGCTTCAGGGAACTCTCTCCACGGAAACCTGTCCGAGCTCCGGACGTTGACCAATCTGGTTTCTCTCCAGCTGTTCGATAACGAGTTCACGGGCGAGTTACCCGCCGAGTTGGGCGAGTTCAGGAGCCTGGTCAACGTGTCCCTGTACAGCAACAACCTGACCGGAGAGCTTCCCCAGAAGCTGGGTTCCTGGGCGGAGTTCAACTTCATCGACGTCTCCACCAATGGATTCACCGGCCCGATTCCGCCCGACATGTGCAAGAGAGGGACGATGAAGAAGCTCCTCCTTCTCCAGAACAGATTCTCCGGCGAGATCCCTGCCGCCTACGCCAATTGCACCACCCTCCTCCGCTTCAGGGTCAGCCAGAACTCTCTCGCCGGCAGCGTTCCGGCAGGAATTTGGGGGCTTCCCAACCTCAACATCATCGATATCGCCGATAATTCCCTCCATGGCCCCATCACATCGGACATCGGGAACGCCAGAAGCCTGGGGCAATTGCTCGCGTCTAACAACAGGCTGTCGGGTGATTTGCCGGCGGAGATCTCGGGGGCAGCGTCGCTGGTTTCCGTTGACCTGAGCGCCAACCAACTCAACGGTCAGATTCCGGACACCATCGGACAGCTCGGGAGCCTCAACACTCTCTACCTTGAAAGCAATCGATTTTCTGGAGACATTCCAGATTCCTTGGGGTCGTGTGTCCATCTCAACGTTCTGAATTTGGGTCACAACTCACTTTCAGGCCAAATCCCGGCTTCTTTGGGATCCTTGCAAACACTGTCCGCATTGAACCTGTCGCACAACGGCATCTCCGGCCAAATCCCGAGCACCCTTTCATCTCTAAGGCTGAGCCTTCTAGACCTTTCCTACAACCGTCTCAACGGCCCAGTCCCAGAATCTCTCACCATCATCGGAGCTTACAACAACAGCTTTCTCGGAAACCAAGGCCTTTGCAGCCCCAAAGGTCAGCTTCTGAAGCAGTGTAGCTCAGGTCAAGCTCAAGCTCGCACCTTCATCATCTGCTTCGTAGTGGCGTGCATCGTCCTGATCGGTCTCACCGGATTCTACGCGTACATGAAGATCAAATCCTTGTCCACCCACAAGGACCATGGGGACGGGGAGTTTTCATTCAAAGATGGAGCCACGTGGGACATGAAGTCGTACCATGTCTTAAGCTTCACCGAAGACGAAATCCTCGATTCAATCAAGCAGGATAATTTGGTGGGGAAAGGCGGCTGCGGGAGCGTCTACAAGGTGGCGCTCAAAGACGGGCAAGAATTGGCGGTCAAACATATCTTGACCATTGATTCGAAGAAGATCCGGCGGCCAGGAACCCCCGACAGCCGGAGGAGGTCAAAGGAGTTCGATACGGAAGTGGGGTTGTTGAGCTCGATCAGGCACGTGAATGTGGTGAAGCTGTTTTGCAGCATCACCAGCGAGGACTCCAGCTTGTTGGTGTACGAGTATTTGCCCAACGGGAGCTTGTGGGATCGGCTCCACTCGTGTAAGAAGCTCCCCCTTGATTGGCCCGCCAGGCATGAGATTGCCCTCGGCTCAGCCAGGGGTTTGGAGTACCTCCACCACGGGTGTGACCGCCCCGTCATCCACCGGGATATAAAGTCCAGCAATATACTGTTGGATGAGATGTTGAAGCCTAAGATTGCTGATTTCGGTTTGGCCAAGATCGTTCAGGCTAACATTGGCATAGAGTCAACTCATGTGATTGCTGGAACACATGGTTATATTGCTCCGGGTAAGGAAAGGAAACATAATATTCATGTTCAAGTACTTGAGTTTTTTAAGATACTTTAATTTGTCTCTAATTCAGTTGCTTAATGGGAATGCTTTCAGAGTACGGGTACACATACAAGGTAAACGAGAAGAGCGACGTGTACAGCTTTGGAGTGGTTTTGATGGAGCTGGTGACGGGTAAGAGGCCGATAGAGCCAGAATTCGGGGAGAATAAGGATATAGTGAGTTGGGTATCGAGCAATCTGAAGAGCAAAGAAAGCGTAATGAGCATGGTAGACATGAGTATTGGGGATCCTATCAAAGAAGAGGCGATCAAGGTGTTGAAGATTGCCATATTGTGCACCACGAGGCTCCCGGAACTTAGGCCGTCTATGAGAAGTGTAGTTCAAATGCTTGAGGATGCTGACCCCTGCAAGTTGGAAGCCATTGCCATTGGCAAAAATGAAAATGGATCATTAAAGAAATAAGCCAAGGAGCGTGCATAGCTTTATGTAGACTATTCATGGGTACATTGCATAATTATGGAATTACGGACAGATATAGCAATAAGGCTTTTGTACAAATGTAAATTGCAAAAAGCAAAATGTACAAATCTTTGTTAGTAAAGTTAGAAAGCATGAAAGAGAAATGTGCTTCCATGCGGGTCATTGTAAGCTTCAAATTAGTGGTAATCTGATTCTTGGTTTTGCTAAACGAAATTCATGCTTGGAGATAGATAGAGGTGAAGTTAAGATTAGATTTGAGTGCAGCCATAGAGCTCGAATCCACCATGGCCTTCCGTCAATGAAAGAGGCAGTTTTCAGTAACCGATACCACCAGTGAACCAACCGAAGTGGAGATGAGCACAGGACGGATAGGAAAAGCAAAACAGAGGTTTTGAGTGGTCATAAATGCGCCATGGCAGTGGACTGATGGGTTCAATTTCAAAGATGACGGCTACTGGTTTTTCAGAGTCAAATCTGAGGAAGGAGTAGAAAATCGACCCATCATCACCCATCAGTGCTCTATAACCAAAATGGGCCATCCCTGATTTGAATGGCTTCCAATGAATGCAATTATTGCATTTCAACACTATCTAGATAGTAGTAGGGGCGTATATCTCTACATATAATATAATAATAATAAAAATTAGCATTCGAAAACAAATTTTGCTTCAAATTTTCTAAAGGGAACAAGGAAAAAAGAAGATTTGATACCTGGTTATATCCAAAGTAGACCCCAAGCCAAAAGATATGAACAAGGCATATGTGCAAATGCCGGGAACAGAGTGGGAAATCAAGGTGTTGGATGATGCTTTGCTAGGTGTATCTAATACTTCCCTACCGGAAGACATAAAGTACAATTCTAAACTCTAAAGGGTGAGATGTGACGCACATAAATCTAGTCCCTAGCAACCTCAGAGGTCACACTGAACTTATCAAAAAGAGTGGTGAGAAATGAAAAAGAACATCCTCTTTCTTTCTCCACATCAAAGTCTCACATGGTTTGTTGGTTCTCAAATTCCATTCCACTTTTGTGTCCTTTTCACTCTCGCTTTCAAATAACACTACACCAGTCACTACTCACTGCTCACTAGTCACTACTCACTAGTATGGGATGGAATTACAGGCATATGCAGCAGTGCACCCGAATTCTGATCAAGGAATGAATAATATAGGGGTTCCTAATTGGCAATTTTATTGGATCCAGGAAGCCCAGAGCTGGTCCAGCTCCATGTGGAATCGACCCTTTTTTGATCTATACTCACAGAAGGTGTCCCCTATCTATCTTGCACCAAACAGGGGCCTACTTTATGGAGTTTCAAGATAATAATTAGCTACAACAACACTACAATTCTACAAAGTATAGCTCGCTGAAGTGAGATCTGGAGGGTTAGGATGTAAGCATCGTCCCCGAACAAGTCGAGGGGTGATTCCAAAAGACCCCAACTGCAGAAGGAAAACTTGCACAAGCAATAAAGACTAAAGAATTTTTAAATAGTATTTTTTCATATACAACATAATTTGTTGCATACTTTGTCGGAAAAATTAATTTAAATAGAGCACTTATGTTTTTGTTCATTGTGACGATTATTTAATCCTTTAACAAACTAAAAAAAATAGGAAAATAAACGGATTAAAGAGCAATAGAGGATACGTACGAGAAATGAGAATTATTACAATTTTTCAAATAATTTGGCGGACTAGGATATCTCAAGACACAAGAGTTAGATAGTGGGCTGCAAATATTCCTCGAAAATGGCCCAATGAACAAACTGACCCAAAAAATAGCTGATATTCTTTATTTCTTTCAGGACTTTCTATGACACAATTTGCAGCTCAGTGAACTGTGAACGTATTGGCCCATTATTAGACCATGCCTCATCGACCTATCAGCCAACAACCATTAACATAACTGGGAACAAATACAATCGATCAGTAAGATCAAGCCCTGTTTAGGGCTGAAAGTATGCAATAAGCAGTTGGAGTGAGTTGCTTTCATACCAATTTACATCGTGCATATAGATTCAATGTTAATTATGATCAGGAGAACTCAACATTCATAGAAAATATTATATATTCATCTTTTATGGCAAATTATGGGCTCATTTGGCCGTGCAAGCAATACAAAATCTGCTTAATCAACTGTGGCAAGAATGACCAGGAAAATCGATGAAAGCAACAAATAAAAAGAGCACATGGCCATTGTTGATTCCCCTAATAGAAAAAGGAGATGATGAAGATATATTCTATTATGCAAATAGATGGGCAGTGCCTGATAATCACTATCAAAATGATAAAACGTTTCAATCCAAAATGCAACTACAGTATACATATCAAACACTTGAGAAAATAAAATGCTATGCTGTTTATTCCTGTCAAAAGGAACCAAAATCCAGCTAGCTATAGCTACTTGCTTAACACACAGACTTTGCACAAACATATCATTCATCTATATACATCTAAGCACTTGAGTTCAAACTTTGTAATACATATGTTATAGCATCATTAACAATTGAAAGGGTTAATTTACTACACTAGTCAATGGTGGCTTTTGGTAGAATTCGACCGCATCAATTTCACACCATTAGTATGTAATAAATAAACCTAAGAAAAGGAGTCTACAAGGAAATAACTAATCACCCTTTAACACCATATTCCCAGAGAAAGTGAAATAAAAACAGGCAACTATGGATTTAATCGATGAACACATAATGCATGATTGCATGAACACACCCATTAACTGTCTATAACATGAAATACCACTTTATTTTCTCCCCGTCCATCCTTTACGGTGACTGTAAGGTCCCTTTAATTAGCACGTAATTAAAGCAGGCGCACCACTAAGAAAAAAAAAACACTTTTTTAATGACAACTTTGGATATGCTTCATCCACTAAAACATGATGTTTACCGTTACAACTTTTGAAGAGAAGAGGAAACAATTAAGAGTAATAACATCCTTCCGGCCGCAACACACTAACAAGTACTCAAAAGGTTATCTCTAGAATTGTTCAGTTCGGATCACTACAGTCAATATATGCCTCATCTCATCTCCAAAAAGAAATGGCTTTGCTATTGAAAGATGAGTTATTAAAATCAAAATATGATTTAATTTCACTAAAACCTGTTTAACACCTGGCATATTCAATAGCGGTGTTTTTTTTTAAAGGAGCTTTCTATAAAGACGCTACCCACTGTTAAATCTATATCGTCGAACAGGAACCAACTATGTATTGAACTTAGTTTAGAACTGAATTGAACGCAAGAAAATTTATTAGCAAAATACATACAATTGATCTCTCCTTTCTTCCCCGCCAATAAAAGAGCCATGTTATGATGGAGAATTAAGCAACTGGGATGCTGCATCTTATCTCCTGCAAGACTGCAACTGTACGCGTTCAGTCTAGTTAGTTTAGTTTACACTTGATATATGTACGAAGGGCATTTGGAATAAAAAATCTCATATTGAAACACAGATTGTGAATATATAGAGTGCCTGATAATCTCATATTAAGAATGATCATACAATAACAGTCAAGAAAGTTCACAAGATGAACGTTTTTTAACAATAATTTTGCCATAAGATGGCCGGGCCCATTAGAAAAGGGTTTCACATTCTGCACGTATTTGATAACTACAAACACTAACGTGTCCTTACGACCCTTAAGAACCCGGTGAGGCCATTTTTAAGCATGATAGTTACAGTGAAAAGCTCTATTTGAAGATTACCATTTCAGATAGGAACATTACAAGGCATCAAATCGATATCCACTTCTCTTTGATGAGTGGATAAATTCAATTTTTAAATCCCCTTTTCTCCCCTCTTTTGCTTTGTAAGGCACATGCTGTCTTGTGTCTATCATGGACAATATCTCCTAATTTCATTGCTAACAAGATGAACAGATTGGAAATGCCCGGGCTTGAAAGTCTTTTGGGCTTTTCCATCAAGGCCCATCAGTTTATCGATAACTATGAGGTTGAGTCAAAAAGAATGCGACACTTCATAAATGGATTGGATGCACCAGCTTTTTTTCATTTTTATTCAAGTAGTGGAGTACTGGAGTGAAGGAGCCAGGCTTATTTGGTTGAGAAAAAAACAAACTAATTATTGAATCATCCAATAACCAGCTCTTTGGTTGCTTGTTCAAAGGCAATGAAGGGAGAATTTAAATCGGTACTGTGTAAAATATTAACTGACTCTACAGTCCCATGCTTTCACTAGCACCCCAGTCAACTTTAATGAGATGACATCTCATTTAGAAAAGGTTTGTATAAAAAAACACATAAAACATCTGAACTATCAACTTTCTACCTTATCTAAAAGCAATACTTACCATCACACTGATTGAGCTTAACTATCACCAATATTACATCGATGAAACCCAGTGCAATCAGGCTAGTAAACAAATATAGAACATTGGAATAATATAAGGAAATACCTACCTCAGCGTGAATGATGTCCATTGGATCCAGGCCCTTTACCTAATTCCCTGTTCAATCAAAGATTATGAAAAAGTACAAGGAAAAAAAAAGCAAATCAATGAAGCCATTAACAAAAACAAAATCCAATTCGACATCTTGTTTAGGCTTTTTTGGTACGTAGAGATGCATGCTGAGAATGTTAAGACAACTGTCTAGATTTTGCATGGCAGATGCTTAAATCAAAACCATAATGAGCATACAGCCAGAAAAGTCCACACAGATGAAACCCCCACAATGTGTAGAGTGCGTGGAATGTGGGGCATTATTGATAATAAAGGCTACAAACATCAAGAATCTCCTTAATAAAATACATGAAGAATCTGTAGTACTCAATCTCAGCCTTTGATTGGATAAATATTTTAACACACACACACACACACGAAGAAAACAAGAAAAAGGAAAAAGAGAAGCCCATCACTATATATGATAAATTGTTGGCAGATGTATTAAGGCAATATCTGATTGTATTGGAGGGCATAGGTTGATGACAGTGCATAGCTGCCATGAGGATCAACCGTAGTCTATTCTAGCTTTAATAATAAAAATAAAGCACACAAGGAGTGCATATATATGTGAAGTTATCTCAATATATGTTAGTGGGTATAGCATGAAGACCATCTTTTTGAAAGATCACCCTTCTCTATCATCCCACTTCCCCATGATGATGCCATTTATATGATTCTTGTCTCTTCAACTTCAATTAATAAACACAAGCTAGCATTCACCTCTGCCCTCCTTTCCAATACCTCTAACCTGCCATGGCTCCTCTCCAGTTCACCTTCTTTCTCTTTGTATTACTTCTTTCACTTCCCGACAATTCTCAAGCCAAAGCTGATAACCAGGCAAAGTTCTTCCACCTCATGAAAAATACTCTCTCGGGCAACGCCTTATTCAGTTGGGATTCCTTGGGAGAGAATTCTTATTGTAATTATTCTGGGATTAGCTGCAACAACCAAGGCCATGTCACAAAGATCAAGATACCCTGTCGGTCGCTCTCAGGCTACTTCCCACCCGGTGTGTGCTCTTACCTGCCAGAGCTCCAGGTTTTGGATATCAGTAGCAACAGGATTCAGGGGAGATTTCCAGATGGCATCATCAACTGCTCTCAATTACAAGTCCTCAATTTGAGTTCCTTGTATCTAACAGGAACACTCCCAAACTTCTCAGGTATGAGATACCTCAGAGTGCTGGAGTTATCATTCAACATGTTTGAAGGAGATTTCCCCATATCCATTACAAATATCACTACTCTTGAGGTCCTCAACTTCAATGAAAATCACTTCAACTCATGGCAGCTTCCACAAAATATCTCTCGGTTGAAAAACTTGCAGAGAATGATTTTGACAAATTGTAATCTTCATGGGTTTATCCCACCCTCGCTAGAAAACATGAATTTACTTACTGATCTTGAGTTATGTGGCAACAGTCTGGAGGGTCCAATCCCTTCAGTAATTGGGAAGCTAAAGAATCTGAAGATGCTCATGCTATACAATAATCAGCTCACAGGAAGTATACCTCAAGAGTTGGGGAATTTAACTGAGCTCAGGGATTTGGATATGTCGGTGAACCAGTTGACTGGGAAGATCCCAGAAGCAATATGCCGTCTCCCCAAACTCCATTCCCTGCAACTCTACAACAACAGCATCACAGGAGAAATCCCAGACGCTCTTGGGGACTCCAGGGCTCTGAGTTTCTTGTCACTTTATGACAACAAGTTCACAGGCACAGTTCCAAGAAACCTAGGGAAACTATCACCTATGATTCTCTTGGACTTGTCAGATAATCAACTTTCAGGTCAGCTCCCACCATTTATCTGCAGGGCAGGTAAACTGTTGTACTTTCTTGTCCTTGAAAACATGTTAACAGGAGAGATACCAGCTAGTTATACAAAGTGCACATCTCTTCTTCGGTTTCGTGTCAGTTCTAACCGTTTAGAGGGTTCAGTGCCTGATCAACTTTTTAGTCTCCCTCATGCATCCATCATTGATTTAGCCTACAATCATCTCACTGGCCCAATACCCAAAACCACTGGAAATGCCAAAAACCTAACTGAACTGTTCATACAAAATAATAGATTTTCAGGTATTCTGCCCCCTGAGATTGCTGGAGCAGTCAATCTGGTAAAAATTGACTTCAGTAACAATCTTTTAACAGGTCCAGTACCTAGAGAGATAGGCTCCCTCAGAAAACTAAACTTGTTGTTACTGCAAGGCAACAAGTTCAACTCTTCCATTCCAAACTCCCTTTCTTGGCTTAGATCGCTCAATCTTTTAGATCTGTCCAATAATCAGTTCACAGGGTGCATCCCTGATAGTCTAGCTGACTTACTGCCAAACTTAGTTAACTTCTCATACAATCAGCTTTCAGGTCCAATCCCACTTTCATTCATTAAGGGAGGGCAGGAAGAAAGCTTTGTAGGAAATCCAGACCTATGTGTCACATATCACCTCAACCCAAATACACCTTTTCCTCTATGTCCAAAAAGAAGTTCTGAAAAGAGTTTAAAGATAATTTGGGTTACAGTAGGTTTGCTGGTAGTTGTGTTCCTTGGCATTATTTTGTTCCTGAAGAGATTCCTCACTAAGGGAAATGCCATAATAAGACAGGATGAGAGCCTGTCTTCATCATTCTGCTCATATGACATAAGGAATTTTCATCAAATAAATTTTGACCAACATGAGATCTTAGAAGCAATGGTTGGTAAGAACATACTTGGGCATGGAGGATCAGGGACCGTTTACAGAATTGTGCTCAGCAGTGGAGAAGTCGTTGCAGTCAAGAAGCTCTGGAGGCAAAAGACACAGGATTCAGCTTCAGATGACCAAGTACTGTTCCCTGACAAGGGACTGGAGACAGAGGTTGAAACTCTGGGTAGGATAAGGCACAAGAACATTGTGAAGCTCTACAGTTATATATCAAGTTGGACAAGTCAGCTGCTAGTTTATGAGTATATGCAGAATGGAAATCTGTGGGATGCTCTTCACGAGGGAAAGATCCTTCTTGATTGGCCAACTCGTCATCAGATTGCACTGGGCGTTGCTCGAGGTCTGGCTTACCTCCATCATGATCTGCTACCACCAATCATTCACAGAGATATCAAGTCATCAAATATCCTTCTTGATGCTGATTACCACCCCAAGGTGGCAGACTTTGGTGTTGCCAAGGTCCTCCAAGCAAGAGGAGGAAAGGAGTCCAGCACTACTGTCATTGCAGGCACGTACGGTTACTTAGACCCAGGTAAAGTACATCGGCTTTGAAATTCTCTTCGGTAGTAGTAGTGATTGAATGATTGATACTTTATCATAAGATCTCATCTATTAACTGACACCATAGAAGCAATTAACTTCAAATTGACACTAGTTGTAAGAAGTGTATTCATAATTTAGAGTTTTAAAGTTCATCCTCTGGGAAACAAGGATAACAATTAACAATGCAAATGTCAAGCTAATGCTAATTACATAAATTACCACACAAGTTTCAAATTTAAGAAAAGAACATAATAAATTTATAACTTCACTTTTGTGCACAGTTTCCGGGTCAGTTTGTGCTTTGGCTTTTGATATATTTGTACAATTGTGGCAAGCCTGAATCTAAAATTGATTGTTAAAAGGATTTTCTTAGTGGTAACATAGTTATGAATATGTTGACAGATTATGTGAATTCATCCAAGGCAACAACCAAGTGTGATGTGTACAGTTTCGGGGTAGTGCTGATGGAGTTGGTGACTGGGAAGAAACCAAGTGAAGCAGAGTTTGGAGAAGATAAGAATATCATAAACTGGATAATGAGCAAGGTGGACACAAAGGAAGGGGCTGTAGAAGTGTTGGACAAGCGTTTGTCAGCTTCCTTCAAAAATGAAATGCTCCCAGTTCTTCGGGTAGCCATGCGCTGTACAGCTAGGGCCCCAGCTCCTCGTCCAACAATGAATGAAGTGGTTCAGTTACTAAACGAGGCAAGCTCATGCAGATTTCAGTCTTTCCAGTCAAGAGAAAAGAATGAAGATTCATCAAATGACACCAAAAACAGGTAAAAGCGCACATCATTTATGTTAGCAGATGATTGTGCTTAACACTGACAATTGTGAAAATTAGGTGAAAATTTATTGCATCTGTAAAATAGTACTGTCTCCCAAGAATATCAACTCATCAAGGAGCTCCCGAGAATGGTGAATTTAGCCCCATTTCCTCATGGAAAGATAGAAGATATAGCCGTATTTTTTATCTTTTTCTTAACACCCTTCATATAAATTGGAGACCCTTTGTAAGATATAGAGGATTGTAAGATAAGGCTGCTTTATAGCTACCGTCTTTATTGCACAGGCTCATTAAGGAAATAATTTTGTAGCTTTAGCAGAGTTTTTCCTTTTTAAGTGTTTTTGTTCGATTTTAAAAAGTGTGACCAAAGGGAAGAGGAAAGTTTTTAAAAAGCCAGAGATATTGCTCAAGATGGAGGGACATGATTCACATCACTTCTTTCACAGGGTAACTTATTCTAAACCTTTGAAGCTTCGACTATTATTGAAAAAAAAACATAGAGGGTCCTTATCAGGTGAAAAGTTTCCATGAACAGAAGTTAACTGAGGAGCATTTTTGTCTCGATTCAAGTTGAAAAGGAACACGTAGTGCAGTTGGAAAGCACCTAATAATTTCCTTTTCCTTCTTTATTACGCCATTTTGGTGATCTTTGTTAATAATTATGCCCAAATTAGGTTCCACCATAGATAGTGTGCTATGAATCTCACAGTTGTTCAACTTGATTGACTTCATTTTGTAGCTTTTGCAATGGCTTCTAGGCCACACAACGGATAATTCCATCAATTTCAAATATACCTCAAAAGTGACAAGAGAATCAAACCATGCGTAATATGTACAAGAGAAGACTGAGAAGAAGATATAGAATTACCTAATTGAATAAACCGCCACAGGAAGGGTGTAGAATTGGTCTTCAAACTGAAATAATCAGTTTCTCTTTCAGAAATTTCCTTCGGGAAGCAATTCAAAATAGCGGATTCAATGCCTACCCTATGCTCACACTGAAAATTGAACATCATCAATCGGCGGCAAATTGAACGTGGGTGGGTAGTGAAAATCTCTCAAGAATGTCAGAAGTCAACCTCTCGAAGAAACGACCACAAAAGATGTCGTTTCCGGGTTATAAGAACATGTGCATATGCTTCTGTTTACCAGGCCCACATGCCCAGTAAAGAAAATAGGCCCAATTCTATTGATCCTCTAATTTGAAGCTCATTAGAATTTGAATGAAATAGGAAATTTGGAGAATGTGAATTAGATATTTTCTCATTGATTTCAACACACTACAATAGGTTATTTGTAATGAGCCATAAGGAAGGATCATAAGACAAGTGTCTTAATCTATTAGTGTTAGTATAATATATGAATTCTCTAGAATAAGGATGAGTCATTTAATGATGTCATTGTGATAATGTCATTTATATGCTATTATCCTCCCTTGATCCAAGCAAGTGGGGTTGTAGGCAAAGCTTGGAGCGTATTTGAGTGAACTGGGTAGTGGAAAATGGTTTCGTGAGGAGGTTAGTGAGTTGGCCCTTTAATGAGATGAAGACAACTCGCAAGGTCAGGCTATGAACTCGTTCTTAGACAAAATAATAATTGAGGGAGAGATGTTTAATTCGATGATGGAGGATCGGGTTGGAGGAAAGGTAAGTAGCCTTGAGATTTTCACACCATAAAGTTGGAGGGTCATGCATAAGAATTTGTAACACAACAAACAAGGATTGGAGCCACATGATTTCACAAGGAGCTTGGACAAGTGCCCGATATCGACTTCGATGGAGGACCAAGCGACCGTTGGTTGTTTCTTGAAATATGTATTAGGCACTGACCAAGCAATCATTATTGTCGTGAAAGATGTAGGCATTGACCAAGCGATGATTAGACTTGTCACTACCCTAATTGGCATCCGAGAAGGCGGTGAAGCTTATTGTACGTTCAACATTGAGGAGAGAGAATTGAAGGTCCATTGTGGCTTATAAGCAGGGAAGGACCCGTTTTACCACTTCCAATGCACTTATTGTGGATTATACATATGTTGGCATACTTTTTGACTGATAAAGAGATATGCAACCTTGTAAAGGCAAGACATTATAGATGTCATTGTGATGATGCCATTATTATGATATTATCCTCCCATGATCCAAGCGGTTGTAGGAAAATCTTGGATCGCGTTTGAGTGAATTGGGTAGTGGAAAATGGTTTGGTGAGGAGGTCAGCGAGTTGGTTCTTAGATGAGATAAAGGCAACTTGTAAGGTTCGATTGTGAACCCGCTCTCAAACTAAATGATAATTGAGGGAGAGATGTCTAATCCGGTGATGGAGGACCGGGTTGACGACAAGGTAAAGTAGCCCCAAGTTTGTCACACCACAAAGTTGAAGGGTCGTTCATATGAATTTTTAACTCAACAAAAAAGGATTGGAGCCGCATGGTTTCACAAGTGGCTTGGGCAAGTGCCCTATATTCGAATTTGGTGGAGGACTGGGCAACTGTTGGTTGTTTCTTGGAACATCAAGAGATCAAATTGTTGTCGTGAAAGATGTAGTAGGCACTGAACAAGCAGTGATCGGACTTGTCACTACCTTAGTTGGTATCCGAGAAGGCGGGGAAGCTTATTGTTCAATGTTGAGGAGAGATGGAATTGAAGGTCCATTGTGGCTTGTAAGTAAGGAATGATCCATTTTATCACTTGCCAATGCACTTGTTGTGTATTGTTCATATGTTGGCATACATTTTAAATTGATAAAGAGATATACGGCCTTGTAAACGCAAGATATTATAGACTCTTGACAATGTTGATATAGAATTGGGATTCGAAACATTTTTAAACGAGAAAGATGATCCTAAAGTTGTGGATATCGATGTATCAGTGGGTTTTGAATTTGCCATGACATCTATGGATAAGATTTATCTAATGTGTTTTGACTAAGAGAGAATAAATCCTTGAGGTGACTCTCGAATTCAAATCCGACAAAATAATGAGTCGGGCCAAGATCTTTGACTAGGAATTGGGTAGCCAAGTGAGATATAACTGCGATGAGAGTTCTATGGTAGAGGAAAACCACCAAAAGGTCATCAACGTACACAAGAACAAAAACATAGTGTTTCTCGAGGCGATGGAAGAATAGAGAGGAATCAACTTGTGAGGGTGTGAAACCCATGGTAATCAAGGAATCACTGAGTTTGGAAACCCAATCTCGGGGACCTTGTTTGATCCCATAAAAGATTTTGTGAAATTTGCAAATATATGAGGGATGTTGAGGATGAATGAAACTGGGTGGTTGGACAATGTACACGTCTTTTGCTAGAGTCTCGTGAAGAAAGGCATTATTATGTCCAATTGGTGAATTGGCCAGTTGTGCATAATGGTGAGGGATAGGCGTAAACGGATGTCCAAAGGATTGAAAATGGGGAAAATGCTTCATTGAAATCAACCTCTTGAATTTGATGGAAGCCTTCGGCCACTAGGCGGGCTTTTCTTTGTTCAATTGAGCCATCCAAGTGCCTTTTGGTTTTGAAAACCCATTTGACTCATAGAACATGGAAAGAGTTGGAAGGTGGGCCAAGAACCCAAGTTTTGGTATTTTAAAGAGCATGCAATTTGAATTTTGTGGCTTAGCGCCAATGCGCCATTCATGATTTTTTAAAGGCCTTAGAAAAGCAAGAGGGTTCTTCAGGTACAAGGTGAGGTGATTTGAAGAGTAACGTGGATTTGGCAGCCAAGGGAGGTGTCTTTCGGTTGGATGAGAGGCTGAGATGTTAGTGTCTTGTATCGAGTTGACATGAAATGGGAACTTTGGTGTGGTATTTGGTGAGAAGAGGTGTCAAGAGGTGACTGAATTACAGGGAATAGAGGTGAGGGATTGGGCTAAGTACCAGAGTTTGGGTGAGGAGAGATTGGTGAAATTGGCTCATTAATAATGGGCTTAGTGTAAGTATGAGGACTAATCCCAATTGGAGGTAGTAGTTCGGAATTGGGGTTGGGGAATTGGGAGTGGGATAAAGAAAATAGTAGGAGGATTAGGTTTATTTCTTGACTTTGTTCAATTTTAATGTTCTAGGCAACTATGAACTTGTGATTTATTACACCATTATTTTTAATTACTATTTTAGGTTAATTTGATTTCATATGTACGTCTTCATCAAGCTTAAAAGTTAACAACAATTGTGGGAGTATTTTATGTGCTGCAAAAGAGGAAGGGGGTTCTCTTTGCAACTATGTTGAGAAAGGGGAGAAAATGAAACAAAAGGTGGTAATTATGTGTATGTATTTTTTATTAAGAAATAAAAGTAAGGACATATACAAGAGTTAAGGGCCATCTCTTGAAATAATCAAAAAATGGAGTTTCAGCTTGTCAAAGAGTTTTTGCAATTGAGAAAGAGAAAATGAAAAAGTTACAAAAACGATTATGAACAGAGCTTAAAGGATATGGCTATTAAAAAGATTTTTTATGCTACTGGACCTTCACAAAAAAGTGGTGCTAGTGGATTTGGATTGGATGCATTGAAAAAAAAACATATGACCCTGTTAGTAAAGCTTTTAATATGAATACCAGAGATGAGTTAGGATATATCGGTGGTTTGTTGCTCTTGAAAAAATCCATATTATTTGACGACTTTTGCTTTTGTTATTGATAATATGTTGAGTGGTTATGTGGCGCCAGGGTACAATAAGTTAAGAACCACATTGCTTGAAAAGAAAAAGAAACACATAGATGGTTTGCTAAAGCCTTTTGTGCTCCGAGGGATGCGAATTCTAATAGAGAGGCATATGATGCATGCCATTGGATCAATGACGTTATGATGAAGTTCTTCAAAATAAAGAATTTTATTATGAATCATGGTATGTGATTATCCATGTATAGTCGATCAACTCCTCTTAAATTCCTTTCAATTACCGATACTTGGTTTGCCTCAATGATTATCATGCTTAAGATGTTTAAACGTATTAATCAAGATTTGGAATCAATGGTTGTTTATGATCAATGGTTGTCATATCGAGAGAATGAAGAAGATAAATCAAAATTTGTGAGAGAAACAAATAATGGATGAAGAATGGTGGGATATGGTTGATTATATTCTTGCCTTTACAACCCCATATATGACATGATTAGAGTTTGTGATACCAACAAACCTTGCCTCCATTGGTGTATGACATGTGATATTCCATGATTGAAAAGGTGAAGAAGGTAATTTATGAGCATTAACATCTTAGATAGACTCAATTCTTCATTTTTAGGATTTGGTTCATAGAATTATGATGAGTCGTTGCCTCGTTGGGCTAAGATTGTTTAGCAAACTCGTTGAACCCAAGGTAAATAACTATATTAAGATTTGTAACAAACAATATATTACTTGATTCATCTTTACAACCTATAAAGTTGTCCCTCAATGGACAAATAAATGCTCTCCTTTTTATTTGAATTTAATTTCCTAAAAAACTAATACATTTGAATTTCTACCATCATCATTTTATTAAGCACTCCTTTAAACTTCTAATTTTTCTATAATCTTTTAAACTTAGTTTCCTTCTTCAATGTTATAACAACACTTTTTTAAACTTCCTATTCCAATGTTCTACTATAAATGATAAAAAAACATTAGGTATTTCAAAAATAAAAAATCACCATTATGCATATATAATCTGGCATAGGATCAAAAAGTTACTATAAATGATAAAAAAATCTGATATTATAATTAATCAAATATCTTTATATTAATAATATCGTCAATTACCTTAAGATCAATAATATCGATAATATTTCATTAGGTTGCTTTGCTAATATCTCTTCAAACTTTGTCTTAATTACTACTCCTTACAAGCGCTTGAAAGGGTGACATTAAAGAATTGATATTAATTAATGAATTTCACTTGTAATTGTAAGTTGCTAGATTATATATAGATTTAAGTTCAAGTGAGAAGAGTTCTTAGAGTGTGAACGTGTGCACAGTTTATATTCATGATTTTGAGTTATGTATTCATGATTTTGTATGACTATATTCATAGTTTTAAGTTGCATATTCATCATGTTGAGTTACTCGTTATGTATGAATATACAACTTAAAAATATGATTACGTAACTTTATAAGCATGATAAAGAAATGGAATATGAAAAAATCTTCAAAAATACAATTATATAAAATTATGAATATACGACTTATAATCATGAATATAGTGTAGTATGGAAATAATGAATATGAATGAATATGCAACTCAAAAATATGAATACAGCCATATAAAATCATGCACATATAACTCAAAATCATGAATATAAACTGTGCACACGTTCACACTCTAAGAACTCTTCTCACTTGAACTCACCTCTATACATTCTAACACATTGATATTACACTCTTAATTGTAAGAAGTCAAATGAGAAGTTAGAAGAATATAACTGAAATAAGAACTTTATTGCTTAAGTAATATATTTTTTTGGTTGAAGGAGAGGCGGCACCTTAAGTAATATATTAAACATAATACAAATTAAAAATTAACTCCACCTGAAATAATAAGCATTCAAGTTTTACTAATAGAACATATACTTTGAATTCTAATTTAAATTAATATATCCATATAATCCAATATACTCTTACACATTCAGTAAACTTATAAATCGTTGGACGGGTAAATCCATCTAGTTTTCTTAACAATTCATTTTATTTTGACTATAAGTACTATAGTCAAGAATGGCTTGGTGAGGATCTAGCTGGAAACCCTCCCCATCAGGATGATGAGATCTCAATTGAATGAAATAAATGCTTAAAAAGAATCTTTCCTAATTAAGATGATTATGATAAAGTCATAGATGAATATGGTGATTTTACCCGTGAGATAGGGCCTTTTGGTGATTGATCCAAATGCTATTAGAAAGAAGTATTTAATGGATCCATTGAAATGGTGGGCAAACTTTGGAGTATCATCACCTAATCGTCAAACATTTAGCTTTTAGATTCCTTGGAGAACCCACTTCTTCAACATGTTGTGAAAGGAATTATAACACTTATTCTTTCAATCATTCTTTGAACATGAATAAGTTATATCCACAACGGGCTGAAGATCTTATGTTTATCCATAACAACCTTCATCTCTTATCAAGGAACTCCGAGAAATACTGTGAAGGAAAGAGTAAAATGTGGGATATTGGTAGTGATGGGTTTGGATCTTTAGAAGACACTCGGATTCTTAAAGTTGCAAACTTTTCCCCTGATGAGCCACGGATAGAGAGTTTGATATTTGATATCGATGCTTGATTGTGACTTGGTTTTATGTTGAAGTATTAGACTATTATTTTGATTTTCATTTGGTTGGATTATTGATTATTTGATTTGCTCCCATTATTTGGTTTGTAAGACTAGATATGTTAGATTGTTGCCTTAATGTAATGTCACTATCTATTTATATTTTGATTGTTGTTATTAGATAATCGTATGTATTACTCTATTTAAGATATATAAGTGTACATTATTTTAATTAAGAGATATAAAATAACATATAATTCACTATATATATGGCTAATTAATTCATATTGTCATTGGTAAGAAATGTCATCATAATTATAAGCTTAAAATAATGCAATTTCTAAAGATATGAAAAGAAAAAGAATATTTAAAAAGAAATTGCAAGGGTTTCTAGGGTGATCAAGACCGGTAGGAGAATTGCAAGCAGAGAATTCTCCTCTCTCCAATTGTTGCTTCCTAGAACACACACACAAATTTTGTCTTTTCCATGTAAGGCTTCACCTAAATTTGGCAAGTTTGAATTCTTCACCTCTAACGTTCAGCTCTCCCTCCCTCCCTCCCTCTCTCTCTAACGTTCTACGTCGCTCTCTCTCCTACGCTCACAACCATTGTCGGCACAAGTCTCCGACAACTACCCATCGCCTAGGTGTCCCCCTCCCCACCCAAATCCCCTCCTTGTTGATCCAACCCGAGCCCTTCCCCTGCACCCAATACCTTTGCCCCTTCCCAAATATGAATCCCAGACCTCTTCCCGAATCCGTTTGCTTCCTCCTTCCAGATCTACTATCGACCTCCCTCACCCCAAATTCAGTGCTCTTGTTTCCCGTTTCATATCAGCAACAACCCAACCGGCCCCTCACCCACCTATCCTCACACACACAACAACAACCCACCCCTCTCCCCCACATACTATCCGACCCGACCTGTATAGCCACAAAGACAAACCAATCAGCTTGATCCGACGAGGACCCGACCTTGCCAGAGAGGAAGAGTTTGTTAGCGATGCCCAGGTGATGGGCTTAAGGAGCCTAGGCCACTTCGTCCTTGAATGTCGGTCTTCCTTCCCTCAACTCTTTTCCCTTTTTTGTTGTTTGTGCATCCACATTTAGTTGTTTACTCATGACTTTGTGATTTTTCCTAGCTTGTATAGCCAACATTTACTTTCCTTTAGTAATTTTATTGTGCCTTTGTTGTTTTTGGATACTTCGTGTGGTTGTTTGTGCTGCTTTTTTTGTTTATGGGTATTTGTGTGAGCTGTTTGCATGTGACTTGCTCTTTGTGAGTTCTGGATTTATGATGGTTGGACCGTTGGGTAGATGTGTGTCATGTGGGCAACACACTAGTTTGAGGATAGAATCTTGGAATATAGGCACATTGACCAGAAATTTCTTTAAGTTGATTAGGATTCTACAATAGTACATAGTAGAGATTGATTGCATTTAGAAGACAAAGTGGAAGGGAAGGAAGACACATGATATCGATGGCTGAAAACTGTGGCACTCGGGGTCTTCTAGTAGCAAGAACGAGGTTGGTATCTTTGTTGACCTGAAACTGAGGGACCAAGTTGTTCAAGGTCTTAGGTCACAAGATCTTGAATGTCGACATCAGTGCGTATGATCCACATGAGGTTAAATTTCAAAGGAAAGGAGGAGGTTATGTGAAGACCTAGATGACTTGATGAGGGGCATCCCAAGGATTATTCAACTAATGATTGGTGGGGATTTCAATGGGCACATTAAAAAGTCCATAGACGGTTTTGAGGAGGTTCACGGAGAGAGGGTTTGGAGACAAAAACAAGGGCGGTACATGCCTGCTAGATTTTTCAATAACCTTTGGATGCATAGTTGCCAACTCATGGTTCAAGAAGAGGGAAGAACACTTGGTCACTTTTCAAAGCGTGATGGGCAAGATGTAGATCGATTCTTCGTGGTTAGGAGAGATGATATGGGAGGATACAAGGATTGCAAAATAATCTCGTTTGAAGGCCCGTCGACACAACGAAAGTGGTCGAGCAAAAAGAAGAAGGCACGTATAACGACGCAACCCAAGCTTGTGCAAAAGGATCTTTGAAGAAATTGAGTTAAAAGGGGCATGAAGAGAGAGAGAGAGAGAGAGAGAGAGAGAGAGAGAGACGCCAATGAGATATGGGGCAAGATGGCGGAGTGTATTCGTAGGGTAGCGTGTGGAGTGCTTGGAATGTTGATTGGGAATTTTGGAAACATAAGGGAAATAGCCTGGTGGAATGACGAGGTTCAATAGAATGTGAATGGCAAGCAACTAGCCTATGGAGCTTGGCTGAGGAGTAGGGTGTAACACCCCCTTACTTACCTTGGAGGTATTACCGTCAGTAACCCCGATTAGGACTAAAACAGAGTTATCCAAGGCTTTAACCTGACAGAACATACTAGAACAAGGTAAAAGAAACCATTTAAACCCTAACAAAATTAAGTAAAAAATTACAGCGGAAAAGCAAGTAAAAGGTCTTATACAAAACCTTAACTTAAAAAGAATAAATAAATAAAACAATTGTCTATTTGAACAAAGTCTTTAAAAAGTTTCCCGTAAGTTCTTAACTTCTTTCCCACTTCGCTATGCAACAACTTAACCAAGAACTTCATTCAAGTATAGCCATTGGAAATCTTTCTTCAACTTCTGAAGCTTCAAACTTCTGGATCCGCCTCTTGAATTAAATTCCTAGAAGAGCCTAATGTGTCGTATACCAACGGTGGACACTAGCCGACCATACAAAAGAAAAGAAGATGGACGGGTTAGTCTAATGAAAGACTAAGCAAGTGGAGAAACTAACTTGGTTCTTATGGTTGTAACTAAACATATTGGCATCAAAATCCGAATAGACTCGGATTATGATCCAACAGTTAGCAGTCTTATAGAGAATAAGAAGGAGACTTGCATACTCAAGAGAGAGAACACCACAGCTTGTGGTTCCTTTAAGAAGCATAAACGATTAATGAAAACTTATACTAACCACACAACATTCACAAACGTCTTCAGCAACTAATCAGCTTTACTTAATCAAAGTTTGATTAAGAATCATCCTTAATCAGGAGCAAGAATGGTTCTCAAAAGAACTAACCATTCAGTTACATAAACGTGCTTATCGCACTCTCTTCACTTTGTGATATTAGCATTACACATTCATTTTAATAACTTTTAATCGACCTGAACTGTTGCCGATAAATTTCTTGTAACTGATGTCATCAGGGTGAGAGGGCTTATTTCATCCGTGACCACTTGACCCACATCAGTTCCTTTTGCACTTAGCTAGAATGCACCATTGTCCTCCTTCAACGTGAAACGAGACATGAGTTATGACTCCAATATTGGGATCCGCTAGCAAGCTACGCCCCCAATACAGACTTTGTTACAAAGAGGTCATTGGAGACTCGGCTCCTACCCCTGAACTAACTTATTTTACAACACTGTTTCAGCATGGACCACTAAAGAGATGTTTTGGAGTCTAAACTCCCATCTCTAACTATCTTACTTCACAACAATGTCTCAGCATGAGACAACTAAACACACAAGATCACACAACGGTCCTAAGTTTAGTTCTAGCGCAAAAACTGAAATAACGACATGGTCGTTATTTCTAACAAAATAACAACATATCAAACTTTATTTAACACACAAATTATTCTCAACATGAAGATCAAATGGAATCCAATTCCTCATTAATAACAATAACGCAAGAGAGAATCGTCCACTTGCCTTAGAAGGCGTGCTCAACGTTCTTGATGATTCCAACAATAATATTTATCACTCTTCTGCCAAATATAACAAAAGGATTTCTCAACAACGAGCTCACGGAAATATTCTTAGTTGTATACTCAATTCCTACAACTTCCTAATCGATAAACGATTTGATTTTCGTATATCGATTTATAAATAAATCCTTAGTTATCATGCTTTAAGGAGCCATCTTGGCGAATTTATAAGTAATTAACCGCTTCACTTTTGAAACAACTTTCTAAACAAAAAGTGTTCATCAGTAACAGTTCTTAAAGTTGACCAAATATCGGGTCAAACTGATTAACAACGAATCCTGAGTAATTGTACGAAGTCCTTTACCTGCCAATCGATGTCAAAACTTGTATTAGCTATAACTGAAGATCCGGACGTCCATTTCCCGAGCGGTTTGAACCTGTGAGACCGTATCAACGTCAAGATTATAAAAACTTCAAAATTAATTAGCAAAGCGGAACCGAAAGGTCCTTACGGTGGCTTCGCAACCAAACCGCTAATTAATTTCGATCGTAATTACCTTCACTTGAGCCAAACGAGCCATAGGCTCAAGTCTAAAACAATTGAGCTCTCCAAACTAAATAGGAGCGCAATTTTGCTTGAATTTTGCAGGCAAATACATCTATAAGTAGAACCACCCTAAACTAAAATCGGGTTGCCCGAAAATAGGGTTGGGTAATACTATGTTTTATCAAAAAATGGGACTATATATGTTGAATGAAACTAGAAAAGAGGTGGCAAGAGAGAACAGTACGTACTATATTCTACCAAAAAAAAGAGAGCAATACTATACGATTATGATGTAATTTTCACAACATTAATTGAGGAAAATGGGTTGCAAGAAAATATATTTTTATTTATTGAGGATTAAAAGAAAAAAGTGATATCTACCAAAAATTCGAAATTTTTTAATTTATTGAGGATTTAAAGAAAATATTGATATTCACCAAACATCTGAAAATTAGGATCTAAGATGTTTGACAAAGTGCTATAGTACTTATATAACGTAGAATATTAATGTGATGCATTCAGTTTTGTAATCAATCACATCAGCGTAGAGCAAATGTAAAAGAAGATCGAGAACCTTGAATCTCTAGATGAGTACGTAACACAGTCAGATTTTAGTTGGTCTCATTAGTTACGTTGTTTTTGCAATCTAGATTCAGTTTCTTAAGAGAAAAGATTAAGGATCAGATCTGGAAGAATCAATATATCTACATCGTAATTGAGAAATTGATCGAGTCTAATTAAGAAAAAGATGACCATGGAGGGGCGGAGTATTGGGTCCATGGAGGAAGCAAACTATGGAGCCTATGACGATGACGGGCGTGAAAAACGAACCGGTATGTACGATGCATCTAATTTATGTTTTGGGAAAAAACAAAGAGATCGATGGATTAATTATTTTGGGTTGAATTAAAATGAACAGGGACGATGTTCACGGCAAGCTCGCACATCATAACAGCGGTGATAGGGTCAGGAGTGTTGTCGTTGGCGTGGGCCATCGCGCAACTGGGATGGGTTGGGGGCCCCGCAATTCTAGTCATCTTCTCAATGATCACTTACATGTCGTCCATGATGCTCGCCGACTGCTACAGATTCCCCGACCCAGTCACCGGCAACAGAAATTACACTTATTCCGATGCCGTCAGATCCTTCCTAGGTACAATAATTAATTACCATATATATACTATGTAAATTCCATGGCTACGTACATTACATATATAACATACCGACCAGTGTTGTTAGTTGTTACAATCACTTGCTACTTAATTAATTAATAGAATACATGTATCTTTAATTTGTTCTACGCGCGCGTACAGGTGGAAAGAATGTGTACCTATGCCGCACAGCTCAATATGCAAACTGCATAGGCACCACCATTGGTTACTCACTCACTGCATCAAATAGCATGAAGTAAGTATTAATTAATTGTGTCAATGGATCGTAAATATATATATATATAGATCTATATATGTACGTATAGCTAGATCTATATACACTTATGTGTTTATTTAATTTGTGGGGTAATTTAACTAATTAATTAATTATTTTGCACACGTGCGTTAACAATATTATAGGGCCATATTTCGATCAAATTGTTACCACAAGCATGGTCATGATGCAGTATGTCACACGTCACACTATAAATTCATGGTAGGGTTTGGGGTTACACAACTGGTGTTGTCACAGCTCCCCAACTTTCACAAGCTCTCTTGGTTGTCAGTTGTTGCCGCTCTCATGTCTTTTTCCTACGCTTCCATTGGCTTTGCCCTCTCTATTGCCAAAGTTATTTCAGGTGATTACTTTTCAAATCATTTTTATGACCGTGCGTTGCGTACCTTCGAATTATCAATGTCAGGATTCGTTCGTGCACAAATTAAGATCAATATTTCAATAATTTAGGATTAGCTACTTAATTATATATTATATATGTGTTGTTTGTGTATGTATATGCATATATGTTAATTAAAGATGGAGGGGCAGTGACGACAAGCTTAACGGGAACACAAATAGGGGTGGATGTGACAAGTGCACAAAAATTGTGGAGGGGCTGCCAAGCTGTTGGAGATATGGCCTTTTCCTACGCCTTCTCCATGGTCCTAGTTGAGATTCAGGCAAGCTAGTGTTTTAGTGATTTAATTAATTTGTATTTTCAATTAATGTGCTATATTTTAAAGGATTGACTTGTAATTTGAACTCGATCGTGTAGGACACCCTGAAATCGAGCCCACCAGAGAACCAAGTAATGAAGAAGGCGTCGACTATCGGCATTGCAACCACGACCATGTTCTACCTCCTCTGCGGCTGCATCGGCTATGCTGCCTTCGGCAACAACGCCCCCGGCGACTTCCTCACCGACTTCGGCTTTTACGAGCCATTTTGGCTCGTTGACTTTGCCAACATTTGCATCGCCGTCCACTTGATTGGCGCTTACCAGGTACGTTATAAGTAAGTATGTGCGTGCGTGCGTGTGTACGTACGACATTAATATAAATATTAATATTGGTCATTTAATTTGTATTTTCATTTAGGTTTTCGTGCAACCTGTGTTCGGGTTCATCGAGCGCAACTGCGAGAGAACATGGCCCGAGAGCAAGTTCATAAACCGAGAGTACCCGATCAACATCCCATGCGCAGGTGTAATTCCATTCAACATGTTCCGTGTGGTTTATAGGACGGTGTATGTGGTCATAAGCGTGATCATCGCCATGATATTCCCCTTCTTCAACTCTTTCCTCGGCTTGCTTGGAGCTGCCGCGTTTTTTCCCTTGACGGTATACTTCCCCATTGAGATGCACATCGTACAGAAAAAGATTAAGCAGTGGTCACTCAGATGGATCATGCTCAAGCTCTTAATCCTCTTTTGCTTTCTTGTGGCTTTGGCTGCGGGTGTTGGCTCCGTCCAAGGCTTGACCAATTCCGTTAGAAACTACAAGCTTTTTTCCGCCGCTGATGATTAGATTCATCCATATATCGATGCAACTAGCTGGCGTAGGAATTAATAATCAATTTGTTGGATCCATTAGTTCCACTCTTTTGATTTTCTAATTAATTAACTAGAGCCTACGTACGTACGTACGTACATACTCTTTTTAATTTTATGCGTCGAGTCAGACAGATCGATAGAGGCACCAAATTGCAATTGTTTCAGTCTTTTGGTGCGCTGATTGATTTTTAGCCTTTTCAGGAGCGTTAATTGAGTGTACTATAAATTAAATGGTCAATTTATGTAATCCGCATATATATGACTCATTTTAACAACTCAGGCTAATCTAACCATAATGTTGTACGTAGCATGATATTCAACTTGACTACTTACTACTTAGCAATGCTTTGTTTCGGTGAAGTTGTCTTAAAATATTATATGTATATTTATAAACTATTTTTAAAAAGCCTATAAAAATATAATTTTTTTTAGAGAAATTGAATTAAACTTTGGAACAACTTTAATAAATCCTTGTCAAGGCTATACGGGAATATTTTGCACATCGTGGCACCATTGAAAACCCATAAAGCCATCTTATGTGAGAAAGCAACTATGTGGCTTACGGGGTCTGAATGCCCATCATATAGAGTGGAGGATGCTGGAGATAACTTTGTCGGAGGCTTAGCACGCTGAATGCTTCTATGGATTGGTGTCGACGTCACCGTGACCAGCTTGTGCTCAAGTTGCTCTTGAGCCGATTGCAAGGTTCCACCTTGCGCTCTTAAAAGATCAAGCAACCTTCTTTCAATGCGCCTTAGTGCTCAATCTTCGATCTCCTTCACGTCTTTCGTTGCTTTCACTTCGACGTTGACTACGTCGCCTCTTCTTCTTACTGCCTCGGTCACAAATTGACTCGGGTCTTCCAGATGGGTCATAGCGATATGTGTCACATTCACACGAATTTTCGTGATGATCGTTCCGTCTGTGACCACCGCTGCGGTTGTTGCGGTCGCCGCTAGACCCCACGGTCGCAATTGGACATGTTGCAATCGCGGCTAGAGCTTTCGCGTCCGCGACGGTTTCCGCGGTCGTCGAAACCCTCCGAGTCACTTGAGATCGAGACGCTAGACTGAGGGTGATCCGCATCTCGGGACCTCTTGAACCAATAACCATTGGTTATTATAAAGTTTTCTAATAAAATATTTTTGTTTTTTATTTATAAAATAATAATTATAATACCCTAAATAGGACTATAATTAATTATTGAAATATATGTGGTCTAACATTATAATAAAATTCATTAAGTTCCAATATAATCAATTTTGATAAGTCACTAATCTTGGTATAATTTTTATTAATTGAATTTGTATTTATCATCAGAATGTTTATATTGAAATCATAAAATATCTTATTAGTATATATATATATATATATGTTTGTAATGATATTATAAAAACTTTATTATTTGTATGAGTATTAATTATTAATTTATTTAAGTTTATTGAAATATATGTGGTGTCATTTTCTGTCTTTACTTTTTTTTTCTCTACATTCTAGTGCAGTGCTCTAAAAAACACTTAACAAGCAATACACGTGTTGTTCAATGAAAACACCACCATCGGCATCACACATTCACAGTTTCACACAATCACACCACACTAGAAAACTCACGTATATTTGACCAAAAAAAAAAAAAAGAAAACTCACGTATAACTCTTGAATGAGTCAATAAAGTTTGCAAGGAATTCTCTAATCTCTTTCCCTAAATTCTGTTAAATACAACAACCAAAACATATGGCTGAAAAATATATATTTCCTTGGTTCATCTGCATCCAAGTTTCATCCATTAATTCCTTTTCTCCATGCATCCTTGTGATCCCCAACACACATGTCTTGTTCAATTAATCGGAGCTTTTGACGTCAATCTGAACAGTATTGATGAGAATGCGAAAAGCCAACAACACACCAAGATCCCGAAGAGGAAACCCATTCCAGATAATGGGAATATGTAGAAACCAGGTTTGGTTGGGCATTTTCAGCCTCTTGGCCATTATATGGTCTTTATTACTATTCCTGAATTACTCATCTTTGATCCTCAGCATCCGATCACTTGCCAGCTTCTACGTCTACTCAGCCAACCAACAAAATCCAATCCCTCTTGGAACCACGTCGTCTATTCCTGCAGACATTGTTAAGAATGAAGATTCAAGTCCACTCTCATCGCTCGACGATGATTTTAACAACGTCGTCGACCCTTTGAAAGGGTATCAAAAGGAGGAGAAGTTGTTGAATATAACATTAATATCCGCTAATAGTACTAATCAACCTTTGAATGTGGCAGAGAGTGATGATCATGTACGGGTGGATGATAATGAAATCACCATTAATGCGATGCCGCCTCCAACACCTCCCCCTCCTCCTCCTCGCAAGAGAAGGCCGATGAGAAGAGGAAAGAGGCGCGGGAAGGGAAGATCTACTACTAAACCTGCAGCAGCTGTCACCCAATTAGAAGTAGAGGAAAGTATTAATGAAACATCAATAACTCCACCTCCACCCTCTCCTCCACCTCCACCATGCGCTGGCCGTTACGTTTACGTCCACATCCTCCCAAGGAGGTACCACGTGGACCTCCTGAGGGACTGTAGCTCGCTGGATCTGTGGATGGACATGTGCCAGTACGTGAAGAACTCGGGCCTGGGCCCACCGCTCCTCCCGGAGGAGTCGTCGACAGATTCGGCGGGGTGGTTCGCCACCAACCAGTTCCTCCTAGAAGTAATCTTCCACAACCGGATGAAGAGGTACGAGTGCCTCACCAACGACTCGGCACAAGCCACAGCGGTCTTCGTTCCGTTCTACGCGGGCCTGGACGTGGCCCGACACCTCTGGAACTCCAACCCCGCCGTCCGAGACTCCTCGGCCTTGGAGCTCGTCAAGTGGCTCAAACGCAAGCCCGAGTGGAAGCGCTTCTCGGGCCGGGACCACTTCTTCGTGGGCGGCCGCATCACCTGGGATTTTCGGCGCTCCGAGGATCGCAAGGACCCCGACTGGGGCACCAAGCTCCTCTACTTGCCCGAGGCTCGGAACATAACGGCCCTGGTCATCGAGTCCAGCCCCTGGAACAGCAACGACTTCGGAATCCCCTACCCGACCTACTTCCACCCCTGCCAGGACGGCCAGGTGCTCTCCTGGCAGGCCCGGATGAGGGCCCGCAGCAGGAGCTTCCTCTTCTCCTTCGCCGGGGCCCCGAGGCCCGACCGACCCGACTCCATCCGCAACCGGCTTATCACCCAGTGCGGGCAATCGCGGAGGTGCAACATGGTGGAGTGCACCAACTGGAAGAACAGGTGCCACAATCCAACTGAGCTGATGAAGGTGTTCCAAGACTCCCACTTCTGCCTGCAACCCCCAGGGGACTCGTACACGCGCCGCTCCACCTTCGACTCCATCATCGCCGGCTGCATACCCGTCTTCTTCCACCCGGGCTCCGCTTACGCTCAATACTACTGGCACTTGCCAAGGGACTACACAAAGTACTCGGTTTTCATATCCATGTACGAGGTCCGGGCCGGGAACGTGAGCGTGGAGGGCGTGCTCGAGAAGATAGGCGCAAAGAAGGCGGCCCAGATGAGGGAGGAGGTCATCAAGCTCATTCCCCGGGTCGTGTACGCCGACCCCCGATGCAAGCTGGAGACAATCAAGGACGCCTTTGATGTGGCGGTGGAGGGCGTTTTGGAGAGGGTGAGGAGGAGGGTCAAGGAGGAGGATATCACAAGGGCAGCGGCGTATGACGAGACCCAGGCTTGGAAGTATGAGTGGCTTGGGCGGTTGCAAGAGCATGAATGGGATCCTTATTTTTCTGGCCGTTTAGATTATCATCAGAATGGCAATTAATTTTTTTTTCAATACCTACTTGTTAATTATGGATAAGGATTGATTGTTGTATGTGTGTAAATTAATGACTCACTTCATATTTTACAATGTACTATTCGTATTTTATAGTGTATTTTTTCATTTCAAATTGCACTTTTCGCACTATCGGACTCGATATATAGATACATTATTTTATTAATTAGTTATTTTTAAAAATCGACTTTGTACTTCTTATATCTACTTGTTTCTTTGTCATAAAAGTGTTTTTTATTTGTAGATACATCTACTTGTTTTTTTGTAATAAAATTACATCAATTTGTCAAGTTAATTCATTTATATGCTTTTACGTTTATTAAGGTGTTTATATGTTTACTGAGGTTTATTAATTATTACTAGATATTGTGAGAGATATGTAAAAATTGAATTAGAGAATATTTGTTTAATTGGTAGAATTAATCATAAATAGATAAAAAAATTGACTTTATGTAATAATAAAAAATTTATCATTCAAATAAATACTTGTATAATACTTTTGGTCAATCAAAAATTTATGAAAATTAATTTGTGATTTATTGCACTTAAATTATAGCATCAATATGTGCGTTTAGGGTTGTGGTAAGTTTTAGTTTTCATTTTTGTTGACTTTTGGTATTATATAGGGTTCAATACTTCAATATGTCAAACTCAAAATTTATTTTATATTTTTAGAATTTAAGTTTCAATATCATTATTTGGGATGGTTGGTTGTGGTATTTTTTTATCCATGAAGGGAAGTGATTTTCGTAAATTTCTACTTTTTTTTTGTTTTCTTAGATTACTTTTTCATAGAATCTACCTTAATCTACCCTAATACATTATAAAGCAGAACCCAAGTCTGTTGTAAAATTTGCGTCACGTGACATTTTTAAATAAATTAATGTGAAACTAGTTTTACCCGTCGTACCATGTACGACTACGATTCGATATTTTATAGACATTATAAATCGGATATTAATAAATTAAAATATAATATAAATAATTTATTACTCGTAGAATGTATACTTTTTAATCAAATATTATATTCTTCATATTTTATTACTTTTCATGTACGTAAATATAGTGATTATCAAATATTTCAATATATCTATTAAATATTTTATTATCTATTTTTATTAATTTTAAACATTATAAATATTTATCATTAATTTTTTTTATAAAATAAAATCACTATATATCTATAAATAAATTCCTCAAAGGATTTATGATAAAAGATTTATATTTATTTTGAAATATCTTATCTTTAATTTTAAATACTTGTATAAGGAAGGTTTCAAAAGATATTGTTATATTGAATAGATATTTGTTTGATGTTAGAGATAAATTAAAATAGTCAAAAAAAATTAATAGAAAGAAATTATAATAATAGAAGTAAAATTAATTTTTTAAATTTGAGGTGGAGCCAGAATCGTTCTGGTGGCTTGAAAAGGAACAACTTTAATATATAGTTATGCATTTTTAAATAAATTAATGTGAAATTATATTTTAATAAGTTTTGTAACATCTTATAGTATTCTTGCAATCTATTTATTAATCTATCTATCTATTACTAATAACTAAAGGCGGAGCAATTTTTGTCACCACATTGCGCCACATCACCCCTTTATTAAAATAATAATTCTAAATAGTTAATTATGCAAAAAAAATTATCTCCAAGTAAACATAAAGATAAAATAATATTTATAAAAATTTATCCGCAAATAAATATAAAGATAAAAAAATATTAGTAAATTTGATCGACAAGACGACAATGATAAAAAAAAGACATTATATTTATTATATTTGTAAGAGATAAAAAAAAAAGATAAGAAAAAAATATGTAATGTGCATATATATCTTTGAAATAAAAATACCCATATCTATCTACAACTATATATTAAATTTGTCACTTTTCTAGCGACCACATCAATTTTGGCCCCAACTTATATTTAAAAAAAATTTATATTATTTTTTCCAATTAAATTCCTTTATATTTATTTATGTAGAAAAAAATTAATTTTAATTAAAAATAACAAAAATTATTTTATATTTATCTTTTTAACTATTTATAAAAAAATATTTATCATAAATCAAAATTTTGATAAAAAAAATAAAAATTTCAAATATCTACAAAATTACTTGCCTAAATTAAATTTTATAAAAAAATATATATTATCTTTTCCTTAATTAAAAATTCTATATTTTTTTAAACTTTTCGTATGAATTATCTTTTTAACTTTTTAACTTTTTTATTGAAAAGATTTTTTATGAATTGAACTTGATTAATTTATTTAAGAATTTAAATTAATTTTGTATTTTATTAATTTTTTATATTTACTTTATTAATATCATATTTATAATATATCTAAAAATTAATGAGCCGTAGTCGTGCATGGCACGACAGATACAACTAGTAATAACTAAAGCCGAAGCAATTCCTGCCACCACGTTGCGCCACATCACCCCTTTATTAAAATAATAATTTTAAATAGTTAATTATCCAAAAAAGTTATCTCTAAGTAGACATAAAGATAAAATAATATTTGTAAAATTTATCCCCAAATAAAAATAAAGATAAAATAATATTAGTAGATTTGACCAATATAGATAAGATAAGACAAAATATATACACATGATCACATATATATCTTTGAAATAAAAATAGTCATATATATCTATAATTTATCTATAACAATATATTAAAGCTAAACATTTTCGAACTATCACGATGATTTTGGCCGCACCATGCATTTAAAAATTAATTTTTTATATTAATTTATTCTTTACAATTAAATTCTTTTCTATTTATTTATGTGAAAAATAAATTTTAAATTCGAAATTTATTTAAAAATAAATTATTCTATCTTTATATTTTTATGTATTTATGTAAGAGATTTATCATAAATCAAATTTAATGAACATCTAGATAATTACTTGCCTATATTGAATTTTGATAAAAAAAATTACATTATCTTTTCTCTTATTTCCTTTTTGACTTATTCATATAAATATAAAAAAATTGATCTTTACAAAATTCAATCTTTATTCTTAACTTTCATCTTTCTTATAATTATCTTTTTAAGTTTGTATTAAATTTTTAATTGAATCCAATTTGATTGAAAAATTATAAGAATTTACATTGTTGTTGCATTTTTATCTATTTTGCAAAATATTTTTAAAATTGAATTATTCTAATTATAAATAAATTTTATTTATATTCTTCATAAATATATTATCATGAAGCCATCGAAATCATATTGGGCTCACCATAATAAGTTTAGCTTTGTCTCACAATATAATAGTTGTAAAATCCTAAATAAGTAATCAAAATCATATTGGGCTCACCTTAATAATAGTCATAAATAAGTTATTTTTATTTTTTATTTGAAAATAAAATCATATTAAATAATGTAGTCGTGCACGGTACGACGGGTATAACTAGTATATACTAACTAGATAACATGTTTATATAATTTTCTATCTATGGATTATATATTAGTTTACTACAATAGATAACATATTTATATAATATTTATATACATAATTTTTTTTATCTTTTAGGGTTTAGGGTCTTAATAAATTTTTTTTATCTTTTAACAAGGCTTGATCTCCAAGTATAAAATTTATATCTTTATAATGATATAATTTTAAATAATAAGTTTTGTTATGTTAACATGTAAATGTCAAAAATAAATAAAAATTCGAATTTTAATTTAAATTAATAAAATTATATTTTCTTTATCGTTTATGCATGTATATTAAAGATTTTTTTCTTAAATCAAAGTTTGATAAAAAAATAGAAAAAATTTACAAATCTTGATGAATACTTGCTTAAATTGAATTTTGATAAAAAATTACATTACATTTTTTCTTAATTTCGGTGTCTAAAAAAATAAGAAAATATTATTTAAAAATATTCAATAAAAAATAAAATTAATATTTGAATAATTTCAATCTAAATTTGGACAAGATCTTTACAAATAATGAAAAAATATTTAAAAATATATTCAATTAAAATATGGAGTACAATTTGAAAAAAAATTGTCTATTGCATTATTTATTATGATATTATATAAATATATTTAGTATTTTAAATTAATATCGTAGAATTGTATAGTTTTTTAATAAAATTATCCCGTGAATATCACGGGACTTCAACTAGTTGTTAGGTAATTTTTGTTATGGCCCAAGGTCTTTGGGTGTAGTTTAGATTTGTTAGGGAAGAAAAGAGGGAAATAGGGTTGTCAATTATCCACGGATGATCGACTCATCCGTTTAACCCACCCGAAAGAAACGGGTAAAAATCCAATTAAAGCGGGTGATGGGTTGTTCGGGTGACGGGTGAAACAAGTTATGGGTCGGGTAAGGGTGAAATTTTATCACCCGATTCACCCAAACCACCCGTATAACCCATTTCAACCCATAATTTCTAATATGTGTGGGCTTTTAAAGTTACCATATAAGCGATTTCGGATCTTTGATAAATAAGCTCATTTGTTTCCCAACCCATGTATTTACCTGATTGCCTTCATTCTACACTTCTACTTTCTAATTAATTCTAATTTCTATCCCTAATATATCTTTCACTTGATAGCATATTATCACCGCTCACTAGTCACCACCTCTGACCTCTCTCTTGAAGACTTTTCTTCAACCAGAATCACCAATAGCGTAAAATACAACGATTATTGTTTATGGGATTTGTTTTTGTTTATGTGTGGATTATGCATATTTGTTTTAGTTTATGTATGACAATTTATTTATAAACATAAAATACAATGGTTATACGGGTGAACATGTCACCCATATAACCAGCGTGTAACAGGTGGTTTGGATAACGGGCAGAACATTTTACGAGTGACGAGTGGGTCGGGTGAGGCATTTTAACTTGCGGGTTAGGTGGTATAAGTGCTCCATCCACCCATAATCCGACTCGTTGACATTGCTAGAGGGAAAGAAGAGAGATAGAATAGGAAGAGAAGAGTAGATTTATGTTATTCCATAATTGGCAAGAATTACACGGTATGCTTTTAATACTCTTCCTTGAGCCGGTTAACCCGGTTCATAACAATTTTTAAGATTGACCTTTAGATAGATATTTTATTTAGTATTTTTCTTGTATGAAATTTAAATTCATTTGGTCATTGTGAAAATGTTTGTCTGATACTTTAAAAAGTGTATTTAATTTATAGATTCAATGGAATTTGGGTCCGTTCGTTAGAGTTGAAATGGGAGTTGAAATGAAAAAAAATTAACTACATGAGTGTTCGGGTATGATAGTTGATATGAGTTTATACTTCTTTTTTTAGTAGGAAATATGAGTTTATACTAGTTGATAGTAGTTGAAATTTTAGGAAAAAAAAAGGCGAGAGGGAGGATCTTATAGAGTTGAAATGCGTTTATATGAAGTAGTTGAAATTTAATTCAACATTTTTTCCATCATTTTCAACTCTCAAAAACTATTGTTTTTCCAAACACCATGTAGTTTATATAAAATATAAATATCTCATTTCAACTATTAATTTAAGCACATAATTTCAACATCAACTACATTAACATGAACTACATCAACATCAATTCATATAAGTACATTGTTACCGAACGGACTCTTTGTATGATGTTTATCTTTGAGTTTGAAATGGTAATCTTTAAAATACGTATTTTACTTTATTTTTAAGCCATTAATACCTTTATGGACTATAAAATATATACTATGATTGATGATTGATATATAAGTAATAGTGTGTTACAAAACAAAAAGTAATAATGTCGTCATCAAATGTAAGAAACGAGATTTTAGTTACTCCTCGTGTAATCGGGAATCTAATTAATATATGATGATTATTACACGAGTTTTGAAGTTTTCAGGCCAATATTTCTAAATGACAAATAAAAAGGGAGAAAGCGAGACCCCTTATCTCAGTTCTTTTTTCGGCAGTAAGAGGTCCATAGGAACATTTTTTACCAGTATCGAAAAGGAGACTGTACATACACACTCTTTAATCTATCCTATAAATCTATTATCAAAACCAAATTTTTTAAGAATCTCAAATAGAAACTCTCAGTCAATCCGGTCATAAGCCTTTTCCATATCTAGTTGAACTGCCACTCACCCGTCCTTTGCTTTACTTAGTTTAAAGGAGTGAAAAAATAATTTCACGGGCAATGAGTACGTTGTCCTATATGGCACGATTGTTTACAAAGACTCCTTGGAACGGGTGGATGATTTTAGTCATTATTTTCTTTAGTCTGTCAGTTATTATTTTTGATATGATTTTATATACTGTGGAGCTCAGATTTTCAATTTTCTGAATAAGCAAAATAAATACTCCATTAGTTTCACAATACTTTGTTCTTAAAGTTTTTTTTTTGTTTCAAAATAAATATTTATGTAAATTTAATATCATTTATATCCTTGTATATACCTCAGGTTACACATATCCCAAAATTTTTTATAATTTTTGTTGAATCTTCTAAGATAAATGAGAAAAAAATAAATAATATTTAATAGGGGTAATTTGGGAAGGAAAAAAATCTTTAATATATATGAAATTTTGACTAAAACAGTATTGTAAAACGGGAGGAGTACGTGGTTAATTTGTTTAAGAATTTCAATACGGAGTATTTTTTTTTATAGAATTCTGCTGTCCGGTGGTGATTTACCCGAACCAATATTCATCAGAGCCGCTTTAATCTTCTCATTAGTCACCTCCTTAAACGGGCCTGTTTACAGATTTGTTTTTTTTTTGAGGAAAGTTCATTCATCCGATAAACAACCCTAGAAGGAACAGAGAGAGAATCAGGACGGAACGACGGACTCGGGAGGAAGAATTCGAATCCTTCACCGCCGGCATATCTTCTCTGCCTCGTCAAAGTCTACAAATTCGTCTCCAAAATTGATCGGTTTGAACTTGTCCTTCTCAATTGAATTTTGTTTCTAATGCCTTTATGTCAACTGTGGTTCTTATTTCGCAATTGAGAAAGATCTAAAATTTCATTGTTTTTGTGCCGCTGGCGCCTGGCTGAGAACTCCCGGCCGGCGGTGGGGGCGGTCCTCGCCTCCGCCACTGATAGATATGAATTTGACCACAGCAGTCTTTTGCTGAGGCCCATTGTCGGAGATTCTCTTCCTTTGGCTGCTTTTCTTTCTTTCCAACTCTGAAATATATTTGAGCTTCTGCTAAAAGAATTTGATTAATACTTCTGCTGTTAAAGTTAGTAATTGGGTCGAATTATGCTGCTTCTTCCCGTTTGTCTAAGTGTACTAGGGTATAATCCCGTCCCTAAATAAATAGGCTTTTATCATTGCATTCTGTATATTGTACTGAGTATTGGTGCTCTGCATAATCTACTGTTATGCAGAAAATTTATGCTTGGGATTAAAATTCAACTTATTTAACCCTCCACTAAAAAATGCTCATAGTACCCTTAGTGATTCTCTCTTCTCTTCACCGCCCACAATCCAGTTCTATGGTTTCCAGCATTTCTCCTCTCATATATCCATGCGTTGCTCTTGGAGGAGTCTTGTTGAGTTGTTGTTGACAAACAGATGCCAAGGCGAATGATCTATTGTGAGATAAATAAAATACTTCCAACGGAGTAGGAATAGGAGAGGGGAGAGGGTAAACGAATTACTTGGTTGCATCGCCTTTGTGTTCTCAACTTCCATCTCCATCTCAATTATTTTCCTGAGAGAATCAAATGTAGAATTTTGTGAAAACTCAACTAACCCAAAAACCTCCTCTACCTACCCAAACACAATGAATGGAAATTAATAGACACTATAAGGCGAAACTGCCTTTCATGGAAAAATGATTGTCTCTTGTAGATTATAAGCACTTATGGGATTGAAAGAAAAGGCAAAAACTAGAATTTTTTTGTGGGGATGACGAGTTGCCAATACAGAATCAGGCTTCCACGTAGAGGTGAGGCCATTAGGGGCAGGGTGAGTTTGGCCTCTCGCTGTTAAAAGTGGGCTTTGGTGAGGGTACTAGTATTTCATTTTAGGAATTTTTTAAATTTGAATATTTTATAAAGGGATGCTATCTCTTATCATAAGGGTGCTTTGTTGGAATTGATGAGAAGCAGTTTCTTTTTTTTAATTTCTTTTGGGCACTCCCCCTTTGCGCTAAGCCAAGGGGGGGCCCTATCTTGACCCCCCCGGATTTCCCGCAAGGGAAGTTCCACTGGGTTGTTGTTGTTGTTGTTGTTGTCGTCGTCGTCGTCTTTTTGTGATGACCTTATAATGGAATATGGAGCATTGATGTTTAATGGCTTAAAGAAATTTGATTTGAGTGGTTTGTAACAACTTTGTTTTTAAGGGGATGGTAAAGTGTAAATTGTACTATTAAATGGGTTGCATTTAGTAATGTTTTCTAACTTCTTTTGTCTATAGAAATGACCATTAATATCATCTATGTTGCATTTATTTTTAATAATTCAACTTCTTAACCAATTCAATAGGAGTTGATGAACCTGGAGATTGAAGAAACTTGTGAGATGGTTGTTGAAGAAGCAGGGGGTGGTAGTCATGACCAAGAACACAAACAAGATACAATAGAGCCATGTATATCAGCAGAGGATACTGTAATTGAGCTGAATAATGATGGAATAATAGATGCATCTAAATGTGAAGAAAATAAAGAGAATAATGATGAAATAAGCAATGGAGTATGTCCTGGGAATAATAGGAATGTGGACTCCAAGGAGTTGGCCATTGAAGAAGGAGATGATGAAATGTTTATAGTCTCTGAAGATGATATTAAGGAGGAAAGTGTGATGGGGAGTGAAGATGCAAAGGATATAGAGCCTCTTACTGGTGCAATTACTATGAATGACAAAGAGACAAATGACGATACAAACACTACAAAAGAAGTGTTGATGGTTCCCAAAAAGAAGGTTATTAGGCGAAAGAAACTTGTTAAGAAGCAGAAACTGGTTAAGAGGAAAATCCCTGTAGCGAAGGGGGAAGAGAAATCACAATCTTCAGATATGCCTGATCCCTCTGATGAAGTGAGAACCAATCAGGATGGGAAGAATGAAGAACACCCTGATCGCAAAACCATGGATAATGTGAATAATTCAAGTGCAGTGAGAACAAAGAAGAAGAATACTCAGCAAATTACTGATAAGGTGACAGTTAAGTCCAATAAAAGTGAGGAGAATAAGCAAGCTGGAAAAGAAAAGAAGGCATCAGAAAGTGAAGATATGGATGGTTTAAATGAGGAAGCAAAATCTGGGAGTAGGGCTAAGTTGAGTAAGAACATGACACGTGAGGTGACTGCTGAAGATAAAGATGATGCTGAACCATCAGATAAACAAAAATCTTCAAACAAAGTGGAGTCAATGGGGATGATATTCATGTGCAGCTCAAAAACTAAGGAGGACTGCTACCATTACAAGATCTTGGGGCTCCCAGCAAGCAAGAAAGATCAAGTTTTAAAGATATACAAAGGCATGAGGCTCTTTCTGTTTGATACTGAATCGAAGCTTCTATATGGGATCTATAAAGCCGCTGGACCTGGGGGTTATAATATAGAACCCAAGGCTTTTAAGTCAAATTACCCTTCTCAGGTTAGTATACACATTAATTTTATCCTAGTCTGCTGAGGTTTCATCAAAACCATCTAACTGGTTGTATCATACACATGTTTTGCTATTTGGTCAAAGCCCTTGGGCTGCAGTTGGTAAGACAACTTACAAGCTGCTTGATCTCAACTTTGTTGAACAATGATATAGCCTCACTCATTTCAAATATGCTGACTGATAATCTGATTCTTTTAATAAATGAGCTTCATCTTCTATGAATTTGAATCTTAGCTTGAGAATTGTTAATGATAGGTACGCTTCACCACTGTCAATGATTGCACTCCGTTGCCAGAGGAGAAGTTCAAAAATGTGATTAAGGATAATTATTACACCAAAAATAAGTTCCACTGTGAGCTAAACTCTAAGCAGGTTTGATACTATCTCCTTGGACTATTGCAAGCAAATGCAAAAATATCGTTCTCATAGTTGTCAATGACTTTGCAATCTATGAACTCTATAAATCTTGCACGCTGAAGTACATCATGAAATCTCTATTCAGGTGAAGAGTTTGTGCAAGCTTTTCCGTGTAGCCAACAAGGGCTCAAAACTCAAGGCTAAGGCAGTAGTCACTGAAAGACCAAAGGTGAGAGTCCATCCTGCTGTAGAGCGAGACAAGAAAAGGAAGGCAAGGATTGAGAATAAGGAACAAGGCAGAGAGAGAAGAGCTTTAGTTGATCCCGAGAGAGACATCAAGAGAAGAAGAGTAGATAGTGTAAACAATTCAAGGGCTAGGGTTGATGCAAGACCTTTTAGGGCTAGAGCTGATGCCAGACGTGAAAGACCTAAAGGAGATGTGAGACATTTACGGGCCGAGGATGACATAAGACGAAGAAGGCTGGAGGATGACGCAAGACGTTTACGGGCTGAGGATGAGGAAAGACGCATACGGTTTGAGGAAGACGCAAGGTGTTTACGGCTCGAGGAGGAGGAAAGGCGTTTACGTATCGAGGAGGATGTGAGACGTTTACGGGCTGATGATAGAAGAGTACATTCTCCTGTCACCTTGAACGACAACCGGTACTTGCGCCATGCTGACATTTTTGAAAGGGAGACTTACCTACCATCAGCAGCTCTTTCTGCACCTTTACATTTGGATGCCTTACCTCCCCTGTATACTTCGTCTTACACTGGGAGGGCCCCGCTTCTCGGTGATTATAGGCTCGAAACGGCTTTACAGAACGAGGATCGTGGGCTTCAATTCTCATCAAGACCTCTAAATCTATACCAGTATGAAACTCCCTATTTGCCATATAGGGATTCTGCTGTGCTCCGTGATCCGGGGTATGACGTCAGCACTAGGCGGAGTTACTATTCTCCCTTGGCATCCCGAGACGAGCACGTCCCATCCACTAGCCGCACGTCCAGGTATCGACTTTCGCCTTATCGTCGTTACTGAAACAGTCCTTGGAACATTTCCCTTTCACATTGGTTGTGACTTTTATTAGTTCGCCATTTGTGCAATCGGACAAGCCTGCATTTGGTGGACAGTTTGTTCATTAGCAGTAGGCTCCTGAGATTTCCTGTACTTGTGTGACTTTGAATTCGGAATCCTCTTAAGCTATCCTTGGTGTTGAACTGCTCTTAGGAGTTATCTGATGGGTTAATAATATGTGATCATTATGTAAGCACGATGATTGCGTGAATTTGAAACATAGATACATCAAATGCATTTGGAGATTGCATGGCATCAACAAAACTGACTGTTTGAAGCTTTTTGACAAGGACAGAAGGTGAAAAAGGCAAGTATAGCACTGTTTTGATTGCTTTATTTTCAATTTTTCCTTGGTGGGCAATTCATGTCAGCTTTTGATTATCCATAATGGCGATTGCCATTTGCCACTGCCCACTGGCGTGCATGCTTGCCTTTTTGAGCTTCACAAGTCTTTGCCAGCAGTTCCGCAAACAAATACAGCGCATTTTCTTTATGAAAATAATGCAATTTCCAGTCAGTACAGGAAACCCCATAATTATTCATCTTTTTTATCTGACAAATTTGTTCACTTGGCTTGTTGTTCTTGCCTATGAACCACATCTTTTGCCTTCCATCTAGATTCTTCCAACCCGGTCGGAGAGCTTTGGTGGGGGATTTTTATTTTGATGTTTTGGTGATCTCGGTTCGGATGCATTCGATTGTACAAGTAGTGTAATTCGTACTTCTCTCCAAATTAGCTTCAATATCGCCCCTCTTATCTTTTGTATTCATTATTCTGTTTCAAGGATGATAATGAGGTTTGGAAACAACGTGCGAAAATAAAATATTTACTGATTATTGATAAAAATACAAAATACTTCCCGTCAGTTGCAAAAATTCGCTCTTTTAAACAAAGAATTGCTTTACAACGTCACAGGGTAATATTATTTATAATCATGAGACAATTAGCCAAGCTATTTTCTTAGAAATTCAAAGTAGGTTCTTGCTTAATCCTTTATGTATAATTCAACCTCATGATTTAGATATTATCCCTCAGTTAGTATTACAAGAGGATAATTTTTTATTTACTAAATCTCCAACACATGGTGAGATTAAAAAGGTGGTTGGTGAATTAGCGCCAGATAAATCTCCAGGTCCATTTGGCTTCACCGCGAAATTTTTTCAGAAATATTGGCATATTGTGGGAACGTCTGTTTGTTTAACAGTTAATTTTTTTTCCACTTAAGACATATGCTTCAAGCGTTGAATAAATTTTTATTACTTTAATACCTAAAATAACATTGTCAACTAATATTAATCATTATAGACCTATTAGTCTTTGTATTCTTTTATTACTTTAATACCTAAAATAACATTGCCAACTACTATTAATCATTATAGATCTATTAGTCTTTGTAATACAATTTATAAAATCATCACCAAGATTATTGTTTCAAGAATGCCATATATACTCTCTTCTTTAATACATCCTTTGCAAGGAGCTTTTGTTCAGGGCCGTTTGATTCAAGATAATATTTTAATAGCTCTTGAAATTTTTCATTCTTTTCATAAGAAAAAAGGGGCGAAAGGATGGATGACTATTAAAATAGACATGGAGAAGGCATATGATAAAATAAACTGGAACTTTATTAGACAAATCCTTTTAAAATTTGGATTTAGTTCGCATTGGGTACATATAATTATGACATGTATTACTTCGTCTTCCTCTTCTGTGTTAAATAATAATGAACCAGGACCATAATTTTCTCCTCAATGTGGAATAAGACAAGGTGATCCGATGTCCTTGTTTATTTTTGTATTATCTATGGAATATTTAGCACGTACTTTACAATATGAGTCGTCACTTGCCTCTCAAAAAGTTTGAATACAATTAGTCAAAAATGGAACATGTATCCCTTTTTTGAGTTTTGCAGATGATACTAATATTTTTGCAAATGCAACTCTAGATAATATACATCATATTAAAAATTTCCCACACAATTTTAGTGTAATTTCTGGATTATCTATTAATTATAATAAAAGCTCTTTTCAAACCTCGGCAAATATTTCGCGCCCTATAGCTTTATCTTTGGCAAGTGTTTTAAATATTCAGATTACTACTACTATGGAAAAATACCTAGGCATACCTATTTTAAAAGGTAGAGTGCAAAATTCAATGTTCTCGGAATTAATAGATAAATTGAAACATCAATTAACTCAATGGAAAGCTAACACGATTTCTTAGGCAGGTAGGATTGTTTTAATTCAATCAAATCTTTTAGGACAAATAAGTTATTTAATGCAAAGTTTCTTCCTTCCTAAAGGTGTCTGTGAAGATATAGATAAAATTAATAAAATATTTATTTGGAATAAATTTACTCCTAACCATTATCCTTTAATTAGGCTACGTTCGGCAAATCGGTACTTATTGATGTTGATGCTGATGTTGATGTTGATGCTGACACTTATGGTTGTTGATGTTGATCGTGGATGCGGATATGGGATACTGATATGAGTTGTTTATTTTCCAAATAATCCGGAATGTGTTGAATTGTTGATATTTTAAGCAAGATGTGTAAAATTGCTAAAAATGGCTTAATGAAGGGTAAAAAAATTAAAAATAAAATTTAATTGGGAAATCACGTGGATCCCTTTTACTTATATTTTGGTAGAAAAGTTAGTTTATTTGACATAAGGTTGGGGGGTGTTGATTATTTTTTCAGCATATAAGTATCGGATATAAGTAACTTATATCAAATAAGCAAATTTTGCCGAACACATAAAACGAAGCATATTTTTTCCATATAAGTAACTGGGTACTTATAAGTATCCAGATAAGCGTTGCCGAACGGAGCCTTAGTTGGGATAAAATTTGCTCTCCTAAATAATTTGGAGGTGTTGGTTTGAGAACAACCTATAATAATAATGTCTCTCTTCAAATGAAACTATTATGGAAAATTCTAAACAATCCATCAAATGTTTGGGTTAAAATTATAAATGAAAAATATTTGCATAATCAACATATTTTTAATTACAAACAAAGAGCTACTTCTTGGCAGTTTGGTAGATTATTACATATTAGAAATCTTTTTTCTAAGGGTGTGAAGTGGCTTGTTGGAAATGGGAACAAAATATTATTCTGGTCGGATAATTGGACAGGAAACTCGAATTTAATGGGATATTTTGATGACATAGATATTAATTTAAAGGTTGCTTCTTTTATTCTGCCTAATAAAACTTGGAATATCACAACTTTATCTATTCTTTTATCAGACTGGGTAGTAAATAATATCTCTTCTATGTTTATTCCTTTATATAATTTAGAAGATACCATTATTTGGATTCCATCGTCGGATGGTTCTTTTACGGTTAAGTCAGCCTATGAATTAATAACATCTTTACGACATTTGCCGAATTCGGGCTTTTTGTGGATATGGAAATTACCTATTCCACCTAAAATTAAGAATTTTATTTGGAAAGCATGTTCTAATTGCCTACCTACAACAGAGAGATTAAATAAATTTTACAACTTTGTCCCATCAACTTGTTCTTTGTGTGATTTGAATAATGAATCGTTACATCATTTATTTTTTCTTTGTCCTCTTATTGGTCGAATGATTTGTAATTTAGAGTCAAAATTAAATATTTCTATTAATTTTGTGCCGTTAACAGATTCCTTTATGTCTGATTTATTTTCTACAATTAAATTAAATACACACTCAGATATTTTGTGTTTTCTTTGGTGGTATATTTGGAATCATAGGAATTCTATTATTTTAAACACGCAAATACAGTTGATAATTTAAGTCCCTGTGAAATTGCTTGTAGAGAATTTTCCTTATGGAATGTAGCTAATCAAAAAGTTACAAAGCATAATCAAAATGTTAGGAAAAGGAAGAAATTTGCAATATGGAATAAACCCCCGGATCAATGACAAAAGTTGAATTTTGATGCTTCGAAAAACAAGAATTCGGACACTTTTATAAGTTTTATTATTCGAAATAGTTCTAGTCATGTTACAAGTATTTTTAGAGACAAAATAAATCCTGCATCAGGCTGAGACGCTAGCTATGATACAAGGTATAAAGGAAGCTCTTACTTTAAATATTACTCATATCATAATTGAGGGAGATAATTTAATGCTAATAAATTCTTTACGCAATATTTAGAAAGTTCCATGGGAAATAAAATATTTGGTTCAAGAAGTTAATTCTTTGATAGGTGGGTTTCAAGAGGTGGTTTTTTCTTCCATTGTTTTAGGGAGTGTAATGATGCTGCTGATTTCTTGTCAAGGAAGTATGTCAATATCAGTCATTGTCGTCAAGCGCTGGATGCTTTAATTTGAGTTTCTTTTAATTCTCTTCCTAGTGATAGTCTTTCTAGGTCTTTTAATTTTTCTTATCCTATGTTGTTGTATTTTAAAGATCATCCGCAGTGATGATTTAGGCTGGCCTTGTTGTTTTAAGATAGCCTAATGTTTGTAGTATAATCAGCTTTTTAGCTCATTGTATCAAAAAAAAAAAGGATGATAATGAGGTGATGGGCTCATGGGCATAATTACTAGTGAGTGAGCGAGTGACACAGTCTTTGGGCTCTACATAAATATCCAGAAAAATGTACATATTTTACAAAAAAAAAAAAAATGATATGTACGTATCATCAGCCTTAGACATTCAATATCCAAATGAAACATTTGATAAGGATGTGAAGGTGGGAGGAGGAATTAAATGCAAATTCTGGATAATACATATATTTGGGCCAGCATCTCATATTTTGTCAACTTATAAGTTTTAGGCACCACCCATGCGCCATGTGATGATAAAAGTTTACAAGTACCCACCCATGACCCATACACTGCATCCCATGTGTGTTCTTCGCACCCCTTGTCACAAGTTAAATTCAGATAAACATTCAACATTTGTACACAGTTTGAGCACGACATAATAAATGTGGTTTTCATGTACAGTACTAGTCAAATCATTAATTATATTAGTAGATAATTAAGCTGTCCGCAACAAAACTCAAGCCATGTGCTTCGCCAAAACGAATTGTTCTTTGCGTAGTATTTTAAATGGGGCCGGTTCTCCTCTAAGTTCTAATTCCTAACAATTGAAGGTGACTGGAGCCGGATCAAATCGAACCGACCCGACCCGACCCGGCACATCAAACCTATTATGATAATATAGTATAACCACCTGTTATAAATTAGTGTTATTAAAATTGAAATCGGAATTTTAAAATCGTGAGATCCTACGATCCTATATGAATTCTGATTCTGATTCGGATCGCACATTAAAATCGAAATTTGTTAAAATCGATTTAGAATCGTGTAGAATCGCGTTAGAATCGTATAAAATCGTATAGGATCTCATGAGATCCCGAATAAAATCGTAAGAACCTACCCAGTTTTACTTTGAGCTTATAAATTTATTTTAGCACTAATTAGATTAATTATTAGTGAAATTACATCGCTTAAATGCTCAATTTGTCTCTTTTAACCTCATTTACTTCCCAATTGTTGAATTTACAATATTTTTTCCATAATAAAGACCCATAATCTTTCCTCGACTCTTTATATGAGCATATTTACATTTTAAATGTGCTTCTTGTGCATATATAAGTTTGGAATGATAATTTTTGACATTATGATCATTAAATTTTAATAAAATTATATATTTTTTTGTTTTAGTCTCTATGCTTTTTTTTTTATATCATTCTATTTTATATTAGTTTTAGTGATGTTATAGAATCTTACGATCCGATTTTACGATCCGATCTATAAGACTTTTCGTGATCCGATCCTAGAGTCTCGATTTTAATAACCTTGGTTATGATATTATAACAGTTTAAAACTAGCTAAGTGCGTACATATATTAAGGTCATGCATGTTATAATATTTCTTATGTATTCCCGACAAAGGCACATTAGGTATATATGTTAGTGGTCAATAATGGGAGTATTAAAGTGGCAAGCTGGTTAATGCTCATCTTAGAAGTTTGGTATCTGAATGCTCTCATTTTTCAAAAGGAAACGGGTTTACGTAGTCTAATTTTCACACTTTTCAGCCCCTTTATTTCTCATTTTTCGTGCTTTGTCTCCTCCAAGAATAAATTTGTAGGTCCACTATTAGGAGATACTATAGTTTATTTTGTAGTATATTCGGTACATCTTCCAAATTTCTATCATTTCATGGTATTTGAGCAGGATATTTTTACCCCAATTTTTTTTCGGCCGCCTCCTCTGTTCACTGCAGGCGTCCGTTTCTTCTTCTCGCTCTTCGATTTGGTTCGGTTGAACTCTCACCATGTCAGACTCGAAAGCAGAGAATCTCACTCCCACCGGAATCATGGCTTCATCATCCTCAAAACGAGCTGCCCTTGATCCCACCAGTCCGTTCTATTTACAACTGTCTGATCACCCGAGTCTTAGAATTTGTCATGTCACTTTGAAGGGTGACAATTTTCAAGAATAGAGTACTGCTATGAAGAATGCCTTCTGAGCCAAGCACAAGATGGGCCTTCCTGATGGTCGTATTCTCAAACCGGACAACCTGTCCGCAGAAATTGACGATTGGTGGAGCGTTGACGCTATGATGATCGGTTGGATTTTTCAGTCCATCGATTCCACCCTTCTTTCTTCCATCACTATTTCAGAGACAATTCGAGAGCTTTGGGATAAACTCCACCAGCGTTTCCACGTCGGGAATGCTCCTCAGACTCTTCAAATTTAGGCTTGGAAATTTCACCCGCACCCGATGGGTACACGAAAAACCGACCCGAAAAAATCCGATTAAAAACGAGTGAAAAACGGGTTTCAGGTGAGCGGGTGATGGAGCGGGTACGGTTTCGGGTATAGCCTCACCCGACCCGATCACCCGGTTTTTTGTCCCACATCGGAAAATTGGTAGAAGGAAAGGAGAAGAGGAGCTTATAAAAAAAGGAACGGAGAGGATGATAGGGTTAAGTATTTGAAGTCTAACGATAGAGATGGGCTTTGAGACTTCTAGTAAAATCTATTTTTTGGCTAATCCAATTGGTAGGCCCTATATAAATAGGTTTAAATTTTAGTTTATTTTATTTACGGGTCATCGGTTAACCCGTTTAACAAATAAACTTAAGGTTAATTTATGATTGAAAATTAATAACACCCGAAAAAAACCCGACCCGAAAACCGACGGGTTTTGGGTGGGTCGGTTTCGGGTGGAACCCGTCGGGTGAAAATACCGGGTCGGGTGGGCGGTTTACAACCGCGGGTCGGGTGGTGGAAGTAGTCCACCCGCACCCGACCCGACCAATTGCCATGCCTGTTCAGATTCGGTTTGCTATCGCCAATTGCACACAGAAAGGTCAATATGTTGATTCTTATTATGGCGTTCTGAAACAATTATGGGACGAATTATCCACTTACGATCCGCCCCGTAATTGAATTTGTGGAAAATGCACATGTGATATGTCTTCCTATTTGATTTCCAAGCAAGATGAAGAGCGTATGCATCAGTTTCTCATCAGCTTGGATTATTCCGTCTTTAGCACGTTTCGCTCCAACATGATGGTCAAGGATCCACTTCCTTCCCTAGTTGTGCAAGAAGAGCGCAAACACACCAATGTCAAGGATCGTGAATCTAAAGCGGTCAATTATCTTGCACTCGCTGCTCAACATCGTCTTCCTGCTCCCGACGCCAAATCGTCGGACAAGCCGAGGTGTACTCACTATGGCGTTACTAGGCATGAGGCGTCAAAGTGTTATCATCTCCATGGCGTTCCCGAGGGTTTCGTCTTTTATAATGGTGATGTCATTCGGAACGGAGAACGAGTCAGTTCATCGGACTCCATCAGCAACGCCTCCACTCGCTCGCAATCTTCGGGTCGCGACCGGTGCAAGGCCGGCACCGCTAATGCCACCCAACAGCCCATTGCTAATTCAGGTCGAGGTTCGTCGTCCCTTACTAGCGAAGATCGTGCAGCACTCGGCTCATCTGTTTCTCAAGAGCAGTGGAATACACTTTTATCCATTTATAATTCTTTAAATTCTAAACCACCCTCAGATTCGTCAAGTAAGTCTTCTTGGATACTCGACATCGGGGCTTCTATTCATATGACCGGGGACAAGTCCTTTCTTCATAGTCCAGGTTATATCAATCCTGTTTAGATTAAATTGATTGATAATCGTATTGATCAAGCTGTCACTGAGGGCTCCCTGATTTTGTCACCGCATCTGACTTTGCATCATGTCTTATTCATTCCCTCTATTCACTGCAATCTGATTTCTGTTGGTCAACTTATTTTGGATACCAATTGTGTTGTGACCTTAACTGCGAAATTGTGTCTTATACAAGAACGTACTTCGAGGACGCTGATTGGTCTGGGTGAGCAAAGGGGCGGGGTCTATTGGCTGTGCAACCTGGGTTCGACTGTTGCTATTTCCAAGCCATCTTCTGAATCTACGTTATGGCATTCACAGCTCGGGCATCCGTCTTCCGTTGCTTTATCTAAGCTTTTGTTTTTTGCTAGTAATTCTTATATGAAATTAGATTGCAATCCCTGTGATGTGTGTTTTAGAGCTAGTTTTAGAGCTAAACAAACACGCAATGTTTTTCCATCGAGTACTAAGAAAGTTGATGATTTGTTCCAATTGATTCATTGTGATATTTAAGGCTCGTACAATCGCCAGTCTTCTACTAGGGCATCCTATTTTTTAACTATTGTGGATGATTTCTCTAGGGCAACTTGGATTTTTTCTGATTCAATCTAAATTTGAAGTCGCTAAATTGATTCCACAATTTTGTGTCATGGCTCGGACACAGTTTCATAAAAATGTGGTCTAGCTCCACTTTGACAATGGTGCTGAGTTTCTCTCTTTACAAGGTTATTTTGCTTCTACTAGCATTTTGTTTAAGACATCTTGTGTTTACACTCCTCAGCAAAATGGCCGAGTAGAGCGCAAGCATCGTTATATTCTTAATGTGGCCAGGGCACTCAGATTCCAGGCTAGCTTGCCCACTGATTTTTGGGATGAGTGCATTCTTATTGCCTGTTATCTTATTAATTGATTCTTATTGCATGTTATCTTATTAATTGAACTCCATCTGCTTTGCTTGATCATAAGACACCATTTGAGTTATTACATGGTCATTCTCCTAATTATGACCATTTGAAGGTCTTCAGATGTCTTTGTTATGCGCCCGTTGCTCCTAAACCAAGAGACAAATTTGAACCACGGAGTGTAAAATGCGTCTTTCTTAGGTATCCGCCAGAGAAACGAGGTTGGAGTGTTCATGATTTGGAATCAGGACGTATATTTGTTTCCCAAGACGTCGTCTTTTACGAGACCATATTTCTGTTTCATTCTTCGGCACTGACTCCAGCTCTTTCGCTGCCCAACGATAGTTCGAGAAGCCCGACCGTTTTTGATGATCCCTTGTTCATAGAAAGGGGGATTCCGCTGATTTCACCGCCAACCTCACCTCCTGTCGACCCTCCTGTCGAGGCCCAACCAGTACGTCGGAGCTCTCGCCCTCGTCAAGTTTCTAATCGATTAAAGGATTTTGTCTGTCATACAGTTGGTAGCTCTAACACCCCCCTTCTACATCTTCATCACTCACTTCCAAATCGTCCTCAGGTTCGTTATATCCTATTGCCTCGTATGTTTCTTCGGCTAAGTTTTTCGATAACCATGCTCGTTTTCTAGCTTCTGTTACAACAGGACATGAGCCCACCTCTTTTCGAGAGGCTAACAATTTTGTTCATTGGTGAGAGGCTCTGGCCTCTGAATTAGCTGCTCTTGCACACAATAAGACATGGACACTTACAACTTTACCACCGGGCAAGAAACCTATCGGTTGTAAATGGGTTTACCGGATTAAATATCGCTCTAATGGAGAAATAGAGCGGTACAAGGCTAGACTCGTTGTTTTGGGCAATCGGCAGGTTGAAGGTGTTGATTTTCATGAGACTTTTACACTGGTTGCCAAAATAATTAATGTCCGTTCGTCTTTTTCTCTATGTTGCTGTTATTCAGAATTGGGAGTTGCATCAGATGGATGTTCATAATGTTTTCTTGCATGGTGATCTTGATGAGACTGTTTATATATTGCCCCCACCGGGACTTCAAGGTGTTTTTCTCGGGCAAGTATGTAAGCTTCAAAAGTCTCTCTATGGTTTACGTCAGGCTCCCAAGCAATGGTTTTCGAAGCTGGCTGTTGCTCTACGAGCGTTTTGGTTTTCTCAAAGTCGGGCTGATTACTCTCTTTTCTCCCTGTCTTGTATTGAGAATGTTCTGCATATTCTTGCTTATGTGGACGATCTTATCATTTTCGGCAATAATGCTTCAGTCATTGCCTCTTTCAAGGCTTATCTCAACAGTTGTTTTCATATGAAAGATCTCGGGGTTCTGAAATATTTTTTGGGGCTTGAAATAGCTCGTGGACCGATGGGCATTTTCCTATCTCAACGGAAGTATGCTCTTGAAATTCTTTCTGATTCAGGCACTTTGGGTTCCAAGCTGTTTGACTCACCTATGGATCCCGACAATCACTTAGATGAGGCGTTTGGCAACTATTACACCGATCCCGAGAGTTATCATTGTCTCATTGGTCGTCTTATTTATTTCACTATTACTCGACCAGATTTGTGTTACACAAATCATGTAGAATCCGAAAGTTGTCCATTGGCAGGCGGCAATGAGAGTTCTCTGCTACCTCAAAAGCCATCTCGGGCAAGGTCTTCAGCTTTCCAAGGACATCGCTCTGCGTCTGACAGCTTGGTGTGACTCTGATTGGGTTGTCTGTCCTTTGACTCGTCACTCTGTTTTTGGCTATTTTGTTATGCTTGGCACTTCTCCTATATCTTGGAAAACCAAGAAGCAACCTATTGTTTCTATGTCTTCTGTTGAAGCGAAATACCGTTCCATGGCTTCAGCTTGTTATGAGCTCGTGTGGCTCAAATCCTTGCTTTGGTCTCTCGGCATTGCTCATTCCTTTCCGATTCGTCTTCATTGTGACAGCCAGGTTGAACGGACCAAAAGTATTGAGATTAATTGTCACTTTGTCGCGATTTGGTTCTTAATGGGACCATTATTATGTCTCATATTTCTACAGCTCATCAACCGGCAAATTTTTTTACCAAGACTTTGGCGCGTACGCAATTTTCATATTTATCTTCCAAGTTGGGCATCATTGATTCACATGCTCCAACTTGAGGGGGGAGTACTAGGTGATATAATTTATTTTATACATTCGGTATATCTTTCCTTGTGTAAATTCCGTTATCTCTTATCTTTGATAAGTTTCTATATGAACTTGTATATATTGTGCCCTTTGAAGTCTTAATACATGATCAAAAAATTCTAGTAAATTTCTATCCTTTCATCCACCAACTTTCACTAAGTTACACATACAAATTCTATATGTAATGTATATTGTATAAAACTTTGGTTAGATAGTGTCATATTCCGATGGGCCGTGATTAGACAAGTAATGTACCAGAAAATTAAACCTTAAAACCATTTCATATACATATAAGGTTGAGATTCACTTCTTCTAATACAAAAGTATAGGACCTAATGATAGTGGTAACTTCATATACGTAAATAAAGACCCTTACCAAAAAATTCAAAAGATCGAACTAAAGTACCACTTTAGTACTCTGTATTATGTACGTTTATTTATGATGCATTTACTTAGTCAAATGATAAACACTTTTGAAGATGGGTTTAATTCATTTGCCCCGCTAATCAAGCCTCTTCTTGTGCCGTCAATAGATTTTACTTTATTCTTTCCTTCGCCAATATTTGTAAATTGATTGAAATCTTAGACATTCTAATGTACCAAGGGAGCTTTTTGACTCAATTAATTAATTGACGATATATAATCGATTACATTATGAGTTTTTCTAAAGTCAACTGATAAATATAAGAATTGTGATATATATATCCTACATAAATCGTGGCCACTTGCAATAGTTAGATCGTTAACGTTGTCTTGCAGCAATCCAACTGATCGAATATCAATCATATAGAAACACACACATACATATAATCACGTTTTAAAAATAGTCTTAAAATTATATGACGTGCTTTGCGTTATAAACTTTTACAGAGTATGAGATATTATAATATGTAATTAATTGAATTGTATTATAAATTTTTTTTGATGATTTTCTCATTCCAGGGTGTTTATATATATAACTCCTTGGAGCCCAAACAACTAACCTAGGATAAGCATTCGGGCATTTGGTTCGGCGGTTAAACCTCTAAGATATTGCTCCGAAGTCATTGTTTTGAATCTAACGGGCGGTGGTTTGCCCTTTTGCTTGAGAATATATTGGTCAGTAACTTGTAGTTCTCATTTTTGTGAATGTTAAAGGCGGCCCAATTAGTACTTATGACAATACTAGCTAGTCCTTACCTTATAAAAAAACATGGGATAGAATTAGGGATGGACCCAGGATTGAAAATTAGGGTGGGTTAAATTTTACCGATTTATTTTTGGTGGACTAAATTACTTTAATTTAACTAAGTTAATCTATAACTATATATTAAAGTTGTCCCTTTTCGAGCCACCAGAACAATTCTGACCCCACCCCATATTTAAAAAACCTTAATTTCCATTCATATTATTTCTTATTTTATTTTATTTTTTTGTTTTTTATCTTATTCCAATAATCTTTATGACCCGTACACTCAAAAAATATTGTTCCAATAATATTGTTTCTCAAAAATCGGATATCTATCTACTATCTATCTTCTATAGATATTTTTCTTATTTTTTTTAGTAAAAATCTATCAAGATCTTATAAGATAGGAAAATTATGATATCTATAACTATATATTAAAACTATACCTTTTCGAGCCACCAGAACGATTCTGGCGCCACCTCATATTTACAAAATTAATTTTTATTTCTAATATTTTAACTTTTTCCTATTAAATTTTTCTTTAACTTTTTAAATCTATCTTTAATATCAAACAAATATCTATTTAGTATAACAATATCTTTTAAAAACTTCCTTATACAAGTATTTAAAATCAAAGATAAAATATTTTAAAATAAATATAAATCATTTAGCATGTATATATCTTTTGATGAATTTATTTATAGATATATAGTGATTTTTATAGATAAATATTTATAATTTTTAAAATTAATAAAAATAGATACTTCGTAATAAAATATTTAATAGATATATTTAAATGTTTGATAATCTCTAAATTTACGTACATGAAAAGTAACAAAATATGAAGAATACAATACATGATTACAAAATTATAAATTCTATGAGCAACAAATTACTTATATTAAAGTTTATATTATATTTTTATTTATTTATTAATATCCTATTCATAATGTCTATAAAATATCGAATCGTAGTCGTACATGGTACGACGGGTAGAACTAGTTACTACTAAATTTACCCTTTTTAAAAAAATTCTATTTTTTTTTACCCTTTTTATTATTTTTTATTTTTTTAGGGTAGGTTGGGGCCTACCTCAGCCCACCTCTTGGTCCGTCTCTGGATAGAATAATTGGATACAAGATAAAAAAATTCTTAAAATAAATATAAATATTCTATACTAAAAAGATTTTCTTATCCTAATATAATATTAAGATATAGTACTAGATGGTACGGCTATTACGGAAATTATGTTACGGAGCCGTGATAATTTCCTTCTTAAGATTTAGTTTCCATATTCAGCATTTTATCATATGCCCTAAGGTATAGGTTAGAAAAACCGAATTAATAATACTACTACATTTTTTTGTTTCAGCCATATTTTTTCCGAAAGAGAGGCATGAAATAACACAAGTATTTATACTAGTGATTTATAACATAAGGATATATATGTTTATTTTCTAATTTTCCTAAAAAGTGAAATTATTTAAAATGAAAATTATTGTGTAATAGGTCCTAATTTAATTTTTAAATTAATCCTTGGATTAAATACATCGGTAAAAATGGAATTAATTTGTGTGCATGCCACTATGTCTATTGTCTACACAAAACGCTAAGTTTAAACTGAAAAGGAAGAAGATTTTATTACACGTACATGCATAATTAAGAGGATACGTACGTACGTAGTAGTACCCTAAAACGTTTGAAGTGTAGAGAGAGAATGAGCGAGTAGAAAATATTTTGGAGATGGAATTAGATGTGAAAGTGATGAAATCCGTTTGAAAAAAAAAAAAGCAAAGAGATTGAATTACGGAGTATTAATTTGTATTTTGTAGGATAGGTAGGTTGAATTGAAAATGAAATCACCTCCTGGATCCTGAATCCTGAATCCTGATGCCTGATAGAGGGCACATGAATGAGAAGGTGGAGCGGACCTGCCTTTTTTGTTGTTTGATGTGACGGAGCCAGCAGCCAGCAGCCTTAGCCAACGCCCACCTTATATTACCTTCTTAACTTTCTTGTGTATGAAAACAAGCGAAAGATGAAGCGGCGAAGGCGCGCGCGCGCGTGTCTCGAGTAATAAATATACGGCGTACTTACTTTTGTAACCAACCAACCGTTAATTACGGAGACTTGCGGAGCCCCGTTTACATTCATTCTTTCAAATTGTTTCGTACCTGTTCGGGTCCGGATCCCCCTGGGCCTGGGACCCACCCCGCCGCTCGTCGCGCCTTATCTTCTCTCTTTCTTATTTGACCCTAACACATAACTAACCCAACAACGTCACCACCGTTTTGATGGAATTGGAGAAGAAATGGAAAACATGCAACTTGTATTATGTAATTTAATATGTCCACCTATTCTATGTTTAGTGCAAACAAGTAGCTAGCTAGAGCATGTAAATTATTGTAATAATAGTGTGGGTATACGGACTCGGAGTACAAAGGAAAAACGAACAAAATTTAAAAAAAGAAAAGGAAAGGAAAGAAGCATTATAATATACGGAGTGTATTGCGTATGTCACAAATTACAAGTTGTAGATCTCATTTAATTTTGAAAGTCCTTTGGGAAATTTGGGTGTATGTGTTTTGAATTTGTGATTCAAATTAATACTCCGTACCATTATTATTATTATCATTATAATATTTAGGGCTACTTAGAGTGCAAAGGACAATTATCCCCTCACATGGGCACATGGACATGGGACAATTGAATTGTGACTCATCGAATTGAAGCATACCCCACACAAAGATATTGTGGACCAATTAGAATCCGAATTAAATGCTCCCCATTGAGTCCAAACCCACCGCAATCAAAGTAATTGATTTGTGGAAACCAAAAATATACATACACGTATAGTCGATCGGATAATTTACTGAGTTTATTATTTTTCCTTTATATTTTTAAGGGAAAAAGGAAAAGAAATATCCCTTGCTCCTCCTCCAGTCTTCTTTAAGTAGCCTTCTCCAATTTCTTCTTTACCACAAGCACAAGCACAAGCACAAAGAAGCGCTAGCTAGAGGCGCTCTGCTCTGCTCTGCCTGTACTCGATCTGCCATGGCTGCTTCAACTGGCTCCCTCATCTGCATTGTCTCTCTGCTCACTATTTGGGCTTTTTACTCGGCAGAAGCCAGAATCCCCGGCGTCTACTCCGGCGGCGCATGGGAAACGGCCCACGCTACCTTCTACGGTGGAAGTGACGCCTCCGGCACCATGGGTAAGTACCTGTAACACATCCATCTGCGGTCTGCCTTGTTGCCTGCTACTAGAATTTCAATACCACATCCATCTGCCTTAAATATTTTCTGCTAATTATATACTATGCGTTTTAATTATTATTAATTAGGCGGAGCTTGTGGATACGGCAACTTGTACTCCCAAGGCTACGGCGTGAACACGGCGGCCCTGAGCACGGCGCTCTTCAACAACGGCCTGAGCTGCGGCGCCTGCTTCCAGCTCAAGTGCGCCGACGACCCACGCTGGTGCCACCCCGGCAGCCCCTCCATCCTCATCACCGCCACCAACTTCTGCCCTCCTAACTACGCTCTTCCCAGCGACAATGGCGGCTGGTGTAACCCTCCCCGTCCTCACTTTGACCTCGCCATGCCCATGTTCCTCAAGATCGCCGAGTACCGCGCTGGCATCGTGCCCGTCGCTTTCCGCCGGTACGTCACCCGCCCTAGTTCTGCTTCTTTTTCTTTTTCTTTTTTTAATTACTTGATTTGACCAGCTGTTATTAGCTAGGTATAGTTAGGTTGGTTAATAATAAATAATAATAATACGGAGTACTACCTAGTGTAATTAAATTAGAAAATTAGGATGCTGTAGACCTCTGAAAAGTTATCCTCTGCATTTCATGCTTGTGGTGTACGGGGAGAGTGGCCCAACAAATCACAAATTAAATGGGTAGAGAGAGAGAGAGTCACGTGCTTAGGCAGAACAAACCGGAACCACCTGTCCGTATCGAATGTGAATCGGGTTTAGCCCGCAACACAACATGGCAAGTGGCAACATGCCAACATGCCATTGGCCCATTTGTAATTTATTACGGAGGCCAGGGTACGTGGTGGTCCTTGAGACCTTGAGCTAGACCTTGATGTAGTAAGTAGGCTCATTGTTGATTGCATTGCAGAGTTCCTTGCCGGAAGCAAGGAGGGATCAGGTTCACCATCAACGGCTTCCGTTACTTCAACCTGGTACTGATCACCAACGTCGCGGGCGCAGGGGACATCGTCAGGGTGAGCATCAAAGGCTCCAGGACCGACTGGATGCCCATGAGCAGGAACTGGGGCCAAAACTGGCAGTCCAACGCAGTCTTGGTGGGCCAGGCTATCTCCTTCCGCCTCACCGCCAGCGACCACCGCAAGTCCACCTCATGGAACGTCGTCCCCGCCCACTGGCAGTTTGGTCAAACTTTCTCCGGCAAGAACTTCAGAGTCTAGTCAAACCCATAAACATCCTTTCCTCTTCCCAACCAAGAACCGCAAATTTGGGGGATTTTTTTACCATGGGAAATTACTTTGACTTTTTCTCTATTTGGTTGTTGCACTGTTGCTGCTGCTGGATGGGTCATGAATAGTAGGATTAGGTCTGAGGAGGCTGCAGAGAATCTTGTGGCCCGCAGTACAATATAATATATTACTATCATATACTACTGTATCAAATTGTATGGCAAATGAGATTTTGCTACTCATGTTTTAGCATTTGTAAGCTCCAAATACTGAAAATTCAGACATTTTCTTGGCTTGCTATAAGTTACTTGTAAACTGCTCAAGTCAGATTTTCATGGGTGGACATATATCATTTGCTATCCTGATCCAATGCCAACTCATTGTCTCACCATGACCATAGGAATAATGGCAACAAGTTGAAATTGGTAAATCCCTGTCAAATATCAAGGAGAGGCTCAAATGCAAATCAAGTACATAAGTGGGGTAGGATGCAAATGGTTTTAGTAAATGTTGCTCTACATCATGTCCTGTTCAAGTTACTCTACCAAACATCACTTTTGGATTCCCCCTCAAGTAGTACCCGGAGAGAAGAAAAGGGGGCAACGACAAGGAACATTGGATGCCCTAGCTAGCTCAATTTTCAACCCTCTTGTTTCTCTCTTCGGATACCTTGTTTGGTAACCAAGTAGGGCTATAATCATATGGAAAGTAAAGGGCTTTTTGCTTTGCCCCCAGCTCAGCTTTCAACACTTCAGAAGAACCACATAAACAAGCGTAATAAGCAAAATAGTTTTTCTTACCATATTTGCACCATCCAATGTGTGCATAACTAAGACAAATCCCCACATTCTCCTACCTACTAGGCACTAGACTCTATAATGTATCATATAAGTGCGCATAAACACTCAGTAAAAGTAATAATTCCAATGATAATATAAAATATCTGTTATATTAGTCTTAATTACCAAATAATACCCAAGAATTTGAGATTCAGCATCATTTCTTCTTCCTTGCTAGTTTCCACTTGTTGAGAAGGAAGGTAACACCCTCGTATAAATTTGACGGGCGCTGTTCTTTCAAGTTCCAGAGTTCTAGTCGTGGAGTTAGGTCCTTTGGTTTGTACTCATTCAGCTCCAGCAAGACACTTGCAACAGCATTGTAAGCTTCCTCACCCACCTCATTCCCCAACTCCTTAAGTCTCTCATCCTCCTCATCAATCACTTCCTGATGACCAAACAAATTCAGCAGAAACCACTATAAATACCTTGAAATATATGATAACTAGCCTTGAGATATATTGCCAAACCAAACGGAAGTTTAAAGTGTATGTACCTTATCGTTATTGGTTTCTTTCTCTGAGATGTGCTTGAACGGGTGCCAGGTGGTATCCTTCACGTACTCTTCCCAAAGTGACCACCATTCTGTGGCTTTCAAAGGAGCCATTTCAGCAGAATATCTCCCCTTAGCAGCAATCTGAAATGGCTTACTGTCGAGCTCTCAAAATTTTTTAAAACCAATATTAGGTCTAGCACCTAATATTGAATCATCAGGTAAATTTGATGAAAGAGGCATGCAACACACATTAATAAGTGCATTCAGTGCTTCTTGCATCTCCTGACTAGCTCTACGTTCCTTAACGATCAAAGCTTGGTTAAGGTCCTCCACTGAATCAAGTTCTTCTATTTTTTCTTCAAGCTCTTCTTCTATTGACTCCAACTTCTTCTTGACTTCAACATCGCCATCATCTCCCATGTGTTCCATAATTTTCGCAGCACCTCTCATACGCTCTACCTCTAATTCAAGAGCTTGTTTACGAGCAAGTTCCTTTTCCAGATCCATACTTTTTTTGTGAAGTTCATCTTTTTCTTTCTGTCAATGAGAAAATAGAATAGGGTTCAGATTAGGCGTTTTATCATGTATAAATATATTAATAAGAAATTTACTTGGGAGTACTCTATAATAAGGCCAACCTTTTGTTCTTCAGCTAATCTCAGCAGGTTTTCATGAACTTGCTTCTGTACTTCATCAGCTATCTCGTTCTGCAAAGAAACAGTAGGTAGAATCCAGTCTCGTATAGGTCAGTAAGGTCCAGAACAGGTAAAGAGAAAGAGGCAAATGAGTCATACCGTTTTTTGTTGATGCAAAAGCTCCCTTTTCTCATTCTCGTTCTGAAGTTCACGTTTGTCCAACTCTTTTTCACGAAGCTTGAGTTGCTTCTTTTGTGACTCAATCTTCTTCTTAATCTCCTCATGCTCCTTGAGCATCCTCTCCATACGTTTTTGTTCAATTCGGTGCATCTCACTCATTTCTAGTTATTGGAGACATAAACTAGTTGAATTACGAAGCAAGCACAGGGAAATAGCCTTGGAATGTATATACTACAGAAGAAATGTTTCACTAAGGAAAGAACAAATATTGTAGTAAATAATAGCCATGTCATATCCCTAGCAGTTTCTAAGCATGCTGAAAGTTCAAAGTAGAAAGGTATGAAGGTTGCCTACAAGCTCATTACAAACCCAAGTTGATCATATATTCCATCAAACTAGAGCACATTTTCATAGAACAATCCAACATGTAAATAAGATATTTATCTTCTATGAAAGATGTATTCAAAGCAATAACACAATACAATAACTTTATAATTGGCAAACCTTTGTCATAAGCCTCTGTCATTGCATCAGTCTCATCCATCACACAGTTAATTGCCCTAGAAGTTGCCTGAAGTTTGTTCTTCATCATTTCAGACTGCTGATCCTTATCTTGCATAGAATTTGTAAGAAATGAGACAAGCTTGGTTGTTTTCCCCTTATCTTCAGCCTCAATGTCCTCAATTGATTTCAAATTGCACTTCTTAAGATACTTTCTGAGAAGACTATTGGACTGGTAATCCTCCTCTGTAGTCATCCACCCATACAGTTTATCCCCACGAACATTTGCCTTGTTCCAATCCATTTTCCCGTGGTGGTCAGCTTCAAAAGTCTTCTCAAACCTCGTTGCATTTTCATACCCTATCCAATTTCCAATAAAATCAACCATACAGCACCCAGAAAACCCATTGTAGTTCCACAAGGGAGTAACTTTCTCAGGGTTCAATCCTTGCTCAATCAATTGTTCTTTCAGCTTCTTACCACTCTCACCTACATATCTTCCATCCTTGAACTCCACAGGGACATTCACAAGGATACCCTTCCATGGATAGACAAACTTCTAGCTCTTGTTGTGTTCTACGTTAGGATCTCGTTCTCCAGAAGACTTCAGAATTTTAATTGGGTTGTCAGATCCAACATCCATATCTTCCACAGAAGAATTACCTATGCTTGAATTTGCATAGCCATTACCATTTTAACGAGGCAAGTCACCTTTCTCAGATCCAACATGCATCTCTTTTTCAGAAGAATGCAAAAATCTGCTAGGCATTGCATCACCTTTACCACATTGACCAGGTAAGTCACCTTTGTTGGAAAGTGCAGGTGGAAACCTGGGATCATGATACCTGGCCAAGTAAAAGGCCAATGCTATAAGCCTATAAATGCTGGCCTTGTAGCTTCAAATCCATGTTTTTGGAGCCTTTTCCTCTTCTACTAGCATGTTCCAACAAGTCATCATATAAATATTTCTGGTTTTCCTTTTCTATACAAAACGGGCATTTAAAAGCTCCATCACCACACTCGGTTCTGTAAATTTTCTCCTTTAGTTGTCTATATGCTCTGTCTTCATACTTGTCAAACTCAGATTCTTTTGTATGATCTCCCATCGTAAAGTGACTAACTGCAGCAATATTGAGAATTGAAAAAAATATCATTATCTAGTAAAAGGTAAACACTAAAAAAACATAACATTCATCTACTAAAGCTAGGGAAGTTCCAACAACAACAATAGTAAGTAGTGAGATGGAAACAGCGGAAGTAATATCCAAATAGGAATGGGAGCTATTTCATCAAGTGGTCATCATCAACAGTTATAAAAAAAGTGACAAGTAAATGTGTGGAGGGATATATCTAATGCATTTACCACTTGAAAAGTAAATCTAGATCCCTTGAAGAATCTAAAAGCAATACAATACAAACTTAGTTTTTCATTTTGTAACAGTGTCGTCATTCCACAAACAACTAACACATGAACAATGTATGTGCTAGAGAAAGCTAATGGTTGACAGGCTCAGGCAGAAAGTAAAGAAATTTGCAGTTGAAAGAAATACACCCTAAGCGAACACAACAGAGATACCAGTGACAAAGTTATGTTCCCGGGTTTAATTAATTTTATGGGCATCATAATTTGTTTATTTTTAATTTTCAGTCAAAAAAATAACTCTCAAATGCCAAAAACAGAAACAAACAAGTGAGGAAAAGCTTAAACAAAAAATCTGACGAAAGAAGCGAAATCCTGGATCCAGATTAAGAAGCTCATGGGCTTAAACAAAAAGCTCACTTTGCTTATTATATTCTAAGCAATCCCTAACAGAAACAAGGTGTTTGTTTTATCTTGACACGAAAGAAGAAGAAGAAGAAACCCCGATTGCTTTTCTTCTAGACGGGAGGGGAGGAAACAAAGAAATTTAGAAACCCTAAACCACAAACCACCATCGCAACGCTGAAATCTACTTTACCAAAACAAACTCCCAAGATGTAGAAATAGCAAAACAGGGGATTAAATCATAAATTCCCCTGAGAAAGGGGGATAAAGCACTCACCGGAGCAAAACCGCTAGGGATTAGGCGAGCAAAGGAGAGGATGATCTCTGAAGATGAAAGGATTCCTTGCCCTGGTACGTCGTTCGCCTATGCAGATGCAGGTGTGTTTTAACGCTCATTGGTAGGTTGGTACAGTAGTACCTCAAAATGGAACGTTCCCTCTTCTTTTCCTTTTTATGGCGCTTGCTTATTTTGCCCTCTTTTTGTTCGCTTCCCCATCTACCGACTCTTAATTTAAAAACATACAAAATATACAATAGATCGATATACATATAAATTCATGAAAAATACTTCTATTCTAACATATAAAAACAGACGAATGCATCATGTCAATGGATTCAATGATGAATCTAAGAAAAGTTTTTTATATGACATTGTGTGATAGGTCAGAGATGGTACAACAATTAAGTTTTAGACAAACACATAGTTATATAAGGACACATTGATAGAATCTACACTAAAATGGAAGGATGTCAATGAGGATACTTTGGTAATAAAATTTTTTAACACTAACAAAGAATGGTGTCTTGAAAAATTGAGCACTACACTACCACATGAAATTGCCTCCAAGATCATTGCAACTTAAAATCACATAAGAGATCGCCTTTACTGGATCCCAAATAAAAATGGTTAGTTCTCAACGGCATCTACGATTGAGCTACTTACTGGAATTCAACGACAATACTTTTTTCCTAACGATTGGATTTAGAAATTAGACACGTATCCAAAGATTAAATTTTTTTTAGAGGAATTTGCACTAAACCACCCGTTAAATAGGCGAATTTACACCTAACCACCCGTTATACACGAATTTGTTTTAAACCACCCAAAACTTTGATTCCGTTAACAAATAGTCACCCATGGCGTTATTCCGTCAAAAATGTCGTTAGATTGTGTACAATTACTACTTTGCCCTCAATTGTTCCAAACATTTACATGTTAACCAGGCGGTCTGGGTATGTTTTTTGATAAAATTTAAAACCGCCCGATTCACGTTCAATATAGTGTGAAAACCGAAATAAAAACACAAAAATTTTCCCCCAAATCCATCGTTTGATTTCTAGGGTTCATTTGCACTTCTTTAGTTAATCTCCAAACCTTCCAAATAATTTTCTACACTTGGCTGATCATATAAAGGTTCCAAACCTCAACACCAAACTCCTACTAGTTATCAATCAGCTAACAAATTTTGAAATTTCCTTCGTATCTCGACCTTGTGACCTAGATTATCAGGGGAACAAAAAGGGGAAAACAAGAATTAATGAACAAACTACCTACAGAAAAATGTACAGCTTCATCTACAAATCAAAACCTATTTCAAAACCAGTCCAATTTCATCTAAATCCCACTAATCGAACAACAAAACCGTCAATTATGTCCGCAATCATCCCAAAATTGGTAAGCTGAACCAGAAAAACGTGTTATCAATTCAAAAGCAACAACCAGATCAACGAAGAAAAACGAGGCGGTTCAATCCAGCAACCAGATCCAGAAACAATGAAACGTTATCAAACAGCTAATAATGAAAAGATTGAGAGCAGTTGAACATAAACTCTTGAGAATTCGGTGAAGCGAGTGAGAGAAAAGGGGGGAAATTACCGGAAGCGAAACGGAGAGACGGATTAAAGCGGAATTCAAAGGGCTAAGAGAAGAGGACCCGCCAATTTCGGTGTTGAAACAAAGTGTGTATGTGAATGCTCGAATTGAGAAGCCATGGATGAGCCCTTTGTCTTTGCATGATCCCTCACCCCCTGGTTGTAAATGTTTGGAATAATTGAGGGCAAAGTAGTAATTCTACACAATCTAACGGAATTTTTGACGGAATAACGCCATAGGTGGCTATTTGTTAACGGAATCGAAGTTTTGGATGGTTTAAAACAAATTCGTGTATAACGGGTGGTTAAGTGTAAATTCGCCTATTTAACGGGTGGTTTAGTGCAAATTTCTCTTTTTTTTATGGAAGACTTCCTAAAATAGACTCCCCGCAAAAGAAAGGTTATTACAAAAACGAGTTGTCACCCCTCCACGCTGTGTAATGTGCTACTCCCTCCGATCGAAAATAAGTGTCTTTTTAGCAATTGAATTTTGATCAACTTTATGTGCCGTTTTAGACTTTCTAGGCAAATAATTAGGAGTGAGGTATAATAATTGTTATTGAAATTTGTTTTGTTTGACCAATATTCTTCATTTATTGGGCAAAAAAGGTGATAAATATTTAAAAGATGATAACATTGAGAAAAAGTTTAAGATTTTGAGTTTAATTAATGCTTTTCTTAGAACTTGTGTCGAGTGCTAAAACGACACTTATTTCCGATCGGATGGAGTATTGTATAAATAAGAACACCAAACATTTACTAGTTGAATGCCCACACACTTTAGTAGAAAAAATTAATATTGTAATAAAATTGGGATAACCCTATACAACTTTGATACATCATGTAAAAGTACAACTACAATGATTAATGAAATTTACCGAACCTTGGTTAAAACGAAATTTAAACAATTAGCAACCATTTGGTGGTGTATTTGGCACCAGCGGAACAGATTGGTATTTCAACAAACACTTAATGATTTCATTCAAAATATAGAGCAATATACTAAAAGCTAGATAAATCAATGGGATCGAACCAAATTCTGCATTCAGGCCCGGCCCAGAGGGTGGGGCAGGGTGGGCGCAAGCCCAGGGCCCATAATTTTTAGGGGCCCAAAATTTTAAAATGTAGTATATATAAAAGAGAGTTTAAAATATCATAAATTACAAGTTGGTCTAGTAGAATAGTCTTCTTATCTTTATTAAAGAGGTCTTGGGTTCAAATCTGACTACTTTAATCATATTCTTTTTTAAATATGGGCCCTATTATATATCTTTTATTTAATTTATATTTCTTTACTATTAATTAATTAGTTTAGTCATGTATTACCATAGTTATTGTAAATGATTCTTATTTATATAATTGTCTATATTGGTTACTTTTTATTAGATCTAAAATATACGGCATATGCATTTAAAAAAATCTTATTTCTTTTATTCATACATTGTTATATGATGATAGCACCCAATTTTACGTATGTAATTACGTTAAATATAGCAAATTATTTTATAAATTCTTCGTATCTTAATATTATAACACGAACAAATTTATACGAAAGTATTATAAAATTTTACGAAAAATGTCTAAAAATTATATAAAAAGGGCCCTTTTATTGTAATTCGCCCCGGGCATCTAAAATGTATGGACCGGCCCTGTCTGCATTGAGGAGGAAGATACACCAACAACAACAAAAAGAACTTCCCATAGAAAAATTAATACAAATAAGACATGGAAAAAACCAATCGTAAGCTACTCTAAACTTAACTTTGATGGATCAAAATATAATCCAACTTCCGCTGCAACAGGATATGTAATTAGGGATCATAATGCACAAACTATCAGTGTAGGAACAAAAAAGTACGGTCCCATTTCTATCTTACAAGTGGAAACGTTAGCACTTCAGGACGACATTAGAGAAGCAAGGAGAAGGAGGATAACTAATCTTGAAATTAAAGGGGACAATATAACAGTAATGAATGCAATGAAAGGAACGAGTAAACGTCCATGAGAAATAAATATGCTGGTCTCGGATATCATGGTATCAATGAAACAATACAACAACACTTCAATTCGCCATATTATTAGGCATTGCAATATTGTGACCGATAAAATCGCTAAGCTGGGCCACAACATTCCTAACAACATGTACATTCATCCACTAACGAGAAACAGGAGTGTATAATGGGTTATACAACAGCAGCACAACAAAACCTGTACATTCATCCACTAACTAGAAACACATATCACCTCAAACAATGTATTACTTCCATTGTTATACCATTTCAACAAAAAAACCAAAAACAATATTAGCAATCACTTGTCATACTAGCTTCTCTAATCATCCTCTTCACCTCAAGCATATAAAGGAGAAGTCGTCAATCTAGGATAATTAACACCCATTGTTGGCCTTGAACAAGCAATCGTCTTCATATTAAGTGCATCTCCCGCACTCTTCCTCCTCACGCAGGCCCCGTCCCTCGAACACTTGTTGCCATTTTCAGCCTCCTTGTAATCTCGAGTCCTCTCAAGCTCTCTAACCACCTCATCCATGACTGGCCTGAACTTGGTTTCTGTTGAGATGCAGCGATATGCAAGAGTAGCCTCTCTGTGGGCCGCATTCAGGTTGTATTGCCCTTCAAGGTGAGTATTCAGGATTCTGAATATTTTCCTTTTATTTGTTAAGTAAGGTCTTGCCCATTCCACCAGGTTGTGTTATTTGTTCTTATCCACTGCTCTTCGCCCCGATAACATGTCTAGGAGTACCACTCCAAAGCTATACACATCACTTTTCGTAGTTAAATGACCTTTAGATAAGTAAAATATATAAATGTTTTCATAAATATCATTGGGCTTGGAATTGTAAAAAAGGGTAAGAAAGGCCAAACAAGAGTACTATTACTATTATTTAGTAGTACCAGTAGCAAGATATTCAGGAGCTGCATATCTATAGGTCCCTATGACTCTAGTAGAGACATGAGACTTGTCGCCAGTAGGACCGTCCTTGGCCAACCCGAAATCAGAAAACTTTGCATTATAATCAAGTAATTAAAATTCCAGCAAGTTTTCACCAGCAAGATTTATCTAGACAAGTCTCGTATGATATATATATATATATGTAGGATCATTAGTACTTCTAAGTCACTGACCTAGCCAAAATCGCCAACCTATTCAAGATTCTCGTTTGGAAGGATTAAAAGTCGTAGCTTGCTTTATTGATCTTTTGAACTGATTACAAGAACACCTTGGATCTAGGCCTACTTCCTACGTACTCTAGAACTCTTTGTGAACCGAGTAATAACAACCCTCAACCATTCTAACAAGCTTACGTCTCTCTTCCTCTTTCGAACTCTCAAACACACCACTCGATCGAATCCCACGAATGAGTCACTTGAACAACTGATTTTCTCTTTTACAAAATACATAAGATGCTCTCTTTTTCTTCTCACGAGATATGCAATATGAACCCACGAAATTCTAACCTAAAGACCACAAATTATATAGGCTAGCACTCTAGGATTTAGAGATATATTACTTCCTTTAATTAAGGAAGATAATATAAATTTAATCCTTACAAATCTTCCTAAGGATAAAATAAATATTACAATAACTAAACTCCTTAGGGCATAAGCAAGATCCACAACCTTTCTTGTTTTGAGAAGATTCTCTCCATAACTAAACTGATTTGATATCTCGCGCAATCTTCTCACACGTTTAGTCCGCCTTCTTGTCAGGTCGGGGACTTGGCTCACGTCGACGACCTGCCCACGTCGGCGACCTGGGTCACGTTGGAGACCTGATTCACAAACTCGATGATGTGAACCCCGTTGAAGGATTCACGAGAGGATCGATCTTGGACTCGTAAATGGTCTTCTCACGTCGGATTTGGATAGGTTTGAGCCGATTTAACGACTAGACTTGGTAGGGAAGAAGTGAAAGGATTAAGGAGGTGATCTTTTTTGAGGGAAATCGGAAGAGTATGGGATGAGAAGAGAACTTGGGTTGACGCCTTTTAGAATTAGTTCTGGAGTAATCTCGACAACATAACGATAGTTCATTCAAAGCGTAAGAAACAATGGAGGGGGCGTGCCTCTTTTATAGAGGAAGGGGCACGCCTAATTTGCATTGGGTTATATATAGTTTATTGTTGTCAAGTTTTAAAGGATTTGGAATTATGCACAAGGAGTTATAATGCATTCTGGCATTTCATTGCATTTGAGTTAGAGTTTATAAGAGTAAATAGCCTAATTTGCATTGGGTTATATATAGGAGCACACGTCATAGACCGTGGTCAGAGTCAAGGGGGAGAGATATAGTATATGCCTTAAACAGGCGAGTATAGACCAGAGATTCAACCCTATGTGCTATATGAGCTATGTGGATATATGTGCTTTATGTATATGTGTGTTATATGGATTATATATATGGATATATGTGTTTTATATGATAGCTCTGAAATTTCCAAAGTTGTTTGCACAGAAAGTATATTAACAGATGACATATGATATATGATTTGGATGCATTTGATTGCATAGCATATTGCAATGAGATTAAAAGGACCTGTGACTGTCTCGCCCTGAATTTGTATTACAGGCCCTACGGGTCATATAGGATCTTCGGATCATACAAGATCTACGGATCATACAGGACCTACGGGTCATAATTCTTACAGGGACCATATCAGTCCATATACAGTAAACCCGGGCAGATTCAGGCTTGAACAGTTCACAAAATAAAGAATCGGAAATATCAGCATTTGCATTTGCATAGTAAATACATATATGACATATATAATATGTATGAATATGTATATTGACCAATTGCTTGGCATTGTGTGAAATAATTGATGATGGTTTATATTCACTGAGTATGCGACTCACGTAAATCGCAAAACAATTTTTCAGGCTCAGCTAGAACTTATTGGCATGTGTCTCTTTTAGAGGTCACATTCATACAGGTCAGCCGGCTGAAGCTCAATGTAACCTTCTCCTCCTCATTTTGCATCATAGACATATGGGGTTGTAATAGGAGTTAGAGTAATAGATGTATTAGCATAAGAAGTAACTACATATATGTGTGTGTGTGTGTGTGTGCAACCCTTTTATGGTTGTTGCTTTCTACTTTGTGCTTCCATGGACAGTTGCTATATGTGAATTATCTGTTTATATGATAAATAAGTTATTACTAAGCATACGTCATATGGTATAAGGGTGTCACACAACCAACCCCCTATAATATGAAATGTTCAAAAAAAACTCTTAAATTTGACTAAATTTGTTATATTAAACACAACACGCTGATGTGGCAGGAAGTGTGAGATTCACTCTGCTAATATGCAAGTGAGAAGGTGAGATACTGATTTTTTTAAATAAAAAATTACAATTAATTACAATATCATAAATTTTCTTTTTAAATTTATAAAATTCTTTTTTTAATCTACACCAATTTCACCGATAACTTAGAAGAACCCTAAAATTCTTTTCTTCCATTGATGATACAAGTAAAACAGAGGGCCAAAAGTCCAATTTCGGCCAAATCTGCCAAAGTGATACCCACAATCGCCATCGGATTCATCCCGGCAGGGCTCTCACCGCCGACGAAGAAGATTTCCCCGAAGAATGGTCGGAATTAAACGATCTGGGTATGACGGAAATGGCCGGAGAAATCGACGAGACGGTCGTGGGAGTCGAGAGAGTAGAAGGAATGATGCAAGTTTCCTTCAATGGCTTCCCGCACAAATCTGAGTTTCTCAATTTCGGACTAAAATGACCAATTTCGCCGACGGAAATTAGAATTCTTCGTCAATGCCCAATATCGGACTCCCAAGTCCGCCGTTCCCGTGAGAATTCCGAGTTGTCATTTTGTCCTGATTCTCTCCGGTTCCATCCTGGTTCTCTCTGGTTCCGTCCTGATTCCCTCTAGGTTCATCGTTATCTAGCGGTGAAGAATGCTGGATTTGTTCCTTCAGCGGTGAAGAATTCGAATTCTTTTTCCGACTCCATGCTTCCGTCTTGATTCTCTCTGGTTCATCGTTCTCCGACAATGAAGAATTCCGGATCTGGTTCATCGTTCCATCGTAATTCTGGATCTGGTTATATGCTAGGGATGTTTATCTGTTGAACGAATTTCTAGACTTCAACGAAGCAGAGAAGATATGCCTAGGGTTGTTTCTCAGTCGGCGGTGAAGAATTTGCGGTGAAGACTTCGACGGCGGCCGGGTTGTTTCTCAGTCGGCGGTGAAGAATTTGCGGACGAGGCAGAGAATAATTTAACTTTTATTAAAATTCAAGAAAATATTAAAAATATCTAGTTGGGCTTATGTGGCCAACATTCTAGGTTTATTTGGCACTTGTGTGTAATAAAATAGGCTTATGTGGCACTTAGATGGCAATTTCTAGGGCCACATAAGCACGCGTCAATTTCACGAAAATAAGGTATGTCAAATTGCACAAATTTAGTTAAATTTAGGTGTTGTTTTGAATATTTCATAGTACGGGAAACTAGTTAATTTTTAAAAAAAAATTCGAGTGTCTATTAATGTATTCTGCCCTTTTATCGACAAACATATAGTTTTGTATTATGAATAGTGATCTAATATATCTTATAATCATTTTAATGACACTGTGCAGTCTGTGTGGCATGCAAAGGAAAGACAATAATGTACATGAGAGATATTCCCATCGACATCATCACATCGCCATTCCCACATTCAGCATCATCACTCATCGCTCATCGCCAGAAGGAAGAATAAGCTCCCCCTTCTTCCTTCTTCCCCTCCACTCACTCCTACCTGACCCCCAGTTTTAGCTCAGCTTAGCTTCAACTGCGAATAAATACCAAGCTTCAACAATGGCTGCTCGCTATGGCGCCACTACTAGTACCAGCTCCTCCGTCACAAGCTTTTCTACATTTTTCTATCTCCTCCTCCTCCTCCTCCTCCTCCTCCACTCAACCTCCACCGCGGCTCTCAACATCACCTCCATCCTCTCCGGCTACCCCGATCTCTCCCATTTCTCCTCCCTCCTCTCCTCTACCGCCGTCTCCTCCGACCTCTCCTCCCGGACTTCCCTCACCCTCCTCGCCGTCCCCAACTCCCACCTTCGATCCACCTCCGCCGCCGACGCCGCCCTCTCCGACGTCGTCCGCTACCACATCCTCCTCCGTTACCTCACCTGGTCCGATCTACGCCAGATCCCCGCCTCCGGCACCCTCGTCCCCACCCTCTTCCAGACCACCGGCCGCGCTCCGGCCAACCTCGGCTCCCTCAATCTCACCTTCAACCCCTCCAACGGTGTCGTTTCGCTCCAGCCCCCAATTTCCTCAAATCTCAACCCTAACCCTAATTTCAACTCCTCCGCCACTATCCTCTCCCTTGTCAAATCCATCCCTTACAACCTCTCGATCTTCGCTGTTAGCTCCCTGATTTCCCCCTACGGTTCGAATCTGGTCGCGTCAGAGCTCCGGCCGCCTTCCCCGGGCCTCAATATCACGAGAGCGTTGATCGATGGCCACGAATTCAACGTCGCAGCCTCCATGCTCTCCGCCTCTGGCGTAATCGACGAGTTCGAGGCCGACGAGGCCGGCGCCGGCATCACGCTCTTTGTCCCCACCGACACCGCGTTCGCCAACCTTCCTCCGTCCGTCCAATTGCAGGCTTTACCGGCCGATCGCAAGGCGCTCGTGCTGAAATTCCACGTCCTCCACTCTTACTACCCGCTCGGCTCCCTCGATTCGATCGTGAACCCGGTCCAGCCCACGCTGGCGACGGAGGATAACGTAGCTGGGAGCTTCACGCTCAACATCTCCAAGGTGAACGGGTCGGTGGCGCTCAATTCCGGCGTGGTTCAAGCGGTGGTGACCCAGACGGTTTTCGATCAGAACCCCGTCGCCATTTTCGGGATCTCCCACGTGCTTTTGCCCAAGGAATTTTTCGGGGATTTGAAGGGGAGAGGAGTGAATTTGCAGATGAAGAATGCGACTGGTGACGATCCGGTTGCTGATCCGCCGGAGGTGGTGGAGGGGCCTGTGGGGTCAAATGCGGATTTAAGTCCGCCCTATAATCCGTCGCCGGGACTCAGGAATGAGATCAGATCGGAAGCTGGTGCTGCAGCGAAGCAAATCAGCTTAGCTCTGGTGTTTATTGTGGCGTTGCTGTATCTATTAGTAGCGGTATGAGAATTGTGAGTTTTTCAACATTCTATTATGATGTTTAATTGTTCAAATTTTGTTTATTTATTTATAATTATAATTTGGTCTTTGGTGGAGGGTTGGGGGTGATTATTGGATATCTCTTGTGGTTGGCTGCTGCTGAAAGTAGCAGCCTTTTTGATTGTTTCCTTTCTTTCTTTTGGTATGTTGTTAATGGTGATCATATGGGTGATGCTGTGAAATCGGAAGAGGTCGATTCAATTAGTTCAATTTCCAATCTTGAGAACGGGATTTTTGTACAGGATGGGAAAGAAAGTTTCTCCATTGTTGATCCCCCTCAAATGAAATTCCTGATTATTTGTTTTCCCGCGTGTTCATTTCATTCGCTACTTGTTTGTTCGTCATGTCATATTTACTGATGCAAAAGAAAGATGGAATCCAATCTCGCATTACCTGCAACAAAATGCATAATCCTCATCCCAAACCTTTTTCGGCGGCAGACGGATGGGGACCGGCGGTGAGTGATTAAGCAGAAGGGGAGGGGTGATTTGGTAAATCACAATCATGTGTTGTATACTTGTATTGTAGTGTGGTGCAAAATTTTAGGGGGAGGAGTTAGCTGGAAAGCAATTGAAGTGGACGACAGAGGTGCAAATGGACGGCTCTGATGGGGAATGAATATCTAAGATGGACGATGGTGTGTTTTGTCACAATAATTAACTAAAAAGGAAAACCACTGGAATTTGAGGTGCTTCTTGTCATATATCGGATCTGAATTTGCTAATATTATTACTTTATTAAGCCATGACGGGCCAATTTCAGTTTCTTTTATCTTATTCCTCCTTTCTTCTGATACATGTAATGTACACAGCAACTGTAGACTCAAACTTATTACAACAAATTTTGCAAGGCTTCAAATAAATGCAGCACAATTACAAGGCCACACCTCCTAACCATCTGCACAGACAAAGGGAAAAAAAGTGTATGAATGCTTTAAAACGGCTAATCAAGGTTTGCAAAGCCAGTCTTGATCGAATTGCACGTCTAATCAATGGAAGATTGGTCGTTGGAGATGTTTCACGCCCATTGGCTTTCCATCCACTCAGAGCTTCTCTTTCATAAGTGTGTCCATCAGCTGCAACCACAGGGTCAAGCATGATCTCCTGAAACATGGTACAAATAAGGTTACTTATGAGTGAAAAATCAAAGCAGATACACAAATGAGGGATTCAAGAAAATAGATTCCTTACTGTTTGATTTACAGAAATCCAACCCTAGCTTTGCCAGCTTATCATCAGTCACATGAGTTGGCCAATCTCCAGCAGATGGATCCAAGATTGAAGAAGCTAACTTCCTCTGAGAGACCGCCTTACCAACACCCGCCAGTCAGAAGCTGTAAAATCACCACCCTAAGGAAGAAACATCTGCTGACTTTGGTGTTAAAAACCCGATTCTAGAAAATTCCGGATCTGTGTATGGTTACGCGCCATCGGGTCAGTAACAACGGCGGAAACATGGAGTGCCGAGGGTTTCCTCTGTGACTAATCTACAGATTCCAAAATCACAGATCTTGCAACGTAGTTCAGAATCTAGTAGAATGTTTTCGGGTTTTAGATCGCCATGAATAATCTTTTCAGGGTAAGATGAGTGCAGGAACAGCAGCGCACATGATATCTCAGAGATTAACTTTATTCTATCCATCCATGGAAGATTGGGAGAGGAGCAATTGGGTTTTTTCTTGAAAAGTAAAGTTCTTCTGATCAATTGGGTTCCCCAAAAAAGAAAGATTTTATAACACAATTTAAAAATACTAACCTCCTTATGAAACTGTGAAGGCCCCTGGATATCATGCACATGTAATTGTTTAATGGCAACTGTCTTGTCCAACAATTCACCTTTCCATGTTGCAGTCTGCAGATCTAGAAGTGAAAACTCAACCACATTGGGGGGATGTTATTCAGAAATCCACTTTGAGATGTGTTTCTTGCTTCCTTACTGTTTCTCCACCTTGCAAGCCAGCAATCAGCTTCCATACTCTGCCTCCGAAGCTCATGTTTCTCTTCTCTAAAACTTGAAATAGATGATTGGATGAATAACAGTTGTTCAGTTGCTTCATTAAACCGACAATCAGCCTCCTGCACACACTACTAAGAATGGCTACTTTTGTCCTGACCTTGTGGAAGTTCCCTGGTTACTTTTATTGTTTCTCTCAGTACATCTTCAGCATCCCTTTTCAGTTTAGCTTCCGGTGCATAATCAGCTTCAAGATCCCCCGTTGCTCTAAGCCAGGGGTGCCCCCATCTTGACCCCCTAGATTGCCCGAGTTCAAGATCCCCCGTTGCTTCAAAATAATGGTCTTTGCCATTTAAAAACATATTTATGCTTCTGTATTTTTATAAGAATCTGACAGAACAAAGTGTTATGATGGTGTACATAGCTTCAGCTTCTAAGTTTTCACGCTTTACATACTCCAGGTATGCTTCATTATTCGATTTTTCCAATCCTGCTCTTACTTACACTCGAATGACTATAGAAATCTAGTTTTGGAATGACTATAGAAAGCATAATCCAAGCAATTCTTAGACTCGAATTACTAGAAAAGCAAATACTTTTAAGACCAACAGTGATTAGATAACATACCATGCCAAATGGATGCTTACAAGGAGTACCTTTCTTCTATGGCAATTTCCTAAATGCAGCCACCACTTGTTCATGTGCCTGAGATACTGGTAGTTTCCCCACTGCATGCATCATAAGCAAAAACATCAGCATATCACAATGTAATACAGGAAATGAAATCAAAGTTGAAAGCTTAATCAAATCTTTAGCCAACACAATCAGACAAAATTCAATTTCCTCTTACAGAGGGTAGGAATGGTAGGAGAAGGACTTGGATTTGTGGATTTCAATTGGAATGTAATTCCTCAAAGTCGTCTTTGTCGTGCACACTAGCTACAAGAAAAACTTGTTTTGTCCCATTTCAGATTATGTAACAGGATTTGGTCTCCCAGACGGACAGATTTTAGAGGACCTAGCTAGATATATGATGGACAAAAGCCGGCCAAATCCCCTAATTGACAACACAAATATGAATCAATCTCACTTGAAGATTGACTTTATAAGAAATTCTAAAATATACTACAAACAGATCATTGATTTGATATACATTGAGTCTTGTTTTGAGCAATGTTATAATATGTCCCGTTGATAGAATATAGATGATGATAATAAACAAGACAATGTGCTATCAAGTGGAAATAGATAGAGAGCAAGTCTCAACACCATTCAAGGGAAAAAGGCATGGAAAAAAGTAAAACACAAAGCAAAAAGGTGGAGACTTTTGTACCAAAGAGAATCTCATCAATGCTTGTTGCTTCATTTTGCTTCTTCCCCATTTGATCTCTTAAGTTGTGCTCTGCATCTGCGTGGAGAATTCAATGTCCCCACTGTAGTTTTTCATGTGATTCTGGGGACCCTCTCTTTTCCATAAATGAGATCTCACTTCTTCCATGCTTTTCTTATATACATCCTGCATTCCTGCCTGAGCCCCTGAGCTGAGCTGTTTCCTAAACATGGGCACCTTCATTTATATACTGACCCCATATTAAATTTGTACAATAATCCTACCTACTGTTTTCTTATACAAGGTTACACTTGTTTATTTGGATCTCCACATTAATATGAAATAAGTGACTTCTTATCACTGTACCAACTTTATATTTGTTTTTAGTGTATTATTCTAGGCAACTAGTTTTATAAGTGCGTTTATGAGAATTTGTGATTGAAATTTATTTTCTGTAACTATTTGTCTTTCAAAATCTTTACTCATGGGCTCAACCTCAAATGAGGGGTGAATTACAAGTTCTGCTAATTATATACAGATTTGGGGGAATGATCAGCCTACTTAATTCTACATAAATTGATTAATTATTTTTTAAGAAGTTGTTTAGGTGTAAGAAAATATCCTAACCAAAGTCAAGTGGAGAATATCAGCAAAAATTACCATGCAGCAAGCAACAACCATCCTATAATTCTATATGGATATATGCTCAACAACCCTATAAACTAGAGGTATCTTTGTCTTTGTGCAGTTCAATTTTCTTTGGTCCATTTGACCCATCAACAAAAGTTGTAACTACAACATACCAACAATTTTAAAATTTTAAGCAAAGTAAAATTTGGTACCCATCCACTAGATTCCAACCACCAACAAATACTAATATATACAGGAAAAGGAGCCCTCTTTTTCTTTAAATTGCAGATTTTACCGCTTAGTTTCTAGCAAGGCATCACTCACTCTTTGACAGCGCGCTTTTATGTACCCTAGCACTTGCAATTGCATTGCATTGCCTTTACATTTTGTCTGGATGCTGAATTATTCTGTTTCCTCTTTCCGTGATATGACCAACTGTTCATTGGTTTAGCCCACTTTTGACCCTTCTTCCTCTCTTTAATTCTCTCTCCATTTCTCCCTTTAAAAGATCTTTCTTTTTTTCACACAGTTCTTCTTCTGTAGGCCTTCTGATGACAGTGAGGGAAGAATCAAGCAACATAAACGGAAATCTGAGGTGACCTACTTACATGGAATACTAATGTATTTGCACACTTTGCTTGTTTGATCCATACAACAACCCCCTTTCCCGCCCCCCCACCCCCCCACCCCCCCCCAAAAAAAAAATAGCACTTGTGGAGCTATTACCTTACAATGGCTCGGCAGGTATTTCTTAATCTGTCTTTTCCAAGATTTCCACTTGTGACCCACTTGAGGAGATTTTCTTCTCATTTAATGTCACTGAATTTATTTGTCAACACAAAGAATCATGCTTTTATTTATGTGGGGCATTTAAGTAGGAGGGTTGTGAATTTGTGATGCTATGTATGTTTCTTGTTTAATGGTGATTGATTTGCAATTTGAATGTTGCAGGAAGAAGGCTGGCCTCTGGGATTACAGCCTCTGAATTTGAGAGTTGGGTTAGGAGGAAGAGCAAGGGATTATTTTGGGTCTATTTCTCTCAACACCATGCTTACAGGTTCTTCCACTTCCTCAGATTCTTCAGATTTAGACACAGAGGTAAGTGAAAACTCAAAATAAACACTGTACTGTAAGAGCAGAATGCTGATTTTGACAATTCTAAATTCACCCTTGAGTTTAACAATCAGAATGTAGCTGAAATATGACAAATCTGCATTTGTAGTGCTTTGGATTTTTCAGCCAGTTAAAACCTGCTGATATAGGCTTCTCAATGGCTCCTTATTATACTGGGAAACCTTGTTTTATGGCAGAATTCCTAGTTTCCTACTGATTAAATTAGATTTAGCTCCTAAATTCCTATTTTTAAAATAAAGTTTGACCCTTTGTAGCTGGGAATCTATCTATTTTTCAGTCCACAGGGTCATTTTTCCATGACAGAAGCATCACACTAGGAAGCCTGATAGGAGTTTCAAGCATCCTGGAACTCTCAAGAAGATCATTAAGAGGTGGAAGAAGAGCAGAAGCCTTAAAACCCAAGAAACCTTGCAAATCCAGGCCTTGGATCTTCTCCCTGTGTTCAAGGCACAGCACTGATGTAAAAAACCCTAACAATCCTCCATCTCTTGGCCACTTTCTTGCTGTTGAAAGACAAGCTGCTACAACTACAACAACAAGAACCCAAAACCACAACGCTTTTCTAGTTGCAAATGAGATCTCAGTGAATTCAGTGCAGAATTCATTGTTTGTGAATGGACAAATTGCACCTCCTCCCCATCTTCAATCAGGCTCAAGAGGCTTAGACCAAGGCATCCCGGTACTGCTTTCGTGTATGTGTGGCCAAGCTGCTGCTCACTGAGGTGAGCAATTTCCGCCTTCATCTTGACATGGGTCAGAGTTTTATTTTTAGTTTTTAATGTCCACAAAAAAATGAAGAAGAAGAGAAGAAGCTTGCTCTATACCTTTGAACAAGCGTCATCTTTAATGTGAATTTAGTCTGTGTTTTCTTTGACTGAAATTTTCTTTTCTGGATTTAATCAAATATTTTTTTAAAAGGACTATTGTATGATGTCTTTCAACATTTTAATCAAAGCCCTGCGTGGAACTCATGTATTTGTAAATTTTCTTCATCTTCTTCTTTTTCCACGGTGAATTTGTCCCTGTGATCCAATTGACATAATGAAACTCGGCCAAATATGGAAGAATCCTGCTGAGTGTACTGATCTACCGGAGCTGCCTTTGATAGAGTCACAGTTTTCCTTTCTGAAGCACAGGGCAGTTTTGCGTAGTACAAGGGTGCAACTACAATTACACACGTGTTCTGCTCATTGGACACAGGTGATATAGAATGATCTTATGAGTATTATTCTCTGCTAATGTGCCAAACAAATCCTCACCAGAATGGGCTCTTTTCCTTCTTTTTTTTATCATTGTTTTGGAAAATACAGTAATTCCAATAACTATAAAAAACAATCTCAAATAACCACAAACAATACAAAGAATTTGTTTACCCTAGACTCTCCAAAGCTTAGCAACTATTGGAAATCATTCTTAAGCAAAGAAATATTACAACAAAAACCCAACCAAAAGTTGAGCAAAAAAGGGGCACAGCTCAGGCACTCTGCAAACCCATTATTCACCCTAAACAAAGCTATAATATGCAGATCCAGCTTCTTATGTATATTACTCAATCCCAATTTCAGGGTCTTAGAATTCTTTTTTGGGAGGCTTAGGGCAAAGCTTGATCAATCACCACATTGAGCCTATTTATGAAACAAACTTATCAATCAAGTCATCGCCAGCATGGATCCTCCCCGAGCCACGCCCACTAATCTTGCTGAATGAGCCCATCCCAGAGAGGGCTTTACAGCTGCTGCTACCACACTCAGCAAACCTCCTCGACTTCCTCAACTTAGAGGAGGAGCTGAGGTTAGCATCGTCATTACCCACATGGGTTTTGGCAACCGCTAAGTGGGCAATGCTGCTTCTGCAGAAGGGGCAGACAGGAGCATTTACAATAGCTGTTGTAGGATTAGGCTTATTGTGGCAGCATAGTGCTAGGGTGCAGTGTGCACACATCCGGTGACCACAATCTTGGACTTCAATCGTGCAAATTTGATCAAAGCATATGCAGCATAGTTCACTCTCACCAATCTATGTCCAAAGATGCAAATTCCAATTATATCAGAGATTATCTTGCAAAATTACCACATAATTAACTATACTTATTCTCCTAGTAGGACATGTATCCCTTTCTTTGTTCCTTATCAATTGTAGGTACAAACTAGTGTAAAAGCTGGATAAACACATGACTTTACTTCAGATGCTTACTTTATCCAACTCAAGCTTATCAACAAAAAGTGAGTTTCCCCATGATGAAAATTCAAGAGTCCTTGTATTTGTGATAAAATAGGTGTTCTTATAATACGGGAAATGGAGAAATCCACAAACAATCACCTCAGATGTAGCATCATCAGACCCTGATTCAGAGTGTGATGGAGATGCAATGGAGCCTGCTGTACTGCCTTTTAAAATGTGTTTCTCCCTCTCCCTGTTGGCTTCCATCAAAGCTTGCTCCAGTAAAAGCTTTGCCTCAGGATCAAGTTCACTGATGAACTTTAAAGGTGACGGCCAAACAAGAGGCTCAGCAGATGATGGATTTAAAAGGGCTGCACATTCGCCATGCTTGTGATTCAAAGCAACCATATAAGGTATTCGCCTGCGTAAAACCCAGACTATAACTAATGGAGCTACATTTACAAAAAAAAATTTATAACTATTACAATCCTTAGATTAATCTCAGAGGCATTCATAATCATAGTCTGATGATATTAATCAAAATTAAGATGAAATCACTTATATTCCCCATAAAATGGTAAGCAAGAATATTGATTATAAAGAAAAAAAGGGAATTGAAGTTACCCAGATGCATCTCTCTGCACGCGATCTGCTCCCCATGCAAGCAATTTGCGTACACAATCCAGAGACCCGCCTCTAGCTGCCAAATGAAGTGGAGTGCTCCCTGGATAGCTGCTTAGGAAAAGTATAAAATTCATGTCATGGATTTAAGGTCAAAACCTGGGTCGGAAAAAAAAAGGAAAGAAAAGAAAGAAAGAGTGCAATGACGGATTCATAGTATTACCAATAGGTTCCAGTTGAAGCTGACACTAGAGCTCCATTATCTAACAAGATTTGAACACAAACAGGCCGCCTCCTACGAGCAGCCAAGTGTAGTGGAGTTGCCCCCTTACCGTCTCTAATATTCACAAATCGAGCGAACCCCCTGGAATCAATCAGAATATGTTGTTGTTGAACAGATTCCAACTAACAATGAAAGATTTCCACATATGAAGAGAAGAAGCCTACCAAGAAAGAGCAACATGAGAAGATTTGGCTGTGGAGAGAATAGTTTCAAGGCAATCAGAATGGCCATAATGAGCAGCATAGTGCAAGCAAGTTCTTCCATTTTTGGAATCAAACATCAAAATCTGACAAAAGTAATTGGGTTACTTAATTAGTCCCTCAATCCCGATAACCCCGCCCAATTTGCTCTTCTGTTACTTGATTCTCCGGCAATTGACACAGTAAAAAAGCAGGAAACGCTATAGTAGGATTTTACATTTTGTATCACTTTACTTGGACCCTCAGACATTTCTCAACATTGAAGTAAAAGGAAGGATAAAGAAGACGAGAGGGATTACTTACATTGGCCCCAGAATGTATGAGCTTTTGCACGCATAATATTTTACCATGCATTGCAGCTAGCATAAGAGGGGTCTGAAATGAATCATTCAGAGAAATTAAAGCAAGAAGCAATCAAGATGACGAAATAAACAATTGAAAGCATTAAAATAAAAACAAAATTAACAATTGAAATCTAAAACCGTAAAGGGATCATATTTCAGGATTTCAGCGGACCTGTTTATAGCGATTGAACACATCCGGGTTGACATAGCGTTCCAGAAGCCAAGAAAGCACCTAAAATCTCCAAACACTCGTCAATCTCAAACCGATCAAAACACACAGAATAGAGTAAGAAAAAAGCGAGTGAAACCTACGTGGATCTGGCCACTAGCAGCGGCTACGTGAAGCAAAGATTGTCGATCGTAGAGAGAGGTTTGGGTCAAGAGAGATGAATCTTGTTCGAAGAAACTCTTCAATGTCTCCAAATCCCCCAATTTCACCGCTCTCAGAACGTCGCTCCGCTCCTGGCCCCCCGCGCAACTCAGCGGCTGACCCATTCCGCCGTATCTGGATCGGCCTGCCACCTCACCGGAAGGAGGAGGTAGGTGGTAGCGGATGATAAAATGCAAAACGGTTGAGCTTCGGGTTTTAGAATTTAGACTTTAGTAGTAGTGGTGGCACTCAGAAATCCAGAATACACAAGGATATAGCTGCCCGTGGAGAGGGAGAAAGAGGCGGGCAGCTGACCGAGTGATGAAGAATGGGTCAATAATGACTAATGACTAGTGAGGGATTCCTTTGGTTTGACTACGGGCAACTCAGATATTATTGGCCCTTGATTATCTTACAAAAATGGGCTCTTTCGATTTTAAAATCGTTACACAATAAGCACGCAAAGAATTGCGTAGTGTATACTATTATTTATAACCCAACAGAAAATGAGGTACACATCGTGATGTTTAAAGCTCAATAAATTACTTGTTAGAATGGACAAACAACTTTAGGATATTACTTGTTTACTACTACTGACTTATTTTATTTTTTGGCAATAAGACAACTCTCTCAAACACCTGTGACATTTGTACTGAATAAAAACAAATCCATGACTATAACATGTTACAAGTCTTCTTCTTTCCTTTTTAAACGTACTACGTGTCTAAAAGAAGGACACAACTTGACCTTTTCAAATTCTTAGGCTTTGATTAAAACGAGTATATAAAGAATTAAACGGCAAATGTATTGTTTAAACAACAAATACGATGTTAACAAAAATAAACACTTGTACATGATAATTGAACATGGACTTTATATATCCATTATATCAAATATTGATCGAGTAGATTAATTAACTTTTGTAAATGACTTTACATAAATGAATTACCCTTTCATTTAAAAACCATCATCACATATCGATTTGTTATGAACTTTATGTAAAATACAATTGGCATACGGTAGACAAATTTATCACATGAAACAAATGATACTTATTAGATAATTCTTTTACATAAGAAGATGACATTTGATAATAATAATTTTCTAGGATCCACCCGCATTGTGAGTTACTGCATGAGCCTAGATACGTACTCCGATATCATACAGGTATATGTGTTACACACCCGCATTGTGAGTTACCGAGTTGTGATTAGGGATGCACAGAGGAAGGGTCGGAGAATACGTTTCCCGCCTTTATTCCCGACTAATTATTATGTCTCCTGTTTCTGCCCCCTTCTCCGTCTAATTTTCGCAGAGAGCGGGACGGGAAATCCCCATCGATGATCGGATAATTAACGAGTCTCCGTTTATTATTAAAGTTATATATTAAACTAGCACGTAGTTTGATATTAATATTTTAAATTTTAAAAAAGTTTACAAATATTAAATTTAATATCATAAATTTTAATTTTTATTATATAATTTGTAGATATATATAATCTTTTAAATTATAAACTACAATTATATTTAAATTTTATTTTTACTTTCTGTTTAATAAATTAAAAAAAAACATATCGGCTATCTATAGCGGGGAATCAAGGCGTATAGTACATTCACGGTCACCGTCCCGTTTAAAATCGTGGATACAAAATTGATCCTTGTTCCCGCCTCGTCCCCATCAAGTCGAGGAATCCCCGCCCCATTAGGAGTGGGTCCTCATCTCCACGGTTTTTTTTTGTTCATCCCTAGTTGTGATTAGGAATCACTTAATCCCAAGTCACGTACCTTATGTCCGTCTCGCTCGACCTGGCGACCTCTAACCACGCTCGCCGACAACACACATCCAGATTGGTCGGGCGAGGGAGGCGGCGGCGGCGGAGCGGTCGTTTAGGGTTCCGGTGTGGAGGAGCGATCTGCTCCCAGATGAGGTAGAGGATGGGCTCGTTGGCGGCGATTAGGGAGAGTCCGAGGTAGTCAACACACATCGAGACCGAAGAAGAAAAGGGATGAATAATTGAGGGTAAAAGTGTCAAACGGTAGGATTTAACGGATTTTTTGACGGAAAAGGCTCGTGGGTGGCTATTTGTTAACGGAATTAGAGTTATGGGTGGTTTAAAAAAATCGTGTATAAGGGGTAGTTATTTGTAAATTCGCCTATTTAATGGATAGTTTAGTGTAATTTTCTCTAATTAATAATTCGATTTTTTAATCTATCTCCAAGTGTTAAATGCTAAATGCTAAATGCAAGCAAGTAGGAATAGGATGCAAACGATTTTTGCACAATACAAACAAAATTCAAAGAATCGTGCTAGGTGAGGGACACAAGTTATTCTTACCCCGAATTCATGGGAACATTTTCCTTTTCAAATCCATTGGTTACATACGTAGTTTGGTACCATTCTTGTGTGGGTCATAAATTTGATGCTAATTGTGTAGACTTAATTTCCACCAAAACAAAATTGTGTAGAATTAATGCTAACGAAAATCTGCCAAGCAACCTTTAATTAATGCGTCGGAAGCATTGGATCGGTAATGCACTAATGCATTTAAATTCTATTGGAACAGTATTAGGGAACTAACACTGGAACAATGGTTTCTCCATTCGAGTAATCAAAGTTTTGATAATGACAAATAAATGGAACTAATTCCCTGTATAAGTGATCTCAGGAAAGATAGCAAGTTTACAGGAAAAGCAAAGGGAAACGTTCCCCATCAAGTCACCTGTGTACGTGGCAAGTGATTAAAAGGACAAGAGAGACTTTTTACTATTGTCTTGGGCGGCAAGCCAAAGCTCCGAATGAATAGAGATGAAAAAGGGTACGCTAGTCTTTTTGAATAGTGTCGTACTCCCCAAGACAATAAGGGCAAAGGCGTCAGAACTAAAAATGGAAACTCTATAAAAGGAATGCGACGCCGCTAGGTCTAATGGAGCTCTCGCACATCTGAAAACCAGATCTACAAAAGGAAAAAAAGAGATCGAGAGCCCGAGCTGATTCATAGAAGATATCCAAACCAGAAGTTCAAGGAAGGAAAGATCAAGTGATGAAGACTGCGTGAAGTTCTTCATCAGCTTGAAGAAAGTGGTTCCTGTGCTAAAGGGAACTGCACAGGAACGAGAAGGTTCACTCTCTATATTCATTTGTGTTTAGATCTAGGAACTATTATGTCTTAGTCGTTAGTATTGTTTGTGAGTGGGATTGCAAGCAATAGAGAAGTTCGACTTTGAATTGTAGATCCTGAGATATATCAATAGAATATAGTGCGTGTTCAAAATCCTCCAAGGGAGGTAGAGGTTTACTCTTTAGCTAGTTGGCTAAAGAGGTTCCTCTATAAGGAACTGTGTCCAAGCTTTAAATTCCTATTTTAGTCTTGTTCTATATTACTCCGCTGCGTAAGGGAATTGTCACTGGAACAGTTCCCGACTGTCTTAGACTAACATCGATCCTACAATTGGTATCAGAGCTTGGCTCTAGATTTTCTGTGAAAACTCGCAGGATGTCTACAGGAATGTCTTCAGAACTCAGTGCCGTTGGACATGGAAGCGACAAACCACCAAGGTTGATAGAAGGCCGTTTTGAACGATGGCAAGGGTTGATGATGGATTGGATGAAGAGCCATGACTATCAGGCATGGGCTGTGATCGAGAGAGGGAACTTCACCATCAATCCAGAGATCGAGAATGATCTCACGAAGTGGGGGCCAATGAGTGGAAATGCATGGAAGCCAACTACAAGGCAAAGATGTATCTCAACTACTCCATGAGTGAGATCGATTCAGCCAAGGTGGGAAATCTAAAGACCGCCAAGGAGATGTGGGCTGCTATTGAACAAATGCATATAGGAAGCTCAGATCTCAAGGAAGACCATCAGATGGATGTTCGACAAGAGTTCTACAACTTCAGAATGGAACCTGGAGAAACAGTATCTTCATACCAGTTCCGGTTTCAAGGACTTGTGACTAAGCTTGAGAACTTGGGAATCTCAGATAGGGAAGTCACCGAACGAATCAAGGTCAAGAAGGTGATAGATGGTCTCACTGGTGAATGGGCTCATGATCGAACAACCTTCAGAGAAAATACATCCAACAGGAACCTCATGCTTCATGAGATCTTTGGAAAGCTGAAATCCTATGAGAATAGGAGGAACTCCGATAAAGCACAAGACAAACCTGAAAAGGGAATTGCGCTTAAATTGGAGAAAGTGCTTAAGTCTGTCCAGGAACAGTGTGAAGAGTTTGAAGATGAAGAAGAGGATGACATAGTGCTCATCACAAAGGCACTACGTAACCTCTACAAGAAGGGAAAGTTTCGTAAGAACTATGGAGGGAACAGTTCCTCACGAGACTACAACAAATCAGGAGACAAAGATGCAAAGGACATCACATGCTTCAAGTGCTTCAAGAAGGGTCACTATGCTAAAGCTTGTCCCCTGGGAAATGATGAGAACAAGTCTGGGAACAAAGCTTACATAGCAACTTGGGATGACTCAGATGATGATGATCCAAAATCTTGGGCTGCACCAAACATGTGTGCCATGGCAATCAATGAAGATCCAAAGGAACCTCAAGAGGAAGTGAAAGCGAGAGGGAACTGTATGTGGTTTATAGACAGTGCTTGCTCCAACCACATGACAGGAAACAGGAACAATCTAATCTCGCTTAACACCCAAGTTGAAGGAGGAAATGTGTCCTTCGGCAACAAAAACAAAGGGGCAATACAAGGCTCAGGGGAAGTAAAGCTCAACAAATCAATCAAGGTCAACAACGTAAATCTTGTGGCAAATCTTGGATACAATCTACTGTGTGTGGCACAACTCTGTGATCAAGGGAACAATGTAGTCACATTTGACTCAAATGAATGTCTTGTTGTGAACAAAGAAACTAACAAAGTGATTCTTCGAGGGAAACGATTCAACAATGTTTACATTGTTGATCAAGACTTTCAACCTCCAAGAAAGATATGTCTCACAGTCTCTACAAATGACACCGATCTTTGGCATAGACGTCTTGGTCATGCAGGACTAAATCTCATCCAGAAGTTGTTCCTAAGAGATCTTGTGGTGGGCTTGCCAAGGATAAGCCCAGAATCAGCAAAACTGTGTGATGCTTGTGCCAGAGGGAAACAAACTCGAAGTTCCTTCAAACCCAAGAAAAACGTGAGCACATCCAAACCCCTGGAAATGCTACACATGGATCTATGTGGACCGATGGACACTTGTAGCTATGGAGGAAGCAGGTACATGTTTGTTATAATAGATGATTATTCACGTTTCACTTGGGTTATTTTCTTGTCTTCCAAAGGAACAGTGTTTAAAGAATTTGAAGTGTTCATCAAGAAGACAGAGGTTAGTCTGGGAACTAAGCTGAAGTCCATACGCTCAGACCATGGAACAGAGTTTGACAATTCATCCTTTGTCAACTTTTGCAATGAAAATGGAGTTTCTCACAACTTTTCTGCACCAAGAACCCCACAACAAAATGGAGTTGTTGAAAGGAAGAATCGCACACTTGAGAATATGGCTCTTGCCATGATGCTGGAGAGTGGAGTTCCATCCAACTTCTGGGCTGAAGCCATCTCCACTTCGGTGTATATCCTTAACAGGGCTATGATTCGACCTTTATTGCTTAAAACTTCTTATGAACTAATCAAAGGCCGAAAGCCAAACATTTCCCATCTTAGAGTTTTTGGTTGCAGGTGTTATATCCATAACAATGGGAAGGATGCTCTTGGAAAGTTTGATCCAAGAAGTGATGAAGGAATTTTCACTGGATACTCTCTTCATAGCAAAGCATATCGAGTCTACAACAAAAGGACCAGGAAATTTGAAGAAAGTATTCATTATCATCTTTGATGAAGAGCCTATCAGTCACGGATCATCATCCAAAAATCCATTCTCTCGTTCCATAGTGAAACCATTCACTATTCCAGAAGAACCAGCAAGGGAACTGCCAGACAAGGATGAAAGTTCAAGGCCTCGAAGAGAAGACTCTGAGTACATCAATGGAAGTGATTCTCCTCCACAAGAGCCAAACATTGAAGATGATCATGAAGAGAATGATACCATGGACCAATTCGATGATCCCTCAACACATTTTCCTGAAGAAGAGGAACAACCACCAGTAACAGCTGAAGCATCCACTTCTGGGAACCATGGTATGGTTCCACAAGATACATCTGAAGATAGTTCCAGTGCTCAGGAAGAAATCCCAGGACCAACTCATCCTCAACCAAGGAACTACCATCAGAGAAAAGATCATCCTATTGACAACATCCTCACACCTTTGGAACAGGGAGTACAAACTCGTTCCTCTCTCCATAACTTTTGTGCATTTAATGCTTTTGTTTCTCTTGTTGAACCCAAAGGCATACAAGAAGCACTCAAAGATCCAGATTGGATTCAAGCAATGCAAGAAGAGCTTCATCAGTTTGAGAGACATAAGGTGTGGAAGTTAGTTCCAAGACCATCAGACAAGAATGTCATTGGAACTAGATGGGTCTTTCGCAACAAACTAGATGAGTCAGGCAATGTTTCCCGAAACAAAGCCAGACTAGTGGCTCAAGGTTATAATCAAGAGGAGGGAATCGACTATGAGGAAACGTTTGCACCAGTTGCCAGAATTGAAGCAATACGACTACTCATTGCGTTTGCTACATACAAAGGGTTCAAACTGTTCCAAATGGATGTCAAAACAGCATTTCTCAATGGCTATCTACAAGAGGAAGTTTATGTGAAGCAACCTCCCGGATCTGAAGATGATGACAAGCCTGATCACGTCTACTTTCTTGAAAGAGCTCTCTATGGCCTCAAACAAGCTCCTCGAGCCTGGTATGATAGATTTGCTTCATTTCTATTATCCAAAGGCTATCAAAGAGGATCCATTGACAAGACACTCTTCTTAAAGAAAGAATCAGGTGACATTTTAATTGTGCAAGTCTATGTTGATGATATAGTGTTTGGTTCCACTAATCCTGTGCTTACAGAAAAATTTGAGAAACAAATGAGTAGTGAGTTCAAGATGAGTATGGTAGGGGAACTCAACTTCTTTCTAGGTCTTCAAATCTCTCAAACAAAAGATGGAACCAAGATTCATCAACAAAAGTACATCAAGGAAATGCTATCCAAATATGGGATGGCCACTGCAAAGCCAATCAACACTCCAATCTCACCTAGCACACGGCTTGATGCCGATGAGACTGGAACCAGTGTCAATCAAAAACTTTTTCGAGGAATGATTGGTTCCCTACTCTATCTCACTGCTAGTAGACCAGACATCATGTTCGCTGTCTGTCTCTGTGCACGGTTCCAAGCAAATCCTAAGGAATCACATCTAAAGGAAGTCAAAAGGATCTTTCGCTACCTCAAAGGGAGAGACAATCTTTGCTTATGGTATCCTAGGAACAGTTCCTTTGAACTTGTTTCCTTCACAGATGCTGATTTTGCAGGACATCTCGTTGATCGAAAAAGCACATCAGTTGCTTGTTGTTCCCAAGTCCTATGGCTCAAGTATCAACTCAAAGACTATGGTATGTCTCTTGAAACTGTTCCTATTAAATGTGATAGTACTAGTGCAATTAACATCTCAAAAAACCCAGTGCATCACTCTAGGACAAAGCACATAGAGGTTAGGCACCATTTCCTGCGTGATCACGTAGAGAAAGGTTCCATTGAGATGGTTCACTGCAGGACAGATGAACAAGTTGCTGAAATTTTTACCAAGGCCTTGGACAGACAACCCTTTAAGCATCTTCGTATGCTCTTAGGGATGATTCTCTTAAATTAAACAAGTCCCGGTCCATCTTTTCCCTCCATGATTGACTAGTTAGATATCAATATAGCAAGGGAACTGCATGGTATAGCAACTTTCATTTTCAATAATTGCAAACTTGCATAAAACATGTTCATAACTAGATATGGGAACTGATTCCTTAAGAGCACTTTGTTTATTTTCGTCCCAAAATGATCAACCTGATCTTATCTGTCCCTCACTATAAGCCGAAATGATGGTTGATCATAAGACTTGTCCCTCAAACCCATCCAGGTAAACGTTTCCTATGAGCCTCAATGAATAAACCTTTTTTTTTACGGGATTCAATTACCTGGATGATAACATCACTTGTTTCCATAACCCTGTTTAGTTTGGATATTTCTTTTGATCTTTTCACAAAAATCCTTTACATATCCAAACTTGGCCTAGTCTTACTTGTTCATGGAAAGAGGAGTTAGAAAGGAAAGGAACCGCTTCAATTCTCAAAGGAACTACAAGGGTGTTTGAAATTCAAATACGTCTCTCATGTGCATTATTGGAAAGAGAAAGGTCATTGGAAACTGGTTCAGGAAGCGACATGCTGTAGAAAGGGAAAAGTGCATCCGAACCGTTCATCTCTCTACCAGTGCTAATATGTTGCCACGTTGAGACTGTTGAAAAGGAAAAGATCTTTGCGTGAAGAAAGCCAAATCTCTTCGGATTCTTTTTGGAGTGACTAATTGCTAGTTTCAAGGAAAGGTTGGTAACCACTCTCGCCCCTTCAACTTCTTTTCTTCTTACTACTTAACCCATTCCCCTCTTTTCTTTCTCTTCATCGTCTTCCTCCATCTTCTCTTCCAAACCCTAGATTTCAAAAATCTCCATCTCCAATCCTTCTCTGCAACTCCATCCATACACTCAAATGGCCAACCCAAATGAACCCATCATCAAGTTCTCCGTCCATCACAAGAACCCACTCATCGAGCATCTTCTCAACCATGACCCTGAGACTCTCAAGAAAATGCTTCTTACCGATCTCGACCTTGACCACCATGAACCCGAGTACATCTTTGATGTCAAAGAACGTCTTTATTCTCTTCTGAGAAAAAGAGACGGACAACCTGGTCTTACACCTCCCGAATCACCACCACAAACCCCAAGGTCTGAAATTCCAGTACTCACTACGAGACTGGATGGCTCCTCCACCCTCACCCTCAATATTGAGGGCGTTCCCACCACAATCCATGATTCCAATCCTACCCTTCTCTTACAAGCCTCCTCTCATTCCTCTCCCAAACACCATACACAAATTCATGACAACCTCTCTCCCAAACGCAGACCAGATCCCCTTGCTTCAACTTCTCACAACCCTACTCCTCAAATCCAAAAACCCAGGGCTCCCTCATCTCTTCCTAATGCTCCTTCAGTCCCAGTTCCATCTCACAAGGAACTCGATCTCTCAACTCTCGATCAATCTATCTCCCAATTTGAGAGAGAGGAGTTCCCTACTTCACAGGGAACTACACCCAACAAACCAACTCAATCTTCTCCCTCTCTTCCAAAACGCCCTTCCTCTTCAACTTCTCTTCCACAAATCCCAACTGCTCCACGATCCAAAAAGAGAAAGCTCAGAAAACTGAGTGAAGTAGAAGAAGAAGAAGAGGATGACGAGGACCTACAGCCTCTACAATCTGAGCAACTCCACTCTCTTCATCCATCAACGAAGATCGTCACTGTTGAGGCCTCCGACGATGAGGTGGAGGAATACAAGGAGCCTGCCCTTCAAATTGGGTACAAGGAACCGCCATCTGGGCGTCCTTCAACTAGAGGCTCCAAGAAACAAAAACTGGAAGAAAAGCCTGAACAAAAGGAGAAGAAGAAAGGAAAGAAGGAAAAGAAGAAATCAGAAGAGAGGAAGTTGGTCATTCCTCTAGTAATCACAGCCGAGTTCCTACAAGAAAACGAGTTCAATGAGCTTCAGGAACTCATCCAGTTTCAAGGATGGGATAAGCTCTGTTCCGAACCGGCAATGGTGGATCAAGCTCAAATAAGGTACTTCTACTCCAAATTCGCCCTACAAAAGGGAACTGAGCTTGACCCCATAATAAGATGGAAGACAGAAGAGGATGACTTCACCTTCACCGCTGCCCAGATCAAGAAGATTCTCAATGTTCCTAGCGAAGGGTTTGATATGCTTCCTCAACGCCCATGACAAGATTCTGATGGAAGAGATGCCATTCTTCAAAGGCTTCTAGGGCACGTTCCTCCACAAGGAAAGGAGATCCTGACTCACAGCTTGAGTCAAGTAGGCAAGATGGCACACCAGTTTATCACTAGGATAGTGACGCCAAGACTGGAGAAGAGAACAACTCTGAACTCAACTGATGCCATCCTCTTGGATCTGTTCCTTCGCAGAGAGCGCATCAACCTGCCCAAGATAATGATCTTGCACATGTGCAAATGCGTTGCCAAGGAGAGTCACGCCCTTCCATATGCAGCATTGGTGAAGGAACTGATGAAGAGGAACGATGTATATCATCCTCAAGAGGAAGAAGAGCTAGGACAAGAGATAGATATGGATAACATTCTACGAATGAAGCATTCCGTGGAACCACAAGAAGAAGATTCTCCTGCTGTGTTCATTGAACAGGGAGACTCGAAAACTGTCCTTCAAGCTCTCAACCGTCTGTGTGGGGTCACTGAGCGCATACTTGATGTCCTTCTCGACATTCAACAGACGAAGGGAACCAATGACCACATCCTTTCTATTCTTAAGGATATTCAGAAGAAGCTTCCTTCCTCCTCTAATCCTTGAACAAGTCCCCTACAAGAAAATTCCATAGATGTCTTCTCCCTCCTTCAATGCTCTTAAGACTCTGATTCTGTACTTGTTGAACGATGTTTTAATGAATTGCATTTTGCTATTGTTCTTTAGTTATGATTGTGCTTTACTTGCATGTTTATACTTGATTGTCTTTCGATGATGTCAAAAGGGGGAAAAGTGGAAAAATGCAGAGATGCGTTGTCTAAGAGAATACAGAATAAATAACCATAAGTTGAGGGGGAACTGTTAGCTTAAAAATCTTGAAAATCAAACTGCTTGTCCATTTCAGGGGGAACTAAGTATCTACAAAGAATTGCCTGTGTCATTGATGCTTAATTATCTAACATCTTTCCTGTATCCCTGATTGTTTAACACTTGCATTTTTATGAAAGTTTGTCATCATCAAAAAGGGGGAAATTGTTGGAACAGTGTTAGGGAACTAACACTGGAACAATGGTTTCTCCATTCGAGTAATCGAAGTTTTGATAATGACAAACAAATGGAACTAATTCCCTGTATAAGTGATCTAAGGAAAGATAGCAAGTTTACAGGAAAAGCAAAGGGAAACGTTCCCCATCAAGTCACCTGTGTACGTGGCAAGTGATTAAAAGGACAAGAGAGACTTTTTACTATTGTCTTGGGCGGCAAGCCAAAGCTCCGAATGAATAGAGATGAAAAAGGGTACGCTAGTCTTTTTGAATAGTGTCGTACTCCCCAAGACAATAAGGGCAAAGGCGTCAGAACTAAAAATGGAAACTCTATAAAAGGAATGCGACGCCGCTAGGTCTAATGGAGCTCTCGCACATCTGAAAACCAGATCTACAAAAGGAAAGAAAGAGATCGAGAGCCCGAGCTGATTCATAGAAGATATCCAAACCAGAAGTTCAAGGAAGGAAAGATCAAGTGATGAAGACTGCGTGAAGTTCTTCATCAGCTTGAAGAAGGTGGTTCCTGTGCTAAAGGGAACTGCACAGGAACGAGAAGGTTCACTCTCTATATTCATTTGTGTTTAGATCTAGGAACTATTATGTCTTAGTCGTTAGTATTGTTTGTGAGTGGGATTGCAAGCAATAGAGAAGTTCGACTTTGAATTGTAGATCCTGAGATATATCAATAGAATATAGTGCGTGTTCAAAATCCTCCAAGGAAGGTAGAGGTTTACTCTTTAGCTAGTTGGCTAAAGAGGTTCCTCTATAAGGAACTGTGTCCAAGCTTTAAATTCCTGTTTTAGTCTTGTTCTATATTACTCCGCTGCGTAAGGGAACTGTCACTGGAACAGTTCCCGACTGTCTTAGACTAACATCGATCCTACAATTTCGATAACATAGTTCCATCTATTATTCATTGAAATCACTCAACTATAGACTATATATATACATATATGTCTTCGGGCATTTAGTTCAACGGTTAAGCCTTGGGGTAGTATACCGAGATCATCGTTTCGAACCCCACAGTCGACGGTTTGCCCATTCTCTAAAATTGGTTAATAATCAGTTCTCACCCTTAATAGCTCGCACTTGTAACGACCATAATCCTTTCCTTATTAAAAGAAAATAAACCCTAAAAAAACTGACGTACAAAATACCATAACTTCATCTATTAATATAGTTATCTATTATATTGAACCAACTATCACATTTACCAAACGCACTAATTTATTTATTCAAATTGGTTGACACAGTTTTTACATATACTGAGAATTCAAATTGTTCTTTCTTTCTTTTTTTGATTTTATGAACTCGTCACCTTAGATGAGTAAGGTCAAGGTTGAGCCCGGTCCAAGAATTGGAACGATAGTTCTTAGTTCTTCATTCCGGTCTAGTTTTAGTTTGGTGCGTCCTCGACCAAATTTGAGCCGAAAAAATGGCTTTATACAAATGCATAGAACCTTAATTTATTGCTAAAAAAACTTAATTTAAGGCGCGGTATAAAACAAAAAATGAAAAGGTTGGAAAATGAAAGCATGAAAAATTCATTCGTTTAGATGAACGTACTCGATTTAGTTCTGTCCAAAAACTATTCCACACATGCTTTTGCTCAACCCTACATATAATAAGTGCATGAGAATCCTATTTGTCCTAAAAAAGCTAGCTTAGATTCATAAGCAACGTAGTAGATTCTTGAAATGTTTGGGTCACGCAACTACTCCGGCCAGGCCACCTAAACTATATATACTTTATAATATATTTATGGTACCAAAATTCAAATAACCCTCTTCAACTTGAATACTAGTAATATATTTTTGGTACCAAAATTCAAATATCGGATGTCGGGCGAGAGGTGGCGTCTTCATTAATTTTTACATTAGTTATTAAAATCTATAAGACGTTTTGTTCTATTCGGAGTCTAGCTTGAAGCAATTGTTCACGGTTGGCTATCCATCCATGTCGTTATGTCATTCAGGTTTTAATCAACTGGTGCGTCGTGATCAACTAACTTTCCATGCATCAAATATAATATTCATACAACGTGCTCATGAAAGATTATTGATTTATATATTTTTGTTTTGTACGTGCTACCTGTCCAAACTTAACGTAGCTCTTCAATATTTACCCTAAATACTACATGCACTTCAAGTCGATCTTCAACCCTATGCAATCTTATATTTTACTAATTGCAGTAGACAAGGTTTATGCTTAAGGTGGATTGGTTACCATGTTTTACTCCAGGCCATTCATTAGACTAGTTAAAGCAGCATGCATGGGATGACAGCTTTGGGCCTATATTGGCCCAATTAATCAACAAGATGGTCCAAATACGGCGAGACTCAAAACCAAGACTGCCCTTGACTTTCTGAGGGTCAGAAAGTCAGAAGCCTATGCACAAACAAGCCTCCGTTCCATTATAAAGAGTTCATTCGCACAAAAACGCCAATCCAGAGTATGTCTGTGTTGCTAGGTTGCATTCTGCTGTGCCTGATGTCGCCAAGGTAGGTAGCTAGGGCCCTTGAGACTTTAACTGGTGCGGTCTTCCATCCAGAGGCCTCCTTTGATCTCTGCTGTGAAGAAGCAGCTTAGGATTAGGACTATTTATGAGAGCAAGCTACTTGAGTATGACGCAGAGAGATCGACATTTAATTTGGTTGTTTTCTGGATTAGTTGCGAAGCCGGTACTTATGTTAGGACCATGTGTGTGCATTTGGGCTTGTTATTGGGCGTGGGAGCTCATATGCAGGAGCTTAGCTAGGAGAGTTAGGTCTGGTATTATGGGAGAGAAGGACAACATATATGGTGACACTGCATGATGTTCTTGATGCACAGTGGATGTATGACAATTATAGGGATGAGAGTTACTTGAGGAGGGCTATAATGCCTCTGGAGAAGTTACTGAAGAAGCCTCAGCCCCTCAGGTTAAGAACGCGCATTGACATTAATGATGCTTACATACAGAATACTCCGCTTTCAATTAATGAGATATTTGGTTTCAATTTCTTTTTCATGCGCCCTGCGGTAAGTAGCCCCTACCACTGCGCTCCTGCTTGAAGGCATATTGGAAGTGGAATGGAGATTAATTAGGAAACAATCGTTATTAATAAACAAAACAAAAGCAAGGAACCACCATGATGAAATCAATCAGTTCCGATCCCATCCAAATAGGCAAATATCCAATCCGACAAAACAATTAATTGTTGGCCCACCGAGCATGTGCCATGAGCCCACGGCTTGGGGTCTTAGAGTGGCCCAAATTAGGCTCCTCCTGAACAAGCTAGCTAGCATGAAACAAGGATGAACCTCTAGGGGCTAGGGTATTAGTAGTTTAGTACTTGTCTTTCTAGGGCTTGCTAGTGTTCATGTCGTCGTGTCGAACCCTCCCCAACCACACAAACTAATTGTATACATGTGACCATATATCATTATTATCATATATGTGACTATGTACGTGATCGAGGGAGGAAGAGGAAGAATCACAATCAAAATATCTTTAGGCACTAGACGATCGCACTCCACCAAGGTCGGTCACATAGTGTTATTTAGAACATGGTTTGTTGTAGCTTAAGTGGATGGGATGAATTGAAAGAGTGAATGATCGACATACATGGAGTATACACTTGACGACGTACTCTCCAATAATATATATGATCGACCACCTTCTCCATCATCCGTATCAATTTGTTTTCTCCCTACAGATCGATTATAAACTCCATCTCTTCACCTTACTTACTTATGTGCTGCTGTCCATCGCTCAAATTAATATATAGTACTCATGCATGCAACATGTGATAACTTTCGTACCTAATTGCGTACGTACATTTATCATCTTCTTTTACTAAACGAACCCCTAATATGTGTATATATATACATATCATTAAGGTTATAATAATTAATAAAACACAAAAAGATAATTATTTAATTATGCATAGATCGAAAGTGAAAGCTAAAATGAGTATGTTCATGCCACTTACCACACACTATATGTCTATATATGCATCCCACACATATATACTATAGCTAGGTAAGGTCAAATTAGTTGATAAATTTGAATTAATGATCCACCCAAAAAAAAATTTTAAAAGGTAGTCTTAACTCTTAAACCCTAGCTAGAACAAGACTAGATTTTTGGCTAATTATAGAAAAATCCCAACAAGAGCTAGTACTTTTTTGAAATTGTAAACCCTAAAACAAGACTAAAAAACATAATTTTTTTGGTGGTCTCTCGCCTAGTTCGACACTTTGTGCCTACTTCTGGACCGGAGTGTGGTTGGATCCCGTAAGGAGTGTTGCTCCTCTCAAATCTCTCTGCTGCATCCACACCGCTAGAGAGTCTCGAACTCGAGACTTTTGGACAAATACTTAAGCGACCTAACGCCAATTACCACTAGATCAAGAGATACTTGATAAATATATTTTTTTGAGTCTTTTATTTTTTTGGTCAAAAGACTCAAAAATATACTTTTGATAATATTAAAGGAAACTCAAACTCTTTCCTATGATTTTAGTTAATAAATCGACCTGACACAATTAATTACTTTTTTTTTGGTTCTTACTAATTAATTACTGATATGACATCAATCACATTCATATATAACGTAGTTGGAATAGTAAAATTTCGGTCTACTTGTGGCTTTCTTATGAGTTTAATATATTTTGGGTCCTTCTCCTTGTGCTAAAAAATCTAATCTACTATATATATATAAAAGCAATAAGGTTTGGAGCCTCCACATTGTACCACTTAGGATTTTGCCACATGTCGCTCTAAGAATGTGCCACATTGGATTTTGCCATGTGTCATTTTTTTATTAAGCCATGTCATATTATTTTTTTTACTTCATATGCCACTTCATATTATTTTTGCCATGTCATTTATATTTATTTTATGGGACAATATTTCACATAATATTCAAATCCATATATGCAAGATATCTTTACCCTAATAAGCACAAAAAAAAATTATGATTACCATATATATCAAAATTGGTAGCCACTTTATCTTTCTATGAAATATGAGAATCAACCAAAAAATATTATACGTAGAATGGGACAATATTTCATAGAATATATATATATATCAAAATTCTTACCCACTTTATCTTTCTATGAAATATGAGAATCAACCAAAAAATATTATACATAGAATGGGACAATATTTCATAGAATATTCAATCAAATTAATTAATTATTTTATGATTACGTACCTTAATATATTTCACATAATATTTTGAATAATTATTTTATGGGACAATATTTCACATAATATTCGAATTCATATATGCAAGACATCTTTACCCTAATAAGCACAAAAAAAAATTTATAAACTGAATTATTATGATTACCCTAATATTTCACAGAATATTTTGAATAATTATTTTATGGGACAATATTTCACATAATATTCAAATCCATATATACAAGACATGTTTACCCTATATATAAGCACAAAAAAATTATGATTACCATATATATCAAACACTATACTATTCCTCAAACTCGGGCGGGTTTACATATCTTTGTATCTAAATTTATCCGTAAACATTATAGTGTCCATATCTTTGTTTAATTACACTAAACAAAGTGAACAAAGTGGAATATATATGGCACATCAAATTATCTGTAAACACTATAATGTTTACTCTCAAAGAATTATCCGTAAACTCTCAAGTTCCATGCCCACAAAAAAATTATGATTACCATATATACAAGACATGTTTACCACTTTAACTTTCTATGAAATATGAGAATTAACCAAAAAATATTATACGTAGAATGGGACACACCTAATATATCATAAAATATTCGAACACATTAATTAATTATTTTATAATTATACGTAGAATGGGACACACCTAATATATCATAAAATATTCGAACACATTAATTAATTATTTTATGATTATACGTAGAATGGGACACACCTACTATAAATTAGGTTACCAATTTATCTTTCTATTCACCAATTTTTTCAAGCTGAGAAAGTGTGTGATCTAAACCTAGGAGTTGACATCACATCTCTTTTGATCTATATAGAAAAATCTTAAGAGGTATATATATAAAAGTAATAAGGATTGGAGCTTTCTCATTGCGCCACCTAGGATTACGCCACATGGCGATCCTACATTAAGCCACCTCATATTTTTACACGTGTCATCTACCCTAATACATTATAAAGCAGAACACAAGTCTGTTGTAAAATTTGCGCCACGTGGCATTTGTGAATAAATTAATGAAATTATATTTTAATAAATTTTGTAACAACTTATAGTATTTTTGTTATCTATTACTAATAACTTATAGTAAAGTTGTATCTTTTTGAGCCACCACATTGACTTTGGCCAACTTTATTTTTAACATTTCAACTTTTATTTTTATGAATTTATTTTTTTCAAATAATTTTTCACTATTTATTTATAAAAATTCAAAATTTATTTGATTCTAAAAATAAAAACCTATCGTACGTATGTGAGTATAATTTTTTTATTTTTTATGTATTATTATATTAAAATAAATATGCTCATACTTAATTCGAGTCGTAGTCGTGCATGTCACGACGGGTATAACTAGTATATATATAAAAGCAATAAGGTTTGGAGCCTTCTCACTACGCCACTTAGGATTTCGCCACATGTCGATTCTATATTAAGCCACCTCATATTTTTACACGTGTCATTTTCTTATAATTTAGACGTCTTTATAAATATTCCATGTCATAGTTCAAATGTCAAAAAATTTCCATATCACTCATATATTATGTACACATCATATTGCCACATAATCTACAAATATCAATTAATTTTTTAATTTTTTTATATTGGATTACAATAATGTTTTTTTGGAAATTTATTTACATATAAAAATATTTTTTACCATATCTTTATGATCCTAACAACTCACCAATATAATCTACCAAAAAAAACTCATATAACGAGATCTTATCCTATAATATAAATATATACCGAGCTCTTATCCTATAATATATACCGAGATCTTATCATGTAATATGTCAAGTCAATTTTATTTGCTAATCCATATTAAATGTCCCATTATTTTCATTTTTGTTATCAAAATCTTTAATTTAGAATTATGCTTTTTTGTTACAATTTATATAAATCACCAATTCACAATTATTATTTATATTATATTTTTATTTATTAATATCTTTTTTATAGTATATCTAAAAAAATATCGATTCATAGTCGTGCAGAGCACGACGGGGATAACTAGTATTTTTCTAACCTAACATGAGTTTTTTTTAATCTTATTAATTACCATTATAATGAGAATTTCGCTGTACACTTACCGTAGAAGGCCTATAACATCATGATTTTATTTTTTATTGGAAAGTCCAAACTAATTTCTAAATCAATCCATAATTAATCCAAAAAATTAAATATAATACTGTATTTTTTGATGAGAATTATAATATTGTACTGTATTGGAAAAGAATTACCGTTCAAAAAAAAATTACACATTAATCTACTATATATATAAAAGCAATAAGGTTTGAAGCCTTCTCACTACGCCACTTAGGATTTCGCCACATGTCGATCCTATATTAAGCCACCTCATATTTTTACACGTGTCATTTTCTTATAATTTAGACGTCTTTATAAATATTCCATGTCATAGTCCACATGTCAAAAAATTTCCATATCACTCATATATTATGTACACATCATATTACCACATAATCTACAAATATCAATTAATTTTTTTTAAATTTTTTTATATTGGATTACAATAATGTTTTTTTGGAAATTTATTTACATATAAAAATATTTTTACCATATCTTTATGATCCTAACAACTCTCCAATATAATCTACCAAAAAACTCATATAAATATAGACCGAGATCTTATCCTATAATATAAATATATACCGAGATCTTATCCTATAATATATACCGAGATCTTATCCTATAATATGTCAAGTCAATTTTATTTGCTAATCCATATTAAATGTCCCATTATTTTTATTTTTATTATCAAAATCTTTAATTTAGAATTATGCTTTTTTTACAATTTATATAAATCACCAATTCACAATTATTATTTATATTTTATTTATATTTTATTTATTAATATCTTTGTTATAGTATTTTTAAAAAAATATTGATTCATAGTCGTGCCCTGCACGACGGGACAACTAGTTCTTTCTAAATCAATCCATAATTAATCCAAAAAATCAAATATAATGCTGTATTTTTTGATAAGAAATATAATACTGTATTGGAAAAGAATTAATGTACAAAAAAAAAAAATTACACTACAAATGAGGTTGGTAGAACTAAATAAAAGATTATACTCTGTATTATTTCATTTTAATTATTGATTTGCTGTTATGAAAAAATAAAAATTAATAAACATTTCCCAACCGAATTAGTATATGTTTGTAGAATTTATTTATATATATATATTTTATATCTATGTATAAGAAATGTCAATAAAAAAAAGAAGAGAGGGGCCAGGCGAGCCAGCTAAAAAGTCTGAAGCGTGATTCTCTCTTTCTTCCGTCCCTCTCAGAGACGATCGACGACTTCTGGTCCGAACTCCGGTCTCCATCCAATCCCTCGTCTATCTCATTCTGATTTTCTCCAACCTCCTCCTCCTTCTCGCCGCTTTCTCTCTTCTCCTCAACAGCGAACTGTTGACGAAGTCCAAAGGTATTCGCTTTTCTAGAGTGAGTAATCTCTAATGGAGGACGAGAAAGACCAGCTTCTCAAGAAGCTCATCGACGCCGTTAACGAAATTGCTTCAATTACCGACTACCGCTGCTGTGTGAAGAGGCAGTTCTGTAATTTAGCCAGGAGGCTCAAGCTATTGACGCCTATGTTCGAGGAAATCAAGGATAGCAAGCAGCCGCTGAGCGACGATGCTCTCAAATCCCTCACCGTCTTCGCCGACGCTCTCGACTCAGCCAAGGATTTCCTCAGATTTGGCAAGGAGGGAAGCAAGATTTACCTGGTTTGGTTCTTTCCCCCTTCGTTCTTCCCCAAATCATTGGCTTTATTAATTTTCGATCTTCGATTTCTCATGTTCAAGTGAACTTTTTACCTAGATAGATTGCAATTTGTGTTTGCTATTGGTAAAAACATGGACCAAATAGATTCAAACCGTATTTGAATTCTGCCGAGTTTAAAATTAGCTTTCCCTTTCGCTTTTCCTTCTCCTTGTGTAAAAATAAATAAATTAGGTTGTATTAACTCTTTATCTTGTCGAGGATTAATGGTCTCCAGATTGGTGCTTTCCATGGAAGATCACCACGGCATGATTATTAATGATTTCCTTTTATTAAATACTGAGGTCTCAATATGTGGAAGATCACCACGGCTTGCCCTCTTTCTTATCTTCAAAGAGGGGAAAAAATGGATCATTCATTTGAATTTGGGTGCAATGAGCTTAGCTAGAGGATGGTAATATACTCATACATGAGCATGCTGTTGCATAAATTGCTGTTCAATGCGAAGATGAAACCAAGTTTAATCCCACATTTATATTACTATGAATTCATGAGGCACGAGTCATTTCTTCTTACCAAACAAGATGCTTTTTATGTCTTTTTTATCATGGAGTCAAGGTTGAATACTTGAATTAGTGTTCCTGTTCCGGTTTGCTCACTCCATTTCCTTTGATTATTCCTTTTTTATTTGATTCTGCTTCCACTTTTGTTCTTTTTGTTTGGATAGTATGGTGCATTCAACAGAAAATGATCTTGGCTTCCCCTGTTGAATTTATTTTCAAAGCTAACGTTCTGGCACTTGCAGGTGCTAGAGAGAGAGCAGATAATGAAAAGGTTCAATGAGGTCACAGCCAACTTAGAGCAGGCTCTTGATGGAATAAACTATGAGAAACTTGACATATCAGATGAAGTTAGGGAACAGGTAATGATCTCTCATCCTTCCAGTCATATGGTTTAATATGTGCGTATGATTTATTGAGCAACGAGAACTTCAATTTACTTGGCCAACAGTTTGGAGATGTTTTAATTATATTCAAGGGAATTCACGCAATCATTGCATCAAACCATGTAACTAAAGGCAACTTCTTGCCTTCAGGTTGAGCTTGTTATTGCTCAGTTCCGAAGAGCCAAAGGCAGGATTGATGCACCTGATCTGGAACTTCATGACGATTTGTTGTCTCTGTATACCGACAACAATGAGACTGATGTTGACTCAGCTTTGCTTAAGAAAGTGACTGAAAGGCTCCAGTTACTGGGAATCGATGACCTCACACAAGAGTCCCTTGCTTTGCATGAGATGGTTACTTCAACCGGCGGTGATCCTGATGAGAGCATAGAGAAGATGTCTATGCTACTGAAGAAAATTAAGGAATTTGTTCAGACTGAAAATCCCTCTTTGGACTCTGCTGCAACAGAAACGAGCGATCCATCATCCACTTGCAGTGGTCAAGCATCAAGTGATGGCACTCAAAAATCAATTGCTATCCCTGATGATTTCCGATGTCCAATCTCACTAGAGTTGATGAAGGATCCCGTCATTGTTTCAACTGGACAGGTATGCAGGATATTTTTCTTGGAAGCATGTGTTTTATCCATGATCCACCGTATGACCACTGTTCTGTGAAAAACTTCTTTATATAATTGTAGCCAATTTGAAATATGTTTGAGGCTTATTGTCACTTCTCTCATAAAACACCATGAATGATAATCTTGACCTAGCCTCTGATGCGAAATTCAAAACCCGAATTACATTGTTACATCTATTTGCTTATATCTACTTGAACTGCTTTGAATATTGAATTATTGATCTCCTACAGACCTATGAGCGTTCCTGCATTGAAAAGTGGCTTGCAGCAGGCCGTAGCACATGCCCGAAGACACAACAAACACTTACCAGCAGCACCCTCACTCCAAATTATGTATTACGCAGCCTAATAGCTCAATGGTGTGAAGCAAATGGCATCGAACCCCCTAAAAGACCGAGCAGCTCTCACCCTGGAAAATCCACATCCGGCTGCTCTCCTGCTGAACGCACCAAAATAGAAGCCCTTTTAGCAAAGCTAACATCTTGCGACCCAGAAGATCAACGCTCCGCTGCAGGAGAAATCCGTCTCCTTGCAAAACGTAATGCGGATAACCGCGTAGCAATAGCCGAGGCAGGAGCCATTCCTCTTCTCATTAGCCTCCTATCAACACCCGACTCTCGTACCCAAGAGCATGCAGTGACCGCCTTGTTGAACCTCTCTATTTGTGAAGACAATAAAGGAGCAATTGTTTCTTTTGGAGCGGTCCCCGGTATTGTTCACGTGTTGAAAAAGGGGAGCATGGAAGCCAGAGAAAATGCAGCAGCTACCCTCTTCAGTTTATCAGTGATTGATGAAAATAAAGTCACAATTGGAAGCCTAGGGGCGATCCAACCTCTTGTGGCGCTGCTGAATGAGGGAACCCAGAGGGGTAAAAAAGACGCTGCAACAGCTTTGTTTAATCTGTGTATATTCCAAGGAAACAAAGGGAAGGCTGTGAGGGCGGGCATTGTGCCTATACTGATGAGGCTATTGACTGAGCAAGGTGGAGGAATGGTGGATGAAGCATTGGCTGTTCTTGCTATACTGTCTAGCCATCAAGAAGGAAAGGCGGCCATTGCAAGTGCAGATGCTTTGCCTGTATTGGTGGAAGTTATTGGGAATGGTTCACCAAGGAACAAGGAGAATGTGGCAGCTGTGTTGTTGCATCTATGTGGTGGGGATCATCAGAATATGGTGACAGCTCAGCAGCTCGGCGTGATGGACCCGCTTACTGAGATGGCCCAGAATGGGACTGAAAGAGGGAAAAGGAAGGCTGCACAGCTACTTGAGCGAATGAATAGGTATTTTGAGCAGCAAAAGCAGGCTCAAACGCAAGCACCTCCCTCAACAGCAACTGTTGCTGATAGCTAAGCATGGTTTTTTTTTTAACAATCCTTCTTCCCCTTGATTTCAATGTTTTGTGGTGCTTGTTCTTGTAGTTTCTCCAAAGCATTTAGGGGGCTTGCTTTGCTTTGCTTTTCTTGTGATAGGGGGAAGGTGGAAGATCACTAGCCCCGTCACTTGAAGTTATCCATTGTTTTTGTGACATTCAGAAACAGGAAAGAGTTGGGGGATACTGGGGAGAGTTGAGAAAGAAAAGACACACAGAAGAAGCTTGGGGCTGTACTAAGAGACTAACCATTGTGGGATACTTTTCAAAAGTTGTAAAATTTGCCCAGACTTGCATTATCCTCTGTTTTGTTTATTTTTATATGGCAGAATAGTTTCTTTCTTCTGTAATTTTCTTTCAATGGTTCTTTGCGACTTCTTCTCCGGTACTTTGGACCCTCAAGGAGGTAAAAATATGTTAATTCAGAAATGCTCACAAGGAGCATCTACACAAAACCTGGGTCAAAATCCAGATATGACAGGCGCAATCTCACCAAGATCACTAGTTTTCTGGGCAGCCATTCAAAGCATATATGTTTTGACTGTTACATAAATAAGTCTGAGAATCTGAGATAGTTGATTCTCGCCTTTCCGCGGAGTCTGATCTTGGCTGGTATACGGAATGGATTGTCTAGCGCATTCCGCCAGGTCAATTGACTTGTGATTGAAGCACTTGAGATCTTGAACCTGAATCTGCCGGAAGACTGGAAGAGTATTGTTTGTTGTATTCCTTTTCAAATTGAGGCCCATGCTCTTTATCTAATGGGCTTATAGAATATTTCTGGATAAAGATAATAAGCCTAGAACAAAACTTTCATTTTCCTACCTATGGCATTATGGCAATTCGTCTGTGGCATTCAAAGGCTGGAAAACTGGTGGATTTGTTTTCCCCGTTTAATTGAAATGCAAAAATATCTAGAGATGGACGACGAGAAGTAAAATAAAAAATATGGGGAGCAACTTTAGAGATAAGACTGAAATGTTAAAGTAATCCATATATGATGTTAAGTAAACATACCTAAATATAATGATACTGGAAATGCAATGGTATGGATTGCACTAGCTTGTTCTTTATAAAATGTTCGTCTAGTTATGTTACATCCAACTCTATCCATGATTAATTGCCGGGTTGTTCCTATTCTGAATTCTCATCTTCTAGCTTCTCCCACCGAAAAAGGGAGGAAAAAAAAGAAAACAAAGGCTGTTAAGAACAGCTCTAGGTTTTCGTGAAAGTGAAAATCTAGAGATTCTTTGTCCTCCTTTTTAGACAACCGATCAACCCCACACTCCGGCCACCAATGCTAAGAAATGTTGGAAATGGGCAAGGAAAAATCAATCACCCCCTCACAACACCAGCTCATTATTAAGTGATTATGGTGAGGAGTTAATTAAAGGAAACTTAAAGATAAGGTAAATACTCCATAACGATGATGGTGAGTATAGGGTCCCACATGAGCTTGAAACAAGAGAAGACTAATAATTACAAAGGGAAATCCTTTTTGACCTAATTGACCCAAGCAACTACATGCAGTATAATTAACGGAATTTAAGACTATATAAAAAAAAAAAAAAAAAAGAGGAAGATGGGGAATTTTCTTGCATGGTTTTGAGGGTAATTTTGGCATTTTTGAACCATGCATCGAGCTTGTTTTTAATGCTTCAACTTTCACACTTGAAGCCAAGCAAACAAACAAGTACCCAATTGGACTGCTATCACAACCAAACCATGCAACGACCTTGGCAAACTGCCAAAAGATTATTACTCGATCAATTAACAGATTAAAGCTCTAGTCGATCTGTCTCTTTCTGTATCCCTTGTTCATCGTATATTCGTACTTGGCTATTCTCTTACATAGACCACCTAATTAATATTACAATTCCTAGCTACACATCGATCGATGATCGATCAGAAAACCTAGTTAGATAGGAATCGAGTCAGTGTACTCTTCTGATCATGAATACATGCGTAACAGATCATAGTTCACTCCAAATTAAAATGATCACCAATTATATTTGCAAAGTTAAAATTAACACATGCAAGGACGTGATTTTTTGTCATGTATAAAGCGCTTGAACATTAGGAAAATCCAATATTATAGAAGCGGGATAGCATTGTTGATCATATGATATAGGTTCCCAACTTTTCATGTAACCCTAAACAAACAACACTTACTTGTGCCTGTTGCATGCTAATTACTTAATTCATTACGGAGAGGTCGAATCCATCCATGGATCCTATCTCTAACTCCCCGCGCGCATTATATAAAAACTATATGATAGCAAACATGTAGTTCTAGATCGATCACTGGGAAGTTACGTACATATATACTACATCGATCAATAAGAAAAATGCACAAGTGGATATATATACATTAATTATACGTATATATAAGTAGCTAGAGGTATATCAAGGAGTAAAGCTTGACACCAGCTAGCTAGCTCTAGGGCCTTGGTTTAGCTTTTGTGTACGTAATTAATTAAGAAGATTCCTTAATGGCAAAAACAAGGTAGAAATATGTAGCGGCAGCTATAAAGTGCTTAAAAGAATTAGATAATAGTATTATTAACACATGCTCATATGTAATTAACTTTGAACATTTAACAGGAAAGATGGATCGAGCTCACAAAATACATATATTATTTAAACATTCATACACCTTAATAAATTAAAAAGAAAACACCACTTGATGATTATGTAGTACGATAACTTAACAACAAAAAACTTTACCGTGAATTCTAGAAGTAAATTAGGGATCCCCATATCATCATATATATATATGACCTCGTGATCAATTCTGGTCTTGGTCGATCAAAAGAAACAATAAATGAAGTAAGGAAGAAAGAAAGAAAGCTTGCTTGGATCGATCTTCAATTCTTATCGTAGCCTTGACTTGATATCCAATTTCCCAATGTCGATAAGGAACTAGCTGGATGGATCACCTCATAATAGTACTAGTAAGAGTCGTTGGTGTAGTAGAAGAAGAAGAAGAAATCCCGGAGAGATCCGTCCACAAACCCGAATGATTGATACTATTACTATTACCATTACTCCAAAACAATTGGTGGGGGTGGTGAGTCTGAGTCTGAGTCGCCCCCACCACCACTTCATCCGTCACAAACTGTTTACTCAACAGATTCATTCTCACCGCCGCGGCCTCCGGAACCCCTCCTAAGAAGCCCTTCCCAAACGACGCGGGTTCCAATATCCCTTCCATATTGTTATTATGATTAGTACTACTCTGAAACGGGTAGGAAGCCCCAAATCCACCACCACCTCCCAACAGATTGGGCAGCTCGCCGTATCCGAAACTCCCCAACCCTACCTGCTGTGGTGACGACGTCATCAGGCTATGCAGTGACGCCATGAACGACAACGGCTGAGTCGTCGTTGGTTGCGCCATGAACTCGGCCAGAGCCGGATGGGGCGGCTGCTGGGCGGGAGTGGCCGTGGGAGACCTTGGGCGGCGCTTGCGCTTGTTGCGACGGCAGCCGCCCCCCACGGGGACGTTGCGGAGGGAGCCGCCACGTGTCCAGTAGCGGCGGCAGGTCTTGCAGAAGTGGCGGGGCTGCGTCAGGCTGTAGTTGTTGAAGTAGCAGAACTTGGTGTTGCTCGAATCGCACCGCGGGCATTTCAGCGGGCCCTCCGGCGCCGGGATCTTCGCCACCCGCGCCCGCTCAGTCATCGATGACGTTGCCGCCGCCGCCACACCCGGCATAGCTTGCTGTGCCGCCCTGTGGGTTTCATCATTCGGGGGCTGCACCCAAAAATTTAACTACCTAATGAATCCCCCGGCCTCAATAATAGAGTAACTAACTATGGATCGGAGTATATACTAAAATTTTATACTAGCTATATATGTAAAGATTTATATATAGAGGATATATATATATATATATATCGGAATTAGCAAGGGAATTTGGAATAATAATCTCAAGGCCGGATATGGAAATTACAATTACATACTCCATTTACATATACCTGGTGCCAATTGGGAGGATCTAAAAAGAGTGCAACGGATGAAAAAACCATAGCTTAATTACAAAGCCTCTGATCCTTTATATTTTCTCTTCCTCCTCCTTTGCTAGCTGCTTTTTTCTTTTCTCCTTTTTTTCCCCTTAGCTTTATTTTTGTTTTTGCTTCTTTTGTAAAGTTTGATGGGCTAGGTCTTGGGAAATATGGTGGTGGAGAATCAGTAATTGATTGGAGAAGACAAGGAGCAGAGAGAGGTAGCTAGCTAGCTGAGGCAGCAGAGAAAGAAAGGGTGAAGGAGAGAAGAAAGATAGAGGGAAAGCAAGCCGGCCCAGTACGTACGTTGAATGCCCTTTTTCTTTTCTTTTCTTTTTAGGGTTTGTATTTCCATCTTGATTATTCTTTCTTATCTTTCTTTCCTTCTTTTAATTTACACACATTTTTTTTCCCTTGGGGGTTAGTGGGCCTAGTGTAAAATTGGAAAAGAAAGGAGCTAGGGGTCATATATACTTGCTTAACCTCTAAGCTTGCTTAATATCTGCAACCATATGAGACTAATCAACCACGTACACAGCACAACACAAGACAAAAAAGTATCATCTATCAAGATTGATTACGAGTAATCTAGCTACATAATTGTTAGTGGTAAAAAAAAATATCATCGATCCCCGATCCAATTAATGATGCTTAATCAGCTATATATTCACTGCTTCCACTCCTAAATTTTGGGCTATTTCCTGCAAATGTCTTACTATTTTAAAGTGACGGGATGAAAGAAAGTGGGTAAATGGTTTCCAAACTTATGCATACATATAGGGGACTAGAGATCATGGGATGACAATTTCGACTACCTAGCTCTCCATAGCCTCCATATGTTATGTCACTGCTAATAACTGAAAGGCTTTATTGAGCTCAATCAATTAATTTATTCGTACATCAAGTAGCACTTACTATTAAAGTAAGGACACTAAATGAGGGGTGTAAACATACAAGTTTATTGAAGATCATCCTAAAATAAGTTGATAATAAAAATAGGCTACCGACTATAAATTGTAAGCTTTATATCACCCGACTTTAATTTTATTATGGCCTGGGAAGCTTTTTTTATTCTACATCTGATATCTATTTTAAATATCTACTTATCTACCAATTTTCAAGTGTCAATTAAGTTAGATCAATTGTTATTTAAAGGGATTTAGTAGAAACTTCTTTTATTACCAATTAATTTTGTGACGGAGCCTTAAGATATTTATCTGCAAATGTGTATTTTGACATACACATTAATAATCTACTTATCAGCCCACGGATATGATTTTATCACTATCAAAATGGTCTTCAATGATAACTATATGAAGATGTTTTAGTTTTATATATCGACCCTATAGGGTGTGTTATTTTACCTTACACCTACCTTTTATCCATAACTGATCGATGTATTCTATTTCAATTCATAAAATTATACAAAGTTGCGAGGTTTATATATCCACCATAGTGAATATCTGACTATTATTTTTCTCCGAAGACTCCAATATAATGGCCGAATAAAAGCACGAAGATTGAAGAATGTAAGCAACCAATTCAACCAAGCACGGCCCATTTCTCTTAATCTTATCTTAAAAAATGATTCCCTTGGTTTTCTGTCCCTCTCATATGCATCATGCATGTGTTATCCACCATTTATTAATTTGTTTTCCCTAAATTCAAATATTCTTCCCTTTCGTAATTCAACTCTGGATTTTGTCGTGTTGCTGTTTTGGAGTACTAGCTAGAAAAAATAAATTGAGCAACTCTGAGTGGAGAATCCTACTCGAAGATGGCAACATTAAGTGCACTCATTCATACAATATTCATACCTCAAAGTACACTTTATCTTCCATGATACTACAAGTTAATTTTTCCATTTCAAAAACTTTTGATGGTTAAAAGTCTACGTGAGCCATAATTTCGCTGCGATAAGAATTCGCAGGAGTTCTCACAAGTCTATAAATAAATTGAGAGAAAACAAAACGACAATTGAACCGTAAAAAGAGGAACTTCTGTTCAGGTGCATATGCAACACTACTTACCATAATAGAGTATATATATCAAATAGATAAAATTTCACAATCTTAGTACAAAATAAATCATAGTATAATCTTGTGTTTCACGTACGTACGTACATACGTACGTGTGATTATCAAGAACAAGATCAAAAAAAAATAGAGAAGGTGCTTGTTGACTCTGTGGTTCCCACCCTGAGACCGCTCGTTATATGGGGCCTACAAGCCACGTGGCATGCAAACGCACCAGTACGTTAGTGAGTTCTTCAAAGCTGAATTGGCCACTACGGAATCTATGCCCCGCCCCAGCTCTGGTCCCCCACTCTCCATCTCTATCCATAGGCTTGCATTAAACATAAAATCAATCTACACTTAGAATTTATTTGACAATTTAACATATTTTGCTCCTAACACGTTTCATAAGTACTTCTACACACACATTTTATAAACTATAAAAGTGTATTATATATACTCGATCAATATACATGTGTGTCTATCCGATCACCATGGTCGTAAGGAAATACATGCATAATGGAAGATATATGCAAGAGCACATGTAAAACTGTGGAAGCTAAAATTTGATTTATGGAAATATGGCACCACAGATACAATTATTCAGAAGGTAGAATTATTATGTAAATTAAAATTATAGAAACGACGCGTTTTAAGGTACAAGTACAGACATAAACAGAAGAATCGAGTTGGGTGAGGTGAGGAAGAGCTAGACGAATCTGATTCCTCTTCATCTACATGTTTAAAGTAAGGAGAAGCTTTATTTTGACAGCTAGACTTCAGCCCTCCTTGTTTCCTTTATTTGCAATAAAGTTGTAAAGTTTTTTTAATAATTTCAATTTGGTAAATGTATATATAAAATATCTCAATATGGCAGAGTCTCCGTGAGAACCGAACCCTTATATGTAAAATAGGAAAGAAAAGAAGATGTTGGACGAAGAGAAATAAAAAAAAAATTAAAGATTATTTCACTACAAGGCCGGGGATAAAATAATACAGATTTGTTTTTGATGAATTCTTTGCATATTTTTTCAAAAAAATGGGCACGGAGATGCGTCCAAAACATGCATTAAAATCGATTGTATGTGCATAAAAAAAATCTAATGTGCATCAAAATTGTGTATATAGAGGTACGTTTTTGCAACAAAACTCCCTCAAGTATGTGCATCAATACAAATAGTATGTGCATCAAAATAATCAAAAATATATCTTATTTGTGTATGTATTAAAAATAATTGTATGTGTATTAAAACTGATCCTAATGTACATCAAAACTATGTGCACAAATCTATATTTATGCATCAAAACCGGCCAAATATATATGCATCAAAATAACCCGAAACAATGTGTAGTATTTAATTATTTATGTGTGTACAATGTACATTAATATACCTGTATGTGCTTCTAAAAAAATGCATCTAATTTATCCATGTGCATTAATTGAAACTAACAACATGTGTATTAAAACTAGCTTACTATAGGCGAAACCTGCATGTCCTCATTTTTAAACATATCTAAGGTTAATAAATTAAGAAAAGTTCAAAATCGACGTATAATGTATATAATAAAAAATCAATATACAAACAACTACTTTTAATACATATATTTGTTGTTATTTAATTCCCATATAAGTGGACAGTGGTCTTTATGACATATATGATCCTTCCCTATATGTGTAAACTAATTCATAATTAACTAATTAGATTGGACATGATAACTAAAATTCTGTATATATAAATTCATTCTATCCCAAAAAATACTCCGTATTAATTTTCAATGTTCATACGTACCCGGCTCCCGAATTCACCTCGTAAGAGTACGTAGATGGAAATGATTGTGATGCAATTAAAAGCAAAAGCCAATCCCCTGCAGAAACATAATTGGAAAGTTAGCAGAGTCGTCGGCCCCTTTCATTTCCAGCTTTTTTGTTTTAATCTTGCTGATTTTCATGCATGTTAATTTGCCTGCTTTTTCCCCCACATTTCCCATCAGCGTACGTACCAGCTAGTCAGCTACCCCCTTCAATAAGCCATCCAATCTTCAATATACTGCATATGTTAATTCTTTTTGACATAGTTTAGGCTCATAGATCCAAAATATTTATATTGCAACTTTTTTGCATGTATACAGTACGTAGCTAGAGAAATTCAATGACCCACTTCATTACGAAGTGTGTAGCTTGTGTTATATCAATTGGTTTTGGATACAATCATGAAAGCAGAAACGTATTGACAAACTTTGACGGCCCCAACAAAATTACATTCTGAAACGGCCCAACTACTAATGGGCTTGAAAAACTAGCCCAACCATCCATACCGGGGCTTTGTTGTTTCGTGTAGTTACATTTTCATTTCATAGTTGGTTTAACACCCACTTCTCAAAAGTTGTACCAACCTATATCGTGAGTTTGACAAATTGTTGGATTCGTCAAGTTTGGATGGAGCAAATATTCCGCCATTTACTTGTTAAGCTGTTTCAATTTGATGACGTTTGAAGGACCCTAAAATTAGGAGCTAACTAGTTGTACTCGTTTTAAGTAACCGTCTCCAACTCGGGTTCAGCATACCTAACGTTGTCATGAGTCGACAGTGACTGAAAATGCATAAAAATATGATTTCAATTTGTAGTATAAGGCATAAATTAAGGTAAAACAAATAAGTTAGAGGCCATACACCTAGAATTACCCGTACTAATACTGCTCAAAGCTTGTTTGCTTAAATATCAACCAGGAGATCTCTCTAGCAACATGCATGTATGTAATTGAAGGTTTTCTAATCTTCATAATCATTGATTTGAAGATGTTAGATTTTATGTTTGTAATTATAAAACCAATAAAAATGTTATGAAAAGTCAAGACCAAATGATCAAGTATACAGCAACATCAAATGCTGTATACTTGTTATTATTATTATATTCATAATGGTTTTGAAAAGGCAAACATCCCATGTTCACTTATTTTCGTCTCTTCATTCAAGAATCAAGATTGTGCGCTGGACAAACTTGCTTCTTTTTGGGTAATGTTAAATAATAACGGAGTAGTATAAATTTAATTTGAATTTGTTAGTAGTACGTATTTAGTAGTAATGAGTGAAGAAAATTACCACGTACCCGAATGAAAGCAATGGCTTCATTAAATTTTATTGTTTTGATGATTGAAAGTCTATTCTACTTTACCTAAAGCCATGAAAAATTAATTGAGGTGGCCCTTTTCGTCTTTGTTGGATTTTTGAAATTGAAGTTGTAAGTACTAAGTAGTGGGCTAACCACTACAGAATACCTGGAGCCTATCATGCATATGAGGGTAATTTCAATTCAAAATTCGAATGCTTCTTTCTTTGTATACATTGCGCGCCATTCTTTATTAATCAAGCTACACATATCAATATCGATCCAAGTGTGAAACCAACATTGTATTGTAATTTGTACGTGCTTCGATCACTACAGGAATAGGGAAAAAGGAGGCTTGTATTTAGCACGTGATGGCCCGCCTGATGCGGATTGGGGGCCCAATGGGCCCTGTGCAAATTTAAATTGATATGATGTGACCAGATAGTCATCATGACAAGGTCACAAGGGTTTTATTTAATTTGGTATGCAATTGGACCGGTTTTCGCACTCAATTTGCCAGCTCCCGAATCTCAGTATGTATAGTAACACTCATCGAAATCATAGTCTTCACATTGTTAAATTATGATATAGTTGGTATGTGTAGAACAAGTGGTTAGAGTAGAGAATAGACAAGGGATAGAGATCGATGGAGGTCATAAATTCAAAACTTTTTAAAATGGTCCATTGGAAAGGTAAGTTATTTCAAGGTGGGCAACAAGGACAAAATTCAATCACACAAATATTATTTATTGTTTAGACATAACAAGTGGAATTTTATGCTGATCACTCTATTCATATGAAAAAAAAAACCTCTTAAGTCTTTTAAATTAAGGGTTACCTAATATTTAACTCGAGTCTTGAGAGATGATAATCATCGACCAGTGATCACTATATATCTAACCTTGTTCGTGGGTTTTCCTTGATAACGAAAACGATGCAACACGACACACCTAACAAAATACATAACAAGCTAAATTTCCTAGCCAAAACAGGAAGACTTGTTCAACCAACATTAATTTGAGGATAATTACACATCACCACGTACAGTTGGTTTATACAGTAGTTTTCAATCACAATGTCGGCACAATCAATATCTATCAATAGCATTTGAGGAACTAGCTAGTTAAAACCTCTACAAATTAATCAGGAAATCCTTGTACAGTACCTGAATTTGAATCTTTCAGGAGCAAGTCAAGTTTCATCCACTCTCTCAGGCGACACCCTATGATTATTTGTTGTGTAGCTGTACGTAGAAGAAGTATGATTGGTTTTGGAACAAATCAAAATTTATTTCGATCACGGGATCGCCATTTCCAGCTGCTACCTACCCATATACCTATTATTTAAAACACTTTTCAACGTACCATCTCTGAATTAAAATCTCCCTCTTTTACCCCTTTGCACAATTGGTAAGAAAATTACCAGAAATAGTCGTTCTTGAATTCCAAGGATACGGAGGACGTATCTATCTATACCAGAAATTCCGTAGTACTACTAGTAGTTAATAAATTACAAGAGAAGAAGAGGTAAAAAAAAAATGTCAAATTTATGTATTTTTACCTTGACACGGAAAAAAAAATCAATGTAAACGCTAAGCCGAGCGGATATCCGATGTGGGAGAAGAAGCAATAGGGAGCACCTGCGAAGAACCCGAATGGTGATTACTACTACTAACAATTATCATCAAAGATCCGTCCTTTCCTCCCTCTTCTTCCTCCAAAACCCTAGAATTCTTCATCTTCTCAGCTTCTTGGATCAATCTTCTGTACATCTTCTCCTCCGCATCTCTCAAGAACTTGAACGTCGGAGGCGGAGACGACCTCAACTCCGCCTCCAAAACAGAGGATTCGAACAGAGGATTGAACAAATTGCTCGGGTTCTTCGTCGTCAATGGCGGAGAAGGAAGGGGGCTAATGAAGGGCGTATCAATGGTTAACATCAGATCGCTCAAGCTCCGATTTCTGGATCCCTTTCTGCTGGCTTTGGATCTCCCATCTTCAGACTCCAGATCTTCCTTGGTTTCCTCTTTAATCGTAAATAGGAATCTGTTATGGAGTCTCATGAGCTCCGCCTCCACGAGCGCGTCTTGTTCGCTGCCCAGGGCGCGTAGGAGGAACTCTTTGCTTGAGCCGAGCTCGGCGTCTATTGTTTCATGGCTCGCCGGAGGAGGCTCCCGGCGGCGGGTGGCGACGCCGGCGGCGGCGGAAGAAGGATTGTTGTTGTTGTTGTTCCAGCAGAAAAGGTAGAAGAGTTCTTTTGCATGTGAGTCTTGTTCGGAAGTTGTGGAGATTCTGAGCTTCTTCCACCATAGCAAGTAGTAGAGCTCTGCAATGAGGGCTAGAAGAAGGCATCCGAAAACTAGGCTTAGAACGATGCCTAATCCGCTTCCAACTATCATTTTCTCTGCTTTAATCTGGGAGATTCAAGATAATACCTTTATAATTGCTCGAAATTTGCAATGGCAAGTGAGAAAGAAGATGAACAAGTGGGGTTTGAGGGATTGTTTAGTGGGTGTAGATTAGGAAGGAAAAAGGAGGAAATGGAGAGAAGTTTGATTTTGACAAGGAAACGAGTTTGGTAAGTATATTTGAAGAATAAATGGATGATGAGAGTCTTAAAAATGAAAAGGGAAGATGATGGGTAGTGTGTACAAAAAGAGGGCAGCTCACATGGGCTTTGGCAAAAGGATGTGTGAGTCATTTAAATCCCTAAATATGGAGTACTACTACCCATTTAAACCTTGCAAAAAAGATTAGGAAATGATATAAAGCTTAATGTGTAAAGAGCAGATCGTGTAAAATTGTAAATTAAAATGCTCATCACTTACCAAAAAAACTTGGTGGTCACTATATAAAGTCGGTGATCGAGTTCATTTTTTAATCTTGTTTTATGGCTGGCCAATCGGACAATTTTAGTTTTATGTTTAAAAGGAGTAGTTTGTGTACCCATTTTAGCAAAAATCCTCTCAATACCATTCTCTCCATATATTGTTTTAATGACTTTACCAGTAATATAACTGAATATCAATGAATAAATACTTTATTTGATTAATAATACCATTTGCCTATACATATCAATTTTACCATGTAAGGGTAATTTATCATGATGGTTAAATCTCTGGGAGTCCATCTCCATCAGTTAGAGATCAGTCTTATTCAACAAATGTACGTCTTAGGTTGCATTTGGGTTGCACAATATAACTAATTAATCCAATCGCATCCTTACACTTTTAGGGTGGATGGGCAGTGCAGTGCATGAGCGACGCTTGCAAATGGGCTAGGCCATGGGAATAAACGACAGTAACACAAGAAGACAACGCACCCTAACTCACTTTAATCACACTATGGTCATGGTGGGTCACATCTCTTAATTTACCACTCCACAACACTCAACAATGATTCTTCTCTTGTTTGATTAGGGTCCGGGGTTTGATTCACAATTAATCAATTGATATAAACAATGTTAATTAAGCTGATTAAATTACATCATAGCCCTAGCTACGATAATGATTTGCGATTTGGAATCTTTACCTATTAACAATATCTTTTTCTTGCTTTTTTTAAACACCGTCGATCTCATGGATGTTACTTGATGAACCATGCATGACAATAGAAATTACGATAACATGTGGACAGCCATGCAATCACATACAAGTGAATTTTTTGGATTATCCATAGCTAATTGTTGTAAACTAGAATTTATTATATACTCCGTATGAAATATGAGTACTTTTCCATGTTATCTTGAATAGTTTTGTACTTAAGTATTCGTGATGTCAATTTGTGACTTTCTCTCCTTTCCCCACCCTTGCCCAAACAACCGCAAAGAAACATCACACCTAAACTATTTTAATAAGTAGCAACTAGCTTAATTTTTGTATGTACACTTTTCAATCAAAAAAATGTTTTTTTTTAAAGAAAATTTTGAATAAATAAATAAAAATAACCACTTTAATTTTTGTATGTTCACTTAATTACTATTTATTTTTCAAGGGATAATTTAATCCCTAGATTACATATAATCCCTCTTAGAATTAAGTTATATGTGAGAGATTTTTACAAACACTGGGGTTCGACACTAATGACTTGGCCCAAAAGGCTTCACTTCAGATCCGTGCGACGTGGGCCCGTAATCTTGGGCTTCACTTTTCACATTTAAGATTACCTCATGGGCCCAAATTCAACACTCCATCTTTTCATATTTGAAAGCAATTTTGTTTTCTGTACAAAGTTTTTTTATAGAAAAAAGTATTTATTTTGAAGATTAGGGAGGCCGCGCCGGTAAGCATTTACCTCTTTTTTGAGAAAAAAAACCGACCGGGTAAACTTGAGCTCTTACATTGGTCGATGATTTTGAGGAGTAGTTTAATTTAAAGACTGAAATTTATGGCATTGGGCAGTGCAAGTCCGAGCAATTCGGCGGAGTAAATTTGTGCAAATCGTGTCATTCAATATTTACATGCATACATGTATCACCGAAAATCAATAATTTTATAACCCAAATTGAATAGATTAATTACTTGTTGTTTTGGGAGAACATACTAATTACATTATGTGTACTAGTGTACATTCTTATATATTAAAGTAATCATTAAATAATGGCCCTAGGGTTGGGAATAAATTCTCTTCAAATAACCCAAATACAATATTCCAAACACATACAATTTGATCAAGTTTGAAAAATGTTTAATGAAAATTTTATGTGTAGATTTTTAAACCCTATAGAGTACAGACTTCTTTTTTTTGGTCGAATATAGAGTACAGAATATAGTAAGCAAACCTTATATATGTGGAAAAAAGATTTATTCTTTATAAATCCACCGGAATGAATGAAATCCACATGTTTGTGTATAATAAGAAAACAAAATTGAGCAGGTCCACACTTTCCAAGTTTGGGGTAAACAAGGGTGAATCCCTACAGCTGACAAATTAACAGTGGGATATCAAACAGGCTTAATTTGTTTGGACGACAAATGATGCCAAGACAGACTATATACACAAATTAAAGCCTATACACATAGCTAGACTTAGTACGTGATTTTGCTTTTGCATTAACTGCATTGCATGCTCTTGTTTTCTTCACATTATCTTCTTAATTTGAGGAGATCTAGACTAGCTACAGTCTTGTTGGGAACATGCAACCAAAACGCCCTTTAGCTGCTGTCTGCAACCCAATCAGCCTTGCAAAATCTTTCTTTCGTATCACTTGAAAGATCTTGTGAACTTTGAAAAACAACAAATCAAAGAGGGCAATATAAGACAAATGCCCCCTTCATTTTGAAGGACCCCAATTTAGCTAGGGTTTGTTAATTAATTGTTTCCTGAGCCATGCAGTTTCCCTACAAATTAGTGCAACCGATACGATTTACTTTATTTAATTACAGTTGTTAATGCTTTTTAATTAGGATGTGCAAGGCTCTAAGAAAATTTTTGGGGATAAGTGCGTTTGAGTGATCAGTGATTTCCTGTCTTGCTTTTTGGGTTTTTTGATTGTAAAGTTTGGTGCATTTTACTTACCTATAATGAATGCTTTTTTTTTAATTTGCACGCTCATGCAAACATTAAATTGCCCATAAATCACACCAGCCTTATTGTACTTGTGGGCTAATCTCTAAATAGTTACACACTTACACTTACACTGTTACACACATGGACATAAATAATCTTGTAGAGTTTGGTGCATTTTACCTATAATGAACGCTTTTTTTTCACGCTCATGAAACTTCAAATTGCCACTAAATCACATCAGCCTACAAGATAATAGGGAGCCCTAGTTTACTTGTGAGTTGTGGCATGCACACGCGTACATAGACATAAGTAGTGTATTTTATTTTATTTTTGGTCAGTTACATATTTTGTTATACTCCGTAGTATTAAATACAGTATGTTATGTAAGCTCTTACGTACATACATGATCACTTATTTGAACAGATGGTTATGAGATTAACAATTCAACAAATTAAGATAAATGGATTACTACTCCATAAAACAAACAAAAGTAAAAAGCAGAAAGCACATTATGAAATTTTAGGAGCCAAGTTTAATACTTTAATGTACGCATGCACTATAGTGTAAACAACTATATATTCAACCCAAAAAACAGTGCACACATAGTTAATTAAGCACGTTTAATTACGAATGTTTTCATGAAATTTGCAAGTTTCTAGACGTCTAGTGTCTTTAAATTTGTCCATTTTAAATACAGTAGGAATATATACATATTGGATTACACTATTTCCGAAAGACGCAATTGCATTTAATAATGTAAATTAAATTGAGATGATGGAATAATAAACATAGGTTAGATCCAAATGATGCACTACATATCAAAATAACAAGATCCAAAACCCTTTATTCTAACCCTAGGGCTTTTACCCAAGAATTCCAAACCCAAAAAGTTAAACCAACGAGTTAAAACATCTGCAGTTACACAACCACTAGTTTAAAAACGCATGATTAATCAGAATTCAGTAGTAGTAGCCTGAGTAGCAGAGTTGGCAGAGAAGAAATCAATAAACCCTCCTCCTTCGTGTACATCTTTACATGCATGAGAATATTCATCATCATTCGTCGTCTGATCAGACCAACTATTCGAAGTCGACCCCGAATTATTATTCGATTCCCCTCCAACACCTCCTGGCTGCAGAGGAAACAACTCCAGCGTCGTCGTCGTCGTCGTCTTACACTCCCCATTTCTAGGGCCCCACCTCCTGGGCTCCACTTGCTCGTATGGATGATAATAGTAAAACCCCGCTTCCCTAACCACTACATAATTATATAATTCAATTAATTACTACTAGTATGTTACTTAATTAATCAAACAGGAAATGCGCGTGGAGTATATATATATAAGTTAGTTACCGTGAGCTGGTATGATCGGAGGAGGAGGAGGAGGAGGGAAAATGGGGGGCGCGTGATAAAAGCGCGTGAGATAAGCCAAGCGGTCCTGCTTCTGCCTCTGGCGACGGCGGGCCTTGGTGTTCTGAAACCAGTAGAACACATTCTTGCCTTCGATGTGACCGTAGGCGCTCAACCGGGCGGTGATCTGCTGTATCTGCTCCGCAGAGGGAGTCTTTAGACCAGCAGAATACACGCCCTCGAGTATGTCTATCTGTTCCTTTGTCGGTTGCCATCTGCTCCCGTTTCCCGCCATGCCAGAGCCTTCTTCTTCTGGACAAGAACCTTCCTTTCTTTCCTTCTTCCTCTTAATGTTCTCCATTTCTTCTTGCTATGATTTGATTTGTAGGGTGAAGGAATGAATGAATGCGATTGCGTCTTTGCGTGGTGTGGGTTATATATAGAGGGAGATGGAGGAATATGGAGGAGGAGGACAGGGGAATTGAATTTGAATTGAATGAAAGTCAAACGAAAAGGCAGAGAGGATTGACATGCGTATTGTTTTTGGCGCTGGACATCTCTGAAAACATGGCGGGTAGCGGCTCGGGACGCTGTTGATTGACGGCATTGCCCCTGGGTTGTGTTGGGAATGACAGTTTGATCAATTCATACTGATTCGGCTTCGAAAAGGGGTTTGAGTGAAGGGGTATAATTGTCACATGGGATGAACAGACTCCGATTGGCCTGTAAGATGTAGGTAAAGCCTAGGCTTTGGGAATTGAACAAGTTTTCTTTGGAGTATTTTGTTTCTCCTTTCTTTATTTCTTTTTAATTTAATTCCTCCCTTTGTGTTGGATTCATGTAATGTGCAATTATCAATTCAGAAGACTTGTATGTATAATTTGTACTCAGTAGTATACTACTCCGGAACGTTTTTAGCTTCAACACAAAATTTGGTCTTTTCTGTTTGTTAGTTACCTGAAGATGATGAGATTGCCTTGATCAAATTACTAATTAGAGTCTTTGTATCCATGATTGGCAATTCAAAGGAGCCTACTTGCACGAGTTACAGGTACAAATAGAGGTGAAATTTGTCTTAGCTGTGTAATACTGAATGCAGAGGAAAAATAGTGAACTTGTATTGTTGTCAATTTGTTGTGATGAATTAAATTTTGTTCAGGGAAAATAGTGAATGTAACTTAGATAATATATTTCGCATAGCTCTCAATAAATTGTACTTCTGTACGTTGTCTCAAGCTTTATAGAGCATTGTGTATACCAATTAGAAAAGTTATTAAGCTTTGCTAACTAAAATTTGTATGGCCCTAAACTTTAGGAAAAAGTTTGGATATGAATTTGGATCATTATGGAACAATGCTGCATCTGCATGCATAATAAAATAAGTAATGCCTAATCACTTGACAAGACCACAAGGAAGGTGTATTCAAACATTTACATACAACTGTTTTTTCCCCTGGCTGTCTAGTGCTAATTTGCCCAGTTCTTTTTTGTCTGTATTAGGGCCTCCACATATACAGCATATAGGTGCCTTTATATATACTGTGAATTTATATTGTTGGTGTGCGCTTTAGAAGAATTCATCAGTAATCTTATATTGCCAAGACTGGATAAGATCGATCTATACCTCATCCAAGTTTCTCTTAGACAACTTGGATCAATATTTTTTTTCATGTTATAAATGTTTTTGGTAATCCTCTAGATTCTAGAAGTGGCATCAATACATCCCAAGAAATTGTTGAAAATTCAGGATGTAAATATACAAGTTTTATGTAATATATGTAGATGATTTTCTCTATTTACAATTGTTGAATATATAGATACAATATGAGAGATGTATGGCTTAGAGAGAAAGTAAGAGACTTCCTAGAATATACACGATATAACAAATGATCAAGTATGGGTCCAGACTTTGAACTTGGACCAGAGAAGACTAAACCAACGGCTTGGTAAAAATACTTTCATGTTTCATATGCTCTAATTGAATGTAATCTGCACAAGATGTCTTACCTATTGCCAAAAGCTTTCAACCTCCAATTTGATCTATGATAAACAAAGATATGCAAGAGAACAAAATGTACTGGACTCATGATAAGATATGTGTAATGTATTTCCTGGTTAGCGTTTTATATCCAATGAACTTGTATTGTTGTCAATATGTAGTGGCTGGTTTATTTAAACACCTCAATCTGTTTTGCTAGACCAATTTTTGTCTAGAGAAAACAGTGAATGTAAAATTTATAAAATTTTGCTTGGCTCTTAATAAATTGTGCTGTTGTACTGAGCTTCTTTATAGAAAATTATGTATACCTACTACTAAAATTGTTGAGCTTAGCTCATAAGTAATAGTTTATAAACTCTAATTTCTATACCTGCTACTAAAATTGTTGAGCTGAACTTTGTGCTTGGATATGCTTCCATCTGAATTGAACTTTGTCCTGAATGAACACCCACTTGAGGCCTATAAACATTCTTGTCTTGAGGTAAGCTCACCAGCTCCCACGTCTCATTCTTCCCTCATCCATTGCTTGTTGTCATTCAGCTTAATTGTGAGACAGCTTCCTCAAAGTTTGTTGGTTCTGTGGCAACAAGGGCAAAGTCACAGTTTTCATAAATGTCAACTAGTGACCTTTCCAAGTGGTGGAGTTTCACACTTTCACTTGAGGGGGATAATTATGGTGAGGAGCTCGAGCTACTTAGCCTACTTGAGGATGATGATGTTGATGTTGGTGTTGGTGGTGGACTAAGCACAGGTTGTGCAGGAACTGGATCACCAATCTAATCCTCAAGAGAGACAGTTCTTGCTACTGTTTTGCCACCATTCATATTTTGAGATTGCACTTGCTCATGATGCATAAGAATCTCCTAGCATTTTCTAACCACAGTTGTTATCCTCATAAACAAAACAAATGATTGTAAAAGCTAGTGCGAGATTTTATATTTATGGCCAAACATACATTATTGTTTTTATAACATAACTAGTATAGTAGGTGACCCTAATACAAACATACTAAAGTTCCTTTGATTACAGAAATTTTATTCAGATGAAAGACCCAACATTTCTGTGCTCATCGTTTCAAGTTTACTTAGGAGTAGAAGAAACGAAGCTCCCCATCCTAACAACGATGCCGTCGATATCACGCACGTAGCCCACTTTCTGGCCCCATTCTTTCTGCTCCGGCTTGTTCACTGACTCTGCCCCGTTCTCCACCGCCCTCTGTTAACCAATTCACCATCAATTTCAAATCAAAAACCCCAAAATACAAATCAATTAAACAAAGCATCGATCAATGCTTAATTCACCTTATAAGCGGCGTCAACATCTGCGTAATCGAAGCAAACCTCCATTTGTCCGCGCTCGGTTTTGGATCGGGGCACGTGGACGGTGCCGGTGATGTCCTCCGTCTCGTGTTGATGGAGAGGAGTGAAGGCTAATGTCGTCCCCCCGGTCTCCAATTCACCCCACCTTCATTCATAAGGTCATCAAAAGAATCAAATATTCAATTCGATTTTGGAATAGAGGATTTAAGTTTGCGTTGTTGTTACCTGCGAGAATCGTCTAATCGGCGAACTTTAACGCCGAAGGCTTTCGAATAGAACGCCACGGATTTGGCTACGTCCTTCACGTACACCACCGTGTAAGCGAACGCCGGAGCCAGATCTGATGCCATTTTTTTTCTTGAATTTGAGAGGCTTTGCAAGATAAGATCAATTTAGCCAGCCGAATGCAGATTGACAGATTGTGTTCTTTTTCCGCCTTCCTTCTCCTTTTAAACCAGTAGTATGTGCTAGCTGTGCATGACAAGTTGATAACACTTGGCATCGGCACCATATTTGGCAATCAATCGACATACGTGGCTTCTCTTCATGAATTTCAGATGACGCTTGGCAATGCCATATTCATTATAAACAAAATGTAATCCCTGCGTATGATCCGGGCCGCAATTGATTTAGTTTTGAAATACGTATTCGGACTTGTTAGTTGATTGGATCAATTGAATTATATCAAGTGACAGCCAAAACTTTGAGCAAATGGCAGAAGTGTTGTCCCAGCTAGGAATCAGCTATTATTATACATACAAGTTCATCTGCCCAAACGGCCAATTGAGTCAAGGGATTCATCAAATTCAATTCAATACAATGCCAAATTTCAATATCTACTGATGAGCCTTCCTTAACGGATTTCTAATTGGGGCTGACACATAACAAATTCAGAGTTGCTCAGAAGATATAATCGAAGCCATTGAATGTGATTAGAGACTCGGTAAGAAGAGCACAAATTCAAAAATAAGATGAAATTCAACAAGAAGATTGCATTCGAAGAAAGGAATCCACTAGAATTCAGGAATTGAAACTTTCATTACTTGGATAGCAAAAGGAGTACAAATTCACTAGAAATCGTTCATCTACAGACGCTAATTAGAAACCTTAGGAATCACAAACTACGAGCAGAATCCTCAAATTTCAGAAGAAAACAAATTAACCGCCGAATCCATACAGCGTCCTTCCCTGCCTCTTGAGAGCATAGACGACATCCATGGCCGTCACCGTCTTCCTCCTGGCGTGCTCAGTGTAGGTAACAGCGTCACGGATCACATTCTCCAAAAAGATCTTGAGAACTCCTCTGGTCTCCTCGTAGATGAGACCGCTGATACGCTTCACGCCTCCTCTCCTGGCGAGACGACGAATCGCAGGCTTGGTGATTCCCTGGATGTTGTCTCTCAGAACTTTCCTGTGCCTCTTGGCTCCTCCCTTTCCCAACCCCTTGCCTCCCTTTCCACGGCCAGACATTTTCTCGAGAAATCTCAGAAGTGTTTTAAGAAATTGACAGAGAGAAGAAGAGGAAGATTGCGATACGAGAGAGAGAAACTGAGATCTGGTTTGAGCCAAAAGGGAAATTTCGATTTTATAGGTGATCGATTGTAAGATGTGGATCGCTTTCGATCCGTGCGTAAGGATGCTTCTTTTTTTCCACCGTTGATGATTTTTATTGAACGGTGGATATGGAAGGAGAGTTACAAGAAAGTGCGGGGGGGCTTTTCAATTTTGAGAGGGGCCGCCAGTTTTCGAAGAAGTTTTGCGCGTTTTTCCTCATAATTTGCGAGCGTAATTTTCATAGTGAACGCATTTGTATATGAATTTTTTTTGGTAGAAGTTTGTATATGAATAAAATAACGAATTATGTACTTTCATTTTAATGCTTATGGTATTTGAGTTTAGGACTCGAGGCCATACAATAAATAACTTAATTAGCTGAGCTAAGGTTATATAAGTACAGTACACAACAAACAACTTAAATAGTTAAGTTAAACAATACTACCAACATAACTAAATGATGAGATCGCATTAACGATGGTTTAATGGAGGATTAATGAGTTAGATGATCTAATGGAGGGTTATTGAGTTAGATGATCGATAGGAGTTAGGATGGCAATCGGGCAAGATAGGTTGGTTATTCAGGTTTTGAATTTTCCATATTGACTGGTAGGTAATCAAGTAAGATCAGTTTACACTTTCATTTATCGGATAATTTAGGCTATCGGATCCAAATTGATCATGTATTATAGATTTTGGTTGAATCGAATTTTTAGTAAGTCGAATTTCTAATTAAATCAAATAAGATTTGTACTGATTTAAATATCGATCAACGACCCAATTGCATACGTCTTAAACTCCTAAATTTCGTATATACCGAAAGTCATATGAGTAGATTTTAGATAGTGTTGTATACATGTGCACTAAGTATGTATATTGTGTAGTCACTAGTCACCATCTTCAAACCATTCTAAAATAAGTGATTAATTTTGAAAATTAAAAGACCCAATAAAAGGTCTCATTGTTACATAATATTAACAATCAAAATTTACTCACAAATCATTAGCCCATCCATGAATTAGTTCAACTGAGGTGGTTTCTGTAAGACTCTTGCTTAATAGAAGGCTGCAGACCAATCATGAGTCATGTAACTCTTCATGCAAAATGCATTATATACATTAGTTTAGAATTTTACAGCCATATGTGTAAGCACAATCTTTTCGTGGTCGAAGTCAAGTAACTCACTTATATTTTACCCTTTTTCTTTTGGGCCGGCTTCTCGCTAGTCGCTCGACAGCTGGCCTCCGAGCTTCAATTATCAAGTCTTTCTGTTTTTGCCCATCATTCCACATAAAACACAATACAGCAAATTTGGTCACCATCGCCCTGCCAAGATCCTCAAACTTGAAGATCTCATCTACTAGGTCAGATGAGCCCTAACTTCATAATTTTAGCTAAATTTGGCTAATTAGTTACCTGCCACTGGGTCTTTCGTTGCTGTATTGATTTCGAATTGATTGCATTTAATTGAAGCTTCTAATTGTTCTTTTCCGAACGCAATTCGCCTGGATTCAATTTCTTCAATCATGTTTGTATCCTTTTACTGTAGGGTTTATGTTCGTTAAGACAATTCAGTCTTACTTGTTAATTTCTTAGGTGATTTGCAAGCAATAATAAAAGTAAAAAAGTTTATTCACTATGGAAGACGAACCGGGAAGTTCAGTTTCGATTAAGAGCACCAATTTGAGTGCTGCCACTACTACTAATAAGAAGAATTTATCAAGAATGACTCCAATTCCAAAATGTTTGTCCAAGAAGACTATAAATTGCGTCCCTTTGCAAGATCATGCTGCGTTTGGTGGAAAGATAGCTGGAGATGCAACCTTGTTTTTACTGAAAGTTGTTGCTTTGGAGGCGGTGAGGAGGTTTTCAATGGCTAAATGCCCATCTATTTGGAATGGTCTCCAAGGGCTGCAAATGATTGGCTTTCCTCCATTTAAGTGGCTACAGAGATGGGCTCCATTCAAGACACTGGGAAACACAATGCAAGTCAGTGTCTCTGTGACCTTTGAATTGTATTGTATCCATAAATTTATTAATGAAGAATTTCTCCTGCTTAGATTTTGTGAATGGTTCTCATTTTGTTAGGCCTTCGCATATCTTATTCTCAACTCGTGTGTGCTTCCAGATGCTATCACGTCCTTTGTTGGTATTGTCAATCGTGACGTCTTTGCCTCATCATTTAGCTGAAAATAGTACTTCAGATGATCCAAATGATTCTCTGAGACACCCAGGTGCAGAATCAGAGTCGACTTCTTTAGAGTCTGGCGAGAATGCAACGTAAATTTTTTGATGCTTTTCACATGAATAATCATGTTTTATGCTTTACGTTGTTAAAAAAAGATCTCTTTTTGGTACAGAACTGGTGATGAAGCTCCTGTGCACCCTCCTCCTGAGAGCTGGTTGCTAAATTTGTATAAAGAATTAAATGAAGAAGGGATCAGTCTACCAGAAAGGTGATCAGCTATCATGTTTCAGGAAAATTATTTTGAGACGTGTGATAATTACAGTGGTGTGTGAATATTTTTGATTGCTGCTCTTTGTAATGTTTAAATTGGTTATACGATCTCGGGTAGTGCAGTGTTTATTACGGAGTAAAAACTTGCTATCCAACTAACAGCTAGGTAGAGCAGCATAAGTTTAAGACTAAAATGTAAGGGAATATTCTAGGATTGCATTCCCTAGCCAACCAGCTGAAAAAAGAAGAAATGAACCAGTGCTGATATTTTACTGTATTTTATAAGGGCTGATTAAATTCAGGCTTTGAGGTTATGATGACTACTCTAAATCTAGCTTATGTTAGCAACTCCTTTCAAGTGTATTTTGCTTGCTCTTTCCTATTTATTCACTGAGCTCCATCAGTTTTGTTATCTTAAAAATCTTTTGCTCTATAATCTAGAGAGAATGGCAGAGAAATACACTGCTCTATATTTATTGCTTGCTTACTGCAGTTGACTTATTTACAATTTATCTCATACATATTATGCAAAATTTATGATCTTTATTTTTGGTTATACATCTGCTTCACATAGAATTGGCTGCCTATTGTAAGTATACGGGTTTGGTTTTTTAATCTTAATGCAGAATTAACGAGGAAGAGCTGCATAGATTTTATGCTGCTGCAAATAGTGACTTTTCTTGTCTGATGTCATCTATAAAGAAAACAATTCATTGGAGGGAGACATACCACATCATGACAGCAAGAGAACTTGGGATGTGGTCAAAAGTTGTGTTTTGGCATGGATGTGATATGAGGTCTCAACCTTGCCTGATTGTAAGACTTGGGCTGGCATGTAGAAGTTTGTCTGCTGATGAAAGACCAAAATTTGCTCAAGCAATTGGTAAGATGTTCTAAATATCTTTAGTTTAAGCGAAAAATGAATTTTCTTTTGTTCAATTGATTCTCCCGTGTCCTGATTTATTTCGTACAACTCAGTCAACTATCATATTGACTGCTGAACAATATTTTTCTGCTTCAAACATCAACTTTTCCATCCATATTAGCTATTTCCTAAACTTCTTAGCATTCATTTGAAGTGTAACACACAACATCTGCTTTCCTTGTTGTCCTGTGTTGTTGCTCTTGTCTTAATTCAAGCAGTCTCAGGGGATACAATCCATGTCAGATCTTCTCCATCTTTCAATTGTCTCCTTATAAAGCAGTCACATATCTTCTGCTGCGTTTTCAATTTTCTTCAAAATAATTATGTCTCCTCTCTTTTCGGATACAACAATCTATATTCTGATAATGCTTTATGTCATTAAAGTTGTGAAAATAAGCCTTAAATTTGAAATTGTCCTTTCCAAATATCAATCTGTTTGATTGAAGATTTTATATGCATGGAAGTAAGATGAGCATTTTATCTTTGTCAATGGTGTCAAATTGGAGTCAGCCACAACGATCTTAGTTGTGTTTGAACTAGTTCTTTCTTTTGCACTATTAGACAAAATTTGTGAATGTTTAAACAAAACCACTACTACTGCTGCCTATGCAGTTTCTCAGGTTGAGTATGGAGTCCTGCATTTGGTTGATGAAGAAAATCCAAAAATTATGGTGTTGGTAGATTGTGAAGGTTTATCACCATTGAGACTCCCAATGCAAGTGATGAGATCCTGTTCTCTGCTTTTGCAAGATCACTTTCCAAACCGTCTGGCTTGCTTGTTTGTTATACGCCTTCCTCCTGTAGTTCGGGTGGTAGCACAGACTTTTATTCAAGTATGCACCAAAGATCCTTCATTTGAATCAAATTCAATAATTTCCTTTTAACTATACACAAAATCTATTATTTAATTTTATTATATACATACAAAATGTATATGCTTATGCTGAATGAGTAACTTTCATCGTCTTTCAGGCTCTAAATCCCATTACCCGGCAAAAGCTGAAGTTTATAGGGAATAAATACCACGAGTACCTCACTGAGCATCTTGAGTCACTACCTTCATATCTTGGTGGCAACTGCATATGCACAATATGTTGCAGCAAAAATGTGATGCATAATTCTCCTGCTGTTGAAATAGCAAATGTACAAGCTCTTGCTCGGATGTCAGAAGGTGAGAATATTTTGTATGCAGACCCGGCTCCAGAAATCGACCCTAATATTTACCCTAATGGTGAACAACTTGTGAGAACTGCCATAATTGGAATTCTCATGCTCTGGACGTTTGTCGCCTTTCTAGGGGGTGTGTATGATCCTCAAAGCCGCCCGTTTTCATTTACATAAGGTAAATTTAGCTATTTACTTTGTTGTATCCTATGATCCTAAGGAGATTGCTGAAGGATATTTGTTAAATGGCTTCCTTTGGCACGATACTAAGGAGATTGCTGAAGGATATTTGTTAAATGGCTTCCTTTGGCACGATACTGATAACTTGTTGAAAATAAACAGCTTGTGTGGTTTTAAGTTGTAGTGAGGCTCTTGATATTGGCTTATAATATAGAAGAAATGTTGAAAAGAAATTGTAATTTGCAAGTCATACGATTCTTCTGTCTGTCTCTGCTTGTTTTATTGTAGTCCTTTTTTTAACTGTATAACCAATTGATGCCTACTTTGTCAATGTAAATACCATTTGTGAAGAGGGTTTACAGGCAAATTTTCTAATCTTCTAAGAGTTAAAAACATATCGATTTTGTGTACATCCTTTCTTTATTGAAATTGAAAGAACTTGCTCCATGGAAGAATCCTACAGGCCATAAAACATTCATTGGATTTATCTTTAAAAATACAAAGAATGAAACCAGCAGATTGCATTTCTATATTCAAAGTAGAACTATAGTCCATACAGGTATTTTTAAAAATACAAAGAATGAAACCAGCAGATTGCATTTCTATATTCAAAGTAGAACTATAGTCCATACAGGTGTAAAAAAGGAGTAAATTGTGGCTGCTGGGATTCGAGCCCAGGTCTCCACGGCCACAACGTGGAATTCTTACCACTAAACTACAGCCACATTTGATGCATTTTTAAATACCTGTTACAATATAACAAATGAAACATATTAAAAAAATGATTTATGTTTTCATTTTCTATGCAATATTAACTATGAACGGTGGGGTTCTATTTGATCTTTATGCTCTATTTCGTCCACCTTCTATGTTGAACACATTAAAACAGAAAATTAAAAAAAGTATCATAGTTTTGATTTGTTAGTGGCCTAAAATTTGTGAAGTGCAGAAAGTATCACATGCTTTATATTTATGTGAATTTGGTATTGTATAATTTATCAAGGACAATATTCTTCACATGTGTGTCCATATTGTTGTTGTATTGAAAGACATTATATAGAATTGCATAATTTGATTTAGGAACACCAATAGCCAGCCAAAGGACACAATCCAAGATAAGCCATATGTTAAGAGTAGAACTAGTTAACTCCACTTGCAAACACAAGTTGAATTCATCAAGCTTCTATATTCAGTGACGATCTTCATCTTAAAACATCACCTGAATTGTTCAGTATATTGCTTATGGTCATGGATGAAAGTGAAACAGCATCAGCTCATACGAGGCCATTTCAGAACCATAACAAACCAATTAATGACTAATCACAAAGGGAATGCCAATTTCTTTATCACTCGTAACATTTTAGCAATACTGCTTTATCTCTTGCATTAGTTTTGAGCTTTATTTGTTCTTCAGATTATTTAACCGATAGAAGGAAGAATGCACTTGAATATGTTATGGATCTTATGTATAATTTAGCAACTGCCTAAAATTTCAGGTTGCAAAAACCATTTCTTTGATTCCAGAATCATTCCAGCATCTCAAATTTGCGTAATAGAAGCGAATAATGTACTTAATTATTTTGAGGATCAATCCGGCATCTCAATTTCTTGCACAAACTCTTGCAGACAACGTGTGTGAATTGATTGTTATTGCTGGAGCAATCTCAGTTTGCCATACGAGTTCCAAGAAGAAATATCAGAACAATGGAAATAGGCTTTAAAATTGAAACTTTCATTACCTTCGACATGCAAACTATTACAGAAACACACTCTGATCCAGCAAACAAAAGCAAAGTACATGTAATTGAAAGGATCTATAACCCTAATTCATAACTAACTACAAATCCCGTAGAGAAACTTCGAATCGATCCATCAAACTTACGAAACATTCAACCGCCGAATCCATATAGCGTCCTTCCCTGCCTCTTGAGCGCATAGACGACATCCATGGCGGTCACCGTCTTCCTCCTGGCGTGCTCAGTGTAGGTAACAGCATCACGGATCACATTCTCTAGAAAGATCTTAAGAACGCCTCTGGTCTCCTCGTAGATAAGACCGCTGATACGCTTCACACCTCCTCTCCTAGCTAAACGACGAATTGCAGGCTTAGTGATTCCCTGGATGTTGTCTCTCAGAACTTTCCGATGCCTCTTCGCTCCTCCCTTTCCGAGCCCCTTTCCTCCCTTTCCACGGCCCGACATTTTTTCTTAGATATAGAGATTAAGCTGCGAAATGAAATGTGAAATAGGAAAGATGACTAGTCTTTGTATTTATAGATGGGGCGTTTTAAAAAAATGAGTTTTTTTTTGTCACCGTTGATGAGAAATGAATCGGACGGTCGAGAAGATCGATCCGTGTGAGACTGAGGTGTGAAAATTGTGGCGCCGTGAGGAGGGAAATTGCCTTTGAAAAGAGGGAAATACTAAAAAAACGAGGGAACCAATTAACCAGACAATAAATTATGGAATTGAATCCAAATTTTGGAGGTCCCGCTACTCTTGACAGACTGAATTACAAAAGGAGTTTCAATGTTTCATCTAATCCGAAAATTAAAGCATCAAAATTTGGGTTTTCCCTCCATTAAATTGAAAATTCGCTGTCTTTACTCTCGAGTTCTTTTGTTGCTGTTGTTCAAGTTAGTGGGTTGAAACTTGAAAGTGTGCGCACTTATTATTCATTCAGAAAACCTTATTGTTGCTCATCAGAAAGCTTAATATCTCAACTATGACCCAAAGACCGTCTGGTGCATCAAACAAAAAATGAATGGATGATTAATCTCCCATATTGTCCTCTTACTACCTAACATTGTGATGAAAATCTGATAGTATTCCCATTCAGAACATTAATTGAAAGTCTGATAGCTACAATTTGGATTCATTATCAATGAATGGCGTACGTTTAGTTCCTCAATTTGATTTTAACTAGTCTGAAAATGATCAGGTTTGGATTATTGAGGAAATTTTAATAGTATTGCATAAGATTACTAATCACACAAATCAAAAACTACGTATTAATAAAAGTATGTCAAATCTATGGAGTTCACAATTAATGCTGTATATAGTGCAGCTGAGCTGCTGAAAATATAATGCAGATAGAAGAAGGCAAACAGAAAGTGAAAACGTCCAACAACAATGAGCAAGCTATGTATAGCGTTACAAATTGTGAAATGCGGATGAAGAATAAGATTCCAAGTTTTCTTCATGATTGATATCAATTAGACAACGATTTTTCATTTCCAAGCCAATTCAAATATTATACCACAAATTCATTGCATAGAGAAAGATAAATCTCCGAGAGAGAAATTTCCATTCATCCAGATCTAGAAGCTACAAAATACAACCAACAACACAAATTCAAAGTCGTAAACATTTTCACAGTCTTCACCGAACCCCTAGAATCACAAAACAAGCAATCTAACCGCCGAATCCATACAGCGTCCTTCCCTGCCTCTTGAGAGCATAGACGACATCCATGGCCGTCACCGTCTTCCTCCTGGCGTGTTCGGTGTAGGTAACAGCGTCACGGATCACATTCTCCAAAAAGATCTTGAGAACTCCTCTGGTCTCCTCGTAGATGAGACCGCTAATACGCTTCACACCTCCTCTCCTGGCGAGACGACGAATCGCAGGCTTGGTGATTCCCTGGATGTTGTCTCTCAGAACTTTCCTGTGCCTCTTGGCTCCTCCCTTGCCCAATCCCTTGCCTCCCTTTCCACGGCCAGACATTTTCGCAGATTTGTGATGAGAAGTTGCGTGTAGAAGAGAGATTTTCTGATTCTAGACTTGATAAGCAAAGTGTGTTTTCCGGGAGATATATATAGGCCCGTCGTGTTATGAGCTAAGGGGATGCAGATGTGATCCAACGGACGCCAAGGTCTATCCGTGTGCGTTGGTTTAATTTAATATCGACCGTCTGTTGAAATTGATCGACGGTGCACAATCACTTGATATTTTAAAGGCGGATCCTGAGACATGGTTGAATATTTTATAGATAAACGGAGTTCTATTCTAACCTTCTATCAGTTTATCCTCACTTTTATGTGTGACGCGCATATTGGTCGAATGGACACTTCTAAGGTGCACTTAACAGACATTTCTTATGTAGTCATGACTCATATAACTCGTAAACTTAATGCACTTCGTGTAAGTTTATTGCTTACTAATTTTTTTCCCAAAGGTTTATAGAACTCGGATGATTAGTATACGTGTAAGATTTGAACAATGTTGTTTAAGTTGCAGTGTGATGTATTGTTAAGATTGTGAGAATAGTCTATAAGATTATTGGCATTGCTTATAAGATCTAAAATCAGAATTCCTCAAAAATGGTCAATTCTGGATGGTAGAATTGTTAAATTGGTAGGATGAATGATCTTCCAAAGGTGTTATTTTTCTTTCTATTATAAGTTTTTTAGATCATGAAGACATGAACCAAGATAATTGATAACAAGAACCATTACTCGCAATTCTGAATTTACTACGGAATGAATTTCACTGGAAATTCATACATGATAATTGATAACACATTGCCGAATAAGTTTGCAATGTGAACATTTGACAAATTTGGAGCAGTTTTTACCACTTAAATCCACCAGCTGAGCTTCCAAGCAGATGCATCAAGTATCTTGTCCAACTACATCTGGTTTCATCAAGCTGTTAATCTTTATATGACCTTAACAAAAACATTTCACGTACTCTACAAACAGCCAAATCCACATCCAAACTTCATTTGACATATCCTATAGGCTACATCAAGTCACAATGACATTCAAGTCCTTCAAACTACTAGAAGTACAAGTACAAACTCTAATATTATCTTTTTTTGCATATGAATGCATAGCTCAATAGCTCTTGTGCAATTTTTTTACTTTCACATAAACAAATAATGTATATGTGAACTTAAGCAAGCTCAAACTAGGAAGGAAGCATGCCATTTCAGAGTTTTAAGAGTATGTTCACATAAGCAAATAATGCCATTATGGTGAACTGTTTCATAAACACAAATGAAGATATAATGACAAACTATATAAAAACCTACCTTGTTCGCTACCATTCCCCAGTACATGAATTCCAGGAGCAAATGGAAGGCAAGAAATGGTACACAATCTCTAGCTGTATGCATCGTCAGAATCTTCCTCATCTACCCTCTTCAGCTTGAATATCCCAGACAAAGTAAAAGGACAGTCGTGCAAAATATAGAGAATTTTACAAAGGAAGTAGCACTCAATGCATATCATGAAATACAGCTTCTCTTTAATGGCTCCAAACGAAAAAGAAAACAACTTCAACAATTCTTTGACATTAAAAATAAACTAACAGTGCCAACCTATGAGCAATCCTATCTTTCTCTTCAAGAGCAGAATCTAACTTTAAAAAGAAAAACAGAATATAACCATAAAGTAGCACGAGGAGAGGACATTTGTGCTTACACAAATAGAAGGGAAACTAGTAGTTGTTTTAAGTTAACTGCATTGCTTCTTGATGATATTTCTCTAACTCAGCATCAAGATCTTGAGCCGACACGTTTTCAGTATTAGTCCCCCTTCCTCTTCCCCTTCCCCGTCCCCCACCACCACCACCACCACTCCTTCCAAAGCCACCACGACCACCACGTGGTCTACCCATACCACCACCTCTTCCTTGTCCACTGTCATATAAACCAATAACATTAATGGATGAAAACTTAGTTTCAGAGCAGGATTAAAACAGGCCAGATGAAAAATCTTCCAAACTTACATTCTTGGAGCTGGATTGAAATTCCTAAAAGCACCAGCAGGGGGAGGTGCAAGAAGGCCAGGAGCAGGGATATTTGCACCAATTAACTCTATCTTCATAGGTTTCCCATCCAATTGAACGTCATTGTACCTCTTCACAGCAGCAACAGCATCAGCCCTTCTTGCAAAAACGATTTCTGCTGTACCCTGTAACACACAAAACATGATTTAACAACAGGAGCACAGGACAATGAAAATTCCACAGAAATGATGGAAATATAGAGATTTTATGAGTACCTTGGATCGGCCACTCTTATCGTAATTGATAGAATATTTCTTCAGCTCACCAACTTCAGAGAAAAGCTCCTGTAAACAATTGTAGTTCATGGTCATATTAGTTCCAGTTGATGTAGAGACTAAAAGAGTGGATCAACAATGGTGGAATGTAGGCAATTAATCCATTCTAAGTTAAAACTTAACACAAGATCATCAGAACCAAAGGGTCTTAGGTCTGATGCACAGAACCACTTTGTTCTAAAGACATGTGAGACAAATATTTCACACATCATGTCTCAACCAATCTGTTAACTTTTGATGTCACTCATTTATTTCATATCACAAAATGCAACAGGGACTGAAATGTCATGGAAACAGTCCATCGAAGCAAATAACAGCAGATTTTCATCAATATGAAACCTAGGGTTTTAATTTTCTCAAAATTGAAAACTAGGGTTTTAGTGAAAACCTTTGGGGTTTGGAGAAGACCAATAAAATCAACCAACAAACAGCAAAAAGAACTGCACGTAGTAAATACCTTGATGTCCTCGTTAGAGACACCGTATTCCAAGTTGGAGACGAAAAGCTTGGTCCCGGTTTCAATGGCCGGCGCCCGTACTGGCTGATCTACAAACATCTCGTGCCCCCAAGCCAAATCGGTCGGCTGGATCTACCGATTTCAACAGAGAAAGCATCAAAATTTATACAAATCAACCACATCAACAAAAATAATAGGCATAGGCCACGGTTTTTGGTGGGAAGATGGTGGAAAAAAGAGGAAGAATACCTTTGGCATAGCGTAGGGAGCAGGGCGATTAGGAGCACGGTCGGGAAAGCGACGAGCGGGACCAGGGCCTCCGGAACGGCCACGGCCTCCACGGGATCCACCACGAGAAGATGTCTTGCTGTTTTTTATCAGATCGTCCAACGACATGTCCAATCCACTCGCCATCTTCAGTGCTAACTGCTAGAAGGTTTGTGGAGAAGACGAAAGGGGGGAATTTTAGGGCTCGAAGCTCTTGAGAGGGATGGAGCGAACTTAGCCTAGCGAAGTACCGAAAGGTGGGGGAAAAAGAAAGTATGTTATCATCTGTTTCACACAGTCGAATAGTAAAATATGCACATTCTTAGTTGAATATGAATAACTCACTCTACAACAAGGTTTCGTGGTGTAGTTGGTTATCACGTCAGTCTAACACACTGAAGGTCTCCGGTTCGAACCCGGGCGAAGCCAATTCTTTTTAAACCTCCAAACACCCTTTTTCTTTTCTATCTTGTTTCATACTTTCATCCCACGAGTACACCCAATTTGAGTTTTTGACTTGATGATGTCCAAGGTTAAGCTTGAAATTTCTGTCTTATGGGGCCTTTATCTTGTCTTAGATCACTTCGTGCTCAAGGTATAGCTATGAAGTAATTCAATGCATAATACACTTTTGTGTAAAAACGTCGATGAATATCAAAAACATCTTTGTGTGTATTTTGGGTTTTTCAAAGCAAGTGTCAAGTTATAAGTTAGTAAATGTTTCAACTATAGAGACAACACCAATATGGAGTTTGATTATATGCGTGTCACTAAGGGAGGAAGGCATCATCATTCAACTTGAATTTACACCAAGTTTTGAGTTACATTTTCCATACAGCAAAAGAGGGATGACATCAACTTAGATATTTGGACGTCAACTAGTATTTACTCCAACTAATTTTCTTGCAAGCTAAGTTAAATACGATCATTATCCTTGGGAATCTATTCACATCCCAAAAGCTTTCATCCACGAATTTCCGACTATATGCAGTGATGCACCATTTGAATCTTACCAATACAATTCGGCATAACCCAAAATTTCCAAGACAATACAAGCCATAACTAAAAAGATACGTATTAATGCACTATAATGATTAATGAAATACATTCAATCCTGAAAATATTGCTACAAACTAATACTAGTAGTACGTAATCACTACTTTTTAGATCCAAAACAAACAAACCACACAAAAAAAAACTGTCAAATAACTAGAGATAACTAATTGTGCCAAAGATCAAAAGCTCTAAGAAAAAGCACAGAAGCGGCCACAGTCAGACCCGAAAAGATAGTAGGGATGAAAAAGTCCCAACGCGACCTCATCACCATGTCAATCGGAAAGCACAGCATCTCCCCTGGCAATTCCATCGGAATTCTCACATAACCGCTCGCGCACCTTTTTGAATACTCTGACGAAGGTGAAACCGCGGCTACAAACGCCGTCTCTGGCGAGAACGACGCAACCGCCACCGTCAGAAACAGCAGCACCGTCCATATCCCGGCTTGGTAGAGCGCCGTACTCCTGGAAGCCAATCGGAGGTATATTGACTGAATCAGCGACGAAAACATGAAAGATTTCCAGATCTGAGATTTAACTTTGCAATAAAAATTACGAATGAGAATGGGAAACTAATTTAAGTAAAGAGATGAGATCAGTGCAGAGAATGTGAATGGAAACGTGATCGTCAATCTCGCAGCATTCGCGGTCGTGGCGAAATTAAAGGGATGGAGCACACGATTTATCTTCTCTCATTTTTTCCTTTTATTTTTTTAAATCGAGGATTTCGCGGATGATGCCCTCCCGATTGAAACGGTTATTGACCAGAATGTAAGAGAGTGATTGCTAAAAAAAATTCTTCAAATATCATTTCATCGATTCATCACCAGAAACTAGATTGAAAGCGAAAACCAGAAACTAAATCTAAGCGCTAGTGAATTTGGTAACCGCCTTCGTTCCCTCAGAAACGGCGTGTTTGGCGAGCTCGCCAGGAAGAACAAGACGGACAGCGGTCTGGATCTCCCGGGAGGTGATAGTCGGCTTCTTGTTGTAGCGAGCGAGCCTGGAAGACTCCTGAGCAAGCTTCTCGAAGATGTCGTTGATGAAGCTGTTCATGATTCCCATCGCCTTGCTGGAGATTCCGATGTCAGGGTGGACTTGCTTGAGGACTTTGAAGATGTAGATCTTGTAAGTCTCAACGTTCTTCTTGGACCTCTTCTTCTTCTTGTCGCCGGCGGCGCCACCTTCCTTGGGAAGCTTCTTGCCGGCCTTGGGCTTCTTCTCCGCCGGGGCCTTTTCTGCGGCCTTCTTCTCCTCCGCCGGCTTCTTCTCTGCGGGCTTCTTCTCGGCCTTTGGTGCCATTGAATTCGTCGAAGAGAGTACTGAAGATTTTGGGAGAGAGTGAAATCGAGAGAAAGCTGAGAGTTGGAAATTGATTGGGATGAAGAATTTGCCCGGTCGCGTTTCCGTTTTATAAATGAAGAAACTTCAATGTGATTGGTTGCCGTGGAGAGGTTCGGATCGATGACGTGGAAAAATGTGGAGCGATGATGAATATTAAACAGTCTTTAATCGACGGTTCTAATATGGGGTTGATTTTATTATCTAAAGCTGGTGGGGCCGCGAATAATGGGTGTATTTTTGGTCAATCCTCAAATAATTTTTGGCTCAAATTAAATTATTTGAGTTGGCGCCTGGGCGGGAAACTAAACACCCAATCCATTTGATTGTTGCATATTGTGATTTTTTTCTGTTAATTTACGCCAAACATGGGGTTAAGTCTAATAAACTTTGGTGTTGAACACCGCTATCGACCCACAAAATTACCCTATGACAGTTTTGAGTGTTATAAACTTAATACTTGTTGATATTATAAGCCAAAATGTGTTCCTATGTTTTTTTATACGAACTAGGGTTTGGGTTCACAACGTTTGGAAATGATCCATCGTAGAACATACTTGCAAGAAAATTGGTATTAGTATTCAGGGTTCGTTAGGTATTGATATCTAAGATATAAGATTTCGAATATTGTTATAAGTATAAAGATCAAAGTACGCGTATGGGAGATTGGGTGATTTGGGTCTCTTATCATAGGCCTCAATTTCAAAACAAATGGTATCTATGCTTATTACTAACACAGTAACAGCTAGTGAAGACTGAATAGTTCTAACACCATATTCAACCAATTCCATAAATTTGTTGCAAAACTACTACGATGCGACAAAGTTTCAAACAACTTCATCGTGCCTTTTGTTTCTAGGTCTAAGTTAAATATAATCAAGTCACCCATCATTTTCTTGTTTATTCCATAAGGATTGACAATTTTATGTGATATTAGGATATTGTCTTGTATAATCCTTTCATCCAGGAGATCTCATTGTAGAAGTATGAGTTTCCATGCATTGGTTTTCACCAAATGGTAACTTATATTATAACACGAATGGATGATTAATTTTCATTAAAAGTTTACTTTATTTAAAAAGGTTGTGGACAACTTTTATAAAATTTATGGTCTTACCATGTTTTGATATTTCTTGCATAACTTTGAAGGCAATGCCATTTAGGATAGGAGATTTTCTCCTTGTACTAAAGAAGGCATCCTTAATTTCTTCATTGGTTATTTGTTTAACTAATATGAAAGGCTTCATTTAATTTTAAGTTAATGAATTGTTTTAGAAACCATTACTCAAACTCCTTCATGTTTTTCCTTTGGCTAGTACATATCTTTCGTGTTATTCGTGTTCGGTCAGTCTTCACTAGTTCTTATTTCTTTCATGTTTCTAGATTATGTTTTCTCGTACAAATTTGTGAAAATATGTTACATTTGTATCCAAAACTTAAGTGTTTGCTTTTCTCCTATGTCCTTAATAAATTCTTTGGAAAGTTAGTATTGTATGATTGTCTCATCAAAGGGCAATATTACTTATCTGTTTAGTATTCATATCAAGATATTAAGTATGGGTATTATAAAACATATTTAACTTAAATGACTAAGGTTTGGCCACTAGATCTCTCTCTTACCTCCCATATATGTTTTGCTTATGTAAAGCATGGAGTGAATAGTCGAAAAATTGAGCTCTACAGAGGGAGCTTATAAAGCCAGGTAAAGAGACATGGCTCAAAACGCCGTGTCATGAGCTAGGAGAATACTATGTCCAACCTCAATTAATTAATCATATTGGTCCTTTTTAAGACAAGGCGACCAAATCAGGTTTGATCACGGGGTAGCTTTATCAATCTTAGGAGTCTGGTTCGGTCCAAAGAGAAAATTAAACTACCCCGTGATCAAACCTCAATTAAATCATATTGGTCCTTTAACGATTAAAGACAAGTTCAAGAGGTAGCTTTGTTATTTTTTCCAGCGATTAAGTCAATTTTAATTTCTACCGACTCAATTCCATGCATGTCATACCGTATTTTTTGTCACGTTATATTAAATTGGATTAAAATTAAAACAAGTACGGATATAAATCATAACCATTTTTGGTGTTTGATATATTTTAATATCAATATCAAATAGATATATTTTATCTGGTATATGGGACATTGATATACTTTGACATAAGAATGCTAGTTTGATATCTCCCCAAAAACATGTATATCAAACATATCAATCATAAGTAAAATTTAAACATGACATGTTGATATTACTTATATACATACCGAGATTTTATTATTTGGTATTGGTTCTAATAGATCCCTAAGAAATCAATATAATCCGGCCCTTATGTGATAACCATGACAAACAATTTTCAAATTACAATTTTCAAATTACAATTTTCATGAACATAAGTATCATTCATCATAAACCACATATATTTGAATTCACAAAAAATAGAGGTTTGCAAAGAAATAGAGAGCTCAAGAAAAGAAGCAAATATGAACATCTAGGATAACACCATTCCTAAATCACAATCTATTAACACCATGTTTTAGAAGTAACACATGGATAAGGTATATCTCCTCATAACAATCAAAAAAGCACACCAATTTCACTGATCCAACAGATCTGTTGGACCAGTAGCATGAAGCTCCACCTGAATACCATCTAGCTCCCTCTTGAACCTGAGCTTCGAACTTGCATAGATCATCTTGCTCCTCACACTTGAAGTGTGAGGCAACCTTCAAGTAGACAAAATGAAAGAAATCGTGCAAATTGGGTTGGCAACAATATAATGCCACAAAATTATGGTTAGTCTAATCATTGAGAAAATACATAATACCTCCATTTAGAAAATATTATCATACTAGCTCGATCTTTCTACTAGCACAAAATTGTGCTAAAGACTAAGATGGCAGTCTTTGGTGAACACAAAGAGTATTTACCAGGAAATGAAAAAGATCCTGCTTTTCTGGACATTCTCCTCCGTCACAAAATCATAGTCATAAATAGCATAGCGACATTCATCAGCTGGAAGGTTGGTTGTCAAGTCTTCTAACCTTTCATTGGGCTCTCCAACCTTTTCAACAGTTACCTTCTTTTGCTTCTCCTCAATCTTAAACACTATGAACCGATAAGTCCGTTTTGTTTTCAGCTCTAGAAACTTTAACTTACAGTCATCATCAATACCCATTCCAAATGATGCATTAGCCTAGTATAATATTTACACAAGGACGATATTAGAACTTTAGAGGGTACGTAAAATGACAAGCATTATACAAAAGGCAGCACAAGATCAATGATGTATGAAAAATAAAGATAAAAAAACAGTAGGAAATTGTCTATGTCCAACAAAACAATTCAAAACTTAACCATTATGTCACTTGTCAATTATCATTAAGCAAGCAAATAGAAAACCAGACATTCATATTTGAACAATTAGGCTACTTGGATCAAGTTAACTGACTAATAGTTATTTGGCCATGACACAACTAAGAGACTGACTTTTTTTATGATTTGAATTTGTGATTAATTAGAGCAAAGATATTATGGTCATCATCATCTCATAGATGGATAATATGTTTGAATGATACATGACAAATTGACAATGCACACATCACAACCAGTCAAAAATGTAATATTGAATCAGTCTCCTCATACCTGTTGGAACAAAACAATTTGGATTTATCTTTGCATCTTAATTATATCAAATACATGGTAGTAAATACAATAATAGAATTAGTCAAACAATAAATAAATATTTGTATTTTACGGTTTACTCTAAAGCAATTCATGATTATAATGGAGAAGGAAGCTTTCATCTAGACTAGTGGTGCATCAATCAAATACAAATTCGCATCTATACAAATGAATAGTTTTTAGAAGCTGATTCAAGGCAAGGCAAATAAAAGACAATGTAAGGTTAGGAATTAAGTTTTAATTTCCAATAAACCTTCAATTCAAGTTCAAGCACAAACAAGAAGACGATGTACACAATCAACATCCCAATCGATCCAAAATCAATTGAACAATACGAGCAAAAGGTTGGATTAATTCTTCAAAAGAGTTATCATAATCGCAAGAGGACCAAACCGAATGTATGAGCTCGAAACACAAGACCTGTAAAATTCTTCAAAACTTTCATAAATCCGGCAAAATAAACTCGAAACTTAACATATTTCATCATCTCAACCCAAACAAATCAAGATCTAGGCAACTAAATCTAAACCAAATGCATCCAAAATTCAAGATTGCAACTAGTAGGCAAATAAATCAAGCAAGCAAAATAAGAGAAAAAGTGACAGATTACCATGATCGGAGATAGATGATTTGTGGATAGGAGTAAAAGCTCCTATCTGTCGATGCCGTTTGTAATGAAAAGAGAATAAATTTGTGTGTTTGTTCATTGCAACTAAAAGGGGGCAAAACCTTGCTAAAATTTTCATGATAATGGAGACATGACAATGTATAAAACAATTGCTAAGCAATACATGTACGTAGGTTATATATGCTGTGGAAAGAGTCCATTGTGGCCTTCAACCTTCAACTTTTGCTTGTTTGATAAGGCTTTCTCTTGTGTCATTGTAATGGCAGCATGTGCATTTAATATTTGGAAAATGGAAGAAGGATTAATGGAGTTCATTTGACACAAATGATGAATGGTTGACATAACAAGCGTCTAATGATCTAGTGGACCATTTTAATTAATGGGTTTAATGTCCTTGCAATAACTAAAACTTTGTCTTGCAAGTAATTTGGTGCTCATTTTCTTGTTGAAATCGAAATCATCTATAAATGTTGTTGATCTAAGTGAATGAAGGGATGATCGAATATGTTACCGAAGTTATTCGGAGATGATCCTTGGCTCTAGAAATCATCTATCCCATCCAATATATTACATATGATGAAGGAGATTAACCTCTACATTCTTCCATATATGTCCTTATTTTCTTCTATTTGTATTCATTCTCAATTACGAACAAAAAAACCCAAAATGTTTGTATCATTTTGGCAATTTCCACCTATCGTCTACTTAATAAACTTTGTCATACCAAACCGTCAACAATTTATAACATAATACACTTTTTTAATCAACTACCCTAGTTATTTATACCAGTCAGCTTTCGCTAACAATCAACCCAAAATTTACCTCCATTAAGAGATCTTGCAAATAGTATATCCCGAAAGAAAGGATATTGTAATGTTTGATCAATTTCGGTATGTCAATTCCAATTTAAAGCAACTTAATATTTCATAATACTATTATTTTTCTTTGTGATACAAAGCAAACAATTTTACACCATCTTATTCAAAAAATATAAACAAGCATATCATTTTACAACGTTTTCCATTAATTGAATACATATAATCCTAGTAATTTACTTTGTATTTTTATGCTTAAAGATGATAATTCTGCAAAATTAAAAATAAACTGACAAGGCTTTCATTCCGACGACCTCGGCCAGTGAGTGGCCCAATGGGCTGTCAGCCTATCCGTTTGGTTAATCCAGTTCGGTAGAAGAGGGACAAAAATTTTTGAAGACAAAAAAACTAATTCTTTTTATTTATCTGTGCGTCTATTGGTCCATTTCAAACCACACGGATCCTGTACTAAACAATTCTCAACCGTCGATTAAATTACATCCAACGACTGATAGCACCCGTCTTCCCCGGGTAAGATAAGCGGGCTTTTTAGATTCAGATTTCAGCAACAACACGAAACATTATATAAACCGCCTCGCTCCTCTTCGACAAAGAACATCCATTTCCATTCCTTCCAACAAACCAACCTGATCCAGCATTTCTCCACACAAACTCAATCTGCAATGGACGCTACTAAGGGAAAGAAGGGCGCCGCCGGAAGAAAGGCCGGAGGTCCGAAGAAGAAGTCAGTCTCCCGCTCCGTCAAGGCCGGACTTCAGTTTCCGGTCGGTCGTCTCGCTCGCTACCTGAAAGTAGGCCGTTATGCTAAGCGTGTCGGTACCGGAGCTCCGATCTACATCGCCGCCGTTCTCGAGTACCTGGCCGCTGAGGTCTCCTCCTTCTCCAATCTCCGAATTTCATTTTTTTCCCCCTTCGAATGTTTTCGTTACAGATCTAATTTCTCAGATGTGAATTGAATTTGCAGGTTCTGGAGTTGGCAGGGAACGCTGCGAGAGACAACAAGAAGACGAGGATCATCCCAAGGCACATTCTGTTGGCTGTGAGGAACGATGAAGAGCTCGGAAAGCTGTTGTCTGGTGTGACCATTGCTCATGGAGGTGTGCTCCCGAACATCAACCCAGTTCTCTTGCCGAAGAAGGTTGCAGAGAAGGCGGCGAAGGAGCCTAAGTCTCCATCCAAGGCTAAGAAGTCTCCCAAGAAGGCATAGAAGATGAATCAGTAGTCTCGCTTTTGGCTGTAACATAGGTGTTAATCTTGTGTTAGGGTTTCTAGGAGGTAGAAATTGCAGTATAGGGGTAATGCTTGTGCGTCATGGGGATTGGTACTTTTTGTTGGTTTAATTGGGGCTCTGCTTTTGTTAGTGTGGAATCAATGGCCAAATTGATTCAATCCTTTTCTTCCCTAAACTGATGTAATGGTCGAGATTGTTAATGTTGATCAATGAATCGCTGTGGACTTTTGCTCCGATATTATCATTTTGTTAGGGCGCTTAGTTGTTAAAAATGCAATTTCCGCTCTCTCATTTGTTGAATTAGAGTAGTTACAAATTTTCACGGACGAGATAAGGGAGTTTTTAGTGGATTTTTATTTCTAAATGTATATATAAATTCGTTCGACTAAAAAAATCAATATATAAATTGGGGGAAACGTAATGAAGAGATTGATTAATTAACATGTCCTCAATTTGGATTGCTTTAAGCACTGACTCAGCAGAATATAAGAATCCCTAGTATGTGTAGGCTTGGATTCAAAAGAATACCTTGATTGATAGACAATTAACTTCTTATACTCTGAAACTATTCCTTACATTTAGTTTTTTTTTTTGGTCGAATCCTTACATTTAGTTTTGACATGCTTAGTTTCATTTCCACTTCTCACTACCTTGAGCGAGCTAGCAAAATGAGTTTTGACATATACAAGGACTGTATAAATGCACTAACTTGAATCTTACTTTTCAACAAACGCATCCAAGTAAACACTGTAAATTAATCTACAACTGTGAGGATATAAGAAGCACCAGATAAGGTAATAGCTTTGTATCCCAGTGTATCAATTCAAAAGGTAATTTTGTTACTACTGTAATTCACTTCACTCAAGATTCCGAACAATGGTATAATTTTCCCCCAAAAAAGGGGTAATTTTCACACACAAAAAAAAGGGGTACTCACAACTTTCACAAAAAAGGGGTGTAATTTTCCCTTTAAACAATGGTATAATCGAGCATAAACTACACAATGTTCTACAACTTGTAATTTATTACCCATATTTGAAAAAAATTCTGGTACACCGTCTTAACTAATTTGATGCTATCATCAGCTAATGCTACTTTTATAGATTGGTTTACATAGGAACAGTGGCTCCTGTTTCAGCTGTCCATCTAGCTTGAAACATCTTGATCAGAGCTGAATCCACATTTTGTATTTCATCACCAGCATTCAATGGATTATCTTCCTATCCCAATTCTGCAACATGTGCTGATGTCATCATCCAACTAAATCTAACATACTAAAGCAATAAGGAAGGGAATGAATTAATATGGATGGGAGGAGTTCTGCCTGATGAGGCGAATTGTTCACAATCACAACAGAATTTGCAAGCACTTAGCTTCAGGCGAATTGTTCCAACTAAATCCATACTCAATTCCTGCCCTGCTCATTTCTCCACCCTGACCATGGCCAATAGCCCCTGCTGCAAATAGAATAAGAACCAAGGTTCAGTTGTATTATTCGGGTTTACATTTTCTCAAGTATGTGTATCAGTGTATGTGTTCATTTTATCCCAGACAAGTACAAAATTGATTCACATTTCTAATATGGATGAAAAGGCGAGTCAATAATCAGAGTATGACAGTTGAGATTGCTTTCATATGTTCATCAACTAAATAGAACAAGCGAATTGATTTACCGTTACCTTTGAGCCTCTCACTTAATCCAGCCAAATGCTTCATAGCTTTCCCCTTCCATGCTTCTTCAAAACCAGCAAGTTCATCTGCAAATAATGCACATCCATCATTGATCAATATTATTTATAGAATATTAAAATCTATCAGCTGCATATCCACTTAAGCATGATAGTACCTTCATCATGGTTGTACAATGTCTGCAAAATGTCAACTCTTCCATCTTAATTCAGACTCCGTGCTAATGTATGGCCCTATTAAACCAAACGGCCATGCTTTAATTTAAAATAAACTACACAGATTTTAATCTGTAGTATCTTGATTAAACAAGAGAGAAGAGGAATTGAGAACACTGCTGTTAACTCTTATCTTGCTTACCTTGTTATGCAGACTCCTTGTTCTCATCAAATGTTACCTTAACCACGAGATTTATCAAAAGTTAAGCAAAAGTGCAAAACTTGGCAAGAATGACAGATAACGGGACAATAACACACAAACAGGTAAAAATAACTACAATGGAAGGTGAAGGATTGAGTTTGTGGCAATAAAAAAAATTGCAATTCTCTCCCAAGTTCTTACTCCATCATTTCCTGATGTTCTGGTGGAAGGTTTAATATAATATGATCCATTGCACCACCATATGTAACAGTAGAACTATAAAGGTGAAGGATTGAGTTTGTGGTTGTGACAATAAATTTTTCATTCTGCTGTACTCATTCCTAAACTGTGCGCCTTTATGTTTCCTCTGCAACCAAACCAACAACTACTAAGAAAATACATATAACATATCTTAGACGGAGGAATAAACTTGTCGCACTCGTACCTTCAGCATCATCAATGAGAACCTCATCAACTACTGTGCTTTCTGGGTATGTCTTTCGTCTCCGTAGCACCATCATCTTTTGCCTTTTCATCATCTGGATCTAGTTCTTCAATTATTGGGCCCCCTACGCCTGTTAGTCTGTAACTGGACATGCGCAAAAGGAATAGACTGTTAATGTTCCAGGAATCCTGCAGCCTGCAGGTGCATCTGCATACAGACTCACACCAGCACCAAAAAAGCTAGTCTCATGCTCCATTGCTCCTAAAATGAATTTCTTCTAAAAGGACGCATGAAGAAAGGATCATCAAATGGATCCATTCCACCAAAAGCATTAGAGATCAAACTTATATGGCCTCCAAAGCCACCAAATCCAGCAAAAGGGTCACCAAAACCAAAGAAGTTATCCCTGCCTATCTTGATTGAGCTAGCAAACTGAGTTTTGACACATACAATGTAGTACTATATAACTCCACTAACTTGAATCTTACCTTTCAACAAATACATCCAAGTAAACTCAGTGCAATCATCTACAACTGTGCGGTAACACGAAGCACCAATTAAGGTAACAGCTATGTATGAACCCCAAACATCAAGGTGTAGTTTTGTTACTAAATCTCTTCTCTTAGAGATTCTTAAATCTTAACAACGTTTTGCCAGTACACAACTTTCACAGAAAAAAAGTTTAATCCAAAAGAGACTTGCACCAATCTAGGTTCCCTTTGAACAATGGTATAACCCCTAGCATAAACTACACCAAGTTCTACCACTTGATTTCATTACACACACTTGACGAAAATTCTGGTACACAGTCTTAACTATATTGATGATATATCATCAGCTAATGCTACTTTTATAGATTTACTTAACAACCCTTTAGAAGCAAATAATCCTTCATTTAATATCATGTGATCAGTGGCTCTCCTGTTTCATCTATCCATTTATTATAATCTGAAGAACAAATAGACAAAATGCTAGAAAAGTTCCTGTTACATGCAAAATTTCCAGACAAAAGATGGCACATCTCTGGCTTGAAGCATCTTGATCAGAGCTGAATCAACATTTTGCATTTCATCTTGGATATTTTACTGCTTAACATTTAGTCAATACTCAAATTACTTAGGCTGAGGCAAGTTCTGCAGTGGAATTTTAGTCCATGGTTGGACATTTATAGCTAGGGAGGCAAAATTTACTCTTATCTACACTGACTTTATCAAGGATGAGACAGATTATTAGTACAATTTAAGCATCTTGGACCTCATATTCTCACCTTGTATATATGCAATATATGAACAAATTAAAGAAAAGAGGGAAATGGGATTATTCATGTCTGCTACTATCAATTTGTAAGTTATGTACATTCTTAAAATAGGTTAGAATTGTAAACATTGCTAGCCCAGTTTACTAACTCATAGTATTTCTCACACTCTGAATCTGAGTTTACAGAGAAGCAAAAATTCCAAAAATCTTTCAATTGAATCTAACAAACTATTAAGTAGCTTACATAAGGTTAAACCCAAGCTACCTAATATAATCATCTTGGACAGGGTTCACCACTAAATACATTTTATATCCCTCCCCCTCAAGTAGGACTAGGTTCAGAATTTTCCAATTGCTGAACTTCATTTTAGTGGTTTAATATGAACATCCGCTAGATGATGTGCAAACTTAATGTAGGAAGTTGTTAAAATTTATGATTTATTTTATAAGACACATTACTCACTCAAAGACCATGCTGCAAATTTACATGGCCCCAATTCCCATCACCATACTCACCAATTCAGCAGAATAAAATAATCCCCAATTGAGTGTACCTTTCAAATAGCTGACAGAATGTAATGCAGCTTGGAGGTGACGTTCACTTAAGGATCTGAGGATCTGAGGATCTGACTCTAGTGCTGAACCAAATATAATCTGTCAAGTATAGAAATATTGAGATATAATAATCTTTCAACTAACCTTCTATAACCTCTGGTTCATCCAATAATTTGCCATCATCAATAGACAAATTAAGCCTCACTGAAATGGAAACTTACTACTTAGAAGGTTTTCAATCTGGATGAAAAGTATATTTTAGAATCCAGTATGTATTTCTTGGATTCAGCACAGTCCCTTACTCATACCTTGCTATTTCAATTACAAAAATGCTTATGAATCCCACCCATGTCCTTGATAGTTAAACTACTATCCAATCCTGACATTCTTTTCTCAATCATAACTTCATCATTTCTTGTAAGTAACACATAACTCATATAAACAAGAGATATTGCTATCAAGTACAAGTAAACCTAGTGTAATTATCTATGACTGAGGATATAAGCACTAGAAAACTTAAAGAGATCTTGTATGGACGCCAAACATCAAGGTGCATCAATTCCATATGTACTTTTGCTATTCAATAACTTATCTCAAATTAGTCATATAGTATTTAGCTAGTACAAAACTTTCACATAAAAATCTGAACTCAAAAGAGACTTGCTCCAATCTAAGTATTGTAATTTGCCCTTTGAATAATGGCATAACCTTGCATGAACTATACTGAGTTCTACCCTTGTGTATTACAGACGTTTGAACAAAATTTCAGCAATCTAGTTTAAACTATACAGGATGTACATCTGGAGAACAAATAGCCAAAACACAAAAACAGTTCATGTAAAATGCAAAATTTCTAGGTGAAGAAGACACATCTCTGGTTTTGAAACATACATCACTTCTTTACATACTACATTAACAATTTTGAAACATACATCACTTCTTTACATACTACATTAACAAGAGTTCATGAATCCACATTTTGAATTGATGTCACTAGCATCCAACAGGGGCAGATGATATCATTCAACTAAAAAGGCTGAGCCAAATAAGTAAAAATTCAAGCATTCTTCAAGGAAACACAAGTTTTGCAGTGAAAGATCAATCTTCATTACTTGTAAGCACAATATTAGAAACAAGATGTGCTATTACTTGTACAACAAGAAGATATCAAATTGTAGCATCAAAGAAAAAGGTGAGGCTACTATTAAATCTATATCATCTACGTTAAAATTAGGTTCTTCCTCTAAAACATATAATCCACAAGCCCACAATTGTTCACCTCATCAATCGAATTGAATAGAACCACAAAACGCAACAAAAGATAAAAGGACAAGTAACGATTGAAACTGAAATCTAACCAGAATATATTGCATATCATATCTGTATTGAGAAGATACAGAACAGACTTAGTACCGAGATTGTTATACGCAACCAAAACACAAGCAACAAGATTTAAGAAAGTTCATATCCGCATATTAAAACCTAATCCTACAATCTAACTAAAATCACAAGACCGACAGAGGAGAGTAAAGCATTCACATATCCATAGAACAGAAACCCTAGATAGCTCCCGGAACAAACCAGACCTAAATTCAACGCATCTAAGCACTGGTGAACTTGGTCACAGCCTTGGTTCCTTCAGAAACGGCGTGCTTCGCAAGCTCTCCGGGGAGAACAAGACGAACGGCGGTCTGGATCTCCCGGGAGGTGATAGTCGGCTTCTTGTTGTAGCGAGCGAGCCTGGAAGATTCCTGCGCAAGCTTCTCGAAGATGTCGTTGATGAAGCTGTTCATGATCCCCATGGCCTTGCTAGAGATCCCGATGTCAGGGTGAACCTGCTTCAAGACCTTAAAGATGTAGATCTTGTAAGTCTCGACGCTCTTCTTCGTCCTCTTTTTCTTCTTGTCGCCGGCGGCGCCTCCTTCCTTCGGCAGCTTCTTCCCGGCCTTGGGCTTCTTCTCTGCCGGAGCCTTCTCGGCGGTCTTCTTCTCCTCTGCGGGCTTCTTCTCCGCTGGCTTCTTCTCGGCCTTTGGTGCCATGGTTGTCGGTTTGGGGTTTGGGGATTGAGGAGAGTTGTTTAATCAGGACGGAAGATTGAAGAAGAGATAAGAATGTGTTGAAGAGTAAAGGGGTTGTTAAATCATTATATATAGAACGCGAGTAGAATTCTGATTGGTGTTTCCCGTTTCACTCGGATCCATGACGTGGCATAATCTTGACGGTCGATTATATTCTAACGTCGTTGATCAAATCGGGAGTGGGTTTAAAAGCGTGGGAACTCGGGAAATTAGAAATTTTGTGCGCCCGCGCCCTAAAATTTGGGGGGTTTCTAGATTGGACCTAGTAATTGAAATTAATCACAAAATGGGCCTCAGGCCCAGCCCAAAAGTCTAATAACTCAACGATTGCTGGTGAGACGGAAAGAGTCATCGTACTATCGCCGTCGACCTCCATAGCTGCCAGGTGAACTTCTTCAAATCGATCATTGATACCGTAAATTAGGCTCGTTTGGTGTGGATTTGCATTTGGTGTAAGAATTTTATGATGAATTGATATCGTTATTGTCGCAATTAGTTACCGAATTGTTAAATTATGCTTCTGTTGTTTAACCAGTGAGAGTGCTCAAGGACAAAGAAGAGTAGCAGAGAATTGGTATATATTTGTGAGTTTGATGTTTTGAAGTGCTCTTAAAATGAGTAGAATTGGGAGAAGATTTGCGTGCTTCACCACTTGTAACCCTTATTTCTCCAAGATTCGATCTTTCTCTAAGCTGTTTGTAAGCAGTGAGTTCTTTTTCTCCCTCTTGTCTGTTTGTGTTCTTAAAACTCTAGGCTTTGAATTAATATTGTTTTTGAAATTTGTATTCCTGATTTGTAGCAAATTTCTGTTGAATTATGTAATTTGGAACAGGGCTTTCATTTTACACAACTGATGAAGAACTCAACAAAATGTTTTCGCCATTTGGGGAAGTTAAAGAAGGTTGATACTAATACTTAAACCTTCTTGCTATGTGGTTTTGTATTTCTTCTTGAGTTCCTCGTATTAGATCATGTTCTTTGGCGAAATTCGTGATTGGTTGCTCTTGTCATGCATTTGATTCATCTGCAGCTAGGTTAGTGTTTGATCCACAAACACAGAGACCCAAAGGCTTCGGTTTTGTCACATTTGATACTGAAGAAGAGGCTCAAAAGGCAATGAAGGCTTTAAATGGCACGGTATTGTTTCCACTTTCTATAGATTTCGCCATTTCGGAGCAACCTCATTTGAAATGGTCTATTCTTTGGCATTGTTATCATATTCAAATGATGTGCTTGCATTTCTTCACTGCTTCTATAAGTGAAGATCACATGTTCTGTCCAGGAAACATTAGAGGATCACCTATTACACTGGGCTGTGTTTTTTTTTTTCTTCCAAAAAAGTATGTTTTACATCATTGGAGAAAACCTGATCTTCTTCATCTGAATTTGTTTATAGATAGTACGTGGGCGTCTGATCTTAGTGGAGCCTGTGAAGGCTAAGGCAGACGAGTGAAATTCTGCGTGACACAACGGATTTCAGCCAGCTAGTAATTTCCACAAAGGTGAAGAATCTTCATCTACTCCGAAGCTGATCTGTTTTAGGAGTTGATGTATACAGAATCTACAAGCATGGAGCTTGCTTAGTGACGAGAAATGACACCAATTGAAATTTGTAAGCCGATGTCATATTGTAATCTTGCTCTGCTAACAATCCATGCAATGTGCAGTTGATTTGAAGCATTGTAATTTTTCATGATTGGATAATAATACTCTTGCCAGCTTTTAATAGCAATAAGATGCAAGTGAAGTCCTATTACAACAACCCAAATGTAGCCGAAAATGAGGATTGAAGGATATAAGCTTGCTTTTTCTGCTCCTTTCTCCTCTCTTTCTACAGGTACAAGCTTTATGAACACAGCTTGATTTGTAGAAACAAAAATCTAGCCTTAAGGACAGAAAAAAGATAGAAAAAATCTCCATACCAAACCAAATATTTGCCAAAGGATGTTCAGTTGCCCCAGTCAACTGCTTGCTTGTTTTGCATCTCTAATCTCTATCAAATTTCTTCTTCTTTCTCTTCTTCTTCATCTTGATCACTCTTGATTGCTGATTGCAATGGAAAAAAAAATACAGGAGAATGGATTGCAACAAAAGCTGGGTTTTTTTTAGGGTGATGGAGAGAATTGGGGTTACAATTGATTGGTTTAGGGTGGAGGAGGGATCTTCTAAGCATATGCCTTAATCCAATCATAATCTTTTCTGTCCCACCACCTTGTCACTTACATGTTCAGCCTTTCTTTTTATCTGTCATGTTAAAGACTTAAAGTGCGTGCAATTGTGGGAATCTATCCAAGTTTGTGTATTTCTTTTCATCCTCCTATTATAATTGCCGGAAACTGATTTGTACTGTACCAGTTAATTGAGGTTATGGATATGGAGATGTCATAAGTAGAAAACTATACACGGTTTCGAATTGTTCAATTTTTTTTGGATTAATATAAGAAATAAATATTTTGTTGACACTTGTTGGTTTCATGAAGCACAAGAATAACACCAGCAAGTGACCTCGATCAGCACCTCCTATAATATAACATCAGCATGTGACATCAGCACTATTGTAGAATAATCCTATAACATGAGCACTAATTGAGTCAATGTACAAGGCATTTTAATCATATTGACTCTAAAATACTCGTTACATCAATCATCTTAACTTTTATGTTGACCAAGTCCACACTCCGGGTCCATCATAACATTGATGCATGCCTAAACACTTGCACTTAACTATAGATTTTGTTGTCGTCTTTAATTACTTGCTATATCTAACCTTGGTTGGGAAGGTGTCTTGCATGTGTGTTGCTCGAACATGACTCAAATAGGTTCATCTAAGTGTGGCTCCACTCGGTCAAGGTGACTCCGTGATAGGATGTGGTTGGCCCACCAGAAAAAAAAATTTAATCTTAAAACACCAATCAAATTATCAAAATACCCTTAAACGTACTTAAGTACAACAACGTAAGTTCTCTTTCTTTTTTCTCTAAAACATATGTATCAATCTTATTTATATTGTGTGCGTAATACATCTTATACTTGAAACTTTTCTACCAATAAAAAACCATCTTATATATATTAACAATAACAATAGACCATTATATGTTCTTCGTTCCTCTACATATTAAACTGAAAACCTAAGCAATAGTATGGATCCTATTTTCTTACGCTATAAATCTTTTTAAACACATATCGAAATAACTAGCCGCAAAAAATGGAGCACTCATCCATGGCCATGGGTGGAGGTAAGTTCAAATCAAAGTTCAAAACCACTCGCTTGCTCATATTGGATTTGCTTAAAATATGTTCGCCATCATTCTTCTCCACTTCGCCATCATTATTATTGTATCTTTAACGTATTGTCAATTGTGTATGGAATTAATGTAAAATTGATAAGGGGTGATTGATTTGGCTGACTATTTATACACAAGGGTTGTTGCGTAAGAGATTATTAGTTTGACACATTCAAATTTTTGTTGGTCAAGTTAATTGCACGTTCAATAAATCTATGTAGATTGTGAATGTTTTTAATTAGGTTTTAGGATATAAATTAGTTAGATCATAAGTGAGAAACTTCATAAAAAGCTTATAGCAAATAAATTCTTATGTTACGTTACATCCGGCCAACTTCTACGTTGAATGTGAAAAGTAGACGCGGCAAATGGCAATGTTTGTGGTGGTTTCTTCTTCTAGCTAGTCTTAGGTCTGTCTTTATTTAATTAACCTTGGAATTATGAAATTCCAGGAAGAAATAATATTGGTTCAGTTTTAAGTTTACAAATTCAAGTGAATAAATGAAATTATAGCATATGAAAGTATAATATTGTTCAATCAGTTTAAAAATGTCACAACTTCAAATGAATAATAGGTGTTATCAGCTATTAAGCAATTGGACATCTTTAACGTTGTTTGTGCAAGTGAAAGAGTACGTCACATTGATTCAATTCAACCAAAATAAACAAAAAGAGTACGTCACATTGATTCAATTCAACCAAAATAAACAAAAAGAGTACGTCACATTGAGGTTTGAATTATCAGTCAAGGGGTGTCAATCGGAGTCTTATATATGTTGGAATAAACACGGTTTAACCACGAATTACAGGCTGTGCTAGATAGAACCCCCCTTTTTTTGGTAGAATATATGTGTTTTGACCCGAAACTTGTTTGATTCAATTAATAATTTTTAAAATTAAGGTGAATGATAATTTTTATATCATGTGAAAGTAACTATATCCTTAAAATCTGATTATTTTAATATATAGAAGGTAAATAAAAGTTAAACTAAAAACTTTCGCACGCATAAAATAAATACATAAAAGTTGAGCTAGCTAGAAAAACTTATAAGAATATTGGCAACTTAGATTATCAAATGCATTGTCGTGTTGGATTGACATGTATCTACATGTAAAATGAATATTATTTATTTGGGTCCACAACTCCACATAAAAAAAAAAAGTTAAAATGTAAAAGGAGATTTTAATTGTCAATTGGGTCTATTAATTAATTATGATGACTTGACTATAAAATAATTAAGCTGTGTAGTTAAAATGTAAAAAGAGATATTGCCAACTAAGCTATAAAGACTTAGAATAATCAAACTTTGTTTGGTATGAAGAAAATGCCAAACTTTGTTTGATAAGAGGAAAATGTCTTGGATGTACGATGTATGTATAGACAATCAGAATAATTTAGATTGCATTACGAAATCTCAAGCTTCAAAATAAATTTTGAAATGGTATTAGGCTTCTAAAATTAATCTTTAGCCACATCAATACAACACTGCATTAATCACGCACATTTGCATCACATTCTTACCTTAATATTGGACTTATATGCGCACATACGAGAAATAATATTGTGTTAATTACCTCGTGTATACTTACATCAGTGCGACATCTACTTGTAAAATGAATACGAAGTATTATTTACTCGGGCCCACATAAAAAAAACCAGACACTTAAAATGTAAGAGGAGATCTTAAGTTTCAACTATGTTATGATGATTTGACTATAAAATAATTTCATGCGTGATTGAAATGTAAAAAGAGACCTTACCAATTAAGTTATGAAGACTTGACTATAGAATAATTAAACTTTTTTTATATGAGAAAAATGCCTTGATATATAATGTATCTATAGACTATTAGAATGATTTAGATTTCATTATAAAACCTCAAGTTTCAAAATTTATTCTGAAACGATATAATTAGCTTCTAAATTTAATATTGTAGCCACATCATTACAACAATATATATAATACTCCATTCACACACATTTTCATCACATTCTTACCTCGATATTGGACTTGTATAGTTAATTTTTAAAAAGTACTTTTTTTAAGAAAGCTTACTTAATTATTTATCATGATATTTGTTAAATGTAATTGAGATTTACAAACTTCAAGACGAAAAAAGTAATTTTTTTGTAGAAAGACAAAAAAAACGTATGCTTATTGATAAAAATAAATAAATTTTAGAACTAAATATAGCAAGACCAATGCATCGAAATTCATTCATTGAATGCACATATGTCTACCATGGGCGACCGTCGGGCGATTTCCGGCTGAGCCCCGCCGTTCACCTGATTTCTCCCTTTTCCGTTACTTCCCCCTCCCTCTCTCTACTATTCACCTCCCCTAACCCTCCCCTTGCCCTCACGGCATAAAGCCCTCTCGGCAAAACCACCCTATTGCAACAAAGATCCCTCGGGAGCAATTTGATAAGACGATGGCGAAAGGAAAGACGACAGGAAGGAAGAAGAAGATAGAGGGATCTGCTAGTAAGCAAAAAGCGAATGACCAAGGAAACAAGGATTCTCTGGAGCTGTCAGTAGAAGCAATTCGAGCGAACAATAGGAGGATTCTGAGAAGCTCGATTCATGAGTCGAATCAGAAAATTGAAGGAAGCAAGGCAGGAAATGAGAAGATTGAAGAAGAGGCGTCGAAAACGGTAGATGTAGTTGAGGAAACTGAGGAAGGAGACCCATATCCGGAAGAAGCTGGAAGCTCCAATGAGGAAACTGAAGCTAAAAAGGTTCAGAAAATGCAGCAAGCAAAAGAAACAGAAGCTGAACATCCAGAAAAGGGGCAAGGAGATAACTTGGAGACAATGAATAGGAAACCGACGTTTAGAGAAGCACTTGCAGGGAATAGAGCAAATGTGAATGGCAGGAGGTTGAATTTTGTTGAAGGACTAGAAGATGGGGTTATCAAGTTCACCAAAAAGGAGGTTGAAAAGACGACTGAGAAGTGGAAGAAGAGCCTCGTTGGAATGGTAGCAGGTTCAAAAATCCCATTCAACTTCATCCAAAATTTTGTGAATGCTAGATGGAAGGGCATACAAACTCCTAAAGTTGTCATGACCGATTCAGGAGTGATTGTGTTTAAGTTTGAAAAAGAGGAAGATTTAGAATGGGTGCTCACTAATGGACCATGGATGGTTGGGGGAGTGAGGCCATTGGCTCTTAAAAGGTGGAGTGAAGGAATGAAGCTGGATCCAACAACTTTTGAAACAACTCAAGTGTGGATGAACATACCAAACCTAGATGTAAGGTTCTGGGAAGATGAATTTTTTGAGAGAATAGGAAGTGCAGTTGGGAAACCTGTTATAGTTGACAAAGTAACACAAAATCAAGAGAGGCTCTCATTTGCAAGAATGTTGGTGGAAATTTCAGCGAAGAAACCGTTGAAAAATGAGGTTACTTTCCTAGGAGAGGATAGGGAAAAGATTGTTCAACCTTTGAGCTATGAATGGATTCCACCAAAATGTGAAGATTGTAGGGTGTTTGGTCATATACAAGGAGAATGTAGTCGAAAGAGGGAAGTGAATTGGCAGAGCAACCTCAATAGGAATAGACAACCAACAAAGGTGTGGGTGAAGAAACATGGAAATCAGAAAAATCAGCAGGCACCAGTAGTTGTAGTAAAGCAAAATGGAAAAGCAAAGGGGAATGTTGAGGAAAGAATAAGTGTGGAAGAAGTCAGTAAAAGCCATGCTGGTTCAGGAGCCAACAAAGGAGAAAATCAGCAAGAGTCTGGGTGGCAACAGGTGAGATCAGGTAGTGGAAAATTGAATGCAGACCAGAACAAAAAGTTGAAAGGCAAGGAAATGGTGATCGATAATTCAAAATTTACTGTGCTTAGCAGAGGAATGGAGGGATTGGAAGATGCAGGGGATGTGGTTGATAATGATGCAATCCTTCCTAATGCATAGCTTTACAATTGCTAGTTGGAATATTAGGGGGCTCAATGAGCCTTCTAAGTGTGATTTTGTAAATATGATGGTAAGAAACTATGGAGTAGATGTTTTAGCAGTGTTGGAAACAAGAGTAAGGGAAAATAGAATTGAAGACGTGTCTAGACAGGTCCTTAGAGGGTGGCAGAGGAGTAGTAAATGCATTGGAAATAATGGAAGAATATGGGTCTTTTGGAAGCCGTACGATATAGATGAATTTGATATTAAGATAGAATCAAGCCAGTTAATTCACTGTTCCATCAGCTCAAGAAAGTTACAAAAACCAATAAAGGTGTCCTTTGTGTATGCCTCAAATGATAATAATGAACGCCTGCGTCTATGGGGGATGATTGATCGGATTACAGGTCTTGTTGGAAGTGAACCATGGATCCTAATGGGAGACTTCAACGCCATAAGGGATGCAAAGGAGAAGTACTCAGAAAGAGAGAAAAACACAAGATACTGTAAGGAGTTTTCAGCATGCACAGATAGAAATGGAATCACTGATTTGCAGTTCACTGGGGCTTTTTATACATGGTCAAATAAACATATTGATGGCACCAGGATAATGTGCAAACTTGACAGAGTAATGGCTAACCAGGGATGGATTGATGAATTCAAAGACTATGTGGTGGAGTTTGGAGAACCTGAATGCTCAGATCACAGTCCTGCAGTGTTGAGAATCCAAGGGAGTCAAGACAAAGAAAGAGTGCCATTCAGATTCAATAATGTCTGGGCAGATCATCAGAACTTCCTTGAGATTGTAAAACAAGAGTGGATCAGGAATGAAGTTAGAGGAGTAAAGATGTACAAAATGGTGAAGAAATTAAAGAGTCTGAAAAAAGCCACTGAAGAACCTGCAGAAAAGGAATCTAGACAAAGAGGAGGAGGAAGTTCAGGACAATCATAAAAGACTGAAAATAGTGCAGAGAGAAATTCAGAGTAGACCATTAGATCAAGGACTAGCTCAGGTGGAGAAAGAAGTGTTGGAGAAACTGAAAGGGGCAATAAGGAGAAGAAGAATCTTACTACAACAACAAGCTAAGTTACATTGGCTCAAATACCAAGATTGTTGTAGCAGTTTCTTCTATAATAGCATCAAGCAAAGGCACTCAAAAAGAAACATCAAAGCCTTGAAGGATGATCACGGCTCGATTGTCACAGAAAATAAAGCTATTAAAAGGTTGATTGTTAAGCATTTTGAGGACACGCTTGGCACAAGAAAAGAATGCAGGGAAGCTGATATGTCAATTGTTGGATCATAATCGGTTAGCAGTGAGCTTGGGAACTGGCAATTAAGCTGTTCCCAAGGCAGCGGAAGTAAATAATCGCAAGTAATAAAAACAGTTAAGGGGACAGTTCCTTTATAGAGGAACCCCACTACAACCAACTAGTTGTATGGGTAAACCTCTACCTCCGCTTGGAGGATTTTGAATGACTTACTTATATTGATTGCTTTGTTCCTTAGTTACACAGCCGGATTTACACTTCTCTGTTCCTACAAGTTCTTCCTAACTCTAGCAACACTAGTAAATCCTCTCAACTGAGTTCCTAAGCTCACAACAGCAAAACACAAGTAACTCAAACCTTACGCTGACTTCTCAGTTCCCTTGCTCCAGGGAACTTCAGCTTCACCGTCGTCGAGATCACACACTCGCCGGCGGGGACTTCTCTTCCTTTTCTTTCTTTTCTCAGATGTGGGTGTTTTGTAAGTTCTGGGAGAAGTACTCAGACCGAGTACTATTCATTTGGCTTTATAGTCCATTTGTCTTGGGCAGTAGCATCTTTCGTTTGTGTCCAAAATGCCCTTTGCTTGATGCCCAAGTTGTACTTTCTTCACATGTGACTTTGGTTTGAACTAGGTCAACTTCTTGAATCAATCGGACCGTTGGATGAAGCGTGACAGTCTGATCCTCAGACTGTTCCCTCTGGCTGTCTGAGACAGGATCCCGCGATCTGCGCTGAACGGTCGTTGTCTTCACATGTGAGTTCCCATTTCATGGGAACTGACTTCTTCAGAGTTCCCTTGATGGAAACTCTTCATCGTTGTAAGCTTGTGTCTTCTTGTTTGTTTCTTGGAGTTCCCACTTCATGGGAACTTTCCTCTTCAGAGTTCCCTTGATGGAAACTCTTCATTGTGGCTAGCAGTGGCTTTGTCATTCATAGGGGTTCTTTGCTGTACCTGTGTTCCTTAGAAATACTTGAACAAACCACATTAGTTCCCTATGGTGTTTGTCATTATCAAAACTTAAAGAGGAGTGAATCGTTGATCCGTTGCTTAGAACCAGAGGTCCCAACAACGTTCCGTTGCTTAGAACCAGAGGTCCCAACAACGTTCCGTTGCTTAGAACCAGAGGTCCCAACAACGTCCCAACAATTTCCCCCTTTTTGATGATGACAAACCCATCACAAAAAAATGCAAATATTTCAATGGATGATATGCTGATGAGTTCCTAAGTATGATTTTGGGAAATCACTCATAGTGAGACATTTAGATTTAGGGAGCCACTTCTGGTGAGACACATAGTTCCTATTAGGCTTTTTATGCAATTGTTCCCCCTTAGCTTATGCGTGGTCTGTGATGACTTAAACTTTGAACTCATCTCACATTTTTTATCTTTCCCCCTTTTGACATCATCGAAAATCAAGCAAAGCAATATTAGGAAAGAATGGAACACGCAATCAAAATAAAGACCATTTCATTACTTAAGAGAATATGTACAATGGGAACCCAAGTACAATTTTGTGGTCATTTTTTGGATTAAGGGAACAAGAAGGGAGAGATCATGGGCTCTGAGGGAACAAGGCGTCACAAAGGCGCGTAAGGACTTGTGTAAGTTTTTCTTGTCCTCTGGCCAATACGGCCTGGTCCCTAGCAATCTGATCGAGGGTGTTGGCGATGCGGAGCAACACTGGAGAGTTCCCCTCTTGTGTACCAGACTCTAGGGGAGCCTCCTCCTCTACAGGCTCCGAGTGCCTCATCTTCTGGGCAACTGTAATGTCCAGTTCCCTTCCAAGCTCGATTTCTTCTTTAGAGGCATCGTAGAGACCCTCTTTTTGTAGGAGCTTCTTGATCAGCCCGGAGTAGGGGAGGGAATGGGACTTGGAGGCCATGCACTTTTCCATGTGCCCAAGGATAATTCGGGGAAGATTTATGGGCTTCTTGAGGAGGAAGTGGTAGAGGATGATGGCATCGGGGATGTTGACGACCAGACGCTTTTCTTGGCGGGGGACCACCACGTTGATAATGAATTGGTGAGCGAGCTTGGCAACCAAGGACAGATGATGCGTCGAGTGGACCTTAGAGGGAACCCGACCCTCAAAAATTGTGTTGTACACCTCGGCGCTGTTGAAGTCACCCCAGAGCTTGCTGGGCAACTCGCTAAGCCCTTGACCAGGGACCTGGAGTTGAAGGCGGATCGTAGACGTTGTAAAAATGAACTCGTCGCCTTCGTGGGAGAGAGTTCCCTGAGTGCCGTCGTTGGTGATAGTGAAGTTGTTGTAGAATTGACGCACTTGTGAGGGATCTACGCTCACAGTTTCTTGGCAGAGTCTCTCCCAGCCCTGGGCCTTGATCAGTTCCCATAGTTCCTCCAGACCATTTTCAGTCAGCGCCTCTTGGGAAACTATGAGGTGATGGAGAAGCTTTCGGCGCTCACTGACATGATGCTTGGTGGTCCCCTTCCCCTTTTTGGACTTGCTTTTGGATTTGTTCCCCCTAGAGACCGTGCGAGGTCCTTTCTGCTGAGGGGGTGCAGCCGCTTCGATCATAAGCACGCGGTCCCTTGGTGGTGGGGAACTCGCGGACACCACCATTTGGTGTCCAGGTGTAGGGATGCGTGCTGGCTCCTTTGTAGCTGGAGCTTCTTCTTCTTCTTCGACCTCATCATGGGAGGTCCCTTCTTCCTCGGAGGAGCTCGAACCCGAGCCCTCCGCGTCATCTCCAGGATGACTTGTTGTTGCCTCAGCACCTCCAACTGGTGCGAGGTCCCTTGTCTCTGTTGGCTCTTGAGGAGCAACCTTTTCTGGGGACTTTGTCCCTTGGGAGACTGTGTGCTCAGAGGGACCCCTGTTGAGTTCTTCCTCGATGGCCTTGAGCTGGGCTTCCTCCTCCAAAGTTCCCATGATGATTGGAGGAGGGTCCTTGGTCATTTTGCCGATGACCACAGAAAGAGGAAGATCGTCGTCGTCTGAGGAGAGGGCGACAGTACTTTTGGATGGTGAGGGAGAAGGGAGTTTGGTGGTGGTGGGAGACGTGATGGAAGAGGGGAGAGGAGAGGAAGGAATAGGGGTTGTGAGTTGAGTAGAAGGAGGAGGAAGGGATCTGTGGTCCTGTGGAGGAGAGATCCCCGAAGCAGAGATGGGAGTGGTGGAAATGTGTTTTGGTGAGGAAGGAGAAGGTGGTTGGGATGTTGGAGTTCCCATCGTGGTGGGAACTGGAGGAGGTCCCTCGATTTGAAGAGGAGGGATGGAGGAGGAAGAGGGAGGTAGACTCTGGGATTCGGAGTTCCCAACGTCGGAAGGAAAGGGGTAGGGAGGTTTGGGAGCACAAGAACTCTCCTTGGAGCAGTTCAGGTAGTCCTCAAAGCGGAAGAAAGCCTTCTTTCTGGGCTCCGAAAATTCAGAGGCCTCAGAGTGTTTACGCTTTTTGGATTTTGAGGGGTCGTGGGAGTGTTTGGATTTTTTGGATTTTGAGGGATCTTTTGATGAATGACGATGTTTGGATGAGTGGCGATGTTTGGATTTACGGGGTTTTTCATTGATGGAGGGGCGAGCATCTCCGAAGTTGTCAACGATGACAACTCCGGAGGAGGTGTTGGTGGTTGGAGGTGGAAGAGGAAGAGATTCGGAGGAGGAAGAGGTCCAGGAGACGGTTTCATCGACCTGAGGAGGAGGAGGGGGCAAGAAGGGGCTTACTTGATTGTATAGCCCTTGAATGAGGACATCCTTCATGGTTGGGTCTTGTTCTTGCTCAATCTCGTTCAGTTGAGTGATGAAAAGAGTGCGAGGATTGGCAAGTACCCACTCTTTGATTTGTGCGAATGTGTGTTGAGGGGCCATTTTTGTAAGAATTTGGGAGGTTTTGGAGGTTTCTTGAAAAGAGAGTGAAAGGGATTTGTGGAAGACGAATGACAGGGATGTAGGATGGAGTAAGGGGCCTAAAAATGGCAAAGAGGGGTTTTAAAGGAGAGAGGAGGTGAAGGGTAGAAAGGGAAGTGGAATAACCTCGATAACCGTTGCCCAATGAACGTGGGGCGTCGTTTCAACTTCTCAAGCACGCTTCTGGACACGTGTCACAATCTCTTGGGAAGTCCTTTTCAAATTTTGAATACTTGGCCTGTAACGCTTCAGAGCTTCTGACACGAAAGTCCACTTCCCAAGTGACGGTTTTTCTTTGAAGATTAGTCACTGTTCCCTTTGTAGATGCAGCAGTTCCCATGATCTTTGCAAGGTCAAGGAGAGTGAAGTGGTTGAGGGAACTTCATACTCATCTTTTTGTGGGGCTAGGGAACTCAAAGGGAACCAGACAATTTGCAACTCGATAAAGGAAATGTTTTGGCTCATGAGAAGTATTTGTCTGGTCCCTAGCTTAGGGTGGGTCATATGATCAACCGTCATGGTGGCTTGTAATGAGGGATAAAGGGAACTCTGGTTGATCATTTTGGGCCAAAAGAAATAGAGTTCCTTTGTACACATTTTTCTCTAGACTAGTAATCATGGCATAGTGAAAGCAATGAATCCAAGTTCCTTATCATGCAATTTTAGATAAACTAGTCAGGCATTGGGAGAGAGATAAACAGGGACTTGTTTAGTTTAGAGTTATCATCCCTAGAAGCATTCGAAAACGCTGGTAGGGACGTCTGTCTAAAGCTTTGGTAAGAATATCCGCAATTTGCTCTTCAGTTCTACAGTGTTCCATCGAAATGTTCCCATTCTCAGCATTGTCACGTAGAAAGTGATGTCTTATATCAATATGCTTAGTTCTAGAATGATGCACAGGATTTTTGGAAATGTTTATGGCACTAGTGTTGTCACAGAGTATGGGAATTGGGCCAAAAGACATACCGTAATCTTGGAGTTGTGATTTAAGCCATAGAACCTGGGAACAGCATGATGCGGCAGCCACATATTCAGCTTCAGTTGTGGAGAGTGCCACTGAGTTTTGCTTTTTAGATCCCCACGAAACTAAGCAGGATCCTAGGAACTGGGCCATTCCTGAAGTGCTCTTTCTGTCAACCAAGTGCCCTGCAAAGTCAGCATCTGTGTATGCAATGAGCTCAAGGGAACTGTTCCTTGGATACCAAAGGCACAAGTTATTGTTCCCTTTGAGATACCTGAAAATCCTCTTCACCTCTTTCAGGTGTGATTCCTTAGGGTTAGCTTGAAAACGAGCACAAAGACATACGGAGAACATGATATTAGGTCTACTGGCGGTTAAGTAAAGAAGGGACCCGATCATACCTCGATAGTTCCTTTGGTCCACACTGATACCTGTTTCATCTGCATTTAGCCTTGAATTTGGTGAGATGGGAGTATCAATGGGCTTTGAATGTTCCATCCCATACTTCACGAGCATTTCCTTGATGTATTTCTGTTGATGGATCTTTGTTCCCTCCTTTGTTTGGGATATTTGAAGTCCCAAGAAGAACGTGAGTTCCCCAATGAGACTCATTTCAAACTCACTGCTCATGAGGTCCTTAAATTTTTCTACAAGAGTTTCGTTAGTTGCTCCAAAAACAATGTCATCAACATATACTTGCACAATTAAAATGTCTTTAGACTCTTTCTTTAAAAACAAAGTCTTGTCTATGGAACCTCGAAGGTATCCATGGGACAAGAGGAATTGAGCAAACCTGTCATACCAGGCTCGGGGAGCTTGTTTGAGTCCGTAAAGGGCCCTTTCCAGGAAATAGACATGGTTGGGCATTTTCTCATCTTCGAATCCTGGAGGTTGGGCCACATACACTTCTTCCTTGAGATGTCCGTTTAGGAAGGCTGTTTTCACATCCATTTGATAAAGTTTGAATCCCTTGTGAGCAGCATAGGCGATGAGAAGTCTGATTGCCTCTATCCTGGCAACTGGTGCGAAGGTCTCATCGTAGTCAATCCCTTCCTCTTGCCTGTATCCTTGTGCTACTAACCTAGCCTTGTTCCTTGCTACAGCTCCAGTATCATCGAGCTTGTTCCTAAAAACCCATCGGGTTCCTATGATGTTCTTGTTTTTGGGCCTAGGAACTAGCTTCCAAACTTTGTTTCTCTCGAATTGGTGGAGTTCCTCTTGCATGGCTTGAATCCAATCCGGGTCCTTTAATGCTTCTTTGATATTTTTGGGTTCTACCATTGAAACAAACGCGTTAAAAGCACAAAAATTATTGAGAGAGGAGCGAGTTAGAACACCTTTATCAAGAGGGGAGATGATGTTCTCAAGGGGGTGGTCCTTCCTTTGTTGAAAGGTTCTTGCATGAGTGAGTTCCTTTGCATGTGTATTATCCTCAGTTGGTGTTTCTTTGTCATGGGAACTCTCATCTTCAGCTTCTTCATTTGATGTTTCTTCAGAGATTTCTGGCAGGTTTCCTCTTTGTTCCCCTTGAATACTTGATTCTGGCAGTGTATTGTCTTGGGGGACAGCAGAGTTGTTCCCTGAAGAGGGGACCTCGAGAGAGTTGGAGGTTTCTTGTAGTTCTTCTGAGGAGGGAGCCTCAAGGGAGGTTTGATCAGTGAGGGTTGGACCTTCGTCGTTGTTCCCTGGTTGTGGGATATGGCTTGCACTTGGATAGTCTTCATCCCTTTTTCTTGGCTCATCCTCGTCATCATCATCGTCTTCATGTCTGACTAGCTTGAACAGAGTTCCCTTCCCTTGGGACTCGGTTCCCATCTTTACAGACTTTTCATTGAAGACGACATGAATGCTTTCCTCTATCTTCTTGGTTCTTTTATTGTAGACCCTGTAAGCCTTGCTTTGTGATGAGTATCCCAGGAAGATCCCTTCGTCTCTTCTGGGGTCGAATTTGCCAAGATTGTCTTTTCCGTTGTTGTGAACAAAGCATGTGCAACCAAATGTTCTCAAGTGTGAGATGTTTGGTTTTCTCCCTTTGATGAGCTCATAGGAAGTCTTGTTGATCAGGGGCCTTGTCATGGCTCGATTCAGGATGTATGTAGCTGTGGAGATTGCTTCAGTCCAGAAGTACTCAGGAACTCCACTTTCGATCATCATGGTTCTAGCCATATCTTCCAGAGTTCTGTTCTTTCTCTCGACCACTCCATTTTGCTGAGGAGTGCGAGGAGCTGAAAAGTTGTGAGAGATCCCATTTTGCTCACAGAAATTTAGGAACTCCGAGTTTTGAAACTCAGTTCCGTGATCAGATCTGATTGCTTTCAGTTTCAGCCCCAAGCTTACTTCTGTTCTTTTGATGAAGGGCTCAAATTCTTCAAACGCTTGTGATTTTGCCTTCAAGAAAACAACCCAGGTGAATCTTGAAAAATCATCAATTAAGACATACATGTACCTTTTTCCACCGTAGCTGGCTGTTCTCATGGACCACAGAGATCCATGTGAATCAATTCCAGGGACCTGGTTGTGCTTACCACCTTCTTCGGTTTGAAGGAGGTCCTGGTCTGTTTCCCTCGAACACATGCTTCACACATTTTGACTCCTTCGAGATTGATCCGTGGAAGACCAGTGACCAGATCCTGTAGATAAAGCTTCAGGATTTGATTTACACCAGCATGTCCCAGTCTTCGATGCCAGAGTTCCGTGTCATCTTGGGAACTCGCAAGGCACAGCTTCATTGGTGGTTCAAAGTTGGTGTCCACCACATACACATTGTTGTATCTTCTTCCTCTCAGAATTACTTTGTTGGTCTTCTTGTTGATGACGAGACATTCATCTGAGTCGAAAGTGACGATGTTGTTCCCTTGATCACACATCTGGGAGACACTCAGCAGATTGTATCCCAGATCCTTTACCAGATTTACGTTGCTAACTTTAATAGATCTATTGAGCAACACTTCTCCTTTTCCAATAACTTCTCCCTTGTTCTTGTTGCCAAATGAGACGTGGCCTCCTTCGGCATGAGTGTGGAGTGAGATGAGGATATCCTTGTTCCCTGTCATATGGTTCGAGCATCCACTATCTATGAACCATGTACTGTTCCCTCTCACAGCCACCTACAAGGAAAAGTTAGTGTTTTGAGACCCAGGCAAGATGACTCTTGCCAGGTCCCTTGGAAGGGAAAACATTTTCATTTAAGATATAGTCAGAAATGTTGATGTCTTTGGAATTTTGAGAGTTGGAGTTCCTTTGGTGATGAGCATGACGTTTTTGTCTGTTTGGGAACTCATGGCTTCTAGGGATTTGGGCTCTCTTCTTGGGACATGCATCCTTGTAGTGCCCGTGAGCACCACAGTGCCAACATGTCTTGTAGTATTCTCCCAGGTAGTATTTTGGGTGTGGTCTCTGGATACGGTTCCTATCCATGGTTTCTTTGTTGTACACTCGAGACCCATTTCCCTTAGCAATTTTGACATAGATTCTATGTCCAGAGTTCCCAGTATAGTAGTCTTTCTCACCATTGTTTCCACTCTCTAGGACCCTGATTTTCTCCTCGAGATGAGCATTTTTCTGTTTCTCGCACTGGAGTTCTAAGGCCCTACACTCATGGATCTCATGTTCGCTCAGGGGTGACTTTCTGTTTTTGGAGCACTCACCTTTGTATCCTATGCCATGTCTGTCTGGGACAAACTTGATTTGGGAACTAGAGACTTCAGGGTGTTCGGGAGTCTTACTCAGGTTTTGCAGGAGGGTGTTCTCATCTTTCTCTAAAGTTTTGATTTCTCTTTCTAGATCTACGATGTGAGACACATGGGACTTGAGTTTTTCTAGAAGGGATATGCAGTTGGGACAGGGCTCAAGACCAACTAATTGAGAATTTATGTGTTCCTGTTTTTCCAACTTGTTTTGCAGTTTTATGTTATCTTTAACAAGACTTGAAAGGATTTTCAACAATTCAGGTTTTTCATAATTACTCAAGGAATCAAGAACAGTTTCAGTGGTTACCTCACTGGGTTGTTCCCCAGTGGTTTCTCCTATGGCCATGCCACACATGTCCGGGAGTGCCCATGCTTCAGGATCTTCGTCTTCATCATCGCTCCAAGTAGCGATGTAAGCCTTCTTTCCTTGCTTTCTGCCTTCAGTTCCTTGTGGACATTCCTTCGCAAAATGTCCTTTCCTGTTGCATTTGTAGCAAGTCACTTCTGAGAGATCCTTCTCTGTGGGCTTTCTTTGGGAACTCTGTCCCTTTCCCCAGTTCCCACTGTTCCGTTGAGACTTTCCTTTGTAGAAATTTCGAAGAGCCTTTGTTACAAGAACTAGCTCTTCATCCTCTTCTTCTTCAGAGTCTTCATGTTGTTCTTGGGTTGATTTGAGCATCTTTTCGATCTTGAGTGCGATCCCTCGATGAGCTCGAGTTTGTTCCTTATCATCGATCTTCCTCTTCTCATGTCCCACTAGTTTTCCAAACACTTGATGAAGCATAAGTGTTCGATTTTCTGGGTTTTCCTTGAACATCGTTCTCTCGTTTGCCCATTCTCCAGTCAATCCATTGAAGAGCTGTTGGACCTTCATTTTGTGGGTGATTTCTTCTTTTGTGATCCCCAATCCTTCCATCTTAGTGCAAAGTCCTTCAAACCGGGATTGGTAGCTATCGACGGACTCTCCCATCTCCATTTGGAAGTTGTAGAACTCCCTCTTTGCGTTCATTTGAAGATCTTCTCTGAGATCTGAGTTCCCAACGTGCATTTGTTGGATGGCTTCCCACATTTCCTTGGCTGTGTCAAGGTTTGCAACCCTGTCACAATCTTGTACGCACATGGACCTCTTTAGGTACTGTTTGGCTTTGTAGTTTGCCTCCATGCACTTGTACTCGTTGGGACCCCACTTTGAGAGGTCGTTGACAATAGCTGGATCGATTTCGAAGTTCCCCCTTTCGATGACGCACCAGGCTTGGTAGTCTTGGCCACGCATCCAATCTTTCATGTCTCGTTGCCAGCTTTCAAATCTTCCTGTTATAAGCCTTGGCGGCTTGCTGGTATTGTTCCCCACCTGAGTAAGTTCCTGAGCCATTTTGACACCTGCGATGCTAACACAAATCTAGAGCGCTAGCTCTGATACCAATTGTTGGATCGTAATCGGTTAGCAGTGAGCTTGGGAACTGACAATTAAGCTGTTCCCAAGGCAGCGGAAGTAAATAATCGCAAGTAATAAAAACAGTTAAGGGGACAGTTCCTTTATAGAGGAACCCCACTACAACCAACTAGTTGTATGGGTAAACCTCTACCTCCGCTTGGAGGATTTTGAATGACTTACTTATATTGATTGCTTTGTTCCTTAGTTACACAGCCGGATTTACACTTCTCTGTTCCTACAAGTTCTTCCTAACTCTAGCAACACTAGTAAATCCTCTCAACTGAGTTCCTAAGCTCACAACAGCAAAACACAAGTAACTCAAACCTTACGCTGACTTCTCAGTTCCCTTGCTCCAGGGAACTTCAGCTTCACCGTCGTCGAGATCACACACTCGCCGGCGGGGACTTCTCTTCCTTTTCTTTCTTTTCTCAGATGTGGGTGTTTTGTAAGTTCTGGGAGAAGTACTCAGACCGAGTACTATTCATTTGGCTTTATAGTCCATTTGTCTTGGGCAGTAGCATCTTTCGTTTGTGTCCAAAATGGCCTTTGCTTGATGCCCAAGTTGTACTTTCTTCACATGTGACTTTGGTTTGAACTAGGTCAACTTCTTGAATCAATCGGACCGTTGGATGAAGCGTGACAGTCTGATCCTCAGACTGTTCCCTCTGGCTGTCTGAGACAGGATCCCGCGATCTGCGCTGAACGGTCGTTGTCTTCACATGTGAGTTCCCATTTCATGGGAACTGACTTCTTCAGAGTTCCCTTGATGGAAACTCTTCATCGATATAAGCTTGTGTCTTCTTGTTTGTTTCTTGGAGTTCCCACTTCATGGGAACTTTCCTCTTCAGAGTTCCCTTGATGGAAACTCTTCATTGTGGCTAGCAGTGGCTTTGTCATTCATAGGGGTTCTTTGCTGTACCTGTGTTCCTTAGAAATACTTGAACAAACCACATTAGTTCCCTATGGTGTTTGTCATTATCAAAACTTAAAGAGGAGTGAATCGTTGATCCGTTGCTTAGAACCAGAGGTCCCAACAACGTTCCGTTGCTTAGAACCAGAGGTCCCAACAACGTCCCAACATCAATTCTGCAAGAGGGTAATCTTCTAGATGAAGAAGACAGAATAGGCATGGTTCAGAGGTTTAAGAAGGAGGATGTAAAGAAGGCACTTTGGAGCATAAACAAAAACAAAGCACCTGGTCCAGATGGTTTCAACGCATGGTTCTTTAAGAAGGCTTGGTCAGTGATAGGAGAAGAGTTCTCAGAGGCAATTCTGGACTTCTTTAGAAGTGGAAGACTATTGAAAGAGGTGGGAAATACTGTCATAGCACTCATTCCCAAGGTGGACAACCCTACAGTCATTAGCGAGTTCAGGCCTATTTCATGCTGTTCTGTAATCAACAAGGTGATTTCAAAGATGATTGTGGCTAGATTGCAGAAGGTACTCCCTAAAATTATTGAGAGAACACAGGGAGCTTTTATAAAAGGGAGAAGCATAAAGCATAATATAGCAGTTTGTCAAGATATTGTGAAAAGTTATGGCAGGAAGTATGTGAGCCCAAGATGTGCAATGAAGATAGATTTGAAGAAGGCTTATGATATGGTTGACTGGAATTTCCTGTTTCAAATTCTGAAAGGCCTAGGCTTCCATGATGTTATGGTGAATTGGGTTAAGGAGTGCATTACTAATACCCAATTCACTATAAAAATTGGAAGTGAATTTTGTGGATTGATCAAAGGTGCAAAGGGTTTGAGACAAGGGGATCCTTTGTCCCCTTATCTCTTTGTTATTATCATGGAATTCCTTAATCGAGCTTTAAAGAGAATGGCTAAGCAGGGAGCATACAAATTCCATCCTGGATGTGCAAGAGTTGGGGTCACAAACATATGCTTTGCAGATGACCTATTTATCTTCTCTCATGGTAGCCAAAGATCGATACAAGCTGTTAAGACTGTGCTTGATGAGTTTTGTGAAGTGTCAGGACTGGAGATTAATCAGATGAAGTCCAAAGTGTTTTGTGCAGGGGTTGATGAATTTATTGCTAGCAACATTGAGGAGATTCTACAAATGGGGACTGGTCAGCTCCCTGTCACTTATCTGGGAGTTCCGCTGTGTAGCACAAGAGTTCAGTGCAAGGACTATGATGCTCTACTTGTGAAGATAAAAGGTAGAATTAATGCGTGGGCAGGCAGACACCTGACATATGCTGGAAGATTGGAATTAGTGAAGTCAGTTCTCTATGGTGTCCTTCATTATTGGTGTAAACTGTTTCTTCTACCCAAAAAGGTAGTAAAAGCAATCACCAGTGTTCTTAGAAATTTTCTCTGGAGAGGAAGAAGTGATGGTAATAAAGCGCCTGTAGCTTGGAAGCGATTAAGCAAACCCAAGGAGGAAGGTGGGCTGGAGATCAAAGACATTATGACATGGAATAAAGCTAATTTTGTAGAGCTGATTTATGATGGCCTCATAGAGACAGATCATGACTCAATTTGGCATAAATGGCTGGAGGAAGTTCACTTGAGGGGTCAGGATTTCTGGGAAATTACAAGGAAAGATTCTGATAGTGCATTGTGGAAAGCTGTTATGAGAATAAGGGAAGAATTGAAGCTTACTCTCAAAGATGGTGTAGTGCCTGCAGTCATGACAACAAGGAATGGTAAGATGGATATAAAGACCCTGTACAATAGTCTGAGAGAAAGAGGAGAACAAGTCAGCTGGAAGAGCTTAATCTGGAACAAATTAAACACACCGAGAGTTGCATTTAACGCTTGGAAAATTTTAAGTGGAGGTGCAAACACTAAAGACAGGCTGAGGAGTTGGAATCTGATTCAAGATGATAAATGCCAATTGTGTGAAGCAAAAACATAGGAAACAGAAGTGCATCTCTGGTTTGAATGTGAGTACTCTAGAAGGGTACTGAACGGAGTGTTGACTTGGGCTAAAATTGGTAGAAGATCCTCAAATGTGAGAAACTGGGTTGATCAATCCATCAACATGCAGGGAAAGAACACCTTGATGTTCATGTTGTGGAATCACTGTCACTGTGCTGCAATGCAGTTCATTTGGTGCGCCAGAAACAACATCATATTTAGACAGGAGAGAATTCATGTGCAGGAATGCATTGCTATGACCATTAACCATGTAAGAAACTGCTTGATAGCAAGATGGAGCATGAAGAGTAGAAAAAATAGAAGAATTTTTGAAAAACTGGGAATCAAAGTAAATGTAAAAGCTAGAGAGAGCTAGCAAAATTTTATAACTGGCTTGTTTTTTTAATGAATTACCTTTCACTTCAAAAAAAAAAATAAATATAGCAAGACCAGTCAAATTTACCATACTTGTAAGATCAAACACAAATTACTTCTTAAAAACTATAATAATTTATTATAATATTTAATGTTACTATTCCCAATCGGCCTTTAGCTACCCATAACAATAACGAGACATCATAAAACAAAATAACAATAATGAATTAAACTATTATATACTCTCTATTCCTCATCTCCAATCTAAATAATAAACTATATAAACTCTAAAAAAACATTATGAATCTTTGTACACAATAAACTATCAAGGATTAAACCTTGATCTATCTACACCAGCTGCAAAAAAGAGTAGTCATCCATGGGTGGAGGTAAGTTCAAATCAAAGCTCAAAACAACTCGCTTGCTCATCTTCGATTTCTCCAAAATCGAAAAATTCAACTCCATTTTCTTCTTAGCAACATGTTCATCACGATCTTCATCCTCCTCCTCCTCTACTCGCTTTCGCTTCCCCATCGAGCTGCTCACGTGCTTCCTCATGTGACCGCCTAGCGCCTGCCCCGTCGGAAACCGAACCCGACACTCCTTACACTCGTGCAAACTCCCATCCACCACCACCGGAGCCCTTTTAATCGCGTCGCCGGAATATTCTCCGTTTAACCTAAGCTTCTTGTGGCTGGCTCGGTGGCCGCCTAGGGCTTGGAAGGTCTCAAAGGCCTTATCACACGACTTGCACTTGAATACGCCGCCACTTCGGTTGGAGGGCGCCGCCGTGTGTAGGGCGGTTTGGCGGTGGAGGAGTATGGAGGCACAGTTTTGCCTTGCGAAGGCTTCGACGGAGCACATCGTTATCTTTAATTTATGTGTCTTAATTCTCTTGTAATTAAGTTTGTTGAGTGAAATTGACGAGTGGGGACTGGGGATTGATTTGGGATATTTATACATACGTGTTACGTGTTACGTGTTACGTAAGAGGATAAATGAGAGAGAGAAAGAAAAAGAATAACGAGTAAACGGGTTGATTAATCGGTTTGACGTTGACTAGCGTGTGTGATGATACTATTGCTTAATTTGCTTCCCATGTTGGTCTCCTAGGAAACTGCCTTCCTAGCTTTCTTCTATTCTTATGAGTTAAGGAGTATATAATTATGTTTTAAGTTGTATAATATTAACTTTTAAAACTATAATTTGCATATTGGAATTATAATAAATTACTTATAATATGTTTATCTTGTATACATTTGCTTTAAATTAAATATCTTATTTTTAATTTTGATATTCGATCGATATATAATGTATACATACCCAATGAAATATTAAATTTAAATGTATACATATATTCTATAATTTGATATTCGATAAAATTATATCATTAAAGTGTAAGTTAGGAAGTTAGAAACTTCCTATTGAGTATAGAGCAATTCTTATGTTAGGTGTGGAAAATAGATGATGCAAATATAGGGTGGTTTCTTCTTATAGCTAAATCAGTTGATCTTTATTTAACCTGGATTTTTTTTATTCAATTAACAATTTTTAAAATTGAGGTGAATGATTTGCTTTTCATAGCATATGAAAGTAATTTTATTAATCATATAAAATGAATAATAACATAAACTAATTAATAACTTTAATTAATTGTATTTTCCCTCCGTTAATTAGAATTGATAATCATATGAAAGTAACTTTAATTAAATCACATACATATTTATTTATAAAATGATTACTTCTTTGGATCTATAGAAATCATTCTACGATGATAATGTAAAAGTAGACCTTGTCAACTAAGTTATGAAGACTTGACTATAGAATAACTAGGCGGTTAGGAGACCTTGTCAACTAAGTTACGAAGACTTGAATATAGAATATATGTAGTCTTTGTTTGGTAGGAATTTATGAAAATGCCTTGTGCATGCATCAATGTATAGATAGATGATCGATCACAATGATTTACCTCCTCAATTGCAACCACGATTATTATTTTTTCAACCAAAGAAAAAACTCCAGCTTGTAATAACGATGATATTAAAAAAAATGAAAGTTTCTTCTTCTGACTAGTAAACACGACAATTATATATTAAAGAGTTGCTATACCTAAACAATTAAACAAACATGTCACATATCATGAAATATACACCAATGATTTGAAGTTTTGTTTTTAATTTGAGTGTATGAACTAGAGAACTTGTTGTAACCCTTAGCTAGTAAGCATTCACATCATTGAATTGTTTGATCGAGCGAGACAGCGTGTGAATTTAATTCTAGTTAGGGTTTGAATTTAATTAAGAGTCAATAAGAGTCTTATGCTGGAATAATTAAACACGGGATAATAGTTTAGCTAGAGAACAGAATTAAGTAGGGTGGGCGATGTAATGTTAGAGAGGGGGAATTTCGTATCAAATTTTCACACTTTTGAGTTTAGTTACACGTCCCTTTCTTTCTTGGTATTGCAATGAAAGTGGTTTGAAAAAAATCAATGAGCCGTAAACTTCTTGGCAATTTCCGCTAAATCAAACTAACTCGACTAGCCTAGCTTTTTTCTGCCAAAGGGCATCCTTGCTCATCATGCGTACGTGTGTCACTTATCATGGGGCCAACCAAATTTTGTATACGAGGAAAATCGAACACAATTCTTAGTCAATAGATAATTCTCTAGCAGGTGAACGCTGTTAATATATATACCTTCAATCTTGTATTAATTGTAGGGGTGTTTGACGGGTCGGATCACGGGTGATTCGCACTGACCCGATCCATAATTTGTGGGTTGCGGGTTGACCGCAACCTACAATATTTTTTAAAATATATATATTTTTATAATTTTGTTAATATATAAACTGTTTTTTCATAAAAAACCGTTGGATTTCCTGGTCGACCCATAAGCTCGATGTTTTTTTTTAAATATACATGTTTTTAGATAAAAAAAATCATTTTTTTACCCGAATGACTTAGTCAAGCGGGTCAACCCGCGACCCGACCCGTTAGACCCACGGGTCGGACCACGGGTCAAAAATACTTTATTTTGTGGGTCGCAGGTCAAAAATAATTTATTTTGCGGGTCGCGGGTCGACCCGACCCGATCCACGAGCATCCCTAATTAATTGGTACCCGCTAGGGGTTTGGGAGTGGCGCCCCCAGACGAGTGATTCCAGGAACAATGTCCCACGGCGATGGACTCGTTGACTAGTCATCGAGTTGGAGGTCCAGGGGTGACGTGTCAGCGTCGTCCCGTCAAAACAATATGTTATTTTTTTTTAATTAATGAGCTTATCATGATTTATTTTGGACTTACTCATAATTTAATAGAGTTTCTTGATTTACTACTCAATATATATACATATTCATGAAACAACATTTTATTGTAATCTATTTTGTTTTAGTCTCTCTAATAAGAATTCAGTTTTTACCATCAAACCACGTAAATTTTTGTGTCGATCTTTATTATTATCATCCATGGACTCATAACTTCATGCACATGAGATAAACGGAGTCTTAAAACAAATTGACGTACAATGGAGAAATAATAGCCCACCAACAATGTTCGATTCACATCCTTTTAAGAAAATTCCGTTGGGCCGTATACATATAGTTTGGGCAACGCTAAAGTTTTTGGGCTTGCTCTACCCATGCAATAATTTTGGCTTGTTATTTCTTTAAATTTACAAATATTATGCTTAACAAACTTTTTTTTTTGTCATTCCCATCCCATTCCAGTTCAGCGGAGAAATTTACTCCAATAAATCTCTTAAAAATAAGAAAGAACCTAAAATCAATTATCTATCTTGTGTATTTCATTTTCTTTAAAGGTGGCTTTATATAAAAATAAAAAACCCTGTTTATCTAATTTATGTTTTAATGGGTGATTTGGTATATTTTATCCCAAACTTGCATATGTAACCAGTTTTTACATGCTATAAAATGAAAATGAATTCAATTATTATACTTGGCCTTACACAGCAATTTTTTTTCTCTTACTTGATAGGGCAAATTCCAGAACCAGTCTTGAAGGCGACTCCGCCATAGTTTCTGAAGCTTTGGCTGAATTGTGTGGGAGAAATGTCGAGATCCTCCGTCCGCATAAGCAAGAATCGTCAAATCTCAAACTCCTCCCTTGAAGATAAGCCGCTTCAGCTCATGAATTCGGCCGTCAACCATGAAAATCACCGTCCATTGGAGATCGTGATGGCCACCTCCACCGCCAAATCCTTCGAACTCCCCGATGGCTGGACGGTGGAGGTCAAACCTCGCCCTCCCAATTCTGTCAACCAAACTCCTGATAAGGTCAGATTTCACTCTTCATCTTCTTCACCTCTTGCGCGCTGATAATTGCTTGGTAGTTTAATGGATTTGTCTTGCTCTCACTGTTTTCCATTCATCAATTCTTGGATATCGTGCAAAATTGGGTGACTTTTGGTGATTGCGGGAGCGCATTGTGAAATTTCGAGTTTCAGTCTTCCTCACTTCACTCAATCGCTCAACTTCAATTTCCTATTTACGCGCCTATTTAGAGAACTAGGACAATTGCTACTCCTAATGCGGTGGATTATGCATTGCATTTGAGTATATATGTTCATGGACTAGGGTTTATTGTGTTGATTAGCAATGATTAATGCAATTGCTGAACAACTTGTTTCATCATATTTGACTGCAATTGACAATTTGATGATTCAATTGTAAGCTATGAGAAATAGCTTGGAAGTGGTAAAATATATGTTTTAGATTCTATCTCAAGTCTATGGACTCACCACTTCTTGAGCTAGCTTTTGCATGAGCTATTTCGATAGGTCCACTATTACTTGATAGTTGGAAGTGGTAAAATATACCTGATAGTTCACAACAACAACAACAACAACAACATTGACCCAGTTTGCTCCCGTCCGAGGCGGGATCCGGGGGGTCAAGATGTATACAACCTTGCCCCAGATAGTTGATATACAGATTTATCTCGAGTTTATGGACTCACCACGTCTTGAGCTATTTCGATAGGTCCACCATTACTTGATAATCGATATACAGATATAGGCTTGTTTAGTAATTTCTGAGACACTTCTTTGAGATCAGTTTGCATTTTCGCAACATTCAATATGCATCAGGGGCTCGGGGCATAATTTTCGGAATAAAGGCAATAATAATTCTTGGTTTAGAAACCTCTCAACCATCCTTAAATTGAGAACTAGAGTCTAGGTGTATCTCTTTATTGCTTATAGGTATAGCTTGCAATGATGTGAATGGTAATGCCTTCCTATTTCAGCATTGCTGAACTACAAAATGTTTGTAGTGTTACTATGGAAGAGTTTGGGCTATTTGTTCATCATATGTTATTGTTAACAATGTTTATTATGTTTGTATAGTGAAGAATACTGATTGTTTCCAATGTTTCAGTACTACTACGAACCCAACACTGGGCGGAAATTCCGGTCGCTTGTGTCTGTCAAGAGGTATTTAGAGGGAGGCGAAGAAACTCTGTCCTTGACCAGGGCATCAACTCAGGATGTAATTTCTATATCTTCACATGTTTCATCCAATTTGTTTCTTCTGTCATATACTTATGTTTTAATCTTCACATGTTTTTTTTAATATGCTTATGTAATTTCTATATCTTCACGTGTTTTGTTAGGACGGTGCTATGAGCTTGGAAACAGTAAGGAGGATTGTCTACAATGGCAAGGTAAGCAGAAAATATAAGTAGTTTTTTTCTTCTTCTTTTTCTTTGTTTACAGGATAAATATGAAAGGAGCTTGTGCTCTTACAAAATATAAATGTTTGGTGTAAATGTCTACTCAGATGTGGAAGCCAGATGAATCAGAAGTGGCCCAAAGAAATAAAGATGCGGTTCCCACTGCTGTCCAACATAAATTATCTTCTGAGCTTCCTGATGGCTGGATTCTGGAGGACGTTCCCAGAAAACATGGCTTGAAAACCGACCGAGTATGATTTTTTCTGCATTTCATTCAATCCATTTATTCATAGACTACATTCTGCTTTCTCTCATCAAGTGTTAAATGGTCATGTATTCCACTGTTCTTCACGAAGGTAAAACTTGAGGGTTAGTTTTTGAAGAAAGTAAGTGATTTTTCGCTATATCTGTTTTGCAGTATTTTATTGAACCAGTAACAGGAATGAAGTTCCAATCCGTGCCAGACGTACGAAGTTATCTTACAGATAAGGCTGTGAAATTGGAAAATTTTGACATATCAAACCCACCAGAAAAAATAAACTGGAGGCTGGCCAGTTGTAGCTCAGGGGAAGACAATTGGAGACCATTTGTTGAAGATTCTGGAATCCCAGACCATGTCAAGAAACTGTGGCAGGAAACCTTCTTCTTGGGTATGACCAGTAGAGAAAGAAAAATCCCACAGGTTTTCTTCTGCACTTTCACCTGTAAATTTGATATTCTTACATTAGTGTATTCTAATTTTTCATGGGGAGATTAAACTAAACTTGTTTCTTTCTTTGAGACAGCTAACAATGGGTGAGGCTAATCAAGCTTGAAAGGTGTTCTCCAAGAGTAGAAGAAGTACAGAGTATTTTTTGTCCAGGTAACCCTTGGTTAATGTAGAATGAGCTTGCGCCATTGTTCGACTTGATTAGCTTGTAGCGGTTTTACCATTAAGCTAGGAAACAAGATATGCTGTAGGGGTCTTGATCCCTTTTATTGGCTCATGGAACCTAGTACTAGCTGCTTCTCTCTTATAAAATTAACTTGCAGATCTTTTCATGAAAGTGCAATTATTTTCTTAAAACTTATAGGATCCTTTTGGTTTGATTCCACGGGAATCAGAAATCAGAATGCATTTGGTAGAGCAAGGAATGGGAATCACTCTGATTCCATGGAATTGGTCAAATTAACTTGCATTTCTTCTCATTCAAGTACATTAATTTTCTATGGAGCCACTGTACTTGTTGCAAAATGCTTTCATGTCGGCCTTTTGCCTGTAGTGTTTAGCTATGTTACCCGAAAATTCTAATAGGAGTATAGGACAGCATTTCTCTAATTCTGTTTCGTGCCCGGAAACTCATTTCTAGTGTAGATTCTGCTAACTCAGTGTTTCCTTGTGTCCATGTCATTGCCATTTTCCAATTTCGCTTCCATGAAACCTGTTCAGTAGAAGGCAACTTCTATGTTCAGTAGATTCATAGCTCAGCTCCGTTCAGTTTTCTTAGGGCCATAACTTTGTTCATCATTCAAGTTGTGTTGGGTTTGTTCTGTTAGTAATGTCTATAGTAACTGGGCCTATAAAACGCCTATTTTTGCACCTCCAATTGCCCAAAGAGAGAGTAGTAGCCCAAATTGATGTGTCGGTATTCAATTATTCATGCATTAAAAAAATTACTTTTTTTTACCACATTAAAAAAATTAATTATAAAAGGGGCACCACCGGCCTGACCACCACCTCCTCCGACAATAAAACTTAGCCCCTAATGCAGAGGCTTACGTTATTCTGCACGATAACGGTTAACGGAGAAGCCAAAATTCTCATATTTTTATCAAAGATAATTATAATTATAATGTAAAAGTCAGCTGATAACGCTCTTATTCGACCCATTCTGATGCATTCTTCCTCATCAAATAGTGCATCGGATAAACTTAATTGTATTTCCACTACAACTAAGCAATTTGATTCTCCTTTGATACAACTTTTATTGCATGACTCATCCCACAAACTCTTTAATGGTAGCACTAATAAACCTTATACAACATGCATTTGATTTCAATTACCCTAAAAACATAGAACCCTAAATTTCGGTCCGAAAAAACCCCAAACCCCTTTTTTGATTCATAGGAGGCACTAGATTATTACAACGCCAGAACAAGAATTTGAATTTGTAATTCATGGAATGTCATGCTTATCTACTAAGTTGGAAATGTAATCGTACAACAAAGCTAATCATGTTTAGCTTTAATCATACACAACATCTCTTCACCCCAAAATAAGAAAGTAACAATCAATCGATCACTAGCTAAAACTATTTGAGAAAAGAAAATTACAGAAAGAGAGAAGGAGAAGAACAAATTAAAAAGGAGGCATTCAGCATCCATGCCATTATCTAATATTATCATGTATAGCCTTGTAAAATAATGTAGATATGCAAAGTCATCAAACATATAATCACATTAACATATCTAATTTATTCACACTTGCAGCATACCTTTAATTCCACTAACGGCTGTCATTTTCGCACTGCAATGAGCATGATTTTGACCCTGCTACAATAGTTTACAATTAATCATAAAACATTTTAGAAGCCATGAATAATTAATTACCAAATTAAATCTATTATGCCACTTAATTTTTCTTTTACGGTTCGGTTAATGTGTGTCCATGGGTATGTTAATTTGGGAAATTATTTCAAAACTATTCCCTAAATTGGAATTATGAACCCTTTTAAAAAAATCAAAATTAACAAATAATATCCAAATTTACCAAAATTAAAAGAAAGGATTTTTCTAATGTGTTTCAAGGCTTGAGTTTTGATAACATCATAGGATTTTCGTTTGGACAACAATTTTACCAAATAAGCTTTGTTTTATATATGAATTATGAACTAAAAACTAAAAACTAGTTTGGTTACCAAAATGCCCTAACATTTTTCCGCTTACACAAAAACCCAAACCCTAAACTTGTCTTACCATATTACTCGTGCCAAAATTTCCTTTGTGACAACCTCAGTGCAACCTACATGATTTGCAATCATGTTTTTCAAAACTGGTCCAATCATATTCACATAGATTGCCATTTTATTCGCAGACATGTTGAAGCCAATGCTCTATCGGTTTACCATATTAGTGCCAACGATCAGATTGTTGATACTTCTTAAAAGCCTCTCGACACTCGTCTTTTTCAACTGCTTTGAGCCAAGTTACATGTTTGAAACCCTCAAAAAGCTTGGAGCGATATTAGATAACATTATATATTTATATATAACAATTGTGTGTATCTTTTTTTGGGAGATCTTATCCTACCATATCATTTGTATATTGACTCATTATATATAGAGTTTTCCCCTAAAAAAAATCCAAACATTTTTTTTTGTCTTCCATATCTCTCTCCAATCTCTTTTATAAAATATACATTTTCTATATTCAAAATTTTATTATATTTCATAGGCCTTTTCTTTTGTATGAGTGGGATGAATATCATAAGCAAGTGGCATCCACACCATACATTAAATGTGGTCCAACTTTTGCTAAATCTTCATGCTCCATTAATTTAATTTATATCCCTAAAGCAAGGAGAGACAATGAAAGTCTTCCATTTACACTAAGCCAAGTATCCTACCCTTCTTCTTCTTCATTAGTTGCTTTGTTGCCACACATTTTGTGCTGTAAACAGTGATAAAATAACTACCACAAATATATTCTATTGATACTTTAATTTGGACTCATATTATATATTATTATTACAAGAATTTATATGGAACCTAATTCAATTAATTACACTGCCATCTCATCAACTTATTCCATTTACAAGAACAAGGGAATCATTCAACACTGTTCTATGATCAAACCCTTTAAAGATTCAGTCTCATTCCTCTTTCCATGATCAGTAAATTTGCAATATATCAGCATAAGAATTTCACATGGCCAACTTTATAAAAACAAAGCATAGTCAACACTCAACAAGAATCAAGAACTGAGTATCGCACCCAGAAAAAATAACTTCAAATTTTCAACAAAGCTATAAAGCATGATCATGGATTCTTAAACCTCCTTTTGTACAGAGGCTGAGCTATGATATGGGCTATCATTTAATTTCAAACATGAAATGAGATACTAGATAGAAAAACAAAACTGTTATTTTATAAGAATATAGTGAAAAACTAGTGACATATATACCAGACAGATTGAATGATAGATAAGCCACATCCAACAAAAGTCAATAATGTTTCAAGAGTTCATGCACTAACTCTTCTTGTGGACCTTGCGTTATGTATTGCAAATTGCAATGCTAACATTTTAATTTTGAATTTCAGAGAAGTAAATTTACAATACTCTCTTAAACACTCTACAAAAATGCAATTTTCCCAATTAAAAAACTAAATAGATTAATAATAGGTATATAGAGAAAGACTGATCTTAATAGTTAGATGAGATTAATCTGTTACATCTTCATTCAACAATAAGATTTGATCAGATCTTAGGCTGAGTTCTTTTTCAACTCCACCATTTTTTACACTTCCTATGACTTCTTCTATTTTTAACGTCAAGCATATATAAGAGCCCAGTGACTTGGGATAGCCCTAAACCTTGATAAATTTCAGTGATTTGAATATGAAACTCCCAAGAGAAGATGCCAACAAAGCCTATAGAAAATAAATTCCTACATAGGAGATTGAAAAAAATAATAATTTAAAGCCTAATAATATAAGGTTATTTAGTGGGTCAATCTTTCTATTGTGAATTGATTTTAGAATAGAAATATAACACTAATCTTATATGATGGACTTATCGCACAAGTATTCTTGCACGGACAAATCTCTTTGTTTTGTATCCGACCAGGTTTGACACATTTCCTGGTTTGTTTAGGTTAATTTGCCATGATGACATGATTTGGGGTAGCTCTTTCGCCTTAATTAGTAGCCTTTAAGGCATTATGAAGCTTACCAATCTTAAGGTACGGTGTTATTGGGCTTACTGACCTTAAGGTGCGCTGTTATCGCTTTAGTAGGTGTATGTGAGGAATATATATTCTCACATCGGAAGATGAAAACAAAAATTAAAACTTAGTATACAAGATTAATGGGTCACTTCTATTGCCAATTAGTTTAAGAAAAAACTCGACGGGACATATATATTCAATCACACAAGTGCATCAGACAGACAAGTCCCCTATTTAGCAGCCCACCGGACTTTATTAGGCAGAACCTGATTCCTTTCCTTGAGGAAGTTGTGGATTCTGCTATGTGAAAAAAAATTGTCATCTACCATGAAACAGTTAAATAAATTTCCCATACCTTATCTTCTATCATTATTCAAAAGAAAATAAAATCAATGAAAAGAAGAATTCCACTATAAAGACCACGCCACCCTATTGCTTTCTTTTTAAAATTTGTCGTTATGTTCTTTCTCTTTTCCCTTCACTTAGCTTGATATTTGTGGCCTCCACATTTCCATTAACACTAGAAAAAGATGGCACCATAGATCTTCAACTTGCAATTTAGGCATGGTTTTAGCAGTTTCTGAACTTGCTATATTAATTAAAATGATATAATATATTTATTATGTACACTACATAAAAATTTGTAAGGAAGAGTTGCAAGATAAATAATACTATTACACTACACTACATGAAATTAAAAATGAATTTTTTTTAATCAATTTCAACACATAAATGTTAAGAGAAGTTACATACAAATACAATGATACAAATCTTTGTACTATATTTTTTTAACAGTAAGTCAAAACACAAAACAACAAATCATTGCCCCATGTTTATCTTATGAGAGTGGCTTACATCACAATGCATATATAAGGTACCAATGAAAAGACAATATTGTGGAGAACACATGTACGGTGAGGATGAAATATCAATGACACACTTGCCATTATTAAACTTATCCCAAGCACTTAGATATATACAAAAATTCTTGTATAAATACCACCAAATTCTCAAAACAACTCCTCATAAATTAAGCATATAGTAGAGGAAAAAAGAAAGTAACAAAAAGCTAGATTGTAAAAAAAAAATGGTGCAAGAGGAAACGAAAAAGGGTCCCTGGACAGAACAAGAAGACCTTCAACTGGTCTGCTTTGTAGGATTGTTTGGGGATCGAAGATGGGATTTTATAGCAAATGTTTCAGGTTTGAAGGTGGCGGGAGACAAAGTCTAGGTAAAGCTTTTTAGTAGAATGAAGCTATTTTACAATCATCAAATTCTTTAACCTCCTCTATCTCCTACTTGTTTTTCAACTTAATTAGGTTTAAAAAGAACAGGTAAAAGTTGCAGATTGAGATGGGTTAATTACCTTCATCCTGGCCTCAAAAGAGGAAAGATGACTCCACATGAAGAGAAGCTTGTGTTGGAGCTTCATTCTCAATTGGGAAACAGGTCTTTTTATTTTATCTATCTACTTTGAATGACTAATTCTTTAACAAACTACATGTTTAGTAATTAAGTAGTAAGTTTTCGATTTTAATTAACATCATGTATATATCCATGGGCATACACTAGAAAAATCCTTTTCACTGACAATTTTCAAGCGATTCTTGACCATCCACATGATCAGAAGATTTGATCAAATTTGATTGTAATTAACAAATTTCCGGATTATGCAGATGGTCAAGAATTGCTCGGAGATTGCCAGGAAGAACTGACAATGAAATAAAGAATTACTGGAGAACCCACATGAGAAAAAAGGCGCAAGAGAAGAAGACATCATCATCATCAGCATCAGCATCAGCATCATGTGTTGTGTCGCCATCTTCGCCTTCATCAAACTGTTCATCAAACATTATTAATGATACAAGCTCAGACTACAAAGCCAACACTGAGACTACTAGTACAACAACAGGTATTCCATCTTATGATAAATGCAAGGAAATCAGCCAAGAAGAAGAAGAAGAAGAAGTGTACTCCATGGATGACATATGGAAAGACATAAGTTCATCAGAGGAAACTATAAAGCCTATGTCTAGTATTGAACAAGCAAGTAACAACTTCTCTTGTGTTGCATCGCCGTTATGGGACTATTATTCGCCATGGAAGATGGATGATGAAGAGAGTAAGATGTTCAATTTCCCATTCTAGTTATCTTGTTTTTTTTTGTTCAAAAGCTAAGTAAGAATCAAGTAGTAGTTATACATCATGGTTAATTTGGTGAGGAAGCTAGCTCGCACGTGTACAGTATCATATATGATATGTTATGTATGTAGTCTGCAAAGTGAGCCTTAATGTATGCTTTGTATTTCTATATATCCAAGATTCTCTATCACTTTCCCATGTTAGAGTTTGGGAGAGACATAGTTCAATTAATATATGTAAGGTCTTAAGACTCATCCAACTTGATAACAATGATTGATTCCCTAAACTTTATAAAGATAAAATTCCACCAAAAATTAGAAATAATTCCAGAAGTTTCTAATTAAAATAGCTTAAAATTTTGAGTTCTAGGGTTTAAGGTAAGATAAGGGTTGCTGAATTTAAATTTATGATTGATAAGGCCTGTGCTTTTTTTTTTGGTCGAAAGGAGAGGCATTACTCTCCGCAAGTTTGTAGAAATAACAAACATGCTGATTTTTAGAAGGACGAGAAGGCCGATGCTTCTTAAAACATGAAATTTGTACATATATATAATTGGCCTTTCAATTGAGTAGTTATACAAACCTTGTCCTTAAACAATTTGTGAGTATCTTAATCATGGCCATGTACTTATACATAAAATCTTATACACAGCTGCAAATTAAACATGATTTTTAATGTGCTTAAGAAAAAAGAGAGAGAAAGAAAGTAAAAAAGACAACTCTTGACATCAATACAAGGATTGCAAAATGTTCAACTGTGCAAGTTAAATTCAAGTGGGCAAGCAAAATTCAGCCACAAATTCACATTCAAGTATTGTTAACTGGTTATAAGTCCATTGCAAGTGTGTTGTGTGTAGCTTGATTTTTAGAAAGAATTTTATTCTTTGGGTTAGGGCTCACAAGTGAACATCAAAACATTCTTTGAAAAGAGAGTCTCAACCCACACAAGAGATAAGTGAATGGGCTATGAGATTTTGAAGTAAGCCCAATCATTGTTTTATACAGCATGGCCAATAAAGACTTCTAGTATTACTCACACCAGATACTATCTAAGAGACTTAACTGTCGAACTAAATGCCTGAACACAATATGACTCAACTCTTAATAACAAAGAATCATGGTGCTTAATGCGCTTCTGAATTTCTGCTTGATAACAATATTCGTTTTAATGTGGCCAGATCATCAGCATTTGGAATATGACACTGAATCAAATTTACAGATCCAGATTAGTCTCATATTTCAAATAATTTGTCCACTACTGTTTTAATTTTTAGCTTCCCATCTCTTTCTCTTTGAGGCAACGTTAGTTTATTTGGCAAGTTGTCTTTCATATTAAATCTCTTGTTTTAGGCGGCTAATCACTACATAAACAGCTCATCATCACTCATCACTTGTAGTTGTATCACTAATACTAGCATAAATACATGTCATTTTTATTAAGTAGTAGTTGGCTTGTTGCTTGTTTAATTAATACAATAAGTCCAACCATCAAGTAATCATTAATTTTTTAAATCCTCCCCACATTATCAAGTCATAATTATGTACTATTGCTTAGGTAATTTCGTTCTTTTTACCACTCCCGTTGACTTAATAATTAACCCACATTTTAACGTACTAAACCAAAGCAAATTTCATTGAATAAATTCACAATTACAAAAGCAAAGAAGCCATTAAAAAGACTCTCATAAAATAATTTTTTTTTTACTCAAACCAGCATTAAATCACACAAACATCACAAACTTTGATCAAAAGCCTTCAAATATCAAACTTAAAGATTAGTCCAGTAGGTTCCATCCTAAAACCAATTAGCATTAGGAGGAGTGATCCACTGAATTATACTAGTTCAATTTAATCCCAACCTTCAGATGTGGAATAGACATTCTAACAACCGGCAAGATGCTCGTACTCGTTGCTGCTGGCAGGGCTGATGAAGATGACGTCATAGATGAGGGCGGCGATGGCGGCCCCCACGAAGGGTCCGAGCCAGTAGACCCAGTGGTTAGTCCATGTCCAACTCACCACAGCCGGGCCGAAAGACACGGCTGGGTTCATGGACGCACCGTCAAAGGCGCCACCGACCAAGATGTTGGCCCCCACAATGAAACCGATGGCCAAGGGTGCAATGATTCCGATGTTGCCCTTCTTGGGGTCGACAGCTGTCGCGTACACGGTGTAAACGAGTCCGAAGGTCATCACGATCTCGAACACCAAGGCGTTCCACACGGTGACGCCTGATGATAGGGAGAATGTTGAGGTTGTCTGCACATATACAGTCGTAAGTTAGGACTTAGGATCTTACAAATACTATTCTAAAATTCATGTCTAGGCGCCCCCTCTACCAGCATAGGGTCTACCTGACGTTTTTTAAAACATTGCTTACCTATAATGTTGCTAAGGTTAAGAATTTTTCGGATCAGATCGTATAGTTGTGGGTCTCATTAGTATAAATCAACCTATTGTATTGTAAAATTTACAAATACATGCAGTAAAAAGTAGTGTATATGTATTAGGTAGTCGATCATAAAATGTTACTTTAGCTACAATTAATAAATATTTACAAGAATATAATTTGTGTTTTGATGTGCATTTTGTAGGATTGTTACAATTAGATCAAAATCTATGTAGGATCATGTTTATGCACAAAATACTTTCTATTTAATCTTGATCACATTATAAGTTACTACTTTTCAGTAAGATTTTATTTAAATCATCATACCAATCAGGGCCGTCTCAAAAAATTTGGGGGCCCGGTTCTAAAATTAATATGAGGCCAATAACACTAAAGAAAGAATGGTAGGGCCCAATCAACAAATACAAGTAACAAGTGAAACAAAATGATGGGAATTGAACCCGGGCTAACTGAATGTATGCCCACGCCATTACCACTGAGATAATGCAAAATACAGTAATATATTCCTACTTTCTTAATATATAGAGGCCCCAAAATATTAGGGGCCCTGTTCCAAAGAACATGTTGAACCGCCTAAGAGACGGCCCTGATACCAATTTTGGATCATAGAACCGCTATAGTTATTGAATCGAATCAAAACTTCAATAATAAATTCAACTCTAAGTAAATAAACCTACCAAGCCACCGGTAGCAAACTTAAGGAGCAAGCAAGCAACGACGGAGCCGAGGCACTGGGCGATCCAGTAAAGGATACTCCTGACGAAGCTAATGTGACCTCCGAGGAGAGCACCGAAGGTAACGGCGGGGTTGACGTGTCCACCGGAGATGTTGGCGCCCACGGAAACCGCCACGAAAAGGGCAAAGCCGTGAGCTAGGGCAGCGGCTACCAAGCCAGCTGGAGTTGACGACCCATCATCGGTCAACTTATCTGCCAAATCATAAATTAATCTCAATTAGTATATACGTATATTAATTTTTCTAACCTAATTAAGAACGTTAAAATGGAAATAATTGTTGAATTTTATCATTTGTGTTTATTTTCATTATTTTTTATAGAGTTTATTAATTTCTATTTAGAGTTATAGTTTCTATAACTAGTACTCTTAACCTATGTCCTAAGGGTATCAGATAGAAAAACCGTACTTATATATGTGTTACTTTTTACTTATTTCAATATCTTAGAGATAGAATGAGAGATCGATCTTACTGAATGCCATGCCGGAGCCTTCTCCAGCGAAGACGAAGATGAGGACGCAAATGAACTCGGACAACGCCGCCTTGAGAGCACTCGAATGATAGGAGTCATGGACGCTTCCGACTTCAAATCTCGGCATTTTTATTATGAGTGATCGAGATCGAAATGTGCTCAAGCTCAACTCGTTAATTGCTATTGCTTTTCAATGTGGGTGCTTAGATGCTTAACAAAAGGGCATTATTTATACTAGCTAGTCTATAGTACGTGTTGTTAACTCGAGTGTGTGGGGCGATCGGACGGCGGAGGATCGACTAATTAAATCTATGTGGGATCCATTTAATCATTAAATTTACATAATAAAAAGTCATCGATGGACCGACCTTGGAGAATAATGTTTTAAAACTATGGTTTGTAAATATTATTGCGGCCGACTTTGTAAAACTATTATTGCAGCCGGAGTGGAATCGTCGTGATTAGTTGAATTGGGTCCATTGATTAGTAAATACTCCGTAGTTGTAATACGTAAGGGCGAGACATGGGCTTTTAATAACAAAGAATAATGGTGCTTAAATGTGCTTCTCATTTTCTCCTTGATAACAATATTCGTTTTAAGGTTCTACGCCAACTTCTTTTCATTTACCCTCAATTTATCGAAATTCTAAAAAACACGTTAGAAAACCATCACACTATACTTCAGCTCATCCAAAATTTAAAAAATACATTACCGTAAAGAAACTAAGAAAAATACATTACCTAGTGGGGTATATGGTATTGGACATTTCAAATAAGAAGAAGTTATAAAATTATTTGAGGCTATACAAGAAGTTTATAGGAGGAAATTTCGATACATAGAAATTGAAGGCAATAGTCTAATTATAATCAATGCTCTTAAGGGACGTGATCCAGTCCCTAGACAATTGACATGATATATAATAGCAGATACCTTAGTTTTGCTGTAATCTTTTGAGGTGGTCATTACCAAACATATACCTCGAGAATACACCATGATTGTAGTATCAAACAGAAAGTTATACAATAATTGTAGTATCAATCAGATTTTCAACCATGGAGAGGTCTTGACTCGTCTGTAAGTTTTGGAACAAGATTTGTGAAGGCTTTGTTGAGATTTTCGGCGAGAGCAATTCAATTTATATATAGACAGGATTACAAGATATCCTTGAGCTTAAGAAATACAAAAGATAGAAAGTATATACATTATAAGATTCAAATATATCTTATCCTAAAATTAAAATATAACATCCTTAAAAGATATATATATATATATATATATATATATATATATATATAGGATTTTCTATCTCTAATACCTGGTAAGTTCATGGAAGAAAACTGACATAAATCTTGAAACAAAGAGCTTCAAACCGACGATTACTAAATGCTTTAGTGAAGACATCAGCAAGACTCGGCATTTGGAATGACAATGAATCAAATTTACAGATTCAGATTAGTTTCATCTCAAATAATTTGTCCACTTCTGTTATAACTTTTAGCCTCCTGTCTCTTTCTCTTTGAGGCAATGTGAGTTTATTTGGCAAGTTGTCTTTCATATTAAATCTCTTGTCTGCTAATCACTACATAAACAGCTCATCATCATTCATCACTCATCACTTGTAGTTGTATCACTAATACTAGCATAAATAAATGTCCTTTTTATTAAGTAGTAGTTGGCTTGTTGCTTCTTTAATTAAGACAATAAGTCCAACTAGCCGAGTAATCATCAATTTTTTAAACCCCCATTATCAGTTCATAACTATGTATTTCTTAGGTAATTTCGTTCATTTTACCCCTCCCATTGACTTAATAACTAACCCACATTTTTAACATACTAAACCAAAGCAAACTCCATTGAAAAAATTCACAATTACAAATGCAAAGAAGCCCTTAAATAGCCTCTCATAAAATTTAAAAAATAAAAATAAAAACTCAAACCAGCATTAAATCCACTCAACATAAAACAACACAAACTTTTATCAAAAGCCTTCCAATACCAAACTTAAGCTTCACCAGCAAGCTGCTCGTACTCGTTGCTGCTGGCAGGGCTGATGAAGATGATGTCATAAATGAGGGCAGCGATGGCGGCCCCCACGAAGGGTCCGAGCCAGTAGACCCAGTGGTTGGTCCATGTCCAGCTCACCACGGCCGGGCCGAAAGACACAGCTGGGTTCATGGACGCGCCGTCAAAGGCACCACCGGCCAAGATGTTGGCGCCCACAATGAAACCGATGGCCAAGGGGGCGATGATTCCGATGTTGCCCTTCTTGGGATCGACAGCTGTCGCGTACACGGTGTACACCAGTCCGAAGGTCATCACGATCTCGAACACCAAGGCGTTCCACACGGTCACGCCTGATGATAGGGAGAATGCTGAGGTTGTCTGCACATATATAAGGCTCGTATGTTAATTCGGATCTTACATATAATGTTGCCAGGTTAATTAAGGAATTTTCGGATCGGATCGGATTAGATAAATAAATTGTTATAAATGTAGTAAAAAACATTAGTACTAAAATTTACCTACTATATATATTGTAAATTTCTTATGAATGTAGTAAAATTTTAGTACGTATAGATAGCCTTAAAAGGTAAAAAAAAATTGTTACTTTAGCTACAATTATAGTTAAAAGAACAAAATTGACCATATTTATTTGTTTGAATGTACATTTTGTAGGATTGTAACTTGTAAGAGTAGATTATTATAAAAACATTAGTCTATGTAGGATCATGTTTTTACACAGAATAATACGTAATTCCGATTTCATCTTGATCACATTATAAGATAAACTTCTCCCTAAGATTTTACCTAAGTTCGGAATTACAATTCTGGATCATATATATATAACCACTAATATAATTGAATCGAAATCAAATTTTAACAATAATGTCTATATGATCACATAAAAACCAATCAAAATTGTCCAACAGGACCACAACGTGAATTTTTTTGTGTCATTATTGATTGGTATATAGGAATTAAGCACAATAAATTCAACTCTAATTAATTTTACTTACCAAGCCACCGGTGGCGAACTTAAGGAGCAAGCAAGCAACGACGGAGCCAAGGCACTGGGCGATCCAGTAAAGGATACTCCTGACGAAGCTAATGTGACCTCCGAGGAGGGCACCGAAGGTAACGGCGGGGTTGACGTGTCCACCGGATATGTTGGCGCCAACGGAAACCGCCACGAAAAGAGCAAAGCCGTGAGCCAAGGCAGCGGCTACCAAGCCAGCCGGAGTCGAGGACCCGTCATCGGTCAACTTGTCTGCAAAACCAATAAAATTAACCTCAATTTTCAAAGCAAATAACTAAATACTACTTTTTACGTATTTCAAGGTCTTAAACTTACTGAATGCCATGCCGGAGCCTTCTCCGGCGAAGACGAAGATGAGGACGCAGATGAACTCAGACAACGCCGCCTTGAGGGCGCTTGGATGGTAAGAGTCATGGACACTTCCGACTTCGAATCTCGGCATTTTTGTTATGAGTGATCGAGATCGAAATGTGCTCAAGCTCAAATCGTTAACTGCTATTGCTTTTCAATGTGGGCACTTTAGATCCTTAACAAAAGGGCGTTATTTATACTAGTCTATAGTGTGGTTAACTCGAGAGTGTGTGTGGAAACCGGTCTAGCCGGTTCCCGGTTTTAAAAAAAAGTCCAAGTCAGCAATAAGGTGCTTAGGCCGGAGGGACGGGGCCTCCCGATTGCTCTCGTTCTGCCACGTGGAAGTGTGGGGTCGTGATGGCGATCGGACGGTGGAGGGGCGACTAATTAAATCGGTACAAACTTATTATATACACACATGTGGGGTCCGTTTAATCATTGAGTTTACATAATACAAAGTCGTCGATGGACCGACCATGGAGAGTAATTTTTTAAAACTATAGTTTTTTGTAATATATTATTGTGGCCGGAGTGGGATCGTTGCAATTGTGATTAGTTGAGTTGGGTCCATTGATTAGTAAATGGGTGTAATAATATGTAAGAGGGAGACATGGGCTTTTAATTCATACTATACGATTTGGTTTTGATATTTGTGGTAGTGTATTTTTTGACCGCCATTGATGATTAAGGTTTAGAGAAAGAGGAAAAGAATAAGATGAGTAATGAATGTATACCCAAATATCTTGTACCTCGTCGTAATTAGGAATATATATCGATGAGATTTTTGCTTCTTTTCGACGGAATGATTCTGTAACTTTATGAATTTGTGTGGTTCACATCATTCATATGGAGATATAATTAATTGATCATGTGTGATTGTACTGAGTTTCTTCACCAGATGCGATGGGGTAATAAATATATGGCCGTTATAGATGTAAGTTTGATTACGGATATGATAGTGATACCATGCTTAATTGAAAGATTTATTTCTTAAGAATCATTATTGTTTTGATGGAGTTCGAGTGTCATTCATCTTTTTTTTTAAGTCATTGTTCATGAGAGTCAAATATGCTTAACTAGATATCCGAAAATTTCTCACACTATTCATCTTATGGAAGAGCACTCTTATAACTTATATATTTGATCTTCAAGGAAATACCTAGCTACTCATTCAAATCGGGGCCATTTTGAAAACTTTGAAACATAATGTATAAGATATTGTAACTAAAATTATTAAGGAAATTAAAAAAGAAAAAATTATAGCCATTGAATGTATAGAAATTCAAAGGTTAGTTACAATAAACCTTATAATGGTAGTTGATACGGACCCGGTGTGAATCGCGTATCGGACCCTTGTTGGTCAAGGGGTTGAGCCTAATTCGGTGTGGATTCCGACTCGGGATAAACGCGATTGGTAGTCACGGACCTTGTTGGGCAAGGCTTGAATCGAATCCCAGTGTGGGACTTGACTCGGATAGAGCGCTTGGTAGGCCCTTTAGAGAGCTAAGGAAAATTAGGGCAAATTACTTTTCTGATTGTTTGATTAAAAGAGCAATACAAGAGTATTTATACTTAAAACCAAAACCCTAACCCTAATCCTAATCCTAATCCTAATCCTAACGGTTCAACAAACGCGTCCCGGGAAAGAACCGTAAAGAAAACCCGAGAAGAGGTAATTAAACCCAACTAAAAATTACAAATAATTAATGAATATAAAAACATATAATATTAACGTATCAATTACTCCCCCGGTGAGAATCGACTCGTCCTCGAGGCGGAAATCAAGAAAATATGTCTTCAATTGATCCACTGCCTCCCAAGAACCGTCCTCAGCCGATCCATCATCCCACACATATAGCCATTCCAAGCCGTTGTTTACCCTCAAAGAGTACTTGGTGTTCAACGATGGGAGTTTCAACGTTGGTGCAACAGACGTCCCTTTTCAAATTGAGAGCTTGAGCATTCTTCAATAGATCACTAAGAGCATGTGTTGTCAAGAGAACACTTTCAAATCACTTGCATTTTCACTTTCAATAGATCACTTGCATTTTCATGACTCAATTCAGCTAGCGAACTGAAAAATCAATAATCCTCTTTTCAACCCAATGGCCACACGTTCAATAGCTAGCATGTTTAAAGCAGCAACACATAATACACCATTCCAGTAGCTTAACTTGCTAGTGTCTCAATTGCAGGTCTTGTAGCTTTTCTTGCTAATATATTGTTGTAGGAAATTCCCCTCACCTAAACCCAGCAGATTATGTTTTTAACATCAGTACTTGCACTTCAAACGGCATTCGGATTGAACTCAAATCTCCACTAAGCCATTGCCTTGTTGGTCGTAGGCAAATCAAAAAGAGCAACAAGACGACCCACCATCAATGCCACCAGGGTCCCAAAGTAACCTTGAGGTAAGAACATCGACTCTATTCAAAATTAATGACAACCTATCAGCAAACCCAGCAAAGACTCCACCTCTTAAGCCCGGATCGATCGAGAAGCTGCAATCTATATTATCCAGACTGATTTCCCCATTGCGTTCCACTGGAGTTGCATCAAGAATTTCACTTTTTGTTCGTTCCACATGATTGTCAAAGCGTACTCCAAATGTTGACAAGTAGCTTGGATTCGTAGAATCTTGTTTGGAGTGATCAACTGGAATTTCAAGTTCTTCAAGCTCTTCTCGGCTTGCTTTCATTCCTATCCCTGAATTTGTTCCACCACAGGTTTCAAGATTCACCCAGTTTTTGTTGGTTGACATTTCGTCAAACACCCTACGGGCGTCTTCCATTCCCCAACGGAATGCTTTACAAATTTGGTTGATATCCCTCTTGTTGTCATGAGATACTCCCGGATCATAAATCCAATTACCCATTAGCAAATGAGCATGCTTCAGTTGAGTATTGAAATTAATACACTTGAAACCACTAATAGGCATTTCATCAGTAAACAACCCAACAAACCCATTGGATGCAATTGCTAATTCCATAAAATCAACATAATTACTCTTAAAAGCACCCAAACTAAAATTTATAGAAGCATTAACTAGTCCTCCCATTTCTTCTGATGTAACGTTAGAAACCAAGGGCTCATGGGAATTCGATATTACCTCTAAAGGATCAAAAACTGAGTATGAAGATTCGTTCTCCTCACGAAGAATCTTTAGTTCATCAGCCATTTGCCTTTCAGACTTGGTTCCGAGAAATGAGTTGGTCTTTAAATTCGAATTGTCTCGTGGTGTCGATCGCTCCTCTGTTGACACAACCTCTGCCTTTTCATTCAATCTTGATCCTGGAATTTTAGGGCTTGATGTGAAAATCCCGTTGACGCAGTCCTGTTGATCCTGATGTTGGTCACCAATTGTATCACGATCTCGGTAATTGCTCACCTCTTGAATCAGAGTGTCAATCTCGCTTGATATGCTACTGATTCGATCATCAAAGAACAACTCAATTTGACAATATCCCGCATAGATGTATCGTCCATTGAAGCGATTGAACGCCTCAAGGGTTGAAGCACGACTTTGAAAACGGACACGGAATTCAGTTTCGTCATCCAGCGGTATTATATCTTCGATGGTTCCGACGCTTGAGAACATTTGCGCCAAGACGGCACAAGAAACCCGATAGAATTGAGCATGAATCTTTACATACAGAAGAGTTTGAAGGAGTTCTCGGAGATCCCGCAGCGCAGCAACTTCAGAAACCCTTTCCTCGTTATTCATGGCACGAAGAGTTCCGGAATGAAAGCACCAGTTGATACGGACCCGGTGTGGATCGCGTATCGGACCCTTGTTGGTCAAGGGGTTGAGCCTAATCCGGTGTGGATTCCGACTCGGGATAAACGCGATTGGTAGTCGCGGACCTTGTTGGGCAAGGCTTGAATCGAATCCCGGTGTGGGACTTGACTCGGATAGAGCGCTTGGTAGGCGCGTTAGAGAGCTAAGGAAAATTAGGGCAAATTACTTTTCTGATTGTTTGATTAAAAGAGCAATACAAGAGTATTTATACTTAAAACCAAAACCCTAACCCTAATCCTAATCCTAATCCTAACGGTTCAACAAACGTGTCCCGGAAAAGAACCGTAAAGAAAACCCGAGAAGAGGTAATTAAACCCAACTAAAAATTACAAATAATTAATGAATATAAAAACATATAATATTAACGTATCAGTAGTTACAATATCTTAAAAATTACGGAGTATTATTTCCTTTCAAAGGTTTAGTTCTAAAATCACTTGAAAAACCGATCAATTAATCATGATTACGTTAGAGCTCATTACCTTAATTAATCTATCGTGAGTTAGTTATCATAATTTCTGTAGATTATTATTTTTATGAAAAAGTATGTATTTATAAAGAATAATGGGAATATGCTCGTCAACTTCTAAAGTAAAAGGTTTTTCCTAAAAATTGTAAAAAAAAAATATTTATAAATATAATCTATCAAAATAAGATTTAGCATGAAATATAATTAAATTTATTTAAAATTCTTACAATTTGGATATTTGTTGTCATTTTCACTGTACCTACTATAGAACAATCAATAATATTTCTAAGTTATGATCTTATCATTTTCCAAATTTTAGAAATTATTAAAAGATGCTTTGGTTATTGCTAATATAAAAATAATTGTATAAGCGATGCAAGAGGCAACTACACTACAAGATCCACAGTTTTTAATTGCATACCACATTTTTGTAAAGCCTTCCACATGTCATCACTGTATAAAAATAAATTTAGTGATGGAAGGGGAAATAATATACTACATATTTAATTATGTTAATTTTTTTGGTTGATAATTTAATTATGTTAACTAGTTGTCCCCGTCGTGCCCTGCACGACTATGCCTCGATATTTTTTTAGATATATCATAAAAAAGATATTAATAAATAAAAATATAATATAAAAAATAATTGTGAATTGGTAATTTATATAAATTGTAAAAAAAGCATAATTCTAAATTAAAGATTTTAATAGCAAAAATGAAAATAATGGGACATTTAATATGGATTAACAAATAAAATTGACTTGACATGTAGGTATATTATCAAAAAAATATTACCAGAAAATTAGAATTGAAAATTAGAATTGTAATTGGCTAGATTTATATGTAAATTATCAAAAAAAATCAAAATTGAAAATTCAAAGATATATCATAATTGAAATTTAAAGATTTGGCAACAAAAAGATTCGATCATATCTAAATATCATAATGGAAAAAAAATTATAGATTAACAAAAAAAATTATTTGATTTGTACATAGATTGTAAAACCGTAACTCATTTTTTCTATATATTTATCATGACTCAATTTTTTTTTTAATATTGTAACTCATATTGGAAAAGTCAAAACAATGATAAGGTTGTCGAAAATATGTTAAGATTATCTCTAGACATATCTATTCTACTTCTTTTTTTTTAGAAAATGTGTTAATTGTTAAATTTTCTGTTCAATTTATTCGTTATGTACATATGGTCATATGGATCAATAACAATTTATTATTAATTTTATAATATAAAAATATTATAGGATAAAATCTCAGTCTATATTTATGTGAGTTTTTTAGATTATATTGGAGAGTTGTTAGGATCATGAAGATATGTTAAAATATTATCCTATAAAATCCATAAAAAATATTTTTATTTCAATTTCATGGAAATTAATTTTTACGAACCAATTTTTATTTTTCTAGAAAATAGGCTAATTGTTAATTTTGTTGTTCAATATATTCGTTATATACATACATATGATCATATCATATATATGGATCATTAGCAATCTATTATTAATTTTGTAGTTTAAAAATATTATAGGATAAGATCTCGGTATATATTTATGGGAGTTTTTTTGGTAGATTATATTAGAGAGTTGTTAGTATCATAAAGATATGGTAAAAAATATTTTTACATATAAATTTCTCGAGATATGTAACTAAATTTCAAAAATTGAAAAATTGATTGAGAGTTTTTTTGGTAAAAAAATATTTATGGGAGTTTTTTTGGTAGATTAAAAAATTGATTGAGATTTGTAGATTATGTGGCAATATGATGTGTACGTAACATATGAGTGACATGGAAAAAATTTAACATATGGACTATGACATGAAATATTTATAAAGACGTTTAAATTATAAGAAAATGACACGTGTAAAAATCTGAGGTGGCTTAATATAGGATCGACATGTGGCGAAATCCTATGTGGCGTAATGAGAAGGCTTCAAACCTTATTGCTTTTATATATATAGTAGATTATCTGGTAATGATTGTACTTTAGCTCTTCTTGATCTGGCATATGAGCTTGTGGATTATTCTCTCAACTCCTTCCAGATTTGTCTCGTTCCCTCTTCAATTTTCTTACATTATCCGCTTCATTTATTTAATCCTTACGATTTAATTACAATTAACATCCTAATGATCCAATCGAACTGCTAATCATACTTTAGATGCAACTAACAGTCTATATAGTTCACAATTTTTTGTTTGTTAAAAGAAAAAGACTACAAGGCCATCCATTATTTTGGTCAAGTGTCGACTTACATATTTTGTGCATATATCAAAATCTTCACTTTTCAATGATTTTTTTTTTTCTATTTCATTAAAAGAGAGACCCTCTTTTTTAAAAAAAAATTGCCTATGTTAACCTATAGTTGATAAGTATTTTAATTAATTTTATATATCTAAGATTTTAGTTAATGCAAAGGGCTTTGCCCTATGTTAACCTAAAGTTTTTTTCCTTAATATTTGTGCAAAGGGCTAAGGGCATGTTTAGATTGCACACAATAGTGCATTTATCTTGCAGGATTGATACAATTTTACATTAAACCATGTATTATAATGTAAGATAATACAATTTACATTAAATCTTGTATCATAATGCAAGATGATGCATTATCAAGCACGATCCAAACAAGCCCTAAAATGACACTTAAATTTGATCCAAGAGAGTACTATTTCAATGTTTATACTAGAGTAACTAGATATGAATCTATGCATATAAACCAAGGAGTGTAGCGTTTAAGTATGAGCCTGCATTGTGGTAAGGCTATTCCATATGGCATCACAATCGCACAATTTGATAAGCAAATATTCTCTTCTTCAGGTTTCGGCTAGCATCAACCTACACATCTTGCACCTTGAATCACAACACCAAAAGGACAACTAATACATGAAAGCAAGTAAAGAGTTGCAAATTCATGGTGGAAATGTTATAGGGATCAAAAATGGCTTCTGAACAAATATACATAAAACAGTGTTTACAAGAAAAGTAGCTTCTACTAGGCAGAGTTAGCAGCTGGAGAAGCAGCCTCAACCTCAGTCTTCTTCTCTTTGTTCTTTACCACTTCCTTCCACTTATCAGCACTGTCAATTATCTCGCCGGTTTTTACGAGGTAACGAACTTTGCTTCCATCTTCAAGGATCTTGTGACCAACCCGGCTCGCTACTTGCTGCTCTTTTGAGTATAACATAACATTTGAGCTGTGGACTGGTGCTTCAATCTGGGGGAGGAAAACACAATTCTTAGTCACCATATAATATACATACAATTTGCTCAATCACATATATGGTACAACAAGCATTTAGGACCTGACAGCGAAAAATAAGACAATCAACTTTGAGTTTCAAGTTTTTAGTTTTTAAAAAGATTTTTGGAAACACCTCTTTCAGGTTTTTCAAATTTTGGTTGCCTGATTTAAGAATAAGATGACTTCTTCTAGGATAGAACATATTTGAACCAACTTTTTTTGATATCTATAAGGAAACAAAAATGTTTCAAAACTAAAAACTAGAAACTCAAAGATGAACCGAACAAGCCCAAGAGAGTTAGCTCCTTTTCTTGGCTCAAAATCTACCTAAACAGGTAAAAAAGCATTGTGTCTACTCAAAGATGTGCACTTTGCTAAGCCTACTTATGAAAACATATTGCTTAGATAAACAAGAATGCATTAGTCTGTATTTACCAGTCTAAGATATGAGACAAGAGAAAAAATAAATAGCTCAGGTATCAATGCATCTTAAGTTCAATAAACAATGAGTACCTTGATAATCTGCCCTGGTTCACCCTCTGCTTTGCTCTTGACATGCTTGGTCTTCACGTTAATGTCTTTGATAAGCACTGTGCTGTTATGCTTAAAGAGTTCTGAGATCTCACCAATCTTACCCTTGTCTCGTCCAGATATTACTTTTACCGTGTCACCGACCTTAACGTGCATTTTGTGGAGTTGTGGGAGACTATTTGGCTTGCATTTCTTCCTCTCCCAGCGCTTCAGCTGCAAATCCACGGGAGGAGAAACGAAATCAGTAGAAAAAATGCATATTTTTCGTAAGCAACAAAAATATTTCAATTTTAACCAGGTTGGAAGTGCAAGGGAGAAATTAAACAGAAATACTAACCCTCATTACAATAAGACATGGGGGTTGCTCTGTGGACTTGACCTGTCACAACCAGTACAAAGAAACCATCAATTAGGCTCAAAAGATTACTATTTATGTTTATCGAAAGAGAGAAAGCAATGGCATCATCAGCTATATGATAAGTAAATGAACCATAAAAAAAGATACATTAAAGCTCAACACCTTTTGCTCAGTATCATAAAATAGACTCATACACTTGTAAAAGAAAATCACACACACCACCACATAAAGAAGGTTAAGATTGATAATAATGTAAATTCCATACAAAATAGTAAGAAGATCCTTGTAAGGACAAACACTCAAACAGACAGTAATGTGAATATGTATAGAAATTATGACTTGGTGTCAAGCAACATATTACTATCGATTCAAGTATAAGAATGTACTTTCCAGTGGTGCAGAAGTACGGCATGTCTTGAATTCCGTGGACATATCTTAATGAGCAATATGAGTTCAGGAAATCTAGAGTAAAATGATGAAGTAATAATACGAATAAGAGGACAATAAACATGCTAAACGTAAAGCAGATACCACAAAGATATTGTTTCACTGACCACATTGTTGGGATAAACTAAACACAAAAGTTACATATTTTTCAGACTTCGTTCCACATAGCCATAATACAATGGATGTGCACAACAAAATGTACCAATGCATCCGACCTTCTATCATTTGAGGTTTCAAGGTAATGGATCAGTGCTGGGTGACGGCTGGGTGTATGATAAAGAGATTGAATTTTAACACTTCAAAAAAACAGAAATCATCAAGGTCCAATACATTTCCTCCCCAACAAAGCCCCTCATTCCAAACTCGTATTTGAATTTTGGTTAGCGAGAGAAAGCATTAACGATTTCAAGGTCCTTCAATTGTAATTTTGCCAATTAAAGCCTCTGAGAAGGGGGCTGTCTCATTCTTAGACATACACTTGACTTCTCATTCTTTTTAGCTGGAAAGAGAGATACTTCAACTTGGAAAAGTCGCGAAATTTTACCAGTTTTCTCTTACACAAACCCCCATTCATTAACATACATTCCATTCCATCCGACACCTCTCATTCCATAGCCAATTTGTAGAATGGACATGAACCATTTGTAGAATCAATTTCATAACCAATTCCCGGGTACCAACAAAACGCCACCTAAATCAATTATATTTGCCCCACTCTCTACCTTCCCCATTGGTTTTTCAAAAAATTAGTGGAATTGGAGAACCGAAAGCAAAACAGATAAGCAAATCTAGTTCAATTGCACAACACATTTTGACCTAAGACGGTCCGAAAGGTATAGAGCCTTAGTGGAACTTACCAGAGGAGGTAAGAAGGAGAACGGAGCAATGCGTTGACCTAAGAAGGAGTTTGAAGAGAGAGACATAGGAGTGAAGGAGCTGTGCAGAGTAGTAGCCATCGTTGCTAATCTGTTGAGCAGTCGTGTTCTCCGGTGCCGGCGTTTGCTGAGAGCTTCGCTACGGATGACGTTGTGGATAGGGGGAGATGATAAGGGAGGACTTTCCCAATTTGTGTTGTTTGTGTTAGTGGGCCAATAAATATTGGGCCGTCTTTTAGGCCGGACCTATTAATACGAGTCACCTGATGCCAGCCAGCCCAACAAGTTCATATGGATGAATTGATTAATCTAAATATTCTCTTAGTTCAAATGTGAGAGAAATATTGTATGACCCATTTGGTTACCTCTTATACACAATGTAAACATAGAGAAAACGAGCTTAAGAACTATGGTATACTCGATCATTGTCTTCGCCCCTTCGCTTAGGTAAAAAATCAAGTCTGACCATCCGTTCTACTATTAGATCGAGTTGGTCAGTGTAAACCGATTTTAACTGGTTTGTGCGCTTTGCAACCAAAGATTTGCCCCTCTTTAAAAAAAGCCTATGACATATTATACTATACATCAATGAAAATTTTCACCCTAGCCTATATTTGTGTGAGTCGCAAGCTAATTAGACCATTTCATTGGGATGCCCAAACAACTTAATGAAACAGGGCTTTTAAAGAGTTCGAAATGAGATACATGATGTACATACTCTTACCCCGATATAAAAATTGAAAGGGTATATACGAAAAACCCAAATTATAATTAAAAATGGTTAAATTTTGCATTGATGTATCACGATACTAAAGTAGACTAAATATGGTCCTTTTTTGTTAACATTTTCATAATTTATAACCAAGTATACCCTCATTTTGTATGCGAATTAGAACGTTTGAAGGTACATATCGTAAATATTAAAGAATGGAGGGGGGGTCCTCAAAATAGAAAAGAGTATCGATCATATGCTTCAATGATCACACAATATGGTTGGTACATGTCTTTAGCAAAAAAAAAAAAAAAGGCAGTCAAGGGTGAGAAGAAAATTCGAGAGCAATCCTGTTTAATTTGTAAAGGCAATGATGCCTCAGTGTTGAAAAGGAATTCCATTTATTTGACTGGTGAACCAACACATTATCTTCTTGATTCCCCTTCTCCAATGCAATGCAATTCTTCCATCATTTATGCCTCCAACTCCATCTAGTTCAAATGTCATGCATTTATTACCAATCTTAGCAACTCGTCCTTAGTTCTAGAGAATGTACGCAAAATATCGTGTCAAACTAACTCTATAAATCTTGAAAAGGTATATAAGCCTATGAAAATATTTGTGGGATGATTATATGAGTACAAATAAAAGATGGACTCTTGTCCGTTTTTCCCACTACTAAGTTTTTTCTCGGTCTCTCGATTTATCAGGATTCGATACTTTGAATCGTTACCCTTATTCAAAAAAAAAAAAGATGGACTTTATTTTTCATTTATATATTGGGACAGAAAGAGAAGATGTGTTTTGGCGATCTTGAGTATAAATAAATAATATTCACTCTAGTCAGAAATAAGTGTCGTTTTTTCGCTTGATATAAATTTGAAGATATGCAAGTCATTGTTGTAAATCTTACGCAATATTAATTATTCAAAATAGTGTGGAACAGGCTAGGGGATAATTAATACATTATTACATACTGGAAAAACTAGTCAGTGTAAATAATGTCTTATAAAAAGAACAGGTATCTTAGGGTAAAACTACATAATAATGTTGGCCAAAGAGTTGCAAACAAAAAAAGATTTCTTAAAAGGTGCTTTTTGGTTTATCATTCTTCAACTTGCCGTCACAAACCTACTCATACCGAAACACACTGGTATCAATTCCCTAATTGGATCGATTGAAAATTAAAAAATAACTTAATCTTATACACTAATTGAACCCTAACAACTAATTAAAAATATCTTTGTTTGTTCAAGTACAAGCTCGTAGAGCATGGTTGTTGCTGAGCAAGAAATTTTGCACGCATTGTTGTTGTTTTCACATGGAGCCTTTGGATTATCTAAAAATATGTTTTAATATGTTCAAATTACTTACTCCATATGAACTTAGATATGTGAGTAATAAATAATTACTAATCACAAACTTTTATATTACACATATCATAATTGACAATAGTCTATTATGAGATATTCCTACTATTGTCTAACATAATTCTATTATGAGATAGAACCAACTGCAAAGCATAGTATAAAAGTCTAACATAATTTCATCTTAAAACCATCTAGTAATAAGAGTAGTTCATAAGTTTATATGTTGACATGTTATCTCTTAATTTTTTCAATATAGGATTGACAATTGAACCCCGACAAACATAATACGTCTAAACACTACAACATATATGGTTCAAATCAACATGTGATCTCTTGTCGATATTTTTCAACAACAATTCGATTCGTCATCGAGCTTGTCTGGTACATCAAATTAAATTCTTTTTTATTAAAGAAATTAGAAAAAAAAAAAATTACACATGCATAGACCTGCCCTATAATTCACATAAATCTATGGAATCCAGTATTAAATTACCATATCATTTCTCTTCATCATGTCCTATCGATCTCATGGTAAGTCCCACATTATGATTTATGAATGTGAGCATACAATAATTTATCATTACGTTGAGAATTGCATGCAAGCCAGCCCACGTACGTACGGTGTCCGGACACCGGCCCATGCAAGCTTCGATAAAGAAGATACTTAGCATTTACTATGTTGCAAGAATCTAAATTTCAATATAATAATACAAAAAAGCAAATTTAGCTGGTCGACGTTGCAGGTATATATGAATTTGAAAACATGTGTCCTTATTTTTCGTTTTTTATTGCATTGTCAAAACTCCGTTGACTGGTCAGGGAAGAAGATAGTTGGGAGTTTGGTTTGACTGAAATTGGGTTCATTAACTGGGTTGGCACTACGTGGAACAACATCATTCACCCCCAATAAGCTAGGTACGTATACCCATTATGTAGTACTCGTATGACTTCGATCTTACTCTTTGCAATTAATGCATCCATTGATTCTTACACTTCACTTACATAATATTCATGCTTACAAAATAAACCACTTAGTTTGTCCCAATCGATCTTAATAAGTGTACGAACAATCCAAATAGTTAAGTAGGCGTGTGTCTGCTTAATCTAATGTTATGAAACAAAACAAACTTGTTACTTAGTTGTCTTTAATCATGTGAAGTATTGAATTCGATTAAGACTTTAGAATAGTACTATCAGATTTTTCGTTTCGACTCTCATCAACAATACCCTTGACAAATAGATAAACCTGTTTTAGCTTTCATTTTATTTTAGATCTTTAATCTGGATCGAGTAGTGCCCCAATTTAATCCAATAATGATTGATCATCGGAGTTGAAAAGATTTTCGAAAAAAATTGACGAGGTTACTTCTTCTAATGTCAATTAATTATAACATAAATCTTCATTAGATTTACATATGTAATAGACTTGACAACTGAACAATTAAACCTATATTTTATAACTTTGCACCTGTTTAGTTTTCAAATTAGCAAGATAATGTACATATATTGGTATAGACTATAGTATAAAATATATTGCACAAGTCGTTTTCATTAATAGCTCGATCGATAATCATGCATCCTGGTTGTTACGCAATTAATTGATGACATTAACGCTTCATATATCTAATACTCCACTACGTCCTTTGAATAGCTCAAGCATAGTACTACAAATTCAATCGACCATCAAATCTATCTATCTAGAATTCAATTATTTTAATTCATCTTAAATAACAAATTCTGAGTCCATGACCCCATCAATTAAAAAAATCCGATAAATCAATTTGTGCAAATAGACTTAATCTAATGATTTTTTTGTTGGTATCCAATGAAAATATGAATTACAATATTAATTTTTCACTTAAAAATAAATGGGGGCCTTCCAAGTAGACCTGCAAAGCTCGGTTTCGGAATCGACGGTTCCAATTTCTCGGAAACCTAGAATCCAAATAATAATTGGAACCTGTCCGATCACGATTCTAATCTCGTTTTGAGGCCGATTCTAAAACCGGTCGATCATAATAAAAAAAAAGGTCCAGCTGAGAACAAAACGCATGCCTCTTTTGCATAACAGTTATAGCAGTTTCACCTATTAGAAGGAGCGTGCGGACACGGATCCAATATCACGATTCTAAGCCTATTTTATTTTTATTTTTAAATAATTGTCGAACCGCCAGTTCCATTCGATTCTGAACTACCGGTTCCACATTTCCGAGGCAGTGGAATCGTGGTTGTAATTCCCTCGGAACGGAGCCGAAATTTTCGATTCGATTCCAATCAATTGGTTTTGGGCCAATTCTGATCGGCTAATTTCCCCGATTCAATGAAACCGGAACCCATGTTTACTTGCTAAGTGTAACTATACGATATTTTTAGTCAATAAGAAAATTGGTTTTCACTTAACTACATCATTAAGAACAACTTGGGGACGCGTGCAACCCACCACTCCAAAGCGAGAAAAAGACTAGCGTGTGCCACATGGCACGGGTCTTCCGCCAAGTGTCGTGCGGTGACGGGTAAGCGCGGTTGGCACGTGTGAGACTTTTTTTTCTTCCTTTTTCCATTTTTTCTCCTCGGCGTTTTTGGATTTTCTGCGACACGTGGCATAATGTAAGCCGTCTCCACATGGGGCTGCTACCTAATCACCCATGTGCAGCCGCACAAAACGACAAATCCCTCTTATTGGTCACTCGCTCCCCAGCGGGCCCAACTTGTAACGAAAAACAATTTTCTCACTTCTTCCTTTCTTCCAAGGCCCATATACTAACTAATGAAACCTTGCCACGTGCCTCATTCCCAATTTATTCACTTTTCTCTCTCTTTTAATTATTGTTAAATCTAAATTATTTGATCAAATTCATGTTAAAGGTTTGTTTAATGTCATGTATATACTTTACTCGCCCTAACGCTCTAGTTTGTTGCTAGTACTTCATTGTGTGTGGAGTTTTATTTTGGGTTCGATTTTAAACCCTCTTTTGAACAGGTTCGTAGTGTTGTGAAGTTTCTTTTCGATGTTGTCTGTTTGTCCAATTTTCGTAGTTTATATCGACTTGTCCAATCATTGGGTTCTTTGTCTCTCGATTGTTCCATCCAAGCTTGTTTGGTCAATCAAATTCTTTCCTACTAAAAAAATGTGGATACTTTTACTCAATAAAATACTATAAAATCACTCATACAAAAATCCAAACATTTCCTTTCATTTGATCGAAGGTATTGGTTTCCGATAATAGGACCTTTAAGACTGATAAGTTTGAAAGTTACTTCATTTAGACATCTAATCAAACGACTAAGATTTTAAATAGTAACTTCAGGTCTTCGTTTTCGACGCTTATAATAGTGTCTTTGGAAAATCCAAAAAAAATATCCAAGGGACCTAGGTTAATAGATTTATTTTAGAAAGACTTGATTGTAAGTCATGAATTTTTTAGGAATTATTTCATTTTAGGTTTAGAGTATAAATGAAAAAAAAAACAGGTTTACTAGTGATGGTTATGTAAGTTTGTGTTTTCGCGGGAATTCATGGGGGCAATATTAACATTATTGTCGACCGGTAAAGCCGTTGTCCGTTGAAAATGTGAGAAGGTTAAAAAATGAGAGGAAGAACGGCCTCCTTATTTTAAGGACCATGGCTTCCTATTCGACAACCTCAATCTACACGTTAGAGCAGACACCAAGAAAACGACTCGTAATATAATTGATTGTTTATATATTATTATTACCAATTAACCGCTCCACTATCACCTTATAGCTACGTGCTATACTATACATAACATACTCTATTGACTACTAAGGTATGATCTATTATATCTTACTTGACATATGTATTTAACTATTAAGCTATAAGACCTTGTAATTGTCGATTATTAAATAGGTCAAGTCAGATACCATTTGAGAATTAAGGTGTGTGAATAAGTTACCCCGTCATCCGTATGTGCTTATGTATTAGGTCTGTTTCGCATGTGCATTAGGAATGAGCCCTTCATTCATATTAGTCAATCCGACTGTGACAATTACTGAGTTACATAACATTGTCATTATATAATGGAATAGCAAAAATGATAGCTCATTAAGGAACTTAACTCCATCTTATTGTTGGCTTCGTAATTGACAAAACCCAAATAGATTCCTCATTTTTTGTTCACATCTTATTTATATACGTAAATTAATGATTTTAATTTGGGTGATCCATTTTTTTTTGTAATAGAGGTAATCAATTCATACCCCTATATTATCTTTGCACAATTATTCTTTGTAGTCTAACACAAGTTTAGAACATTGCTTGATTCCAAGCCTACTATCATTCTTAGCCATGGTAAATCCAAATACTACAAGACAGTAACACATCCAACAAAACAAAGGCCAGATTCTAAGCAATAATAGCACTTGGGAAGAAGACAAACAGAAATCTATCGGATTATAACTTACATGTATGTACGTAACCCCTTGATCTAAACCAATGATTTTATTCACATGTACAAAAGTTGAAAAAAGAAAAGAAAAAGTTCATCGAACTCAACCTAGGATAGCTACCGACAATATTAATTTATTGGATTCAATAATTAATCCCGCCCACAGAAAATTTAATCAAGTATAAGGAAAAAAAAATTCATTTGCTTATTTAGTAGATTCATTGTATGGAAATAAACACGATTAATTAATTATACATGCAACTAATCTCCGCCGCAGGGCTGTTCCGAGCTGAGCTTGTTGAATAATAAATTTTGATAATTTTTCAAATCGAACTAAATAAAATATAAATATCTAATTCTTATATAATTAACTTTAACCAAACACTTTCTTAATTACAAATATCATAAAATAAAATTACGAAAAATTAACTTTTCGTGATTTAATTTCGTTGAAAATACACTTTTTATTTTGAACCAAACGATCACTGACAAACCTCATGAAATTCAATCCGAAAATTATATTTTCTATGAATTAAATTTTCAGATTTTTTATTTTTCGTTTTTAACCAAACGAACACTAACAATCAATACTGTTAAATGTTCTAGCCTGATCGAATCTACTTGACCTGAATTCTATATATATAATTAACTTATTAACATAAGGACAGATAATTCAAGTAATTACTTGTCGGGAATTAAGAAAGAAATAATCAGGATTGCAGATGGAATTCTCGTCCATGTTCATCGTTTTTGTCTTGACGTGCAACCTTTATTTTCTGGCCTAATTTTCGCTCAAGCTAATTTTAATTAAGTAATACTACTACGCACTAATAAACTTCTGTCGCACTTGATATCGTAATAAACACGAGCACGTGAAAAATCATAAGAATTGAAATAAGACTATATCTTATGTAATCTATTACATTTATATCACTTGTATAAGATTTGTTTTTTTTGGTGTAATGGGTATTGTTCATAAGTTAAAACGAAAACTCGAGGATACTATTTTGAAAGCTAAACTGTTTAATTAGATGTCCAATGTACTTGTATCAATTTTTTTAAATCCATAAAACAATCTTTATAAATATGCAACTTCAAACTAGTTGTACACATCGATCTAAGTCTAATTAGATTAGTAAGTAATGACATAAGTGATCACAAATTTTATAACCTATGTCGATCCTTAAAATGAGAATAATTAGTTGATTTGTATTTATTTAGGATTAATTAATTTTTTTAAAGGGTTTATTAGTCTTCTTTTAAGGTTTTAATTTCTTGAATTAGTATGTGTTGAGATATCCCACATTGAAACTTTGGGACTAAAATTGCGTAATATATAATCTAATGAGCTAATCCACCATTCTCATATGGTTTTAAGTTGAAACCTCATTGAACTTATATGCTAGGCGCGTTACACGCACGACCCCTAAATTATCGATCCACCGCTCTTTAATAGTATGTTTATCATATGCGACATAGGTTGGAAAAACCGGTTATTAAAACACTAAAAAATCATTAGTAAATACAATTTAAATTAGTCTTTTCATATAAAGTTAATACACCAATTATCCTCTATTTCAATCTAAGCACAAATCAACTACCATGAGTCCACTGACTCCATTACCGCCATAAGTATAGCCCTATATATTTTACCGAACATTTATAAAGGAGACGGACAAATGATACCAATCCATATACAAACGTGTAACTCCATCACTATAAAGGTGAAAAGAGTCGAGCACACTTTCCCCCTAAAAATGGGTTAGAACTTACAACTTTTGACTGTTAAAGTAAAATGAATAAACGTAGTGCCTAGATGGTTTAAATAAATAGAACATTCGTAGGTAATACGGAGTGTGTGTATGTTTAGGGATGCATGGAATAAGAATATAATGCAGATAAGTCAACCATAAGTTGGTTTTCTACTTCGGCTTCCTCGGGCAGTGAACAAGCCAAACTAGTACGTTCATTCACCCTGCCCTACTTGAGGTAAAAGTATAGTCTTGAACAAGGAAAAATAAGATGAATTAGTGTTTTAAGTACGTTAATTTAAATTGTTGGCCTTTTAATAACATTCTTTTGAGCATATTGCTTGCAATTTATCATTATCCGAGCCCATATTTTGTATATATATGAAGAAGATATATAAATCTATTCAGAAAAACTCTATGTATTATGAAAAATAAGGATGATATACATATATATATATAGATGCGACAGGGCAAAGCGTTGAGTTTTACTCATTAGCGAATTCCTTATTCGAAAAGCTATGACGCTATCCAATCGGACATCAGACGGACGAAATCAGTTTTGTCCAAAACGCGATTTCCGATGATCCAACTCTTTCTCTATGCGCGCTGACACACGATCTACATCAAATTATTAGACATTTTTGCACATAATTAAATATTTTTCATAACTTATGAAACTTGCCAAGGAGCTAGTAAAAATCAGTTTGTTGCGTTGATGGAAAATTAAAGTGTAACAAACATTGTTATTAGTTTATATTGCAACAAAATCCCTAATAAATATTGGGCAAGTTCAAGTGTAAAAAATATTGTAATATTAGTTTATCTTGATTATAAACTTTTGTTGTAAGAACAATTCATCACACTGTGAATCTGTGATGTACCTCAAATTTTATTTGCTGTCTATAGCTAAGAGAGCACACATTCATAAATATATTAATTGAAAACTTATTTTAGGAATGCCAACTTTACAAAGATAAAAACCATTGAACCGTGTTCATGAACAGTCGGTTACATAACTATTGTAACACGAAAAATGACATAAAAATATAAAATGAGAGAGGGCAAAGCAACGAAAAAGGAAAACCTAATTAAATTCCCATCTTTTCATTGAATAGAGCGATAGATGTGGACATCAATTGCTTAACACAGACAGCTGCCCGGGAAGACTGGCCTTGTATTTTGGTTAATTGCCTTCTTAATCCAATTTCTCACTCTTCTCAAATTTGGCAATTTTTCCTTCCCTATTTTAAGTTTTCCCTCTCAAGTCAATAGAATATTTCATAAAGAAATAATTATTTATAGAAAGTGTGGGTATTCTAACCTTATTCAAAGAGATTATATACGATTTTATGGATTTATTTTTTATAGGATCTAATATTTTAATTTTAGGTTTTAGTTATTGTACACGTATTATAAAAATAATTAAAAATATTAGTTAATTGAAAATATTAATATGCTAATTAATAAATATATTGTAAAAATATTTTCATTTGATGGTTATTAATATGGATTTTTCCATATTGTCCTCTTAAGCAAATTTCAAGAAGATTTTTTGAATGTTTTGATTAAGATATAATTAAATTATTTTTCTAGAATTTATTAAAACTTATTTTTAGGATTTTAGTTCCTAGATTAGATTGTTTATAATAAATTGTTCATAGTACATTAACTAGAAAAATTAATTTATTAAATCATAAGTTAATGAAAATAAAGAAATTTTATATATTATTGAAAAATAAATACAGAAATTAAAGTAACGTTCTTTAAACTCTTAAGATAAAGAATATAAATATTATAATGTATATAAACTTTGTACTCTTTAGATTTTATAATGTTGGTGTCACCGAGTGTTGTCTTCTCACCGTCTCCCAATTTGTCCTTATTATTGACTTTCCCGCTTCTATAAATCACACATCACTCCCCCTTCCTTCAAAGAAAAAAAACACACTCTTTTTTCATCTCCCCAATTCTTCTCTTCTGCAGATAACGATGGCCATGGAAGATCTCAGCTCCTTTTTCTGTTATCAAGAGGTGGCCCCCCATTCATCTTCATCTTCTTCCTTTCTTCACTTGCATTCTCTCCAATTTCTGAACTCAAATTGAATCAATTTCTGCCATTTTTAGCCTCTGTAATTTCTCGCATTTTGATCACGAATTTTCCTCCAATTTTGTCGTTTTTTGGGATTTTCTCCCACTGATTCTCTGTAACGTTATCATTTTCCCCCAATTTCCCAATCAGGGCAAAATTAAATCTTCGAATTCACTCAATTGAATCATCAATCGCAACTAAAGATTGCTACTTTGTTGTTGCAGAGTGTGGAAGAATTGAAACAGAAGCTCATTTACACTACATACGAATTGCAATCTGCGAGAATCCAAGTCGAGCAAGAAGTTCGGAAGAACAGAGAAGCCATGGAGAGCTCAAAACAGCTTCTCAATCTGTTACAGGCGGCGTACAAGGAGAGAGACGAAGCCAAGGACCAGCTCCAGAAATTACTCCTCAACAAGCTCAATTCGTCTCCCGCCGCCGTCGCTCCGGCCACTCTCTCGCCGGAGAGCCCTCTGTTTAACAACTTCCATGGCAAGTCAAGCTCCGGGTTGACCGAATCGAACAGCCTCTCTGGCGAGTCGCTATACGACGTCGTTTCACCCGGAAACGCAGAATCGGCCTTTGTACAGGGGAAGAAGAAGCAACAAATTGACCCCGAAAATGAGGTTATTTACAATATTGCCAAGGGCAGGCCACTCCCTATAAAGGGGAAACTATTGGAGGCGGTGATGGGGGCGGGCCCACTCCTCCAGACGCTGATGGTGGCGGGCCCGATGCCACGGTGGCGGAACCCGCCGCCGCTACAGCCCCTCCAGGTCCCGCCGGTGATGGCTATGGGCGGCGGAGGAGGATTTGACATCAAGAATCAATGTGGGCCCTCCTCCACAACCACCGGGCTTGAGGCCGGACCCCACTCGCTTAAGAGGCCGTTCAACGGTCTTTTGCCGTCGTGCTCGTCGTCGTCGATTTTTCTGGCTAATTCGGTGCTGAATTTCTCTGCCGGCACTGGCGGGTTTGGGAACTCCAGTGCCGGCATTGGGTTTGGGAGCCAGATGGCTCCGGCGCCGAAGAGGCACAGGATACAATGAGACGGACTAGGGTCAGTTCAACTGGAGCTTTTCATCTAGCGTTTTACGCTAGCAGCCAGTCGAACTCACCCTAAAAAAGAAATTTCTCGTTTTGGTGTTTTGTAAATGGGGCCGTATTATTCGTATAGGATATTTATAATTTTACTTTTTTTTTTATTTACCGGGGTCAAGGTTAATTTAGTGACATTTAGATGATTTTTAAGGGTGATTGGGCTAACTAGTGTGGTTGGTCGTTTGATTTACGGTTGATTGATAGTAGTCATATTGAAACACATATGTTATTTCTCGAATTTATACAGTTTAATCTGAATTTCAAAATTCCTATTGATGGATATGATTGTTTGATTTGTTTCTTCAAGTGAATAAAAGTCTTACGTAATAAAATGATGAAATAAATCTTCAATTTGCAATATATGATAGTGATTGAAGCCTATGGGCACATGGGTTACAAGATTTTTAAAGACGGTGCAACTCAAATCTAGCGAGAATACACAAGTTTTATATTGACGATGGTAACGTTTTAAGACCTTTACTTTGACAATATTGGATTAATTTAGGGGTTTGAAGTCCACTTTGATTTGATTATAAGCAGGTGTGAACTTGATTTGTGTAAAAGAAGACATGCATTAACTAACACTAGATGCTCTTTCTTTCTAGTTTCTAACCAATATTCCCTTAGTGTAGTGGTAAAGTGGTACTAGACTCCTTAAGTGTTGTCCAAGAGATTCGAAGTTCAAATCCCACTGACGGCGTGTAGGAGAAACTGATATTGGGAGGGTCTTCCTAAAATGGGGCCACAAAGTATCCGATTCGAATGTTGTGCGGTGTCCGACCGATCGAACCGGAGCCAAAAGGCAAGGCAAAAAAAAAAAAGATGCGCTTTCTTTCTTGTGTGGACTGGTCTGCCTATTTGACTTTATAGTGGGCCGGCACATTTCTAGTTATGGTCCTGGGCTTACAACAAAGCCTTGTTGGGCCTGGATTAATTTGAAGCATACAACCTCATTGAGAAATGAGAACCACAATTGATTCGTAACCACACACAAACTACTTCCAAAACCTTCGAAATTTCTCCTTTGTGATACATTCGAGATCAAGTGACTCAAAACGGCCAAATCCAGACATTGACACGCATTAGAAACCAAAGAAAACATAAAAGACTTGCAGAAGTAGAAGCTAAAATCATTTAAGTTAAGAGTTTGTAGAGTGCATTACAATACATGCATTAAGTAAGCCGAAGAAAAAAATGAACATATAATTATTCAGTAATTAACTGAACTACGATGTCGACAAACCAAAAGAAGACGAACTAATTAAGAAGGCAAAGGAGAAGGCCAGAACTGTGCATTCTTCACCTTTGCAATGCTCGCTAATACATCCACCGGAGTGACGTTTCCGATCACCGTCACTTTCTTCGTCTCCAAATCTATGTTAAACGACGTCACTCCTATAACATATCAAACAAAAAATACGTTACACTTGTTAATTATAGCATGCATAGTAGTATAGTACTCATAGTAATGAAATTTATAACATGAAAAAAATACATTTATGGTCTTATGGATCAGACCTTGCATTTTGGAGAGGTGCTTTCTGAGTTTGCCTTCGCAACCTTTGCAGTGCAGCGACACCCTCAAAACCACAACTTGCTAATCAACATTCATACTCAAATTAATTTATACTCCGTATGTTTCAATTTTTTTTCTTAAAAAATGTAATAAATAATTAATATATAGAGATTAATTGGTATTACGGATTTATGGACCAGGCCGGACCGTAGGACATTCGGTGTGATTCTATCTCGATCCAGTCCGTCGAAAAACTGGACCGAGATCGAATCAAACCGAAAAGATTTATAAGAAAAAAAAGTAATACCTGAAGGGAAGGCGGAGTATGAGGCCGGGATGACTTCAAAATCAAAAGCTCGTTCAATTCAGGCCGTTTGTTACTCTCGCTACTAAACTTGGGTTTGATCAACGCTCTAGATCTATCCAAATCCCGCGGATAAACTGGCACGGGTTGCAGCGGCAAACCGTCCCTAAACGACACCGTTTTGGGCGGGCTCCTTGGAGGCATTAGCCTCCGATAACTACATGAATCTGCGGAGCTTTTCCTCCTAGACAAGTAGTAGTCTTCGTTTGTCAAGTGCTTCTTGAGCGATGAAAACGACTGCGGATTTATAGGCAGCTCAGAGATGCAAGGGGCCGGAATATTTGTGTAACGGCGGTGGTGGTGGCTCAGGCGGGGAGTCCCTGTGGCGCTACGGCGGGGCGTGGAGAGGTGGTCGGAGGTGCTGGTGTAGATGGCGGTGGATGCCGGCGAGGCGCATCCCCTCATGTTTTTCAAAGATATTGGCATTTTTTAATGGTAGCTAGGTAAGTTATAATTTATTTGTAAGATGAACTTTCTTACAAGTAAAATTGAATGAGGACGAGCCAAAATGTACTAATGTAGGGGCTAGAACAATGGGGTTGGAGCCTTGGAGATGAGTTGCTTTTTATAGGAGAAGAATTGAAGAAGAATAGCATAGGGATTTGAATATAGTAGGGGTACTTTTGAGTATGAAGTTAATAATACGTATATCCAAGGGTTTTGTTATAGTAATACTTAATTAATTAATGCACGAAGATATTGTCACGACTTTATATTGATTTTGTGATGAATTATTAAGGATATGGATTTGTTTGATTGACCAAATTATATTTTGAATCGAAGGTAATTAATTAACATTTAAGGTATAAAGATATATTTTGGCTTGCAAAGAAAGTTAGGTTTCTTTGCAAAGACTCAAATCCTAAGTGACAAACGATCTAATATCACTTTATCAAATAGGAGAAGAAAAATAGAATAGAGATATATATGAATATAATCCGCGAAGGGTGTTTTGGTATAGTCATATATAGTTAATACACGAAGATATTGTCCCGATTTTATATTGGGTATATTGTGATTTTAGATTCTTTAAATATTATTTAAGATATTTGAGTTTGAATCCTCTTAGAGCTATTGTTATGAAGAAATTAATTGAGAAAAGTTTTTACAAAAATAGGACGATAAAATATCTAATTCGGACATAGAGCAAGTTGACCGATTAAACCTGGCGAGCAAAGACAAGACCACATCATTGCTATCACTTAGCCATACCACTAAAACAGGCCTGAATTGCATATTTTTTATCGATATTTCTAACCTATGTTCCAAGGGCTTAGGTTAAGAGATTAAAAATGGTAATATATTTGAAATTTATATTTATTTAAATTTAATTATTTTTTTAATAGGATTTATTAGTTTTCTATTAGGATTTTAGTTCCTAAATTTAGTACTCTTAACCTATACCGTACCCTTAGGGCATAGGATAGAGAAACCCATTTTTTTTATATGGTTAATCAGTGTTGTATCACACAAGCTATCTTTCTCAAAGTGAACTAATTAATTCATTAATTAAGACAAAGTTACGTGCTTCTGCAATTTTGTTAACGTTAATGTCGACGGTCAAATATAAAATAAAATGCTAACGTTATTGTCGGAGCCAAAAACAGTTCGAATGAATTCTACTACTAGTGCGGACCATGCATCGATCGGATTTTAATCAGACTCTTTTTTTTTTTTGGTCGAAATCTTTAAGAACATGTTAGATAGTAATACTATAGGGAGTATATAATATATATTAGTAATTGTTATCAAACAAATTAAAGCTTAATACCCCTGACATATACAGCGCATGTAATTTTAAAAGCGATTTATTTAATTTATTACCAAAAAAAACGATTTATTTAATTATATCCAAACATTAGTCCAAAATCTGCAATAGTTTCTTGGTATTCCCTCTATTGTATCTTTCTTCACCATGTTACACATATATTTTTGTGTTTTCACCTTTTTAGAAGATAATAAATTAGTTTAATTTTTTTTGGGGTATATATGCGTTTAAAGGCTTAAGAAACATGGACCTTGTTAGTTGTTTTAATTTAATACAGTAACCCTCTTATGTGAATTCAAAATTAGGGTTGTGTATCCGGTTCAGACCGGACCAAACCGGTGAACAAATTGAACTTTGGCCGAATCAGATTGGCATATTCTTTCTATAAGTCTGACGTGACTAGGAAAACTTAGGAATTGTGATTTGTTGCCGAAGTTATTCCAATTCCAATATCTCTTATTGAATTGCTCATTCAATGAACATTCTCGATCTATTCCTTGAACATTCAAATCGGTCTGAGACTCAGTTCCAATTCAAAATTTCGACCATGGTTTTTTTTGGTTATTGAAAAACGACACAATAAGAAGTTTGGAAGGCAAGCAAGCGCGAGCCTTTAACAAAGGAGGTTTTGCAAACAATGAAACCTTAGGACAATAAATGAAAACCCACCAGGAAATAAGAGAGAATTATTTGAAATTTTATGAATGATAAGATAGATATGTTCTTAGGACAATATGTGAATATATAGAGAGAAAACCAAAAGATAAAAAATAGAAAAACTGAAATTGCGGAAAAAATCCTTATACGTAAAGGTATAATGGGAGCTCAATCAAACATCGGACGACCTAATTACTTCTGCAGAAAACACGCATTTTACCAATCAACTTCTTCTATCAAGCGGATAATCCATCTACATAGAAAATAAAAATCAATTGCATGTGATTCTTTTAAAGTTTCAAAGCTTTAACTTTAGGAATGTTTGGAGCTTTGAATGTTATATGATGATATGGTAATCAATTGCTCCTAGTTATTCTCAATTGGGATTAATGTATGATTAGATGTTGAGAATATTACTCATTATTATACTCCACCTTTTTACAAGTTCTCTTTCTATTTTCTATGTAAAAATAAGTGAAAGTAGAAAAAAAAATTAAACATTTTGAGGCTTTTAAAGGGGGATGAGTTGGAAGACGACAGAAGATTACCTTTTCTCTGAGCAAAAGCTAAACCCAAAATATTCGATTTACATTACAATAACTAGTGGGTTAAAGAGTAATTAATGGTCAATAATTTGATCTTGCAATTTGTATATTGTGCACTTTGTCTCTGTCAGGAATTAAAAGATATCAAAAGCAACAGAATCATGCATGACAGCCAATATTTTACACTAAATCATGTGTTAACTCTTCTTTATAATCCACTGATTTAAACGTACTAATCTACTTTTCAATGCACCAATCCAAAAAATTATTCATAGCATATTATAGATTATCAATGACAAAAATCAAGGCTATGCTTTACTAGTTTTGTTTGATAAGGAAAAGTTAGCCATGAATTTTGCCATTACTTAACATATTAAGTACATCATTTCCACTGATTAATTAAATCAAAACATGGTTTTAAATGAATGTTTTCCTGCATGAATTAAAGAGGCATATATATAATACTTCATGGCCATGAAAAATCTTGATTGGTGCATTGAAAACTAGATTAATACTTAAGGAAAAAAAAACTAAATTTTGCTAAGATTTTTCTTGGGTTTTCGGTTTGTCGTACCACGGGCTTATATTTTGTAATTTGGTTTGTGAGTTATCTTCGGCCCACTCACTAGTTAGGATTTGCAGACCCATAATTAATTAATGAGTAAACCAAAAGCCCAATTTTAGTTACTACTCTATTTTGTTTTGCTTTTTTTTTTTTCCATACATGGGCGGACCTTCTTTTTTTTTTTTTTTTTGAATGTTGGCGTTTGCAAGTTCAAAATTTTTGTTTAGAAGGGAGAAATTAGTATGACTATCTATCAATGAAAGTAGTTGTAGTCAACGTTATCAATGACGTTAATTTCAAGCTGTTTGTGTGGAAGGTCGAGATGATAACGTTAGGTATAATTCGACTTTCCATTAGAAATCGAAATCAAATCACTGAACCACATTTTCAGAGAAATTAACATAATAACAGCGCCGCATTGTGTTGATGACCATCCTTAGCCACATCTCTAGCTGGTTAAACAACTTTTCAAGATCTTGAAGACCTCATCCACTTAGGTGACATAACATGACGTACCTTCGTTAAGATAATCCCCGTAATTTCTCTCCAAATTGCATGCATGATTACCTTTACGGGATCAGTCAAAATTTAATTCGTAGAAGGAAAGTTTTGTCTTAGTTCAAGAAAAATATATATTCTTAAGATGTGTATTAGTTAGGCCATTACTATTTGGTATTTGGTAATAATATCGGTGGTTTGTCCTCGGTCAATTTGCATCTTCAATATACTCTAGTAGGAATTGAACTAGACAAAAAAGACTATTATTATGTCATTATTCTCTAGAGTACGTGCATGCAATGGTGAAACTTTGTATCATTTGAGGTTTAAGACTTCAACTTGAAATTTTGGGTTAAAATAGAATTTTCCATGATACAGAAAGGACACAAAGATTGCAGAAGGAAAGAAGGAGAATGCAAAAATGAAGATGATAACTTTCATCATACTGACAAAAAGAATCCACGACCACAACGCGCTAATCCACTGCGCTATGCGGTCACTACATGGCTTACACTATATTGAAATATAGATAGAAAGAGAAGATTTCATCATCTTACGTGTTGTCAATTCATGGACCACTCTCTCTGTTTTCACATGCATAAACTTTCTGATATTTACTCTCCAGATCTTCCATCAGTTTTCACATCTTCAGCTATACATTTTCCTATTACATCTCCTCTATCCTATACACCTAATTAGAGCTGTGTGTGACTTGAATTAATTTGTTCTCATCCCATTTTATCTACGTTTGGAAACTTGATAAACCTGACAAATTAAGGTATAATCCACTATATATCTTGACGTATAGTATAGGGTAGAAAATTGGGCAGGCATCGCCATCCATCAAAATGAAACGATCGACAGACGTACGCTGGTCCCTCCACAAACTTCCAAGAGGTGTGAATGTGTGACTTCGCAATCGATGGTGACTATATATATTTACTGGTGATTAAGTTCCTTGTGTCATATTCTACTCGTATCTTTTGATTCACAATCACACATTCACACCTCTCGCAATGAATTACATAAGAAATTTCTCCCCAGAATACATAAGAAATTTCTCCCTACAAATAAAAAATAAAAAATTTGGAGATGCGGGGTATCGATCCCCGTACCTCTCGCATGCTAAGCGAGCGCTCTACCATCTGAGCTACATCCCCATTATGATTTAATCTTAAATTTTAATTAAATCATCTATGATTGACAGTGAGTATATTCAATATTGTCACTCAATTCATAAAGTGAAAAATAAATCCAATTTTAGGACAAAAATAAAATAAAAATAATTCCAATTTACGTGCAAACTAAATCCAATTCGTAACGCAGAGGTTTACAAGCCATTCAATTTAACTTATTGAATAGAGAAATTAATCATCTTCCATTATGCGTATTGATTTTAATACAATATTCATAGTCTAAAACCTATATTCAATTATAAACAATTAACACCATCAACTCATTAAAATAGCTGAATTTTATACTACTGAATTAACACCATCAACTCCGGCGGTGGTAGGAGGTGAATCTAAATTTTTTTAACCATTAAACTTCTCAAGAATGTTAAAGTAAAAAAGTTGAGCTAAATTCGGATAAGTAATAAAAAAATTTATTAAAAAGTAAAGTAAAAGATAACTTTATGTGTAAAAGTAGTATACACCTGTCCTATTCTGATGAGTTTAGAGAAAAATTTCCCCTTTTATGTATAAGTTGCAGACTTGCAATACTTTTATATAATTTGTCTTTTACTAGTCATCGGCGACACCTCTAAATAGGAGGTGTCGACCAAGATTTTTCCATTCATTTGAACAAAATTCATAACAAACGGCAGGATCAAAACAAACCAGGACAAATAAACAATTTACTTTGGTTGAACACATCTACACAACAATGTGGATTGTAGACCGAATCACACATCCTCAATTTCTGTGAAGACACATCCGATTCAGATTTCCTGTTAGATGAGCATTTCCATGGAGGAGAGCTAAACGACATGATTGCCCTGTCAACAGTTTATATGTAGCTGGCCTTTCTCCTGGTATAATTCCAAATTCGTCATTGTAATCTTCCATTCCTTGAACAAAAAGCTGCCAAATGAGAGCCCCCGCTCCTGACCCGCCTTCTCTTGCAGAGTTGTATACGGTGTCATACACAAGTTGGATTAGTTGGTCTCTGTGGACAGGGTCAAACTTTTTGTTCGCATTTGAGAGACCGAATTCTGTGATCATTACTGGTTTCTTGAGCCTGTCGTTGCCATCCTCAATATGTGACGTCAACCACTTTTTTGTAAATTCTAGCTTTTCCTCAAACTTATCGGTTTTCAGCCTAAAAAAGTAGGGCAAAATTATGACTTAAAAGTATATTAATATAATGCATTTTGAGTCATAAAAAATTGATTAATAGATATTAAAGCAAATGCTACATTTTTAATTTTAATGCCTAATCATGCATAAGATCTTTAAACCTTAGAGTTTGCAGGATTGATAGCCTCCAAGCAAAGGTCACTTATTTGTATGGTCATTTACAAGCCCAAGCTTTTATAGAAGTCAGTGATGTGAAGATGGCTTTTGGTTCTAGTTTAGTGAAACCAGCTAAGGGTGAAAAAGAAATATGTTTGGTGAAGTAATCTAACGAGTACTAAAAGAGGAAACATACCAGTGGTCGGGGTAAAGATGAACAGATGTAAAATCGATTGTTGGGAGGTGAGAGTTGCGAATAAAGTCTGTCCCGGTTGTACTTTCCCATGCTGAAGGATTTGCAGTTAAACTCTTAGGATCACTGGGACCATAAAATCCCTCGAGGCCGACTGTCACAAGATGCTTATTATCAAGTGATTTTACATACATGGACATTTCCTTGATCCAATCCTGCATCATATCATCACATCAAACATATGATGATAATCCAAAGCCATAAAAGCAGCAGAACGAATGGGCTATGTTATGTGTATAAAAGAAGCTGGTATAGAGCTTTAAATAGAAAACTCTGGAAATTGTGGTCTGTTCATTATTGAACAACCTTGGACGATCAATGGTTCTACATATAACATGCCAGCACCATCATGCAACGCAGGTGACACAAGGTCCCCTGATATACTAACCTGGAGAGTGTCGCCTGTCGGGTCAGACATGCAACGTGGCTCATTTATTAGCTCCCAAGCAAAAATTGCAGGATCATCCCTGTACTCAAGTCCAGTGAAAGTATTCTTCCTTGTTAGAATAGTCTGGAGCAGGTAAAAAACGAATGAAAGTCATTGGTGGTAAACTAGAATAACACTTGCTATTCAAATAGCAACATTACAGTATAGTTTATGCCATATGACGAATAGATCAAATTGTGCATTTCATCAATAAGACATCAAACAAGTGCGAATTCCCACAACAATACACATCTCATTGTGCCATAGGCGTGTTTCATCAATAACATTATTCATTCTATAGCTTTCATTTAAAAGACCAATTATCAAGTCTGATTGTGCATCTCAAATTTTGAAAATAAACATCCAGAATTGCAGAAAGAAATCACATAGATGAGAAATCGTAGTCAAAGTATTCAAATGGCGTTCAGCATGAATACCGACACAAACAAGAAAAAGGCTAAGGAAGGACCACCTTTATGTAACTCTTGAAGTAAGTGCGGATGGATGGATCCTAAAAGAATGAATCATTTGAGGAGCTTATTCCTATGCCTTCTTCCCATGCCCACTTCACATATTGAGTTTTCCCACCATAAGCTTGCAAATTGTTGATTAAACTCAGGATCAACCTAACGTGGTGCCTTCTTGCTTCCGCAATAACATGGTCCAGGGCCTACAATTAATGAACAAGCACGGATAATTGTAGCTTCCTTCAATTTGGAAAAAAAATACATTTTACAACATTGCAACTAGTGACGATATATCAAGAAGTTCTATGCAGAGGTTTATTTACAACTAATCAAGCAAAATGAACATAATTCTCCAACAAATTAACATCATAATTTCTTATGTTTTTTTTCCTTCTTCTAGTGATCATCACATGCCTTATCCATCACAAAGGCACAAAGCTTGGTTAGAAGCAACATGGGATACCTAATAACTAAGAAGCAAAACAATATCCAAATAAAATTGCAGGCAGTCACCACCTAAATAGAAAATTCGAAATCAATAAATTTGGTGATACCTTGAAGACTTGCTCATTGAACAAACCAGGGGCAACTTGGAGAGCATGGTAAGTTGCATCATTGAATGCCCAAGTTCTACAGACTGTGAGACCCATCTGCGATCCAGCTTGAAGCATGGAGCTTATCCTAGGCCTACTATGATCTTCCACAGCATGGTACATCATCCAGTAAGAATTCCAGCCATTAATGTAGAAGGGTTTCCCATCCAAGCTAAATTGAGTTCCATTTCTCTCCACAAAACTAAAATTGGGTTTTGTGGAGAAATTGAATCTCAAGTCACCAAAGGACATGTAAAGGACGACAACTAAGGTAGCCAGACCCACAACATGAAAACATAACGCATTAGTTGCCACCATCTTCTTGGGGGAACGACAGGATTTTGGCAAGGAAGGCATGCAAAATTCCTTTTACAGCAAATCGGATTCCACAAAAAAGGAGCAATTAAACCCCAGGGATTCAAGGAAATGGAAACACACCCAGATGAGAACCAACCTTAGTTCCAATGAGTTGCTTTTTTATAGGAGATTCTTAAAATTGGAAGGAACAAGTGATATATGATGATGTGGAGAATGATTGTGCAAGGGGTTAGCTTTTATAACATTCAATTTCAAGCCGAAGAGGATGCGATTTCATAAATCAAGCAAATAGTATCATCTATTCTCTTACCAAATTGGAGAGACAATGCACCACCTCACTCACTTCAAACTCACACTCATTACACAAATGGAAAAGACATGAAAAGGCCTCTTCACCTATAAATTTATATGGAGATCTCATTAAATAGTACTACAATCTAATGGAAGTCCCAAGATATGGTTAAAGGAAAAAATCACAATCATTTTTATACAGTGGTCCGTATTGTATTGATATAATACTGGCATTTTCTTTATTGCTTCGATCTCATTGCGAATGATAAACATTCTAAGCAGGCATAGTCTGTTTAGAATAAAGAAATCATGTTAATGACAGAAAAATAACAACATACAATTTGTAAGGTCCCATCATGTTCCAAAAAGAGCACCTCCTACCAACCATTTTCTATAACTTACTTTGATCGAAAGCCATCAATGAGTTATGAAAAATTATGAGAAAAAAAAAAAAGAATAGTTGGAAGCTCTAATTAGTAAGCAATGGAACAGATATGTTGGTGATCAGGGCCCCAAAGACAATAGATTATGTACATTCTTTAGGCTCCAACCCATTACCCATGTGTTAGATTGGAATTGCTCATTTGTTTCGGTCCACTATGTTGGTGTCTATAGCATTCTCGCTCGTCTTTGGACTGTCTTGTAAATAAACTGTCTATAGGAGTTGAAGTTTTCGCATAAGGAATTTCATTAATATGAACCATCATCTTGTTAAAAAATAAATGACGGATAAATTCACGTATTAAATTCAAGTTAAATCTACGGTGACAACTAGAAGCTAGATCATCCATATTTGCTCATTTGATTCATTTCAAACAATAAATGTAAAGCGAATTAAGTGACCACCAAGTCTAAGTACACATTACGGAAATTTCTTGTGATGCCCTCCAACTTAAGTCAATTTCGCATGGTACCAAGTAAATTTTAATTTTCGTGTGTTAACCCTTACAATTAAATTTTTTTCCCATACCCATTCCGTTAACTTTAGCCCATTAATTGAAGTTTTGGTTAAAAAAAATTAAAAATCATAAAAAGAAAATTAGGCAAGACAAATATTAGCAAACTAGAGATTAACTAGTGTTGTAACGGGATTCATCCAAAAATTTACTAAATCTGTCAAAAATACTATAAAATATGCCATTTTAGTTATTAACTTCAATCCAATTAAATACCCAGTCCGCCCTTCGATCCGTCCCCATCTAGATCTTTCAATTTGCAGGATCGATTAAGCAAACGGGTCCATGCATGCATGCATGGGACCAAGTCCACGTTGTACGTAGCGATCCACTTGCTTGACTAGTTCGTGCAATAACTCCATCTAAAGTTGTAGTGGTTAATAAATGCTCCAATTGCGAGATTTCGTGACCCAACAAACATCCATTAACTTTGAAATTTATTTAGTGCTCTACGTATCTTTTTCCTTCAAATTATTTTTGTTTAATCAATCGTACATTCTTTGATTCTTACTTACCAATACTCGTCAAACGGTCTAGTGATACAAACGGCATTATACTCATTTAATATAAGTATGGGTCCATATATTTGCTAATAACATATTGAATTGAACAAGTCACAAGATCAAGAGTACATAAAAATCATACTTAGTAGTCATGTACGTGATTTTGTCATTTGTGATTTAAACAAGTTTGATTATCGATAGCATCAACGTTAAATGAGATATTAATTAACCGTTAGCGATACAAAAGATAATATTTTAGCTAGTGATTGTAATCAACCCCGTAGATTATTTGTCGCGTGCAATTTCAACTATTTTGGTCAGTTTTCACAATCACCCTCAAGGTTGGTTCAATTTTTGTAATTTCTCTATTTTATACATGTAGAGTTGATTATTATTTGGCTTGTAATTTCCTAAATTTGGACTTTGGACTTGTAATTGTATAAACTAGTGTGTTTTGTCAAAATGGGCCTTTGGCCCAATACTGACATACTCGAGATAATCCAATTCTGGTGACCCCTTGCACATTTACTAGAACGACGTCGTGGCTTAGGGTTTGGGACGAGCTATACTTAAACAGTTAAACCTCTCCTTCTCCCTTGTGTCACTTGTTGGGTCATTTAGAGAAGCTTCTAGGGTTGAGCTTTGAGAGCGTTTTGCTCGGCCTTGTAGCCTGAGATTGACAAGCTAGCAATTCTTGTATTAATATCTACATTCGTCTTGCACAAGTAATCTTTTTCTGTAGTTTATACACACAATAATAGAGTACGTAATTAAATTATGTCGTCTTCTTTTTTTCAAATCAAGACAGTTGAGTAGTTAGAGACTTATTAGAGTAAGATCGAATAATACTGAGTTTGAATCCAAATGCACTACTCACTCTCGTTTGCAGAGTACAGCTAACTAATGAACTATAGCTAACTTTAATCGTCAAATTACCCTAAAAATCTTGAAAACGACTCGATCAATCCTGAATAGTGTGTACAACTTTGAACTTTCCCTTCACTGTGCACTCGCAAAATCATAAATATAAGACCGCGTACGTACATATTCTCTTACCTCTTCTTCAGCATTAAAAAAACTCACAACTTTCTTCCTTCGTCTACGCACATTCAAAACCAAAAAATGAGGAACAAGACGCCGAAGCATTCGCCGCCGCACAGCCACCACTCAACCTCTCCATCCTCGTCGCCGTCTCCGTCGACGATTCCGACGACGCTGACGGAATCAATTTTGAAAGAGACGATGGAATCCGCCGAGAACATCATCCCGCGGTGGTGGCAATACGAGAATTCCAACCACTGCGTAACCGCCTCGCTTTATGAAAACCGAGAACACGCCACCGAGTTCATCTCCACCGTCAATAATCTGCAATCAGCGGTCAGATTCTTGGCCGAAAACAACGCCTCCTCCAAATTGCTCGTCCGTTCTCAGGAGCTTATCCAGATCGCCATGAAGAGGCTCGGGAGAGAGTTTAATTTCGTTCTCAAATCGAGCCTCGATCGGATTTCAGATTGTGAAGATGAGGTAGTTTGGGAGACGGATCTACAGCTTTCAATTGAGGCGATGAACGGTTTGAAATCGATTGCGGATTGTATGATGAATTGTGGATTCAGCAAGGAGTGTGCGAAGATTTACAAGACCGTGAGGAAGTCGGTTGTGGATGAAGCGCTCTACCGACTCGGAATTGATCGATTGAGCTTGAATTTGCAGCAATCCAAGCTCGATTGGGAGGCGATTGAGAATAAAATTAAGAATTGGCTGGTTGCAATTAAAATCGCCGTGAAATCAGTGTTCTCTGAGGAGAGGATTCTGTGCGACTTTGTGTTCTCGTCTTCTTCAACGATCCGGGAGTCCTGTTTCTCTGAGGTGGCCAGAGAAGGCGCCATCTCCGTTTTCGGCTTCCCGGAGCAGGTGGCGTCCAAGTGCAAGAAGTCGCCAGAAAAACTCTTCAGAATTCTAGACCTCTACGAGGCGATTTCGGAGTTATCGCCAGAGATCAACAATACGTTCTCCTCCGATTCATCGTCAGCCGCTCGATTACAGGTGGAAACGTCTCTGGAGAAGCTTCGAGAAGCAGCTCGGACGGCGCTAGCGGAGTTCGAATCAGCGATTCAGAAGGACAATTCCAAGAATCCGGTCACTGGCGGCGGAGTCCATCCTCTCACTCGCTACGTGATGAACTACCTCGCCTTCCTTTCAGACTACACCGCCGTTCTGGAAGAAATCCTCGCCACCTGGCAGCTGAACCTCCACGCTCCATTACCAGAGGAATACCTCGTCGCGCAGAGATCCGGCGACAGAAAGGCGAAAGTCGCCGTCCGATTCATGTGGCTAATCCTCGTTCTCCTCTCGAAATTGGACGGCAAATCGGAGATCTACAAGGAAGTTTCACTCTCGTACCTCTTCCTCGCCAATAATCTCCAGTACGTGGTGAAAAAAGTCCAGACGTCGGAGCTCCGGGGAATCGTCGGCGAGCGTTGGATTTCCGGGCACGAGGAGAAAGTGAGACAGTACGCGGCGAGCTACGAGCGGACGGGATGGAGAAAAGTGAACGATGCTTTGATAGACGGTGGTGATAAAGATGGTTCATCAAATCGGACGGCTGAGGATTCGCTAGAGCGAGCCAAGGAACGGTTCAGGAAATTCAACGGTGAGTTTCTGGAGGTGCAGAAGAAGCATATGGAGTGGGTCGTAGTGGATCCGAAGCTAAGAGAGGAGATCAAGGACTCGTTGGCGAGGAATATCGTCTCAAAGTATCGCGAGATTTATATGAGGTATCGTGGGAAATTGGAATCCGTGGTTAGGTACGCGCCTGAAGATTTGGAGAATTACTTGTGGGGCCTATTATTTGGATGTAGCGACGGAGATTCAAGGAGTAGGAGTAGAGCTAAAACGACGTCGTTTGAGTCTTCTACTTCTTCTCCATCACCTTCGACGCCATGTCTCTTGCGTGCAAGATGTTACAGATGAGTGTGAATGATGATGCTTTTGGAGTTTTGGTAATGTTGAATCGTTGATGGATATGAGATATATGTAAATGATCAGCTAATGTATGGCAACGTTGAGTTTTCGTATAGTCATTAGGCTCATACGACACACAAAATATATGCTTCATTTATTAATTAGGGGGCTTTTGGTATGAAGTATGTGTATACTTCATAAGGATGATGTTGCTCCACATGCATAAATACAATTAGGAGGATTCAAACTCAAATCTTTAAACTGATACAAATCTAACTCTATTTTAGCACTAGACTTAACTTAAGCATCTAAAAACATGTACATGTACATGTACATGTACATACACTTCTTCAAGATGGACCCTATATTGAGCATAAGACTATGGGCCGTTGCTACTCTCTATTAAAGTGTAACATAGGCTTGTGGACTATAAAGATGACCGTGGAAGCTAAGTTTAGAGCGGTTCTTTGTTAGGAGGCAACCTAATTGGGCCGAAATGGGCCTTCGTTTTAAGCTAGCCGAAGGTCTATCCAATTGCCAATTGGAGAAACATAAAAGTTGTCTGGTTCATCCAATCAATCCCTTATCCTTTTTCAAAAAGATAAGATTGATCTCTTACCTAATAAATAACAGTCGATTAAGACAGTAATCGAGTTGAACCGAGCTTTGAACCACAAAATTTTATTTAAACTTGGTTGATTTAAATGTTCACTAAATTTGAGCTAGCTAGCTTAGTTCACATGCTTTTCATTTAGTTTTTTTTTTGTGAGACAAACTCGCGAACAACTCATTTACACGACCATCTATACAAGTAAATTAAACTAAAAACTAAACTTCGCAGTTTGAGATAGACTACCAAAACTATATAGGTTTACTTAAACTATATACTATATATAATATAGGTTATTCATGAACGTATAATCTAGTTTGGTATGATAGTATATATAATTGAGCTTGTTCATGAATATTAGAACATATAATCAAACTTGCTCATGAACAAACAAGTCCAAATTTCTTATACTCAAGTTTAATTTATTTATCTTGAGTCTTAAACTTGTGCTCCAGCTTAGCTAATTTACAAATCTACCGAATACAAACACTATTTAACCGAATCGAACACCGAGCCATACACAAATGACTCCATTTATTTATAAGCTATGTATATATGTTAGATTTCTTCCAAAGCCCACTAAACTTTAACAAACCAGCTAGTATGTCAATAATTCAATTTTGATAAGAGTAATGAAATTGAAAACACCTACCCAGCCGATCAAAACCGGTGAAACTTAATTGGGACTACGTACTACTTCCCACATGAAGCAATTGAAGTAATAAATGATTATATATAATGCATGAAAAAGCCCTTACACAAAATATAAATTATTTCGTCCAAGAACGTGTTCGAAAATTTAAGATATTGAGCTGGAAATCCCTACACATAAATAAATTCCCTCACCAGTCACCACCAATTTGCTAACCCATTCGAATGTTTGAGGTCGACCTCCTCAAACTCTATCCAACATATCATCTACAAGCGTAAATATTCAGTTGGTGTATGTTTGGTATTTTATTATATGCTATTTGTTGTTATTGACAGATCGAACGAGAACAATAAACAGAATCGACACAAAGAATTACGTGATTCACTAATAATGTGTTTACTACGTCCACGAGCAGAGCAACAAAATATTATTATGGAGACAAATTATATAGTACAAATTATTAGCTATTTTGAAAGCTTATATATAGAGAGACTCAAGAAACCTGGCCTATTACAGCTTATAGGCTCGACCCAAACAGATCGCGAGACCATGCCACTAGTGCCCCTAAGACTCCGTCCGCCCCCCGAATCTCTAGTGTTGTCGGGGGCTCCACCCCCAAACCCATGGCGGATTCTAGTCAACTACAGATTCAAGGCATATTAACACTTTTAATTTAGTTTATTTCGAGCCATAAAAATTAACTATATTATATTAAAATATATATGGTTCATTCTCATGTTCAATTGCTCATTTACTTTTTATACACTGCCTTTGAGATGGATTTAATCCCTATATCAATTATTGTGCATTCTAACTAAATTCAGTTATTATTGTCACATAGTTGAATTTCAATTTTTCTTTGCATCTATTGGACGTACCCCCTTTCCCCTGGGCCGAGATACCCCTATCTTGACCCCCCAGATTCCGCTGTAGCGGAGCCTTACTAAGTCAATGATGATGATAATATATATTAAAATATACATACATTTTTTTTTTGATAATGCATAAGTTTTTTTTTAATTTGATACCCAAAAATATGTAAAAAATGTTGAAAATTAAAAGTTATATTGAAGTCTTACACCTAATTATGAGTGCAATTTGCATCTCATCTAAGTTCAAATAGGACCAACTAGACATATTAGTGGTTGAGTACTTGAATATATACACTGTCAACGCACTTATAACTCTGAGCTTCTGTCTAGAGACGATTTCCACGTACGTTGACACTTGACAAGTCCATCAATGTCTGTCACTAACATTGTAAGATGAGATGAGAAACGCTAGCTGCAAGAAAACATATTTGAAGTCAGAAAAAGTCAAGAGAAGAAGAGTGATATGAAGCAAAATCTAGTCATCAATGTAAACAACCAAGCAATAGTCCAAATCGATCGTCTGTTTCATTGACCCAAAAACAAAAACAAAAGTTAGCTTTGATAATCAATTGATTGAATAATAATAGAATAGTACTAAAAGTATATATAAACTACGGAAAATAATTAGAACTTCATTCTAGTATCATAAGATTTTTGTTTTGCAGTATCTTAGAATTAATATTAATGTTAATCTTAATTTATCATGCACATGTTCTCAATAATAATGTCACACGTACTAACAATAAAAGATTTCATAACCCGAAGTTTCAAAGTTGGGACAAAAACCCAAAATTATGGAATGGGCACGTTGCGGAGACTAATCTAATATTATTCCTAACAACTATGCGATATCATATTTAATTTTAATGTTTTTTTTTCTCATTGTCACCCCAATTCAGCGGAGAAGTTTTACTCCATCAAACGCCTACTTTGGAGTTCGAGTCTCGCAAAAAGGTTTTCAATGGAATGCTAATGTAATAAGTCCTAAATAATCAATGTTACGTGTTTGTTGATACTAAAAAAATCTCATATTTATCGATGCTTAAACGAGATATTGCAATTTACTCCATAGTTGGCCGGGCTTATTTGCTAAAACTTTTGAGTTTCGGCTATATTTTGCAACTACCTCCAAAAGTTGGGTATTTCTTATAATTTTCCCACATTTTCGGGAATTGGGTGAATTTTATCTTTTATCATCTACCCTATCCGTCGGTGTATTAAATTCGTCAACGTGTAGGGGATGTCAATTAAGCTATTTCCAGAATCACCAGCCTGTAATTCTTAGTTTTTGTTATGCCCTAAAATCTTAAGAAATGGGCAAATCTTCAAGTACCATTTTAAAATTTAAATCTAGCACTCCTATTTGTAGTAAGAGCAGAAGTGGTTGCAGTTCTAAGTAAAACAAAGAGCTTGCAATTGCAAGTAAGATGTTGGCTCTTAATTATTTGTATAAAAAAAAAAGACTCTTTATTGTATGTGATGCACGTTCTCAACATGTGTTTACATTGAAACATCAAGGGTTCGTTTGTTTGTAGGCTTAATTAATTTTGTTCAATGTGGACCAAACTCTTGTATAATTACTTTAGGAAAGCTGAAAATGAAAGCTAAAAAAGACTTTCAGGCATTGTTCCTTTTCCATTCACTTTGCTATACACGGTGTATAAACAATGTTTTTACGTACTTTTATCTCGAACAAGTTGAAAAGATGTTTCCGAAAAATCTACTATACACAACCAGTGAAGGACTAATAACGTTTGGTGATTCGACAATATTAATTGGTATAGTTCGATCAATCAGTTTTTCCTTCGAGTTTCTACAATATATATTTCATTTTGTTATTTTTCTTAAAATGTGAAAATAAAGTCGTTTTGTCCTTATTTTTAAAAATAAGTAAAAACAAACGCCATTTTAATCATATTTCATGAGAAAACATGGTTAATTTTTTTTTCAAAAAATAGTAAAAATGACGATTTTTAAATCATTTTTCTAATTTACAAAGCCCTCTCATAACCAATATATTTTTCGAAACGATGACTCTATCACACGAGCCGCCACGACTCTCCTCATGACTCTTGTTCCAACCTATTTTACCAATAAAATTTTTTTGAATGAAAGAGAAATTCAATCATAAGTAAGAGTTTGAGTACAAAAAAAAGTTCTAGGTCAGCCTAGAGTTACTGATTGGTCAATTCAAGTCTAGCTATACATCTTCTAGACTCCCTATTTCTTTACCTTCAGTCATCTAGCTAATCGGTTAAGTCTCTAAAAATAATACCAATAAGTTTTCGATTTAACTCTCATGTCACGTGCAGTGCCCTTCTCAGAAAAAACACCCTATTCCTTTTCATCCATCTCACCATTTTGCAATTTCTAATGTGACTTAGTCATGGAAAAAGTGTGGGCCTTGACGCCAAGGATCGACCTGCTTCAGTCCCGGTTTTATATCGATCCGGTCCTGAGCCCGGATTTCCTGGCCCGACCAGCCCAATCCGACCCGTGTCCATCATTATGACTAATACAGACTCTCCTCTATGCTCAACAATAAAAATGTGCATGTAAAAGTCCGTGGGTAATAACATAGGTCGTATATCCAAAAATTTATATAGTAAATATGTTTAGTCCCAACTTTTAGACGTAGGAAAGTATTCCAGCAAATTACGTGCACAAAACATATCTTTATAAACCCCTCTCCCCAAAATCCAAACCTCAACAAAAATAAAACCCCCCAAAAAACCCTAAAAATGGATTTCCTCATCTTCTTCCTCGTAGCTCTCCTCCCAACACTCTACTCACTCTCCACCCTCCTCAAACACTTCTTCTCTTCTAGAACCTTCCAAACATGCTACATCCTCGACTACGAGTCCTTCAAGCCCTCCGACGACCGGAAAGTCACCACCGAATTCAGCGGCGACATCATCAAACGCAACAAACACCTGGGACTCCCCGACTACAAGTTCCTCCTCCGCGCCATCGTCTCCGCGGGCATCGGCGAGCACACCTACGCGCCCCGAAACATCCTACGCGCCCAAGAAGAGTCCCCAACCTTCCCCGACGCCATCTCCGAGATGGACGAGTTCTTCCACGTCAGCATTGACCGGCTCCTCCTCCGGTCAATGCTCGCCCCCTCGGAGATCGACGTCCTCGTACTCAACGTCTCGATGCTCGCCACGGTCCCGTCTCTCTCCTCGAGGATCATCAATCATTACAAGATGAGGGAGGATGTTAAAGTTTATAACTTGTCGGGCATGGGGTGTAGTGCCAGCTTGATCTCGGTTGATGTCGTGCGCAACGTTTTTAGGGCGACGGAGGATTTGACGGCGTTAGTGGTGACGTCAGAGTCGCTTAGCCCGAATTGGTATTCGGGTAAGAACCGGTCCATGTTCCTCGCTAATTGCCTCTTTCGATCGGGTGGATGTGCCATCCTCCTCACCAACAAAGGTACTACAATTCTTGCGAAGAAAAATGAATAATGTGGGACGTTTATTTTTCTTAAGTAGAATACAATTTATGAAATGTTTAATGTTGGATTTTTATGAAATGTTTAATTGAATTGTACTTTAGCTTGATAAGGCCTACAAACTGATTTTTTTTTTCCGGAATTGGTAAGATCACTTTCTTTGTTTTTAATTAATAAAATATAAAATAACTCAATTTGGGATTAAACATTAATTTTTACTTTTCAGAAAATTTTAATGTTTAAAAAGGAACTAAAGTTTCCTATAGTTTAATTTTTCATGTTGAACCAAACTGGAAAATGGTTTGATTTTCAGGATTTGATATTTTTAAGAACGATTTTTCTAATTTATTCCCTTAATTAAAACCTTAGAAGGGAAACTATTTATTGGATTTTATCATTTAAAGTTATTTTAATTTTTTGATAGAGTTTATTAATTTCTTATAAGATTTTAGTTTCTATATCTTGTAATCTTAACCTATGCCCTAAGGACAAAGATAGAAAAATCGTTTTAAGAATTGACTTGATCATTAATAGTGTCTTTTGATTATTAATTAAGACCGAAATTTGATATTTTCATATAGTTTTAAGTATAATTGTATCAAGGGTCAATAATTGTTGATGTGGGATAATATTAGGGAAACTAGCGTCCAAGGCCAAGCTAAAGCTTCGGTGCTTAGTCCGAACCCACCACGGCGCCAGAGACGAGTCCTACGGCTGTTGCATCCAAACCAACGACGAAGACGGCCGCCTAGGCTTCCACCTCGGCAAAGAACTCCCTAGATCCGCCACCCGTTGCCTTGTCGACAATCTCCGCGAAATGGCCCCCAAAATCCTCCCAACAACCGAGCTACTCCGTTTCATCCTCGTACTAGCCGTTAGAAAACTGAATTTCAAATCCAAGGCCACTCCCAAAACCAATAATGGCGGCGCAAAGATCGATTTCAGAACCGGGGTTGATCACTTTTGTATTCATACTGGAGGAAAGGCGGTCATCGACGGGATTGGAGACAACCTAGGACTCAATGAGTATGATTTGGAGCCGGCTAGGATGACGTTGCATAGGTTTGGGAACACGTCGGCGAGTAGCTTGTGGTATGTGTTGGGTTACATGGAGGCTAAGAAGAGGCTTAAGAGAGGAGATAGGGTTTTGATGTTGAGTTTTGGAGCTGGGTTTAAGTGTAATAGTTGTTTGTGGGAAGTGGTTAGGGATTTGGAGGATGTTAATGCTTGGGAGGATTGCATTGATGAGTACCCAATGAAGAACTTGGTTAATCCCTTTATGGAGAAGTATGGATGGATTAATAATGAAGATGAGGCCACTTTCGTACAGCCAGAGTGATTGCAAATGCAAGTTTGGATACATTTGAGGCCTGTTTGCATTAAATCATGCATTATAATGCAGACTTTTGCATTATAATGTGCGATTCAAAAAGGCCTGAGTCAATTCTTTTGTGTGATGGGTCCAATTTGTGTCATTGTTTTTGCTTTTGTTTTGGTTGTTGGTGCAATTTTTTTGAGTTTTGAGGTGATTATTTTTGTGGCTAAGTGAAACTTTTCAATTAGGGTTCCGGGTTACACTCTTCGGGTGCGTTTAAAAGACAAATTGTAACGTAGGATTTTGCATTGAATCCTGCATTATATATACTGCAAATTTTGCATTGTAAAGTGTCATCTAAACACCCTTCATCTAACCGTTTGTGATTGTGGACTCACACATTCACTAAGGATTAGATGAGTGTGTAACAAGAATGGGTATACGAAAAGTGATTTTCGTACACACATATATAGAAGATCGAGTTGAGTACAAGTTCTTAGTCCAAGTTCAATTGTTCGTTCAAGTGGTATGTATGAAAACTTTGTACAAGTAGAATTGTAACATTTTAATTTGTAAGGTTTTTAGAACGTACGCTAATATACTATTTTTTTTAAATGAAGGGCGATTCATTCATACAAATTAATGTCTTTCTAGGTATACATAGAATGTACAAGCTAATCTCCAACATGATAACCACATTTGAACTCTAAAATCTCCAACATCAATTATTGCATTGTAAGTAAAAATGAAGAAAGAAAAGAATAATGCGAGGGGAGAGCTTAATGAGGGTGTTCAGCCATTTAGTGTTCACCAGCAAGGCAGATCAATATTGCAGTATAGCATTTAAGACTATATACTATTCGGTGTAGTTTGGGCCACACCAACAAAACAAAACGTACGTCTTGGTTTCTAGCTAGTGGCTATTAAAAGCTATCCAAGTGAATCAATAATTCGTCCACATCAAATGTGAACACTTGCATTTCTTATTGTTTATTTGGATGGTGGCCGGGAAGAATTTGATATGCACAAATTTGTAATGTGGCCATGTGGGTCTTTTGTTTTCGATGATATTGAGTTAGTCTAATAGTAAAGTGGCGTCGAAAAAATCAGAAAATACAACTTTGGCAACTTTTCATTGATTTGTATTGAAAGGAGGTGTGCAATAATACTAGAATATAAGATAGTATATCTGTCAATAAGTGTTAAAACTAGTGGTATGTATCAAGTATCTGGTATTGAGAGTGTCTTTCGAATAAAGGAATATCCGATCTGAACGTAGAGTGACATGAATTGATCGAACCGAATGAGCCATAATACTAGTCCAAAAAGGAAAATGAATATACTTATTGTTGGGAATGTGAAGTTTTGAAATTATGTAGATCGAAGAGGTGACCCATGCTTAACACTTAATTTTGTATATATGTACAATCACAATCAGTGTGTTGTACTTCACTATTGATCAGTTCTCCCAACTTCCACCTATGAAGGTATGCAACGACCATGGTTTAGGAGGTGGTCCGGTATAGTTGTTGAACAAAAGGTACAAGGCCTTTGCTTTTAAAAAAAAGGCAAATTGTAATAAATCAATCATGACAAAATTTTGTTGAGGGTACTCTTATAAAAGTTCAAACGATAATTTACAGCCAGTTAATGTCATGCTTGTTACAAACGCTAGCTGCTTGTGGAAGATTGAGCTGATGTAGTCTAATATCCTTTGTTTACTCGCCCGTTTTCAGAGTTGGAGTATTTCTCACATCTTCCGGGAGTGTAATTCTGTGGCGGACTACATTGCTGGATCGTTTCGCTGCGTCTCCTCCCCACTTGCAGTTGATTCAGGTCTTCGGAACCTCATCCGTCAGGATACCCTAGGGAGATAACTTATTTGTTAGTTGGCTTCTCTAATCCCTTTTCTTATAAAAAACGCAGCGAATTGTATTCAATGTCTTTGTAACCAAACCAACCTAATTAAACAACCGAAAACGTATTCAAAATCAAGCTTGGGCTAATATACCATGTAAAAATCCACCGGTTGATAGATTGAGGGTCATATACTCATATATAATAACTAAGTCTAGTGAGTTTCATTGCAAAACCAATTGCAATTAGATAAATAACTCATCAAATTTATATACTTTTATTCATTAGTTTCAACTTTTAATGTGAAAAATATAGTCAAGTCTGAAAAAAATCCTATAAATCTGTAATGATTAGGTGATATAGGTAATTAGGAGATAATTGGGGGTGTTTTGTGTAAATACTCACAAATGAGTATAAGAGCTTAGACTGGAGTATGGTATTGGTCATCGATGAATGAATGAACTTTCCTATCTTCTTCTTCCCTGTATTCTCCTTCTCTGATTCTTCTTCCTTTCCTCTAATCTCTCTCTAATCTCTATCTTTCTATCAAATTGTTGTTATAGTCCTTTGGGATATAACAAAATCACAATTGGGGCATATTGGGCTAGGGCTTTATTTTGCTATTGCTTGTCTGAATTGTGCAATAAGACAGAGGCGCCTTCAAATTGTGTTGATACAAGGCCCAAAATTTACAGTCTTAATATTAAGCTTCCTCTAGTCCTTTACATGTCCAAAAATTTTAGCTTCTTTCTTTATAAGGAGGTACACTGGTGTAAAATGATAAACATTTTGTAACAAAATTTAAAATCTAAAATGAAAATATTTTGTAAAGATAGATTACATTAATACTATATGGTTTTTTTTTTTGTGCGTGTGAGTTCCAGCTATCTAATATCCATCATAAATTTTGGAAAGGTCCTCCCTCACACATACTTGAACAAAAGATTTAATATTATAAGGTCTTTTTCCTCAATTATAATATTAATATATTATCATTAATTATTTCAATTACTAATTCGTGTGGGAAGTAGTCCCAACTAACTCTTAATTAAGTGATTACATATCAATACAGTTAAGCATAAGAAATGAACAACTAATAACTAGTCACAATGAATGAACTCTCAATTGATATGATTAACTCTCCAACTGATTACATATCAATGCAGTTAACCATCAAAAATAATTAATTAATTTACTAGTTGGATGTCCCGTGCCTTTTACGGAATCATCAACTACCCTTCGATATAAAAAATAAAGAGACCCTCGAGACTTGAACTCCAAACATAGGCGTTTGATGAAGCAAAGTTTCTCCGCTGAAGTGGGGTGGTAATGACAAAAAAAAAATACCCTTTGATATACTGTATTACAGTACGTAGTTATTCATGTACTAATTTTGCAATTGTTGCACTTGTGTTGATTAATGTTGCTAGGGATTAATGTTTATTTATATACATAAGCTTCATTTAACTACCTTAAATTCAATTTAAATCGTGCCGAATAAACCCTTAATTACTTTATTTTTGTCTATAAAATGCTTCTATAATTTTTTTTTATTGAAGAAGAGACATCGCCTTGTCTTCTTACTTAGTTTAGAAAAACTCAACACAGTAGCTAAAAAACAACAACTTTAAGTATATCAAATTAATTATTATAGAGGTTTATAAGAATCGAAACAGAAACTTCATAGTTCATTAGTATTATATGAAGTCTTAACCGTTTGACCAACTAGATAACCGAAGTCGCATCGAATTAATTATCGAAAGCGGCATAACCATCTCCCATAAATTCAATTCCATTTTATCTCTAAGACTCTAACTAATACATCTATTTATAAACCCATTCTCTCCTCCAAATCCCAAACCCAAAACAAATCCAAAAAACTCAAAAATGGATTTCTTGATCTTCTTCTTATTCTCCCTTCTCCCAACCATCTACTCACTCTCCACCCTACTCAAACACTTCTCTTCTAGAACCTTCCAAACATGCTACATTCTCGACTACGAGTGCTACAAGCCCTCCGACGACCGCCACGTCACCACCGAATTCAGCGGTGACATCATCAAACGCAACAAATACCTCGGACTCTCCGACTACAAGTTCCTCCTACGCGCCATCGTCTCCGCGGGCCTCGGGGAGCGCACCTACGCGCCGAGAAACATCCTCCAAGGAAAAGAAGAGTCCCCTACCCTCCCCGACGCGATCTCCGAGATGGACGAGTTCTTCAACGTCAGCATTGACCGGCTCCTCAGCCGGTCAATGCTGACCCCCTCGGAGATCGACGTCCTCGTACTAAACGTCTCGATGCTCGCCACGATCCCGTCTCTCTCCTCGAGGATCATCAATCATTACAAGATGAGGGAGGATGTTAAGGTTTATAACTTGTCGGGCATGGGGTGTAGTGCCAGCTTGATCTCGGTCGATGTGGTGCGCAGTGTTTTTAAGACGACGGAAAATCTGACGGCGTTAGTGGTGGCGTCTGAGTCACTTAGCCCGAATTGGTATTCGGGTAAGAACCGGTCCATGTTCCTCGCTAACAGCCTCTTCCGCTCGGGCGGATCCGTTATCCTCCTGACGAACAAAGGTACTATTTATCAATTATGCGACTTAAATACAGTGTAATATGAAAAGAATGAATATAAAACTCAAAAATATAAACACAGTCATATAAAATCATAAATATGCAATTCAAAATCATGAATACAATATATTCACACATTCACACTTTAAGAATGGTTTTATTTGAAATCACCTCCTATCGTTCATATATAATCATCTAAGATTAATGTAATTGTTTAAATATTAGTACATGTCAAATTCTATAACTATTCCATTTGCGAATTTACCTATCTTTAGTAGAGAAGTATTCGTTCTATATTTGTCGACATCTCATTCATTTAGCCGATATGTTAGCTAGCCTCTAAATAATATAGATGATGACATATCATCTAATCTTTTAAAAATATTCGAATAATATGTTCCGTTTTAATCATAACTTTTTTCCTTTGAAAATAGTTTTTTTTAACTATATTAATTTTATGTACGATCAAATATCCTCACTACTCACTAGAGCATCTTTAATTAACCACATAAGAAGCTTCTCATGTGGTTAATTAAAGATGCTTAAGCTTAAGCTTTTCATCTAACATTAATGTCATTGTTTAAAAATTACATTTCAAATTCTATAACTATTCCATTTATCTATCTTTTAGTAGGATATAAGTTTTCGGCCTATATTTGTCGACACCATCTCATTTATTTAGCCGATATTCATGTTAGCCTCTAAATAATATAGACGATGACATATCATCTAATCTTTAAAAAAAATACTAACTATACCCGTGTCATGCACGACTATATAAATTTAATACTTAATTTATTTAATAAATATGATTTTATTTTAATATACAAAAACTTATTTATTAGAAAAAAATTACTATTGGTTTCACATGGCCAAAATTATTAAGGCGATCACACTATAATTATTCGATGGGTTTGACTTAATCATAATTTTTTTTTCCTTTGAAAATAGTTGTTTTCAACTACATTAATTTTATTTACGATCAAATATCCTCACTAGAAAGAAAGGAAGATTTGGCTGTAATTAGAATTTTATTTTATACCTTAATCGTGTACTTTTGATTTGCAACTTCTACTTTTATAGTTACATCATTTCAAGTCCTTTTCATTCCATTTTTATTAACTCAATTAATTAATTATAATTCCAACCTAAATCAATCATTTTCAAATTAATAAAATTCATACTCTTAAGTTGTTACGTATAACCAATTACTTATTTATATATATTGCTAAGAAAGTCACATTCATATAAGAAAAATAATTTTATAAATAAAACGTTTTTTCAATAAACTTAGATCATTAAACTTTTGTCTTGTTGATGTGTGATAATAATAGGCAACTTAGCGTCCAAGGCAAAGCTCAAGCTTCGGTACTTAGTCCGAACCCACCACGGCGCCCGAGACGAGTCCTACGGCTCTTGCATGCAAACCAACGACGAAGACGGCCACCTCGGCGTCCACCTAAGCAAAGCCATCCCTCGATCCGCCACCCGTTGCCTCGCCGACAATCTCCGCCAAATGGCCCCCAAAATCCTCCCAACAACCGAACTACTCCGTTTCATCCTCGTACTAGCCGTTAGAAAACTGAATTTCAAATCCAAGGCCACTCCCAAAACCAATATCGGCGGCCCAAGAATCGATTTTCGAACCGGAGTTGATCACTTTTGCATTCATACGGGTGGGAAGGCGGTCATCGACGGGATTGGAGACAGCCTAGGACTCAATGAGTATGACTTGGAGCCGGCTAGGATGACCTTACATAGGTTTGGGAACACGTCGGCGAGTAGCTTGTGGTATGTGTTGAGCTACATGGAGGCCAAGAAGAGGCTTAAGAGAGGAGATAGGGTTTTGATGTTGAGTTTTGGATCAGGGTTTAAGTGTAATAGTTGTTTGTGGGAAGTGGTTAGGGATTTGGAGGATGCTAATGCTTGGGAGGATTGCATTGATGAGTACCCAATGAAGAATTTGGTTAATCCATTTATGGAGAAGTATGGTTGGATTAATAATGAAGATGAGGCTACTTTCGTAAAGCCAGAGTGATGTGAAACTTATCAGCGACAGTCTGTTCAGGGTTCCAAACTCAAGGTGGAAAATTGATACAAATCGAGGAATAGTCCGAGGGTCTTGGGGTCACACTTGACAAGTGACCCCTCGCCCTCGCCCTACCCTTTACACAATATACATTAAAAAATCGTAAATTATTCTTATGTTTATATATTGAATTTGTATGTGTGTGTTTGATATCAATATTTACATTTTTATATGAATATTTTACAAGTTGTAAGTTATTTTAATTAACCAAATGTATTATAATTTCTTGTACAAATATGAGTCATATCGATAAGTGTAATTATTTTTTTTTATTTTTTTTTTTTGAAATAGGTAAGAATTCGGAGTACCAAACAAGAATTGGTAGTCCGAGAGGCCGTTAAAAAAACGGCAGCCGTGAACGGCTAAGAGTGTCAACAAAGAAAATATCCAAGACAAGCAGAAATGACTAAATATAGTACAACTCCTCGAAAAGAAGAGCAAAAGATCGAAATCGGGGTGAGTAAAGCACTAAAAAAAGTGTCGCAGGCAATCATGTCAACCCATCCTGGGGTGTGCAAAAGATTGAAAGAGTTGGAATTATATCTCGGGTATCTTTATAAATATCATAAATACACCTCAATTTTTTAAATAGATTATATAAGAATTACAAAAATATCAAGCCATTTTAGTGACCACCCTCTTTACAAAAATAGTTTGTGCTAACTAGTTAATGTTTGTGCCATTGTTAAGAAGCCTAAAATTATAAGAGGCCCTCTTCCAATTGAGGCCATGTGCAAATGCATTGGTTGCCCATGTGGTTGGTCGGCCTATTAGTAAGATAAGATTGACATTTTGATGTAACACTCTTCTAAAAAATTATTGAATTGGATGGAATTGTCTTGGACCACCTCATAAAAACAAGGTCGGTCGATAGCTTGATGCATACCTTCAAAACTTGAAGAGCAATTGGTTGTTAGTTACCAAATTAAACATGGATAGTCTCTCATACATAATTTTCAAATCTTCTTAATCCCATTGAAAAGGAAATCTTTCTTTTTAGCATTGTCTAATCAATCATTATCACTTTTTAGCATAGAGTTTCTCAGAAACTCCATGGGAACAATATCAGGAATTAGTTCCAGTGGAGTTGTGAAAAAACTACATAGATAGAGTTGAATAAATCCTGACCATTAAATACAAATTGAACGATTGAGATTTGATTTTTCTCTCTCCATATCAAGTTATTATTTTTTCTCTTTTTTCTTTTTTTCCGACGGGTTCACCAATTTCCTATAAGGTTTTAGTAACTTCACCCATAGAGTTTCTCAGAAACTCCATGGGAACAAGACCTTATCAAGCATTGGTGGGAAAAAAAATTTGATTGACCCGCATATCCAACTTATGTTTATTACTCTATTTAGAAATACATATTATTTTAGTTTGCTTTTTTGTTTTCATCACATTTTTTCGATATATATTATCCTCATTAATTAAAAATAATTATGTAAACATATAATATAAAGAGAGTGATCTCAACAAGATTGAGAATATTTAAGTCAAATCACATGATCAACTTCTTAATTTTTAAAACAAATCCTAAAACGACATTTACTTTTTAAGAGAGGGAGTACATTCTAACCAACATCTAAAAAAAGTGTCATGAGAACTATCAAAGGATTTGTGACCACCTTTGATGTGGACAATTTTTTTAATCCCTTGAGAAGCTTGTAACATAACTTTAGTCTCACCTCTCCTTAATGGGGAAAAGTGTACGACTATGTGTAAATAATATTTTAAAAAATGTTAGGCGCTCTCTGGACAAATAGAGGTTACTTAGTACCTAGACAATTCAGACGGATCATTCTCAATTCAATTTTGGCATTAATTTTGATGGAACGCTTATCAGTTAGACTTCAGAAAAGCAAAAAGTGGTTGCTCAGTCTCTCAACGAAGACATCCACAATCTGTGTACAAGTCTTATAATGCTAGATAACTCAATCCATTGGGGTTGCCCAACACCAAGGTGGGGTTTTTAGAAAAATGCATATAAAAGAACAGTTTTCTATCCTATGCTTTAAAGGTATATGTTAAGAGTACTAGTTATAGAACCTAATTAAAATCCTAAATGAAAATTAATAAACCCTATAAAAATAAAAATCATCCCAAATAATAAAATTTAACAAGTTATTTCCATTTTAAAATTCTTAACCTATGCCTATACTAGAATATAAGTTAGAAAAATCGATAAACGAAACTGTCTTCGTGTAACATAACTTCATTCTTGCCTCTCCCTAACTAGAAAAGTGCTCCTCCTCTTGTTTCCTCTACCTATTTCCAACAAATTACAAAAAAATAGAGAAATTGTTTGGAGATTTTGATCAATCAAAATTAATCAATCCACATTCGTGGCTTCTTCTCCTTCTCTCCTCTTTATCTACACACCTTCCTCCTAAATTGATGGGCCTAATTGGATGGAGCTCAAAAATAGTTGCTTTCTTCTTCCTCATGCCTTTCTCTCTCCAGGAAATTTCGATTCTGTTTACAACAAAAAAACGAAAAAAAAAGAAGTCATTGTTTGGAATTGCAGAAGGTGGATCAATGGATGCAATCTATTCAATTTTAGCTAGTGTATGAACTCGTGTTCAATTCTTCTTATAATCAGACGCGAACTGTTTTTCGACCGTTATTTTGGCGGGAAAAGATGTCGTCATCCGATGGCGAGTCAGAGCCACGAGGCGCGCCCCAAAACAAGAAGAAGAAGAAGATGGTAAAACAATTAACCGCCGGAAGGCGCGACGATATCCCCTTGACTTCCGCGGCAAGAGCTGGGGAATTGGAACGAGTGATCGAAATACTCGAGGGCGTAGAAGACGAAGAAGAGCTCAAAGAGATGCTTTCGAATCAAAACCAATCGGGAGAAACTGCTCTCTACTGCGCCGCCGAGAGCGGCCATGTCGAAATCGTCATGGAATTGATGAAGTATTATGATCCTGTGCTCGCTAGCATCAAGGCTCGAAACGGTTACGACGCATTCCTCATTGCTTCCAAGCAAGGCGATATCGGTACGTATGCATGTAGACAATATGATGATAAGGTACTAGCCTAGGCATTGGAAGGGCTCGACCTGTCGAGTCGAGCCTTCCAGCCTACCTAGGTGCTCATTTGGGGGCACCTTTAGGGCTGTAAATGAATTGAGCCGTTTATGAAAAACTCAATATCCGACTCAGTTAAAACCCGTTCGTGTTTGATTCGATTTGTAACGAGCCGAGCCAGAACAACTCGAAAGATAAATGAGTCGAATATCAACACACAAAAAACTCGGCTCGTTTCTTAATGAGCAAGTTTAATTATATGTTCATGAACAAACTCGATTATATGCCATGAACAAGCTCAAATAAATGAACAGCTCGCAAGCCGAGCTCGGGCTCAACAAGCACTTAAATGAACCGATCCTGAACAAAATTCTGAGCTCGAATCGAGCTTGCTTATTTTTAAACAAGCTGAGCCTGATCAATTTAAAGCTCAGCCCGGCTCGGTTCGATTACATCCCTAAGCGCCTAGGCAGTTCCTTTTCGTCTATAGACCTTCTAGTATTTTTAGAACATCGGTTGTTATAAATTAGAATGTATTTAGTTGAATTAAAAAAAAGAGAGAAAAATAGAGATACTAAGGAATTTAGAACAAGAACTAATAAAGAGATGATGTGCTGACTCTTATGCAGAGATTTTGAAGGTGTTGATGGAGGCGGATCCGAATCTGTCGATGACATATGATTCCTCCAACACGACGGCATTGCAAATAGCTGCAACGCAAGGGCACATAGAGGTGGTGAATTTCTTGCTAGAGTCAGGAAGTGGGTTGGCCACCATAGCTCGAAGTAACGGGAAGAATGCTTTGCATTCGGCGGCAAGGAATGGCCACATTGAGGTGGCGAAGGCGCTCATGGAGAACGATCCCGAGATTACTATTAGGGTTGATAAGAAGGGGCAGACGGCTCTTCATATGGCGGTCAAGGGGCATAATGTTGAGATTGTGGATCAATTGATCTTGCCAATGCCTTCTTCGGTTAATTTGGTTGATACCAAAGGGAATACACCTTTGCATGTGGCGGCTAGAAAAGGCAGGGTAGAGGTACATTTCTTCTGTTTCTCTTGTAGATGTCCTATTTTCCTTATCAAACTTTGATGATTTGGTTTGGGTTAGAGATACCTAAACTTTACATAGAGTTATTAAATTCAAAATAATAGATAAAATATCCTAAGTATGTTAGATATATTATTAACTTTATTGGTCTTATCATATTTCCTCTCAAGTATACATTGTAATATTGTTCGTTGTCAATTATATTAGGAAGTCTATATTGTCATTCTATAGTCTCATACAAACCATTAAAAATTGGAGTGAATCTAAAATGTGTTAATTTATTTTATACTTTGGTCATCTAGTTAAACGATTAAGCCTTCAAGGCTAATATGTACCCAAATGTCTTCGATTCAACTTTCACGGGTAAATATGGTGTCTTTCTTCTTTTTCCTTTCTGCATAAAAATGGTACAACAAAAAAACTCACAAATAATCCATACATTTAAGCATACTCGACGAAATAAATAACAATATCAATTAAGATTGTTTTTCTTGTTATGCAAAGAATTGATCAAACAAGCAAATCTGATTTAAACTTGCAATGTAGATTGTCCAAAGATTGTTAGCACAAAAGGAATTGGAGAAGACAATAGTTAACAAGGCAGGGGAAACAGCTTTTGACACGGCAGAGAAGTCACACCACAAAGAGTTGGCAAGAATCCTAGAGGAAGGCGGTGTAATAAGTGCAAAAGTGTTGAAACCTCAACCAACAAACCAAGCCAAACAACTAAAGCAAACGGTTAGCGACATAAAGCATGAAGTCCATCACCAAATGGAGCACACACGTCAGACTAGAAGGCGTGTTCAAGGCATTGCCAAACGTCTCAACAAGATGCACGGTGAAGGGCTCAACAACGCCATCAACTCCACAACCGTCGTTGCTGTCCTCATTGCTTCCATTGCCTTTGCAGCCATCTTCACGGTACACTTTTCGCTTACTTGTTAGGCTTTTATGTTTTCATAAACTACACAAAATCATTTATAACTTAAGATAGTTTCTAGAAAACATGTAAATTAGAAAATCAATCACACAAAGTTTCTCATTTTATGAGTGTTCGTTAGAAGAAAACAATGAAGATAGCTATCCCACGTTGAGAAATTGAAGAATGCATTCCGTAGTATACACACACAAACATACCATTGGGTTACTCCTCTTATTGCCAATTGGTTTTAGGATGAAACCACATGAGATTCTGTGTTGCTGTGTTGGGCTGTCACGCATGTGAGTTTGGACAATCACCCCCTCCGTCCGTATTGGCACACCAGACTTTGACAAAAAACCTTATAATATATAAGCGGGTTTGCTTAATTTCCTAATGTATGAGTGATTTATTTTTACTAACTATGGATCCCGAAATCCCAACAGGTGCCAGGCCAATATGTAAGTGACCCGACAAACATACCACCAGGTTTATCCCTAGGAGAAGCTATCATCGCTCACAATGCTGCTTTTCTAATCTTCTTCATCTTCGACTCGGTAGCCCTCTTCATTTCGTTGGCAGTGGTGGTGGTCCAGACGTCAGTAGTGGTCATCGAGAGGAAGGCTAAGAAGAAGATGATGTCAATCATAAACAAGATAATGTGGCTTGCTTGTGTGCTCATTTCAGTCGCGTTCTTGGCTCTCTCATTTGTTGTGGTGGGAGAGAAGGAGAAGTGGCTTGCAATAGGAGTGACCATTATAGGAACAATTATAATGACAGCCACTTTAGGGCTAATGTGCTATTGGGTGATTCAACACCACGTAGAAGCCAAGAATAGGAAGAACATAAGGAAGTCGTCGTTGGGTAGTAAGTCGCGGTCTTGGTCAGCCTCTGTGGCTTCAGATTCAGAGGCGCTAAGCACAAACAAGTACAAGAAAATGTATGCCATATAACAAATGAAAACAAGGCAACCCCCTTGTATTGATTATTTTGGGATAGCTAGAAAAAAATAGAAGAAAAGTTCTCCTAGTTAGAGCTACAATTTTGTCTAACCCTAGTAAGAATGAATTGCTTGGTCTCAAACTCTCATATTTATTGGGAGAAGATCGAGATGGGCAGAGTATGGTGATGATTATGTGATCAATCTTTAGCCAATGGATGTGAAAACATGTTGTGATTGAAAATCAAAAGGTTTTCAGATCAACTGTTATGAAACGTATTCAATGTAGAATTTAGTGGATAACTTTATTTTTTAGTTGAGAGCATTATCTATAAGAGTCGAAACAAAGATTTTATTGCATTAGTGTATTACCATGAAACCCTAACGACTTGACTAGCTAGATGTTAGAATAGAAGACAGTGGATAACTTTTTATTTTCAAGCACAAATTAAGGCTAGGACATGATCAATTGAAATTTGAATAAGAAATTTAATTGTAAGAAAGTAATTACTGTAATTATTTATTTTCATTCATGACATATTATTATATTTATGGTTCATTATATACCATTATATGCTATATTTATTGTAGTATTAATAACTCATTTGTTGTCATTACTTATACCATTTATAGTGGACAGTTGTGTAATTTTAAATTGAAATAAATATAAATTTGAAACTCTTTAAATGGGTTAATAATTTTGATAAATTAGACTTGGACTTGGACTTCTACAAAATGAAGGGAAGTTGCTAGAGCAAACAAATGATTTATGATTTAATGACATTACCAACTTTAAATCCTTGTCAAAATACCCTTATAATAAAATCAAAATCGAATCCAATGTATTGCAATAAGTGCAATTTTTCAATATTAATATACTACCCTCTTCTAACCAAATTCAAACTTGGTGTAATAATTACACACAATTTGATATTGCATGTGTCATTATTTTTTGTGTAAATTAATAGTTTTCCAAATTAAAAAAAACGTTAAAATAAATTGTAAAATAATTCCTTGAAGAAAAAGTGTTATTGATTTGTGTGTAGCATACTAGCATGAGATTCGAATAACTTTAAAACCATTCATGAAAAAAATAGGTATTTCATTAACCTCAAATTTAAAATAATTTTTTTTCATTGATGTGTGAATTTCTCATACTCTTCATATAAATAGTGCCTATTATAATCACTCATTCTCAACATCACAAAATGGGTACTTCTACTACATACTTGTTCTCCTTCCTCGTTGCTTGCATCTGGTTTTCTCAAGTAATAAGTGATGACGATAGAAAGGCAAGTTAATTCTCGTCTTGTTTAACAATCATGTTTTTTAGTTTTTGAATTTCTATTAAGTGTGTTAATTTGCAGGCTTATATTGTGTATATGGGCTCATTGCCTAAGAATGTCAACTATTCTCCTTCTTCTCACCACTTGAATATCCTCCAAAACGTTCTTGATGGAAGGTAAATTAATAATTTTCTTGTGAAATTTATATTAGTGATTAAATAGCTATGTTATTCGGAAATTCTAATAGAAGACTTTTCGTTTTTGTTTGGTGTTGGAATTTAAACTCGTAAACGAACAAGAACCAGAAACTAGATTCATAGTGTAAAATTATAGATTTGATACGTTTTTCTAAGTCCTTGTACGTGTAACATTGTTAAAGTATTTTAAAGTACTTTGAAGTATTATATATTTATCTAACCTATTGTTTTCATTTGTTTAAGAAGTATCCTTGTCGAAATCTCCGAGTTTATGTTACCCGAAAACCCTAATTGGACAACATTAATTGTTTGTTTGTGTTTTATGTCCAAAACTCGAAAATTGACACTCAAAAACTTATTTCCTAGTATAAAATTTTGGATTCGATACATTTTTCCATGTTCGTGTTCGTGTTCGTGTCTATGTAACATAGCTAAATAATGTTTAACATATTTTAAAGTGCTATTTATCTAACCCATTGTTTTCATTTGTTCAAAAAGTACCCTTGCTGAGAACTCCATCATCAGAAGCTATAGCAACAGTTTCAATGGGTTTGTGGCCAAGCTTACAGAGACAGAGAAGCAAAAGCTTAGCAGTAATTATGTCATATAATTCTCTCTAATCCATTTGTTAAAGGACTTCTTTTTTTTTTAACAAACAAACTCTAACCCATTGTTTTCATTTGTTCAAAAAGTACCCTTGCTGAGAACTCCATCATCAGAAGCTATAGCAACAGTTTCAATGGGTTTGTGGCCAAGCTTACAGAGACAGAGAAGCAAAAGCTTAGCAGTAATTATGTCATATAATTCTCTCTAATCCATTTGTTAAAGGACTTCTTTTTTTTTTAACAAACAAACTCTTAAGTTCACCTATTAATTTCATTGCATATATAAATCTCTATCTTTAACATCTTTTAATTAATGTTGATCTTCTTTAGGTTTGGAGGATGTGGTTTCAGTATTTCCAGATGAAAAACTAAAGCTTCAAACCACAAGATCTTGGGATTTCATGGGGTTTCCGGAGACCGTAAAGCGCAACAAGGTTGTTGAGAGTGATATCATCATTGGCGTTTTCGACACCGGAATTTGGCCGGAGTCACCAAGCTTTAGTGATGAAGGTTTTGGCCCAATTCCTAGCAAATGGAAGGGTCAATGCCCACAATCTGATGATTCTTTTCCATGCAACAAGTAACTATTTATTTCCCTTACATGCATATTTTCCTATTTTTACTAGGATTGAACATCGGCTCAAAATCATACAATGTCGAATTTTCAAAATAACGAAGTAAGAAATTTGGTTGGGTTTTGGATTGATATTCAAATAAATTAAAATTTATTAAATATATATCATTACAAAATATGAAAGAATATTGGGTTTCTATGACATAAATATTTGATTTACATAATACGAAATACGAAATTTATCGAATCAAAATAAAATAAAATAACTAGACCGCATCGAAAATCAATTTTCAAAATATCATAAACGGAGAACCAGATTGATCTCAATCCGGTCCGGTTTAGTAAAAAAAAATGATCTAGACCAATTTTTACCTACACATTATTCTCTCACTTTTTAATGGAGCTAGCTCCATTAACTCAAAATCAAAGAAAGTTCTAAAAAAGTGTAATTTAATGCTTTATAGGAAACTAATTGGAGCTAGAGACATGGTAACACTTATCCCTAATGCAAAGAAATCACCAAGAGATCTTAATGGCCACGGAACACACACGGCCTCTATTGCAACGGGAAGCGTTGTTAACGACGCAAGTTTCTACGGTGTCGCTCAAGGATCAGCAAGAGGCGCGGTTCCTTCATCAAGAGTCGCTACATACAAAGTTTGCAACGATATAGGAGTATGCCAAGACTCCGACGTCTTAGCTGCGTTCGACCTTGCCATTAAAGATGGCGTCGACATAATCAGTGTTTCCCTCGGTTCTCCGGGTCCTCGTAAGATGTACGAGAATAGCATAGCGATCGGATCGTTTCATGCCATGGAGAAAGGGATATTGACGGTACAAGTTGCTGGAAATACGGGCAAGCCCGTCGGTATGATTAGTAGTGTTGCACCGTGGTTGTTTTCCGTCGCTGCTAGCACCACGGATCGTCGTATTGTTTCCGATACAATACTTGGGAATGGAGAAAAACTCAAGGTGAGCTCTTTTTTTTTTCTTTCCAAATTTAGTTTTTTGTTACATTTTTTTGAGCTTCTAACTTAGGTTTGCTACCATGTTGTTGTTATGGTAAAAGGGTAATGCGGTCAATTCTAACACAATGGTGGAAAAGAACTATTCTTTGGTGTATGGAAAAGATGCCACAACAAGCTCATGTTCTAGATCCGATGGAAGGTAATTTTGTTCAATTAATTACTTTTCTACATGCTCTTTATTTGCACATAGAGATCCTCAAGTGAACTCACTATAAATTAGACAACATCAAAAAATAAATTACTTGGGTGCGCTTGAAGATTTTTATAGGTGTTACATGGAAATTGAAATAACAATGATATAAAGTGTTACACTAGAAACGAGTATTTGAGTTTTCGTTTTCCGAGTTTCCAACAGGAAATGAAAATGGAAAACACTATCTTATTAGAAGTTGTATGCATTACGTGGATAAAGAAGTTTACACTTTTTTAGTGTTTGTATGATTTTCGAGTTTCCAATATGAAATGAAAATGAAAAACGCTATCTTGACAGATTAAAGATTACATCATCGTTATTCTAATGTAATGTGTACATTTAATGAATTGGGTAATCAATTTTTTTTGATGTCTAGATATTGCAAGGGAGGATGTCTTGATAGCAACAAAGTGAAAGGAAAAATAGTGATATGCAATGACCCTAATAATGGGTTTAATGAAGCCAAAAATTTCTCCGAATATGGGGTCGATGAAGCTACTCGAGCTGGCGCGCTTGGGGCAATTATAGTATCACAACTTCCAAATATTTCGAGCATTTATTCTTTGACGACGTCGTCTCTAGATCAAGAGGACTTCTTGAAAGTTATATCTTACTATAACAAATTCAAGTAATAAGCCAAATTGAATGTTTAATCTTTGTCATTGCCTTACACTATATAGGCTCAATTCATGATCAATGAACTTGATTGCGGGTTTTTCCTCTTTTGTTCTTTGCAGATCACATCTTGGATACATACATAGAACCGAAGCCCTTAACGATACAAATGCTCCAATTGTCGCGAGTTTCTCTTCTAAAGGACCAAACAAAATCGCTCCAGATATCTTAAAGGTTTCTGCTTTCTTACCCACATAGCTTCACATTTTCCCTTACTTCACTCTAATCTTGTTGTAATGTTATTGCAGCCTGATATAACTGCTCCTGGGGTCGAAATTTTGGCAGCATTTTCGCCCAAGGTTTCACCTTCATTCTACCACGGAGACAAGAGGTCCGTAAATTACACCATATTATCCGGAACTTCAATGGCGTGCCCTCATGTTTCTGGTGCATCTGCTTATGTTAAATCATTCCATCCGACTTGGTCTCCTTCAGCGATTAAATCCGCTCTCATGACAACCGGTACATATGATTAATATCTTAGTACAAATATATGTACGTTTGGTACTGATATTAGAATATACCAAATGTCAAATATGAATATGAGTTACATATCTGTACTCATACCTGATATCAACTTTTATTCTTCTCTTTCTCTATATAGCTCGGGAGATGAGTGTTGAAAACAACCCTAATGGTGAATTCTCTTATGGATCCGGGCACATTGATCCGGTGAAGGCATTGAATCCTGGGCTAGTTTATGAATCCGACTCAAATGACTACATGAGCTTCTTCTGCAAGCAAGGGTACAATGCAACAAGTATAAAGCTAATAACAGGACGTACTTCTTCATGCAATACCCATACAAACTCTCCCTTAACTCCAAAGGATTTGAACTACCCAACCATGGCTGCTAAGAATCGTCGAAACTCTAACCAAATGATGTTTGAGTTCCAAAGGACGGTGATGAATGTGGGCATGGCTAACTCCACGTACACATCAAATGTTACGTCGAGTCATGATATGAAAGTGAAGGTTGAGACGAAGATCCTTTCGTTCAAGTCATTGAACGAGAAGAAGTCTTTTAATGTGAGTGTTATCCTTATTGGTACAACAAATGATGGAAATAAGAGGACTGCATCTCTTACATGGTTTGATGGTTTTCATAAGGTTAGAAGCCCAATTGTCATATACTAAGACTAATGAGTGGGACTTGACCGAAAAAGACTAATGAATGGGATGTAATGGGACGAGATGCTAATGATAGTCCTATAATGCAAGATTAAACTCTTTTATCAATCATTTTTGTAGCGAGTTTATATGCACATTCTCTATGATTTTAACTTATCAAACCTCCTCACGTCATTCCAAGCGCGTATTTGTCAAGACTAAAAAAAAGTTTCATTTGAGGAGAGTATTGTCTCTCCTTGAGAGTATTGTCTCTCCTTCAGTCAAAAAAAAAGTTTCATTTGGAAAAGTGTTTAGCGTTTTGAAAATAAACTAGTGTTTGGTAGCAGTAGAGATAACTTCTTCCACCGCTATTTGACATGCCAAACATGGCCTAAGTCACTTTCATACCTACACAAATCTCCCAAAAAGCTTTGCCAAATTCATCTTTAGAGCTCCTTTTAATGGGCCCTCTAATGGGCCGAAATAATTCAATAACGGGCTTTCCGTTTTAACCACGAATGTAAGCCCACCAGCCCAAACTGCTCCGCGCATCTTTTCCTCTCTCTCCCTCCTCGCGCCAAACCCTGACGATTGACGAGCACAAACTTCCATAGCCAAATGCAAGCTTGAAATTCTTTCACATGGCGGTGAAATGGAAGTCGCTTATAGCGTACGATTTAGATCGTCATTTCCAAAATCCTTCTTTCTTCTAAGGCCTATCACTTGATCTCAGTTCTGCCTATGGAGTATGGACTGGATCTAGTTCCGATCAAGTCTTCAGTTCTCCCAGGTTTGATAATTCTGATTTAAACAATGAATTTTAAGTGTTTAGCAGTTGATTTCATTTGATACAATTTTGGTTCTGTTAGGTTCAGTTGACGATTGTTACCGATTTGGCGTAATTCTCCTTCCAATTGAAGCTTCCATTGACTATCTGCGATTGTGGTTTGTACAAGTCTCTCCACTTCTCACCTATGACATCGATTATTTCTGCGATTCTTATGCTTATATTGTGTATTTCGTGTCAGTGCTTCATTTGATGAATAGTGAACGAAATTTGTATTTCCTTTGAATGTAGTGCTATCTGAATGTCCAGACAAGCAAAGAGCTTATTTGTCCTGGACACAGTAATCCTTTAAATATGCTTTTGCCTTTCAATGAAAAATTATTTCCGGAAGATCCTGAATTCTGTGTCCCACAGGCGAAATAGAGCAGAAAAAAGCGTTAAAGATGGCCCCTTTTGGTTAAGCTTTTGCATAAAGTGGATCTTTGCCGAAAGAGGCGGCCACTGGAGCCTGTAGTCTAAAGCTGTAGCCCTAGCTTGATTACTAGCAAACCCAATTGAAGTGCTTCTCATGTGCTCAGGCTTATATATTTCCTTTCTACATATTTTTTAGAGGTCTCATACGTTGTAGCTCCAGTGTTGGTCCCTTCTCGCCATCATTATGCTATATGACACGTATGTGCACTAGGAAGTTTACTGAAGTGTTCAAAACTTGAGATTTGATTGGAATTTATGGGATAAAATAGCCCATTAAATCAATTCATTAACCCAAATGGTGATGGTTAGTGATATAAGTATCTGTAAAAAGATTTATGTTGCTTAATTTATAAATGAAGTTTTCTCTTAAGGGTGTCTGGCATGAGAAGAATCCTATGCACATTCTTGAAGGAGATTTTGTTGCATCATGCTCAGCTTAGTCTCTTACTTAATTAGAAGGTGAAATGTCCAGATTCCCTAATAGAATAATGTTGAGTCAGAATATTATATAGGTTTTTAAGTGTGCATTACATAAGAATCCTACTGGGCAGACTGGCAGAGTTGTTGTATTACTTAAGAATTAAATTATATAAAATCCAAATGGTCTCCTGTTTTAGGAGCTAATTATGGTAGCCTAATTCAAAAAGGTCTATACTTTGTTGGGAATATACTATTAATATTTTACAGAAATCTAGAATTGTGTATTTTATACAAGTGAATTGATCAAACTGTACTTGGGGGTGGTTGCTTAACTAGTAATGACTGTCAAAAGAGCAAATAATACAACTGGGAATCTGAGAGAAGGTGGATATTGTACATGAGAAGTTGCTCTGCCTACAACTTACTGGTTGAAGACATTATAAGTCATGACTGCATGAATTAAAGAGGAGAGATAAGTATTACTTATAAGTCAATCCATCAGTAACAAACTTGGTGAAAATTTTCCAGGACAAGTTATTACAATGCTAAAACAAAATCGATGGTTTCATGCACGTGTGCAAACAAACCGTACATGTTTTTTTTTATCGTTGTTGAATACTTGAATGCATAGTCCCCATGCATCTTCATAAAGATGCAAGCATGTCTGTTGTTGGCAGTTCAATTTTCATTTTGGGAGGGAAATTCGTAGTCCAGGATATTAATCCAGCTGTTCTCTTCACCGTCATAATCTTCATCCCCTGCAGCCATCATATGAATATGATGATGATAAGTGCTTGAATATTCATCATTCAACATATGGTTATCATAATTACTGTTGTCTTCTGTCATTGTCGTTGTTGTTGTTGTTCTAATTGGCATCTCATCATTTCTTGCAAATCGCCCCTTAACTCTGGTCCTGCTGTCTGCTAATGTCTTCCTGCATTCATACTGATGTTTTGTTTGGGTATCTTCAGTTTAAACTGTGCTAGTATGCACTTAAGAGGAAAATTTCCAGAAAAAAAAAACTGTCAAGTGAAACACCTGAATTTTTTTGTTAAAGTTCCTCAGGTTCCTCTTGCTTCTGTACCTCTCTATCCTTTCCTTCTTTTCCTCTGGACTGTACTTAGTCACTTTCAGTATCCCTTCAATTATCATGCTGTTCTCTTTTGATATAGAAAGTGGGCTGTCTGCTCTCTTCCTTCTTTGTGCCATGTAATTACTCACACCCTTTTCAAGAAAGGAAAGTTAGAAAAAAGAAATGAGGATAGAAAAATAAAACCAAATGGAGCTAGGGAAAACATTAATTAATGTAGTAGCATAATTTGATTTAGGTGAATGGGTGTGCTTAGGTTACCCAACACAATGTATTAAATCCAGGGTTTATGCAACATAATGTATTATCTTGGGTAATACAAGCACACTTTTAGTATCTGAGATACTTAGATGTCAAAGTGTTTACCTCCAAATCACCAGCACTATAGGCTCTCCTAACAGAACAATCTTCAAAGTCATCATAGTGGCCAGGTTGATAATAAGAGCTGCTCTTGTAAAGAGAGTGACTGCTTATACTTCTCTGGAAAAAATTAATTGCTGTGGTTGGGGAACCAACATAGCTGCTGCTAGACCCAGTTGCACTACCGAAATTATTTCCACTGCCCACTAAATTTGAAGCTTCAATCTCTGTGTACATGGTGGATTGTGTGAAGGGAGGTTGAGAGAAGGTGTTATCATTTGTGTGACTATACATGGTCTTACTTACACTCTCTGTGCTGAGTTTTTTCTGGCTCTGGGTTGCTTTGCAGTGAGAAAGAGGAGGTAGAGATGATTGTTGTATTTAAGGACACTAGGACAGTGAGCAAACGCTCTTGGGAAGTTGACATGGCTTACCATGATACCGAAAAGGTACTCCTTTTTAATTTTTTGATATTCAACTTTATTGGCTCTTAGAATCTCTTTAATGATCTGATGCACAATCATATACACTGAATATAAATATTCACCACCCAGTGGACCCGCCATTTTTCTGCAGAAGATTGCAGGTTCTTGTAGAGAAATGATTAGAAAAGTACCATGTAATATACTAGTCCATATATCAATTTCATACGTCATAAGAATCTAGCAATCGTTTAGTATGGTACAAGACACTATATTCAAGTGGAATGGGCTACAAGTGAAAGGTCAATTGCTTCTTATGACTAATTGATCTTAGATTATGGGGACAGTAGCTCAGTTTAGACAAGCCAACAAGTACTTTAGAACGTTTCAGTTGCTGGTTGGTCAATTGCTAGTTCCATTTCTCCACATTGCACCTGTCCCTAACAGTTTCACTTTGATTTCTCTTTCTCTTGATTTGTCACTTTCAATTTTGCCAATCCCAATCTTCCAATAACCCAACTTGCACGACATTCCTATGAAACCTATATACAGTCTAAGAAAGGTGATTGTCATTGTAACATGATTTATATTTACCGTTGTTATTTGGTAATAACTTGGATTGAGTTTACATTGATAATTCTTGTTGTGTATAAATGCATTTTTGTAACTAATTACGGTAAGTTCTTTTTTGTTTGTTTGTTGTTCACTGAAATGCCCGGTTTGTGTACAAGATTATTCTTGAGTGGACATTGAGTTGACATTCTATAAGATGCCAAAAATCGCAGGGTAAATTTGAAATCAGAGTAATAAAGTATACAAGTGTCGAAAGAAGAGACAACAGACGCACATAAACCATTAAGAAAAACTTGGGAAGATGTCACACCATTAGAGAAGACTTTGAAAGAGGTAGGGGGATTGAACATCTTGATTGGGATTTCACTTTTGTAGCTCAAATTGTGACTTCTTAAGCATTTTATTATTATTAATTTTTATTTTTGTGTTGGTTAGTGCTCCACAGTCCCCACACAATCAAACCATTGATTTTGAGGAGCAAAATTACACTAAGTTGCAGTAAAGCTCTACACTAGAATGTTGCAACTCAAAGAAAGGTAAAATTACATGTAAAAAAGCACATAAACTTGTGTTTTGCACACAACACACACCCTTTCTATTAATTAGTTTTTTCATTAATGGCTGTGCAATCGATGCAGTGATATTTGCCAAACAGCGGTTAGTCAACGGTGGTCCTGGCTTACACTGTTGGTGTGGGCTTTGCTTCTAGACTTCTGACTGTAGAAAGAAGGTGGTTGGCAAGTGTGTAAGTTTCTCAACACTTTATATTTCCCAGCACTAGTCATGCACATTGGTTTAGATTTAAACTGGATTCGTTCTAGACTCGTTATCTTGGAGTTGGGATTGAATTCAAGCTAAAATTTCCTCATTTTTGTTGCTGATTTATTATAATAAAAAGGATTTATGATTTGATCTGATTAATTTGCATAGAGAAAAAGATTAGTATTGAATTGGGATGGATTGAAGATAGGTCATCCCAAAAACCATCTTTGGGTGGAGATAAAATGCATTCAACTGTTTGCAGCTCTAGTACTATAAAACTTTGGCCTACTTGATGGTGGCATGTGAAATTTCAACCATATCGTCTGTGCCTAAATCCCCTTTTCTAGTGGAAATGGAACTATTGGTACTTCCTCAACTTAATAGTCTTAATCATTCGACCATAATCTTAAACCGATGCATGCATGAGAGCTTTCAATTCAATAGAGATCTTTACTGCAAAGATTATGGATTGGTGATAAATTTATGGTCATGACTTGCTACAAGATTCCTCACTCCTCCTTCATTCCCTAATTATTTTTTAATTGGCATATATGCCTAAATAATCATATCTTACTTAAATAAATAGCCTTTTGTTTGTCAACCCATTGAGTAAACATGTTTTACCATGTTGAAATCTCATGTTTTTTACGGTATATGCTTCTATGGAAATTGATCATCTAATATCATATTTGAATAGAGCTAAACATTCACATTGTTGTTTTTTGTATTAAGTACTCTTTCTAATCCTTTTCCTGCCAAGGTTAAACTTTTATGGGTATTGTTGCCGTAACTAAAACATAAACCCTATAAAAATTGTTCAATAAAATTGTCAGTAAAGTAGAGATCTTGATCTTGAATCTTGACCCTTGATATGATAGGCCTGCCACATCAACGGTCACTTCCTAGCACACAACACATCTTGCTATCTTTATGTAGTGGGAAGCCCCATCTTTTATGAAATGCTTTTGTAGTTGACAAATTTTAATCTATACATTACCTGTTATATCAAATCATCTTGTTCATTTTTGTTCATGAAGCTTGTGGTTGGGTTTTCAGCTCACAAATTGTGCACAAGTGTTGATCTTTCTACACACACTCGGGTACATCACTAAGTTGGGTGCGTTTGAATAATTACCAAGGTAAATGTATTATAATGCATTAACTTGATCAGAACACTTTGTTATGGTTGTTGACTTATTATGGTGGTTGGCTTGTTAGGGTTGACGTTGTAACTCGTAGAATGCCAATTGTTTTGTGTTTTGGTTAGTTCTGTAATCTGTATGTCTTGAAAAACGTAAAAAGTAAAAATAATTCCTTGAATGTTAAAAATTAGTTTTTGGATAAAATGTACTTTTCATCCACAAATTGAACAAGACCTTGGTCCTTGCTTTTTTAACATGGCCATCGCGACGGTTGTAAAAGATCAAGGCACCTAGCAAGCCTTGATCGGAGCGTTTTGTTTTCATGAAACCATTATTGCTTCCATGGTCATAATCATGTCAACCATTTCGCCGCGTTTAAAAGGACTAACGGTCGATATGAAAGAAGATAACAAGGGTAAAAATTTATCAATGCTAGACCACTAATAAATCCATAGGCCGGTGGTTTGGATTTGATTTGGAGGACCCAAATCATCACATATTTCCAATTTTCCATCAATATAGTACAACATTTATGAGTCTCTTTTAATTTGACATGTGTGATAAGATGTAGATACACAAGCAACCTTAACTCTTTAGTTGACCCTTGGAGTACTTTTTTTTTAATTGGGTGGATCAAATCAATCAAACTATTGCCCTAAAGTCCTATGGAATAAAGAGAGAGAACAACATTTTTGATTAAAAATCATGCTCAATAAAACTATCAAATTATTTAAGGTTGCTTGTGTAAGGTATTTATCATATACCTAGTACCATGTCTTCTTTATGTTACACATCAAATCGAGAATTAAAAATGTCCAAGATTCTTCTAGGCTTGAAGCTTTACAAGTTGACATGAATCGGGTTATGTCAATATGACAATATGACAATTTGACACTAGTGCTAAATGGATTATTCGGTTTATTCCTACCCATCACCCAAAAGAATTAATTGAAGGACAGTTCTTGAGGTGACAGTGTGAGTTTTTTCTAATGTAAGATTCTTTTTAATCAGTCCGATTTGTGAAGTGAAAAGATGTGAAAGAGAGGGAAATTGACAATGATTATCTATGACCTTAAAATTTACTAAGAGTATCTCTTTCTATTTGAATATAATCCATATGTAATGTAACTTGTATTGCTAGCAATGTCTACGTATATATGTCGTCCTAAAAAGGCATTGTACCATATGAATGAAATGAAAACACAGAAGTAGTGCGTTTTAGACAAATTTGACATAATAGTGCTGCATATTATTGTCCTCTTTTACAAGTGAGGCCATTTGATATTCACCCTACCTAGGTAATCTAGAGTTTTGGGTATAGGCTGTCTTAGATTTTTTTTTGGGTTTAAATTTCATTAAATCATGTATTATAATGCAAACTTTTATATTATAATACGTTATCCAAACATGCCCTAATTTTCCTTCCCCGGTAAAAAAGGATCATATGGCTTTTTTTTATTAGGTAAGAATTAGAATGCACCCCAATTAAGGAGGACGTCTTAGAGCATCCTTTCGGATGAGAACCATAAGTTTTAGATGATTCCTAAATGCGTTAACATGAAGTTTATTCTCATAGTCTAGTGTTAAGAAGTTTAACCATTTTGGTGGTGGAATCATTGAATTACACATCTTACAAGAATGTGGGTAATCTTTAACAAATTTCAGAGCGAGGCCACGGCCCATTTCATAGTCTTCTTTGGCCCGTTTGTGATTTGTTCCTTTTTTTTATTCGGTAAGAATTAGGGTAGTTCAAGTACTACTTGAACTAGCCTAGAGCAAACTGATTTACTAATTAATTCTAAGAAAGAAGGGCAAACCGCCACCCCGGATGTTCGATCCTGAGACCTCTTACACATTGGCAAGACGCTCAACCGTTGAGCCATGAGCACTTGCTCGTGATTTGTCCCTTCTGACAGAAAAACAATTACCTTCTTTTTTTTTTTTTGATCTGAAACAATTACTACCTTCTGTAACTCTTAAAGAAGATTATATCAAATTGCATTATACAACCAATAAAAAAACATACATAAAATATGAATACATTAATACCAAACTTACTAGCTAGAGACTTGATTCTTACAAATAAAAGGCTAGAGATTTGATGGACAAATCTTTAACAAATTTGATCTTCTTCTCCATCAAGATCATTCTAATTATTATTAGTATATAACAGTAGGTCTTACAAAAAAAAAGGTAGGAATTTGACTGATCAAAGTTTACCTACCAAGTAATATAGTCTATCTTCTTAACAATATTACCATAACATCAAGATTCAAAGTTTAAGAAGACACCAAAACCACCTGTGATTTCTTCTCATATTTGAACCCCAATGCCTTAGAATCATCAGCTGACCAAACAAATATCCCATACAACTCCCCCATCTTCTTCAACCTCTTACAAGCATCAAAAAACCCACTTTGTGGAGCCAATCCTCCACTTCCATCACTTATAAAACTTGTCAAAATCTTACCTCCTTTATAATTACTCTTCTGGGTCTTATAGTAACCAACAAACTGATCAATTGTTGTGCTATTATCATAAGCATAAAACTGAAAATTCACATAGTCAATATGACACCCATACTTGCTCCAAAGTGCCAAGTACTTGTCTTGTACCTCAGAGCTGTCAAATGGTGCAATTGAAGCAAATTTGATTACTTTATCTTGTTTTAGCCTCATGATTAGCCTTCCAATGCACTCTGCAAAGGTGGTGTTGTCTGATTTGAAGTGTTCGTAGTCGATATCGATTCCGTCGAGATTGTATTGTTTAATGAGTTTGGTGAGTGAGGAGACTGCATTTGAAACCCATGAGTCTATTGATGTGGGTTGGAAGTATGCAGGGTTGCTGTCTATTGAGTCTCCTCCAAGACTAAGGGCTACCCTCACATTTGGGTGTTGGGATTTGATGGATTTTACCTGTTGTAAATTCAGTTTACATGTGAGATTAAGGGTGTGTTTGGATAGGCAAAATAACTAGTTGAAGTTTGTAAAAAATTGTAAGAATATGATTTTGAAGGGCAAAAGCAAGTAGTTACTAGTTGAAATAGACCATTGCATATCAAGGTTGTTAGCAAGCTAGTTTTTGGTAATGGTTTGGCTTGAATTGATTGAAATACCCTTAAGGGCACGTTTGTTTCTACCAGGAATCGGGTTGGAATAAGTTTCACTCATACCCATCTCAAAGATAAGGTATAAGCTCATGTGTATTTTAAGAGAATGAAAATGAGCCATATTTACCTAAACCTTGTTTCATACCAAATACCAAAAACGGAATAGGCCATGCCTAATCCAATTCGATATACCCTAGCTATAGAACCAAACGAAGCCTAAATGTTAGTATTGTTAAAGTCTAGTGGGCTAGAAACGCTAGCCCTAATAAACCAAGGAACGGACCCAACCGAACCTTGGCCATTATACCATACTAATTGTCCGATGGGCCAATCAACAAGAGATGTCCATGTGTGTGCAAATGCGCGATAAGACTAACACATGAGCAATAAAACCAATATAATTGACAATAGAAGAAGCAATCAACTAACCTTATTAAAAAGAAATTATAGACTATAAACATGTAATAGGAAAAGAGATTGGTAATTGATAACCAGTTGTGATATCCACAAATGCTTGTAAACTTCAAGTCCTTTTTATCTAATTATATATCCAACTACCACTCCGAATCAACTACAACTATCAACAAACAAACCCTAAAGATAGTTTTTTTTTGGTCTTGGGCACTGTCTATAGGAGTCGAAACGGAAATTTCATGATACTACCATGAAGTCTTAACCGTTTGACTAGATGCTCGAAGGCTAAAGATTGTATCTTTAAAACTAACTCTATTCTATTATTACCTGTGAAGGGCTGAGATTGGTTGAGTCCCAAAAGATATTGAATTGACCGTTGGTTGGAGTTGGATTGGAGGATGTTGTGTAGTCTATGGCGAAGGAGAGGATGAAATCGAATCGAGCTTTCGGGTTAATGGGTAAATCTGAGAATTTGACATCTTTGAATTCTGCTCCAATGTATTCTCTGAAGAGATTTGAGTTCTCTGCTAAGGATTTGTATGGTGAGACGCTCATGATCAGTAAGAAAGCAAAGAAAATGGACTTGATAAGCTTATAGGATAACATGGTGTTTTGTAGTTCTATAGAATGATTGAACTTGATCTTGTAAGGATTGTGAGAATGTATGGATGAGCTTAAAATCCACATTTAAGGAGATGAATTGAGGGAAAAGTCAACTTAGAATTTAATTGAAAATGGGTATTAATCATTCCTTTTTGTTTTGTAATAGTCAAAGTCAGAATTTTCAAGCTCACCAATTAATATTTTTTTATGTTGAAAAACAAGATTTTAGTCCAATCATGTTTTTGACTAGTTGATGATCTAGATTGTAGACCTGTACAAGTCTGGGCCGGTCCGCCCGGCCCGCTAAAAACACGGGCTTGGACTTAGGAGTTAGTCCGAAAGACCCGGCCCGGCTCGTAAAATATGGGACCGGGCTTGGACAACGAAAAAAGTCCGTCGGCCCGGCCCGGCCCGGCCCGTATATATTATATTATTTTTATATACAATTTATTAATATATTATATCATTAATTTATATAATTTATTAATATATTATATCAATAATTTATATATAATTTATATTTTATAATAAAATTAATATTATTTATAATTTATAATAATATTAATATATTATAAATACAATTTATTATGCGGGCCGGGCGGACCCGTGGACGGCCCGACCCGTGTAGGTGGGCGGGCTTGGACAAAAAAATCGGCCCGAATTACCGGGCCGGGCCCGGCCCGTTGATGTGGACAAAAAAAAAATTTAGGCCCGGCCCGAACCTGGCCCGAACCCGCCCATGTACAGATCTACTAGATTGTTGATAAACTTTGAATATTACAAGAAATATGTAAAAAAATTTAAGGAATATGAGAGTTGCATGTAAGGCTTTTAATGAGTCAACGAAATTTATTTTATTTTTAATAAAGAAAGAAATTTAATTTATGAAAAAATTAGGTAGTTAAATAAATTAAACTAGCCTTTCTCTTTCTATAAGGATTATTTGAGCAATGAATACCTTGATTCATAATTAATGGTCCCTGATTGATCATAAAATATGAATGGCGTGCTATTTAAGAATCATCATGAAGCATGCACTATGGAAAAATATCAGTTGACAATATAATGAAAGATAATGGCTTCCAAATTCCAATATGGAAAAATATCAGTTGACCCATATTAGAAATTAATAATTCTACATTATTTACAGTAAGCACAGATAATAAATCCACAAACTAATTAAACTCTGTTAAGTTGTTGACTTTAATGTGGATTGGAAAAAGTAACTTAAGACTCTGTTTGATACTAGTTTTTTAGGAGCGAAATTCCGTTAGATGTAGGTTAGTAGGAGCTTTTCATCTAAAAAAAACTCTCCATGATAACCAAGGGCACCCTAAAATATAATCTATTACCTGAGTTAATAGACTAATGATACAACTCCTCCTCCGATCCAAGAATGTGTTCCCTTAATTACAGTTGTAAATACTCCTATAAAATATTTTTCTCTAATGTAAGTTACATAATAAAAAAAAAAAATAGTTAAGTGTAATTCTAAGTTATTGAAGTTTTATTTATAGAAATTATTATTTCACTTTGAAATTTAGCTTTTATAACTAACATTTTCTTATGGAAAAACCGAAATATTAAACTCAATTTCAATTTATATGCATGGTTTCAATTTTATCAGACTACAATAACTTCTCATTTTGAAATTTTTTTAAGGTTTTAAAGTTTTTCGGCCTATTTTTTAATTTAGTAATTTTTTTTTATCTCATTTTCCAAAATAAGAAAGGAAGAGAAAAATAAAAGGAAATGTTTCTCCAAATCCATTACTTTCCAAAAATAATTCATTAACCGTCTCAACCAACTTTACCGCTCAATGCTAGATTCATCCACCAATCATGGCTCCTTCCGATTCTCACACCGTCAATTTCAATCCATCACACAGAGAAATCATCGAACACAAATCCATCGCAGATTCTTCTCCACCCATCAATTTCAAATTTAGAGGGACAATCAAAAGCACAATCAACTCAATGTGAAAAGCAATTGACCAAAAAATGCCCGGCGATGGCGATCCAAGTATACCGATGCATGGCATCGAAGAGCCGAAGAGTCAGCCTGGCCCCTCCATGGCCAGGCACTCGAGCGTGGCGAGGGGGTTGAAGGGCTTGAAATTCATTGACGAAGCTGGTAAAGATGGCTCGTGGAAGGCCGTCGAGAAGCGTTTCAATCAGAATGCTTCCAACGGCCGGCTTCCGAAAGACAAATTCGGACCTGTCATTGGTAAATTGGTTATCAAATTGAGATGAAATCTTGTTCTTTTGTGGTTTTGATTGAAAATCTGTTGGTGATTTTGGATTGTGATGTTGGTGAGGACAGGAATGGCGACCTCCAAGGAGTTTGCAGACCACCTGTTCGACACATTGGCTAGGAGAAGAAATATTGATACTTCAAATGGGATTTCAATTGAACAGATGAAGATGTTTTCAGAGGATATGACCAGCGAAGATCTTGATTCCCGGCTCCAGATTTTCTTTGACATGTTAGTGAACATCATCTGTTTATTTGCTTGATTTTAATGGTAATCAAAATCCTACCCAAATATCAATTTTTCTGCTCTGTTTGCAGGTGTGATAAGGATGGAGATGGGAAGATAACTGAAGAAGAGGTCAAGGAGGTACATATAACATTTTCATAATTGTAACACTTTCTTTGCTTGGTTTGATTTACCAAATGTTAAAACATTGCATTGTAATTAGGTTCTATTGCTGAGTGCCTCATCCAATAAATTAAACAAAATTAAGCAACAGTCAAGTGAATATGCATCCTTGATAATGGAAGAGCTTGACCCTGATCATATGGGTTATATAGAGGTGAACACAAAATCACCCCATTTGAGCTGGCTAACTTACTGTGGTAGATTAGTTTCCGTTGTTTTTACTTTTTACTGTTACATTGATATTGTAAAACAGTTATGGCAACTTGAGACACTAGTAAAAGGAATGGTGGGCTCTGCGGATGATGTAGCCAAGACAACGAGAACATCAACACTCACCAAGACCATGATCCCCAAGAAATACAGGAACCCTTTCTCCAGACACCTTTCAAGAACAGCAGATATTATCCATGACAACTGGAAAAAGATCTGGGTTGTTAGCCTCTGGCTAATCATTAACATTATTCTCTTTATTTACAAGTTCACGCAGTACAGGCAAAGAGAGGCCTTCCAAGTCATGGGTTATTGTGTTTGTGTAGCCAAAGGAGCAGCTGAAACGCTAAAGTTCAATATGGCCTGTATTCTACTTCCTGTTTGTAGAGGGACTCTTACCAGGCTAAGATCCACCGCACTCCATAAAATCATACCCTTTGATGATAACATCAACTTTCATAAGATGATTGCACTTGGAATTACAATTGGGACATTTCTCCATGTATTTATGCATGTGAGCTGTGATTTCCCTAGGATCGTGAACTGCCCAAATAGACAATTCAATACCTATATTGGACATTGCTTTGGCTACCATCAGCCTACTTATTTTGATTTGGTAAAGAGTATAGTTGGTCTTACTGGAATTATCATGGTTATTCTAATGGCTTTCATCTTCACTTTGGCAACGCACGCTTTTAGGAAAAGTGTGATCAAGTTGCCAAAGCCTTTTAACATCCTTGCTGGTTTCAATTCCTTTTGGTATGCACATCATTTGTTAATAGTCGTGTATATTTGCTTCATCATCCATGGATATTGCCTGTTCTTTACCAAGGAATGGACCAAGAAAACGGTACTCGTCACTATTCATAACTATCTAGATTTCTTCTTGAAGTTGTGTTTGATTTGATTCTCAAACTAATACCTTAATCTTTTGCAGACATGGATGTATGTTGCGGTCCCTATTTTCCTTTATGCTAGCGAGAGAACGCTCTCACCCTTGTGTGATAAAAGCCACCATGTCAACGTAATCAAGGTGGCCATCTAATCCAGATTTTATAATGCAGAAGTTAAATTCATATGCATGTGTTAATCTTTGTGACTTGTTTGGGTAATGCAGGCGGTTACTTATACAGGAAATGTACTAGCATTATACATGAGTAAACCTTCCGGGTTCAAGTATGAAAGTGGAATGTACCTTTTTGTCAAGTGTCCAGATATATCAAACTTCGAATGGTAATTAGGGCTAAACTCCATTCAAAATCTAATCCTTAAGTAAATTTTGGCTTTGAAAGATTATAGATGTGATTAATTAATTGTTTTGTACTAGGCACCCTTTCTCCATCACTTCAGCACCAGATGATATGTATGTGAGTGTCCATATTCGGACCGCGGGAGACTGGACGACAGCCCTTAAGGACAAATTTGCAAAGGTGATCTTATTCTGCATCTTCCTAGTAAGAATTTGGGTGCAAAGTGTTACTTGATCTTATCTTTTGATATCTCAAGACAATAAAATGCAGGCGTGTGAATTTCAAAAAGCTGCTCCTCATAAGGGAAGTCTTAAGAGAATGGAAACCAAATCATTGGCCGATATCGACCTTCAACGTTCTAAGTGAGTACTCTTTTTCGAGTCCTACAAAACTAAGGTTCTTCTCCAACAACCAAATGAATTTTCAGACATTTAATTAATGTTCTATTTTCTTTTGTGTGTGTAGCTTTCCACATATTATGATCAAAGGTCCGTATGGGGCCCCTGCTCAAAGTTACAAGAACTACGACACTGTCTTGCTGATTGGATTGGGTATTGGAGCAACTCCATTCATCAGTATCATCAAGGACATCTTGAATCACAGAAATAAATGGAAAGCTAAGGTGGGAAATTAATTAAACATGTCAAAATTCCTTAAATTTGCTGGAGAATGCCGGAAAAGGCAGTTAAACAATGAAATCTAATAAACCAAGTTTATGCAGGGCTCACAAGGGGGGAGCAAGGGTCCTGAAAGAGCATACTTTTATTGGGTAACAAGGGATCATACCTCTTTTGATTGGTTCAGAGGGGTCATGGATGACATTTCTGAGCATGACAAAGATGTGGGTTTTTCTTATAATGCTTAAATTACCTTTTGTCCAAGAAATGGTAATTGTTTTTTATATATATATTGCGGTTAATTTTTGTTGAATCTTCCCAGAATGTGATAGATATGCATAATTACTTGACGGGTGTGTATGAAGAAGTGGATGCTCGGTCTGCACTCATCCAGATGGTACAGTCATTGCAACGTGCTAAGAATGGCGTCGATCTATTCTCTGAAACCCGGGTATGATAAATGCACAAGATTATATCTTGCCTTAGTTTATACTCTGGATTTTCCTCACTCTAATTTCACTACTGCAAACACAGATACAAACACATTTTGCAAGACCCAACTGGAGAAAGATTTTTGGAGAGCTAGCAAATAGACATGGCTCATCTCGAATAGGTAAATAAAATCAAATCTTGTACATAAACAACATCATCATCATTGACCCAGTGAGGCTCCGCTACAGCGGAATCTGGGGGGTCAAGATGGGGGTACCCGTGCTCAAGGGAAAGGGGGAACGCCCGATAGACCCAAGAAAAACTAAAATTCAGCTATGTGACAACAATAACTGAATTTAGTTAGAATGCACCAAAATTGATATAGGGACTAAATCCATCTCAAAGGCAGTGTATAAAAGCCAATGAGCATGAGGATGCGCCCCAAACAACATAGATATATTCTTCTTTAGTATATTTTATAAACTAAATAAATCAATGAGGCTAACACATAGCGGAAAGGTGTATCTTCTTTAGTATATATAAAGATGTATAAAATGTATGAATTTTAGTGATTAAGGTGTGTTTTGGATTACACATTATAATGCACTTGGTATATGCATTTGCAGGTGTGTTCTATTGTGGAAGTCCAGCACTAACAGGACCGCTAAAGACGGTTTGTAAAGAATTCAGCACGAACACATCCACCCGGTTTACCTTCCACAAGGAGAACTTCTAATATAGCAATTCTGATCCACATTGTAACTTGTAAGTGTCCATTTTTTGATACAAATAAGAACAGCTAGTTTCTTCTCTTTGGCTTCTTGTAGATTGCTCTGAACACTAATCAGAAGCAGGCAATAATATAAATTTTTGGAGTTTAGGTAACTTGTCATGTTTTTTTACTTTTTACTATCTCACTGATCAGTTGCTTGAGCTCTATAAACTAAACAAATCTGCAACATTCTGAATGCCACAATAAATAAGCAAAAACTTCAATCAGGTTTTCAGACAGGAACCTGATGACCCAAAAATTGAAACCCAGATTTTGAAATAGACTAATGTTTGCAATAAATTTAGACAATAGATGTGGGACCCATATTATGTGTAAGTGTATATGTAAGAACAATGCAGGTGTGATTGAATTGTCTGGAGTGTCTGTTCTCTTGTTTTGATGACAAAAAGAAAATTATAAAGTGACATCTCATTCAAGTGTCTCAATTCTCATGCACAACTTGCTAATTTGTTCAACTTTGTCTTGTCCATTCTCTTTCTACAGTTCTCCATTTTTCTCACAAGCTCTTCTTCTGCTACAAGTCTTTCCATTGTGTTTAAAATTTTGATTTCCCAAGTACTTGCAAACCAACAAATTTTCTTTTGTCAGCAAGAAAAGTAGAAAAGAAAACCATGAAAATAAAAAAGGGAAAATTGCAGCAAATAACCCCATCTTATCGTGTGGCTGCGGAAAATAGCCTGAACTTACAAAGTTGCAGTAAATAGCCTTAACTTTGCGATCAGTAGCTTAAACATAATTAAATGCAAGATTTTTTTTCATCGTTAACGGTCACAACACATTGTCATTTATGGCTTATCGAGGATGATACTTAAGCTAGTAATCACAACCCACCTCGTAATTAGGACTATTTGCTGCAACGTTGAAAGTTTAGACTATTTTCCGCAACCAACCCCAAAGATGGGGTTATTTTCTGCAATTTTTAAAGAATTTGGCTGAAGTTTTATCAAGCAAAATTCTGCATAGACTGTATTTTCTCCAGGCCCCCGATTCACAAATCTCTATGAAATTCCATTTTGGAAAGGGAAACAATTCAACATTTATAGATTGGTATCATACCAATAGTGTATTTGTACTACATTATGTCACCTTCTTTCAAGACATACATACTCTTTTTTTTCTAACACATCTATCAACTTTGTCTGTTTTTCACACTCTTTTCCTATTTAGCCATGCATATGCTCTTTGAACTTAAAAAAATTATGCTTTTCTATATATTTCATTATCCACACCCACTGTTCTAAAATCCCCGCCTAGCTCCGTCTAGGACCCACTTAAGCACTAAAAAGTGCTAGCCCGCCTAGCCTTCTAGTCTGTCTAGGCGCCCATTTAGGCGCTAGACAGTCTCTCTTCACCTAGGATCCGCCTAGCGCTTTTTAGAACACTGTCCACGCCTTATTCATATTGTAGATAATTTGGTGCATATATGCACTAAAGTTAGAGTTTGTTTAGTATTAATTGGAGGGTCTAACTTAACTAGAATTGCTCAATGAGTACAAGCACACTAATAAAAGGTATTGAAATTAACTAATATATATATAACAACTGTAATTAGACATATATATATATAGGTTAGATCAGGATGGTGATCCTAATCTCCTTAATTTGGATAATAATACATAGCTAAAATCACCTTAACACATGGGAATTACCCTTAAGGTAAGTTTACCCATCTCATACCTTAACAAACCATTCTAACACAATACTAAAACCCTACATAATCATAATCTCAACATTACAATCATAGCTAAATCATGTTTAAACTTCAGAATTAAAGCTCAGCGATGGGGATTCTTCATGAATGTCACAATTGGAGCTCGATGTGACTGGGAAAAGCTCTAGGGTTTTTTCGGGTCTCGAGTTCAAGCTCGACGAAATAACGATCCAATCGTCGCCATTCGTGCTCATGGCTGGCTGATCTTCATCCTTGATCATCTCAGGATTCGTCTCCATCTTCCATGCGTAGCCCACGTCTCCCTGAATTAAAATTTAAAAGCATCATAAGTCACAAAATTTATAAAGTATCTGGAGACAAGTTCATAAGTTAACTAATTAAGGGTGTTGATATAAGTTTGTTTTGTTATAATTATAGGGGAACAACCGTTATATGTGTGTAACGGAGAAACACTGCTCAACACACACCAACATATCAATCAAGTCATTCGATGTGACACTATATGAATTAATTTAACTCGAGCACTCTAAATGCAAGGACCTTAAAAATTTACCCTTTTTGTTACTTGGGAAATTATCTTAATATATGTATATTATTTTTTTGGGTAGAAATATATGTATACAACTAAGGGTTTTTCACACATTTCAAAACTTAAAAATGTCTTTATAAATATATTAGAACAACAAACCCTAAGAAACCCATTTTCAAACATTCAACTGGCCGGTTTAACCTTAATCATGAACATCATTAAATATTAATATAACTACATTAATTTAAAAATGCTACAATTAAGGGTTTTTCACACATTTCAAAACATGAAAATGTCTTTATATATGTTAAAACAACAAACCCTAAAAACCCCAATTTCAAACATATACATTTAGTTTAACTTTACTTAAGAACAACACATATGTTAGAAAAACCGATATATAATAATACCTGCTGAGGCGGGATGAAGCAAGGCGATGAGTAGTAATCATGGCCGGAAACCGGGCCAAACCCGGTAGGAGAAACACAAGGATTACTAGGATAATGAATGGAGTTAAACAACTGATGATGATGATGATGATGATAATCATGTGGAGTTTGGATCAATTGATGATGAGAAAATTGAGGATAACACAAGAGGTGATTATGGTGTTGGTGTTGTTGTAAGAGCAAGTGCTTAGCAAGCCTTCTCCTAAGCTTTTGCCTGTCTCTAGCCTTGTGGTTTTGAAACCAGTAAAAGACATTTTTGCCCTCAATCTTCCCATACAAGGATAAATGGGCAGTGATGTGTTGTATTTGAGTTGCATTAGGAGTTCTTACACCTCCTCTATACATCTCCTCTAGGATCATTAGTTGCTCCGGCGTAGGGCACCACCTCGTCGACGTCGTTGATCCAGCTGGTGCCATTTTTTGAGTGGTTTTTAGTACTTGTGAGAAGTTTCTTGGAGGAGATTGAAAGATGGAATGTGATGAGAGGAAGTGAACAAGGGAATTGAAGAACTAGGGTATATTTATAGGGTTATATTGAATTAAAGAATGTGAATAGAAGAAAAAAATGAAATAAAAATGAAGAGGGGAGACAAAAGGGATTGGTTAATGAAGAAGGGTAAGAATTGAAGAAGGGGGAGTCCAATGCAATAGTATTAGGAATCAGAGAGCTGTCATTTTCATGTTTCCTCTCTTTCATGCTTTTCTTTTAGCCTTGTGTGTTGGCTATACTTGAATTATCCAATCTAGCAATGCCCTATTTGTTTATCACAATATATATTTAGATATAAAGGTTATTATTTGAAAATCAACCGGCTCGTATATATACACACAATATTATCCAATTCCAAGGAACCGGCCTTTAATATAGACAAGAATTGGTTTGGCCAAAATTCAATATTAGGGTCGGATTGGGTGGGTTTGGGTTCGGTTTAACTCAGGTCCGACTTCGTTATGGGTTATGGGTCAATCGGGTCGGGTTTTCGGTCGAGTCAGGTTGACGAATGGGTCTAAGATATCGTTTTTTATGATTATTAAAATCAAATTTTAATTAAATAATAATATGATATTTTTATGTATTTTAATAATAAAATATTTATTATAAGTTTCAAAATAAAATTTATAAATTCCATAAATATACTAAATCTGTCAACCAACGAGTTTCGGGTTCTGTTTATTTCGGATTTCGAGTCTTGACCCTAAAATTATCGGGCGGTTCGGGTCGGATTTGCGGGTTAGGTCAACTTTTGACCGTTCTAGCGCGCTAAGACCGTAGATTTAAATATTATCGAACTCAATAGGGTAAAAATTTCTTTTGTAAACACTTGGCCCTAAAAAAATTAAGCATAAACTGTATAAAAAATAGTTGTATAAATCTTAAATCAATAATGTAAAATAGTTTTTTTTTTCAAAAAATACTTTGTTTTGATCACATTGTCGGTGGGTACGTTAATTACATGAGATCTAAGAAGTTGATCTAGGTTAGGCTAGTTGAATTAATCATCTTGTCTAAAAATAAAAGGCTTAGTTTTTTTTTTGAAAGGAAAATAAAAGGCTTAGTTGAATCATATATATACTTGTATGTACTATACTTTATAGAGAAATTGATGTACAAAGAAAATCATGAAATGATATGACATGCAAGTATGACAATTGACTACTCATCCTTACAAAAATAATTAATATACTTCTATCACTTGTTACTACAAGTTGGGACAGGATTCCGATTGCTTATGGAAATTTGTATGGTAAGTAAGACACATAGGAAAGTTTAAAAACTATTTATGGGTTATTTTGCAATGGAAATTCGTAACTTTTTTTAAATTAAGAACGTATATATGTTATTCAACTTAAAATATTGCATGGTAGAATGAATGATTGCGTCATGATAAGCTCATAATTAATTAAGGCTTGGTTCAACTTTCAACAGAATGGAATAGACAGGTGATGGATGACTTTCAGATTCGCCCTATCTTCTTTCTTCTTCCTCGATACTATGCTTCCTGCTCCCTTTGTCTCGACCGTGCATCTCACGCTCTTTCTCACCTTTGGTTACTAAGGCCCGTTTGGAATTGATATCCAAATATCAGATATTAATATCGGGCCATATCTTATATTTGGTATGAGATTATATAGATATCGAGCCATATTTTGATATCAAAACAAGGCCACATACGTGATATTTGATATACCCAAAAAAAAAAAGGTATGAAAGATATGAGATATGAATGATATCCTATATCCGATATCAATACCTGATACCGATACCGATATCTAATATTGATACTAAACGAACCCTAACTTACTACTATATACTGTAATTTTCAAAAACATAAACATGTACGTATTATAAACTAAGATATACCTACCTAGTGAAAACATCAAAGTTATGTGATGTGAGTAATTATAAATTTATAGATTTAAAATATTGTAGTTTCAAGAGATTTTCATAATTAGAAAGCTCTAAGATAGGTCACTAGATCTCATCGTACTACATCAGTTCGGAAATTATTATCATTCCATGAATTAGCTAGCAATAATAATAAGAAACTGTTTAATTTTACCTAAGCGTCTTTCTACAATTAGTTTACTTAACTTTGCTTTCTAAGAAGGGGAATTTTCTTTACCTTTTAAAGTATTTTTTAGGATAAAATTGAAAGAAAAAAAAATTTGACAATATATGTAGAATGACATGTATTGTTGACAAAAAGAACATGCGAGAATGACAAGTATTTCTACACGGAAGGAGTAGTACACCATTGGTCGTTATTGATGGATTAGCTCAATCTGATAGGCTTACATGTGTTAGACAAAACCCATGATTATAACCGGATTTTATTATTAAATGATGTAAGATGTATTGTTGTTAGGCCTTGTAATTTTTAGATACTAGCGTTTCGTTTTTATTCCAATAAATCCATGGAGATTGTCGACTCTCTTTCTAATAAAACTATATATTACTTGCCCCTTTGTACAAAACGCTAGTATCCACGGGTTTTATTGAAATAAAAACGAAACGCCAGTATCTAAAAATTACAAGACCTAGCAACACATCTTACATCATCTAATAATAAAACCCGATTATAATCAAGAGATTTGTCTAACACATATAAACATATCAGATTGAACTAATCCATCATCAACGATATTAGCCTCTCTATAAATATGAATATGAATAATGTGAACAATCCAATCCTTTAAAATTTAGCCATAGTAATATATGCAAGTACTTGCAACATCCATATTTCTATTTATCTAACTGACTTCTGAGAATGGAGTTAAACATACCATAAATACATGCAACTCCAAAATGTCCTTTTTGCCTCCTCTCTTCACATAACAATGGGGGCAATTTAGTCAATACCACATCACCTCTTGTGTAAATCCAAGAAAATCAAACAGGGAAAAATCAAAAGAAAGCAACCACCCATAACTGATGGATGAATGAATGATAATAAATAATCTTGGATAATAATTAAGCCCATTCTTTCTTTCTTTGCATGGGATCTGATCTGATCATCTGCATCTGCATCAGTTCGTACTGAAATAGTGAACACTGATGAACAGTCACACCCACCATTCACCATTTCTGCAAACCCCTTCAATTTTCAACTCAGCTGGTTTTTAAAGTAATTACTAAGGTTATCTATTATTTTATGTAATTTAATTATTTATTGATAAGATTGAACTGAGACTGACTTGTGATGCTGATCGAACGACTTGTATACTTTTTCCCTTAATTTAATTATAAGTTAATGTTAGTAACACATTGTTACCAAACTACGTAAATTTCGAAGTTGATTTAATCTGTTTATTATCCTCGTTCGATCTCTCGTTGCAACAGTCCCACTTTAGGTCACGTAGATATAATTTGTTTGATCGTGCTTGAAAGACTCCATATTTTTATTTGTTATACTTGTTTAATTACATATTTAAAATGAGGATAGATCGAGTGAAAATGGATGCTCTTGTGAGAATTAAGAATGTTCGACATTCTTTGTCGATTTCGTTTTGATCAATCTTCTGGACTGGCATAGCCCTATTATATCGAAAACAAGCGCATATTATACAACAATAATAGCAGTATTGACCCAGTGGAGTTCCCCTTCCGGGATATATAGGTGCTTAAGATGGGGCAGCCCTGACTTAACACAGAAGGGGTGTGCCCAAAAGATCCGAAGGGGCAACGGAACACAAATAGAGCCCCACCAAAAGTAGTAGAAAACAACCCAACAAAACACAACCAAAACATAAAGCCGAATCCAAAAGGTCCCCGTGAGACGGTCTGTTCATATTGACTATGTCCACTACCCGGATTCTCTCCCTCCAACTAACCCTGCATACTGTCAGATCTCTCGAAATTCCCAACTGGATGACATCCTACTTTATACTATCCTTCCAACATTTCTTCATCCTTCTCCTCCCTCTACGTATGTCTTCAAAGACCAGGCTCTCACACCTACGAACTGGCTCCTCGGGATCCCGCCTCTGAACATGTCCAAATTAACCAGCGCGGTCTCGATTCTCGCAACTTGTCCCCTATACTGCCCCCCACCTTGTTTCTGATCACTTCATTATTTATTTTGTCTAATAATGTGTGCCCGCTCATCCACTTTAACATTCTCATCTCAACTACTATCAACCTCTGTTCTAATGCTTCATAGTGAGCCAACGCTAACCCGTGTTCATGTCATATTCATCTCATGCATATCCAAGTTTTCATAATTAACTTTCCATGTTATATCGATCGGTTTGTTTCTCTTAAATTGTCGGTGTTATTTTTTCATATCAATTTGCCCGATTATTAAGCTTCTCTCGATCCCTCAATCTATCAGACACGCGTGGTACATTAATTCTCTTTCTTTATCAAAAAGGACAAGTGAACAACACATTCACTACTCCAACAGGCCACACAGCAAATCCGATCCTGAAGAAATCCCAAACTCAATAACTAAAGAAAACAACACAACACATTAAATGAAATCACGTACGTACTTTATAACTACACATCGATATATACATGATCATAACACACAGAAAAAAGCAAAGATGGAACAGGACCAGCTTTTCTCTTTTTGACAATCATATACGGATTCATAAAGGTAACAAAAGTACGTTACATGCTTGGCCTTTGTTTTCATAAACACCTCGAAAATGACAGTTGAGTCGATCAGACTTACATTACTAGATTAACTTATTACTATATATTATAACATGCACATAACTTAGCCTATTGTTGGCCTATGAAATTGCAAGCATTTAAACCCTATATGTTATACATAGGTAGATAGGTAGCTTAAAATATTGAATGTTGATGACGAAATATTGGATTTCTCAGGCTCTGATCGATGTGTCTTATAAACCACATGGTTGTTTTTAGTACTTAGAAGGAGTACTTGCTCTCACCCGGTCTATATGATCACTTCTTATATACGTAGTGTGGATTTTATATTGAAGAAAATCAGCTCTTATTGCATGCATATGTCTACTCAACTCAATTTCTCCTTGGCAAGATATAATGCACTAATTGTTTTATTTCTTCAAATTCATTTTGTTGCTTGGACCCACAAAAAAATATTATGAGTAGCATTGTTTTAAAATCGAATTGAATTGAACTGTTGTAACGAGAATGATAAAAGCGTAAAGAAAGATAGAGATTTTACGTGGTTCAATAGGATGTTAGCTATATCCACGGATAGAGAAACTGAATTGTTATTATGGAGGCGATAACAAGAACATCTTACAATAATAAGGCGTTTCATGAGTATGTATATATAGCGACTCGTGAAACCTTAATCAGATTATGGGTCGTATGCCCAAAACAGATCATAATAGGCCGTTAGTACAAAACATAGCATATCGTTTTGGTAGGTATGGTCCAGAGGTTGTCGCCCCCTAGACCCCCCGACTTGCTGACCGATCAGCAAGACCACCGTAGTGGGACACTATCCCCCGAACCCCCTGCCAGGGGGCTCCTCCCCGAACCCCTAGTGAGTACGGTCAATAACAGATTTAAAGTATATTAGCACTAACCGATAAAAATTAAACCTAACAGAAAATTGAAATTTGATTTAAGATCGATGAACCAAATTAATTTAATTTGATTTCGATTTTGTCGGTTTGAAATGAATAAAAAATAATCCTTTGAAAAAATTAAACCGAATCGGAATTTAATCGAAACCGACTCCTCACAAGGTTAATTAATAATTATTATATTAGGAAGAAGAATTCTATAACAATACATGACCCCTCACAACACATGAGAATTATCTTTAATCATTATAATACTTATATTCTAGTGTGTATATATACACACCAATTGGCAAATGGCAATTGCTATCTTATCTTTATATTTTTGTTACAATTATAATATGAATAACAAGTAGATAGCTTAGCTTTGAGAAGCTCTGAGGGTGCAGTTTGCATGGCGTGGTGTACGTTAAAGACAGACAAAACATAAATATAATAATAATATGATGATAGCAATATCTATATAGCATGCTTCGCTGATATATACTACTACTATATGAAATTATGAATTGGTGACACGACCATTCGAGTCTTTCACTGGGCGTGGGGCCCTTTCTCTGCCCATTTTTGTATAATAATCTGCACATATGTCAAGCCTCTGTTTGGTTTCTTACATATAATTCTCTTCTTATTTACCGACAACATTTGGAACAAGCTAGCTAAAGCTATATGTCAAAGCTTTTCAAAAACAAACAAACAAAGTATAAATTAATAATGTAATGATCGATGACATCATTCATTCTTGCTAGCCTTCATCAAATTGAACTCGATCCAATACATTCTAGTAAGGTATGAAATATGTATTGAGAAATAGAGAAAATTAATTAATTCAAATTAACCCAAGTTCTTTGTGATAAATGAATAAATAGCCCAACTTTTAAAGAGGTAGAATAATAACACAATTAAATTTATAGGATGTGTGTTATAAATTTAATCCAACTTATTTTATTGATTAAATTATTCATCAAATGGGTCACAGCTTAAATTTTTAACATACCCCAAAAATTCAAGTAAAGTTTCTACATTTTCAAAGTTTGGGTTATATTTTCATTTACCACCACCAATAAAAAAGATTAGTGTTAATATACTTTTGAATCTATTGTTGATCGGTACTAATCAGGGGTTTGGGGGATAACGCCCCACGATGGTATGCTATGTTTTCTATTAACAAACTTATCGTGATCTGTTTTGGGCTTACGACTCATAATCTGATTAGGGTTTCATGAGTCACTATATAGACTCATGAAACATCGTATTTTTAGTCTTACGAACCATAATCCGATTAGGGTTCATGAGTCACTATATATACTCATAAAACGTTATATTATTTTAATATATTCTGTTCAACCTCCCTAATAAGAATTTAATTTCTCTACTTGAAAATAGTTATTTAAATTATAATGGAGTAGTTTTTATAGACCAAAACTCTCATTCTCAAATTCGTACGTACAAGGCATTGACCTTTCATGTTGGGCTGCCTCTGATCGGAAAACTGAATTATTAAATCGGGGAACCTATTATTTCTTCCAAAATTCTCTTTTGTCACTTTCCACAAACTTCTTTCGATGCCCCACACCAATCTCTCCTCATTCAATTCACCAAATGTGAATTAGTTTTGTGTTTGTTTGTGTGTCTTATTATTGATCTTTTCAAATAGCTGTAGCTAGCTAGCTACCCACCTACCTTACTTCAACAAATTATACCAAAAAAATTAATTAATCATTGTATTTGGATGTATAATATATACAATATTGATTCATAAAGTGAAGCTTGGTAAGCCTAAGTAGAATGTTTTATTATACAAATATCTAGTACCTGTATCCGGAGACGGACGCATAACGAATTGAATAAAGGGGAACAACTTGTCTGATAATATTGTTAATAAACTTAGAATTTCTGACGAGTCTAGTTACTCATTACTGTTAAAAATAAATAAATTGATACTTTTTTATCAATAAATTTTCATTTTATACAATACTTAATAATTGTAAAATTGGATATGAAAGCATTAATCTGAATGAAAAAAATGGAGCAATTAATGGAAAATTGAAGAACCCTAGTGAATTGCTTACAAAATTAAGTAATCAACCATTTAGACTAGTTTATTTTCATTTGAAGTAATACAGTATAAATTAATTAAATTTACTTCTACTTAGTCTAAAATTCGAAACACATTAATAACAACTCCGACTAAATTAATGCATATTAAACTTAATAATGCATTTAAATTCTTAAATCCAATCATGCATATAAATTCTTTATATTTCATAGACATCAAAAAAAAATTACTTGATAATTGATCCATTATTCAGTTTTTATATATATGTGGGATTAATCATGTAATGTATATAATTTTATTAGCTAGAGAAAACTTTCAACTTAGATGTCTTATGTCTACTAATTATGTATACATGGTTGCATGAGTTATGAGTAGCTAAAACTAGAGGTGGGGTAGATTTTATCAAATTCGCAGTTGGCTAGCTAGATGATGACCATTCGAGATCAATTAAATTTCTCTGAAATTTGACAATTGAGAATGCCAATTTCAAAACCATAGTAAATTTATTATGAATGGTTGACATCAAACATTTAATATTTCACCCCTTTGTCCCTTGCTCATCTTTTGTAAGAAAAAACAAAATTCAATTATAGAGCAAAGTACTACTCTCTTCTACATTTTGTATTTCAAATCTAAGGCAAATGAAATATGAAGTCGTTTATTGCATGTGAAGGGTTTGGATTGCATGAAGTTTCTCTCCATTTGGAGTTCAAATTATTACTTTAATAGTAAATAGTGAACCTCGAAAGAAGTTTAAAAAATAATTATTTTTTTTTATAATTCTCAAATATTAGATTTGGTTTAAGTGATTTTCATTCTATATTTATTTAACGGCAAGTTTGATATCTATATCAGAATATCAAGTATGGATATTGATATATTTTATACCCGTATCTTATGTTTGGTATATTTTTATATCGACATTAAATTGTATTTTTTATTTGGTATATAAGATATCAATATTAAACTGAAATTTGTTATTTGGTATATGAAATATTAATATCAATCTGGCATTATAGTGATATTAGAGTGTCATATTTGATATCATGATATCACTTATACTCATATCTTGATATCTATATCACTACACAAACCTGATATATTTGATACCAAACTAGCCCTAATTAAGATCTGAGCTTATTATATAGGTTAAACCTATCAATTGGTGTAAAATGGTTCCCGAAAAGTAATTAGGTAGAATTTAGGTTCAAGTTAAAGTGGCAATGTAATAGTTCTGAATCCATTTGTACCTAAGGTATAGTTTATATCATATTATTTTCAATTTTAGATATATTTGAACCATTGTTTTAAAAAATTTGTCTAGACCTCGTCTAAGCGCTGTCTAGGCGTTGAAAGATCCCAATCTGCTTAATCATTCTGTCTATCTAGGCGTCTAAGCCCTGTCTAGGCGTTGAAAGATCCCAATCTGCTTAGTCATTCTGTCTATCTAGACATCTGTTTAGGACCGTCTAAATAATCGGTCTAATCGTCTAGGTGCTCAATCCCTCTCCACCTAGGATCAACCTAACGTTTTTTAGAATAGTGATCTCAACTAATAATTGCAATTCTTTTGGCTGAATGTATTTGTAGGACCACAATGACCACATTCCGGGCCTAAAGCTACTGTGGTGATCTGTTGGGCCTTTCTTTTCCTTGAAGCCCACAATTCATTTGTTTGTATAGCACCATATTGGTCAAAACACCCTTTGGTACCGCTTTGGTAAATTATTTATGGTCAAGATCTTGCAAAATTATATATGCAGCCAGGCAAGGTAAATCACTAAGTAAACGTTTGGCAAATGAATTGAGCATTTAATTTCATTTCTTCTGATGGTAAAACTAACGTTCTTGAATGTTTCAAATCAAAGATCACACACAGACACAAACAAGTAAAATTGGCTTACCACACAAATCAAAAGGAATTTTACATTCCATGAACTCACAAGTTTAAAAAACAAACCTTTACTCAAACACAAAATTGTAAACAGATCATCAACCATCCATGATTTGCAAATGAAAGGCATTACTCATCAATTCATCATCAGTCTATAAGTAATAAAAGGGCAAGAATCATATAACTGTCTTCATCACTTAACAAAAATAAGTTCCCTACAGAGTGGATCATTCAACTTCAATCAATGGGATAAACTCCTTGCATCCAAAAACCCATTACAAGACATCTCTCGAATCTAACAAACACTTCAAATATCACAACAAACATAACAACTATTCTGTGATTCCAATCAATCTTGCTCTTCATTCTTAACCTTTTTCCTCTTCTTATTGTGCACCTTCACCTCAGCTGAATCATCTACCTCTACACTACCATTAGCCATCTCTTCACTCTTTCTTTTCTTACTCACTTTCTTCTCCCTTTCACCCTCTATCAATTCAGCAATCTCTTCACTTCCATTGTTCATCTTCTTGTTCTTCACACCATTAACAGCATCAGTTGATTCTTTCGAAATTCCCACATCACCATTACTCCTTCCATCTTCACTGAAATCCTTCTTACCTTTCTTGCCTTCTTTCTTCCTCTTTTTACTTTCCAATCCATTATCAATCGTGCTTTTTTGCTCAACGCCATTATCTTCCCCTTCACCTTCACCCCCCTTCTTCTTCTTCTTCTTCTTCTTCTTCGGCTCCTTCACCTCATCTCGTCGATCATCTAAATCAAGCTCGAATCTTTCAGCTCCAGCTTCAACCTCGCCATTATCACCGACCGAATTGGCCGATTCATCACGAATTGAAGATCGATTCTTCTTACTCTTGCGCTTGGAACCAGAAACCCTAGGCTCTTTGTGGAACTGAACGAGTTCATCAAACGATTTCGAAACTCGCTTCAGATAATGCACATAAGCAGGGGAAGCTTCATGGTCTCGTACAACAAACCCCGAGAGGTGTTTCGCAGCCTTAGAAAGAGAGAGGGGCTTCGATGATAATACCACTCCTGACACCGTCTTCATCAAATCGATCGAATTTACTGCTACGAATTTAGTGGCCGGAGAAACGGGAAAACCCTAGAAAAATTGGGCGGTGATAAGAAAGCAGAAATTGGGGGAAGAATGTGATAGGTTTTTACTTTTTATCTATAGCGTGAGAATTTGGGCCTAGGCCCGTCGGCCCAAGTAAACCAGCGGGTTATGGGCCTGTTGGTTCTCAACTCAGTAAGAATGTCCTTAGGTAGCAAACCCCGGACGCATGGCCCAGCCGCCAAGCACCACGAACAAGGTAAACTGCCTTGTACCAACCGTCTCGATCCAATGATAAGGGAAATGATGAGACTTGTTTTCACCCAAGTAAAGAGACGAGGGTAAACCAGCGGGTTTATGGGCCTGTTGGTTCTCAACTCAGTAAGACTAAGAATGTTCTTAGGAGGCAAACCCCGGACGCATGGCCAACCATCAAGCACCATGAACCAGGTAAACCGGCTTGTACCGACCGACTCAACCCGATGATAAGGGGAATAGTGAGACTTGTTTTTCACTCGAGTAATGAGAGAGAGGTAAGAATCAAACCTGAGACCTCTCAACATCCTCAATGCGGCCATGCCTCTTACTACTAGAAGGGCTGAACATCGGCTCAAAGTTGAACTGAACCGATAAAAACCGAACCGAATCGAAAAAACAAAATTTCATTTAAGGTGAGCCGAAAATTGAACTGAATTAGTTCAGTTCGTTTTTAGATATATACAAGGTTATTCTTTAAAAAAATTCGAACCAAAACGAATTTTGAAAAATTCTTAAACCAAATCGAATAATATCGGCTTCGGTTCAGGTTGGCTCGGCTTAAAATTTCAGTTCGAACCGACCCATGCTCAGCCCTAATAACTAGGCCATCCGAGGCGAATAATATTACTCTTAATGAACATCATTCGAGCACTTTGGCATTATTCTAGCATTGTGGTTTTGTTTGATTTTTTTGTGGCAAAGCTAGGCAATGCACGAGTACATGACAACAAATTGTACATAAAGACATTCATCTCCACTAGGGGAGCAATACCAATCGAAATATTCGAACCAAACACTTGGTTAACTTGTAATCCGACACAAAACATAATGGAACCACAAATTGAACATCAAAATGGCAATAGTATTACACTACTACGTGTGCTACTAAACATGAATACAAGACATATACGCAAAAGTAAAGAATTTTGTTGGCTTTACTCGTGTGAAAAAACAAGTATTATCATATTTTATTCTATTAAATTGAGTAGGTCAGCGCAAACTGATAACCTAATTTGTATGATTTATTGATTAATTCACACGTTTGGAATTTACCATCAAAAGCAAGTCCCTCGTAAAAAAAAAAAACTAATATCATCAAATATATGTTCATAACATCCTTCTTTATGTTAGCACATTATAAATAAATTTAGCTTTCTTCATTAACAAGATTCACTCAAACTATTTTCTCAATTATCCCTATAATATATTCTTTACAAATCAACCTTACATTTTTTGCCTAAATACCCTACTATCCCTCAAACTTTATTCAATTTTCCCCTTACTAATTACTAACTCCATTCATGCAACTTTATAATAAATCCGTGCTATTAGTATTAACAATAGGGAGATCATAAAACTAACTTATAAATTAATCACAAATGATAATGATGAAATGTTTTGCAAATTTTAAAGGGTGGGTTTATTAAAGGGTATATATTGCAGATGATAAAGTTTAGGGTCAAATGGTCAATGAATTATTATGCCTTTTTTTAAACCAATCCCTTCAATTTGGCGGGACGATAATCGATATCCGCCCCAATTAGAATCTCATTTCTCCTCCTCCCCAAATTTGTACGCATGGCCAGCTCTGATCAAATGGCCGATTTGTTGGAATCCCATTTCCTTCTAACTATTAGGGTTTTGTTCTTCTCTCATTTCCCATTCTCCTTCTTTGTTCGACCTTCGAACAATAGGAGAAAAGACAAAATCACAAGGAGGAGGAGAAGGAGATAAAAAACCGTTCTTTTCTTCTTCTTCTCCTTCTTCAATTTAGGGTTTTGAAGAATTGCAGCCAATTAAGATGAATTCCACCATAGCAGACTCATGGGGTTGTCTCAAGGTTCCCGGACTTCATCTTCCCAAGTCAGGAATTGGCTTTTCGACGCTCCTCCTTCAATTTCTCGTCGTCCATGGCACAATCCAAGCCCTCCATCGCCTCGTTTTCTCCCGTTACCATTTCCCCCCGTTCGTCTCTCAATTGTTCGTAAGTCTCTTCTCTCTTGAGCACGCTTTCCCCAATTATCGTCTTTCTAGGGTTTTCTAGGTAAAAATTCATTCACATTTTAATAAAAGCTGCAATCTTTTTTTTTTTTGGAATGTTGAGAAATCAAGGCGGTTGGCAATGTGGTAGACTGGTAGTATGTTGAAAATGGAGAATTTTTGTTTAATTTCACATCAATGAGTTGAATTTTTGCAATGTTGAGAAATGAAGGTCGTTGACAATGTGATGGTATGTTGAAAATGGAGAATTTTTGTTTAATTTTACTTTTTTCTTGTAATATAGGCTGGTTTTATCCTCGCTCCAAATTCGCCATGGGGAAGTACCGACATATATAAGAAACTCCATGAAGTCGTTTTCCCCACTTCTTCTCGAAATGTGGATGAAACACTAGCATTGTTTTCTTACATGTTGTTTCTATTTCTCACTGGTGTGAAAATGGACTTTTCCATCGTATCAAGAACAGGACGCAAGGCGTTTGTCATTGGATTACTAGATTTGGTCATCCCCTTCGTCTTTGATCTTCTTCTTGTTTATTACCTCTATGAAGACCTCTTTGTAAAGATGAAAACCGACGCTGATGCTGGAGATCTGTACATGAACTTGTCAACAATCCCATTAACTCATTTTCCTAATATTGTTGTCCTCCTTGCTGACTTAAAAATGACCAGCTCAGAGCTTGGAAGATTGGCATTATCCTCATCCCTCATCGGTCATCTTGTAAGTATGGCACTTGTGATAATATCAAGTGTTATTATGCGTCATGGTGACCCTACTGTGCCAATATTAGTTCCATTTACACTGGTCTTGTTCAGTGTATTCGTTATTCGGCCCATCTTGAAATGGATGATTAAGCAGACACCTAAAGGCAGGCCTGTCAAGCCAATTTTTATCAATTTAGGATATCTATTCTTGTTCTTGGGAGCAATGGTAACTGAACTTTCTGGACAGTTGGTTCTTTTGGGAGCGTTTATCGTGGGTTCTGTTGTACCCGATGGGAAGCCATTTGGAGCTGCCATAGTTGAAAAGCTTGATTTCTTGGTCTATGGTTTGCTTTTGCCTTTTTTTGTGACTACTGCTGTCATGGGTGGTACTTATGACAGTATTGAAACATCAAACAGGATGATATTTTACCATGTTGCTATTGCCATTGTCGCCTACACGTCGAAATTCCTCACTAACATGATATGTGGATTGTACAGCAAACTGCCTTTTACTGATGCTCTTGCGCTTAGTTTTATAATGTGCACTAAAGGCATTGTTGATATTGGCCTCTCAACCATGTTCGTGGGTTCCGGTGTAAGTTTATAATCTCCTACTTATTCACATTCTTCAGCTAATTTAATTAATATATGTCTTGATTATTAACCTTTTTAAGTTAAAATGGCGGAAAACGTATCTTGTTAACGTAAAGGTACTATACAAAATATTTTTTTTTTCACATTCTTGAGCTAACTTAGTTGGCACATTTCTTGCTTATTAGCCTTCTGAAGGTAAAATTGCGGTAAAAATGCACATTTCATATGAGATAACTTATTTGATGTATTTCTTGCTTATTAACCATGTGAAGGTAAAATCACAGTAAAAAATGCATTTTTTTCACATTCTTGAGTTAAAATATTTGACATATGCGTTGCTTATTAACAATGTGAAGGTAAACTTATTGTAAAATGCACATTTCGCATTCTTGATGTAACTTATTTGACAGAATTCTTGCTTATTAACAATGTGATGGTAAAAATATGGTAAAACATACTTTTCCCATTCTTGAAATAGCTTATTTGACATATATATAGCCTATAAACTGTCTAAAGGCATATTTTCTTCTTGTTATACTTCTGCAGGTGTTATCTAGACCAGGATATACAATAATTATTCTATGGACAACATTCGCCGCAACAATTTCCCCTCCTTTTGTAAGATCCCTTTACCATCCTCTTAGGAAGTATGCTGGTTTCCAAAGGCGAGACATAATGCACTGCAAATACAACTCTGAGCTTCGGATTCTATCATGCTTCACAAGATCCGACCGTGTAACCTCCATTACTCGGCTTCTCAAAGCTTGTTGTCCTTCAGAGAACAATCCAATAGTTGTCTATGTTCTTCACCTTGTAAAGCTTGTTGGAAGAGTGCACCCCGCGTTCATTTCTCATGAAATGCAAAAAAAGAAGGCCTCTAGAAACTCCTATTCGGAAGAAGTCGTATGGGCCTTCTGTCGCTTCCAACAAATGATCAAGAACTCTTTCCTCTCCATTCATATCTTCACATCAGTCACTCCATTTGAAGCCATGCATGAAGATATGTGCACTCTAGCCCTAGACAAGCTTGCATCAATCATAATCCTTCCCTTTCATAGAAGATTCAGATTCGACGGCTCAATTGATTTAGAAGACAATGAGCAGAAGATCCTCAATAGTAGCATCCTCAATAAGTCGCCCTGCTCTGTTGGAATCCTTGTGGACCGAGGAAGTTTCTTGGGAAACACTCAACCGTTATCCCTCACGTCGATCAAAACAACTAACTCAGAATCGCCTTTGCAAGTGGCGGTTATCTACATAGGCGGCCATGATGATCAAGAAACCCTGGCTTTCGCAATGCGGTTAGGGAGAGATCAAGGGGTTAGAGTGTGTGTGATTCGGCTCGTTGCTTTCGGACAGTCGAGCGATTTGGATGATCTTGACTCTGCTGTGCTCATTGATGTCCAAAGCAATGCGCTTTATAGTAAGCAGTTTAGTTATGTGGAGAAGACGGTGAAAGATGGCGCGGATACGGCGACTTTTCTTAAGTCTGTTGTAGGATCCTATGATCTTGTGATGGTTGGGAGGCAGTATAACTTTGGATGTGCTCAATTGATGGGTTTGAAGGATTTGAGTGAAGATACTGAGCTTGGTGCAATTGGAGATTTTCTTGCATCTGAAGATTTGGATTGTAGAACGTCTGTTTTGGTGGTGCAACAACAGAGACAATTTGCATTCAAGTAGGAAGATAATTATGGTCTTAATGTTGATTAGAAGATTAATTTAAACCCATGTGCTATTGTGCTGTAATTATTGTTTTTCAACTACAGTTGCATTATATGTGAAAAGGGTGGAATGGTTTGTACTTAAAAGCTCACTTCTTGTTGTTGTTAATGAAGTAAAGTGAATTTTTGAGGCAAGAGTTGCCTGGTAAAGGTATAATTTGTTTGATGGTGTTGCAAGAGTTTCATGGATGTGTATTATAAATGTATTTATCTATAAGCTTTGGTATCACATTATATTACTACTATTTTTTTACTTTTTACTCATTGCGTTTATTAAATTCACCAAAATATGAAAACAAATGAAATGTTATGATGATTATAAGTAACTTTTGAACAAATGGAAATGAGATTAACAGATCAAATTGACACAAAAATCCAAATAGGATAAAATTATTGTTTTAGCTATTTATACATAGGCCCAATTCTTAGATACTACTAGTAGTTTTATCATGGTTACTTCATCCTCCATGGATGACATGTAAGCTGTGAAAACATGACCCGATTCGATAACCCGGCCTAATCCGAAATTTAGAGTTGAAATTAGATTCAAAAATAGTGGATCAAGGAAAGACTCGAATCCCATTAACCCGAATTTAACAAGGTTGAAACTCGAAATCCGTTGGGTTAACCCGATTTATTCTATCTGTAAAATATGCAAATTTATTTTGAAAATTATAATATATGTATTACTAACTTATTCTAAAATAAATTATTAATTATTAATTATTATTATTTATTTAAAATATATTTATTTTTCAATTCAAGATTACTATTTTTCAAACTTCACAACTAATGAAAAACCTCAAATTTGGCGCATTTGATTTGAGGCCTTCAATTCTTCTTCTCCTCCTCCCCCAAATTTCTCCATGGCTATCTCTAATTGCAGAAGCCGCTTGCAATCCCCTTTCCGTATTAATCCCCTCCAAATTCTTAGGGTTTCTTCTTCTTCTTCTTCCCAACAAAATTCGAACATAAGAAGAAGAGGCGAAATCAAGCAGCCATGGATGGGACCAGAGCTTACTCGTTAGCTTGTCTCAGGCTCCCTGGCCTTCATCTTCCCAAGGCAGGAATCGCCTTTTCGACGCTGCTCCTCCAGATTCTCTTCATTCAATTCTTCATCCAGACCTTCCACACCTTCATCTTCGCCCGATTCCACTTGACTCCCATCGTTACGCAGATGTTTGTATGTCAATTATGCACCTTCTTTTCCTAATTATCGCATCCTAGGGTTTCTCGCATCAATTTCCATTTCCATTTTGTAGCGCTTTAAAATTTCTATTGCGATGGTTAATCAATTGATTTTAGCCTGAGCAAATATTTTCCTATGCTGAGAAATTGAGGCTTTGGTGCTAATGTCCACGGTGATGGTTAATCGATTGATTTTGGCATGAGAAAAATTGAGTAGAATGCTTCATGATGCAAACTTCATCAATGGACAATCTCAGAAATGAGTTTAGAAATTTGTGCATTTGATATCTTGTGTGAATTAAAGATTGGAACTTTATTTTTCATTGCATAAATTTGTTTTCTTATGGTGTAGGCTGGTTTATTCCTTGCTCCAATGAATCCATTGGCAAGAAACGACGCATATGGTATGGTCCATGCTGTGATTTTCCCCAGTCCGACAAAAAATGTGGATGAAACTCTAGCAATGCTTTCTTACATAATCTATTCATTTCTGATTGCTGTGAAAATGGACTTCTCCATAGTATTCAAGACAGGACGCAAAGCTTTTATCATAGGAATATTAGACGTGATCCTACCTGTAGTCCTTGATCTTTGGTTTCTTAGCTACCTTTACCCAGATCTCCTCCAAAGACTAAGTGAACAGGATCAAGTTGTTGCAGATCTCTACATCAATCTGACAACGCTCCCTTTAACTCATTTCCCTAACATTGCTGTCTTTCTCATGGATATGAAAATGATTAACTCCGAGCTTGGAAGATTAGCGTTGTCTTCTTCACTTATTGGCCATATTCTGAGTATGATCCTCATAATAATAGCAAACGTTATTACCCGTCCAATTAGCAATCCCATTAAGCTGGTGACTCCCATTGTGTTGGTTCTCGTTAGTGTATTCATTTTCAGGCCAATACTGAATTGGATGGTGCAACAGACACCAAAAGGCAGGCCTGTGAGACAAGCCTTTGTTTTTTCAGGGATCTTGTTAATGTGTTTAGGAGCATTGGCAACACAGTTTTCCGGGCAATTGATGCTTTTAGGAGCATTTATTGTGGGCGCTGTTGTTCCTGATGGACCGCCATTAGGATCCGCCATTGTTGACAAGCTTGATTTCTTTGTTTCTGGTGTATTTTTGCCATTTTTTGTGACTACTGCTGTCATGGGTGGTGAATATTTGGAAATTGGCACGGGCAAGATAACATTTTACCACCTTTCACTTGCCATTATTGCGTATGTGGCAAAGTTCCTCAACAGCTTGGTGTGTGGATTGTACAGCAAAATGGATTTTGATGATGCTCTTGCTCTTAGTTTTATAATGTCTGTCAAAGGCATTGTTGATATTGGCGCCTTGATTATGTTTCGGGAAGCCTTGGTAAGTATTAATTCTTCCAGACTATACCATGATTTTTCATGTTACATATTAGGAGTTAAATACTGAAGTATGACCTTAACAAAGCACTGCCTACCTACTCTCTGTTGTTATTTTATTTGTGCAGGTGTTATCTGTTCAAAACTACACAATAATGGTTCTATGGACAATAGTGATTGCAACAATCACACCTATCTTTGTCAAAGCTCTTTACCATCCTCTCAAAAAGTACGCCGGTTACCAAAGAAGAGACATCATGCACTGCAAATACAACTCTGAGCTTCGCATTATCCTATGTTTCATGAGACCAGACCGCGTAAACTCCCTCACTCGTCTTATAAATGCGTGCTGCCCTTCCGAGAACAACATCATAGTCGTTTACGCCCTCCACCTCGTAAAACTGGTTGGAAGAGCACACCCAATCTTCATTGCTCATGATATGCAAAAGAAGAAGGACTCAACCAACTCCTTCTCAGAAGATGTAATATGGGCTTTCTACCGATTCGAGCAAAGGTGCAAAGACTTCCTTTCCATCCACATCTTCACAGCCGTCTCCCCTTTCGAGGCATTGCACGAGGACACGTGTACTCTAGCCCTAGACAAACTCGTATCCGTCATAGTAATCCCCTTCCATAGAAGATTCCGGATTGACGGGTCCATTGATTTTGAAGACTCCGAGCAAAAGACCATAAACTATGACCTCCTTAGTCGGTCTCCTTGCTCAATCGCCATCCTTGTAGACCGTGGCAACTTCGGCCACTTTGCCCCACCATCATCTCTTAACACAATCACAACAACAGACTCAAGCTCAAGCTCAAGCTCGCCGCTTGCTGTGGCAGTGATATACATAGGAGGACTCGACGATCAAGAAACCTTAGCATTTGCTAAACGGATGGGGAGAGACTCTAGGGTTAGAGTGCACGTGATCAGGCTCGTTGCGTTTGGACAGTCACGCGACCTAGACGCCCTTGATTCCGCTGCATTGATGGATATTCAGAGGAATGTCTTGTATAATCAACAATTTATGTATACTGAGAAGACTGTCAAAGATGGAGCGGATACGGCGACTTTCCTAAAGTCGATTGTCGAGTCCTATAATCTTATGATGGTTGGGAGACATTATAACTTTGCTTGTGCTCAGTTGATGGGTTTGAAGGACATGAGTGAAGAAACTGAGCTTGGTGCCGTTGGAGACTTTCTTGCATCGGAAGATATGGAGTGTAAAACATCTGTTTTGGTGGTGCAACAACAAAAACATTGGGCTAACTAATTCTTTTCTCTCTGTGAGAATTTTTTGTATCTGTGTTCATTGATGTGAATTGAAGTTACATTGTATATAGAGCAAATAGTGAAATGGCGAAATGGAGAGATACTATTGTGCACACTCTTCTTGTTTTAATTCAGTAAGAGTGAATCAGTTTCATGGTTGTGTAATTTGTCTGAAACAATGAGCCTCTCAGTTTGAGCTCAATTTTGGCTGTATATTCCTTCTCCCCTTTCTATATATCATAACGTAACTTCTTCAAAAAAAAAAAAAAATTAGAATGCCTGATTCTATGGAAATTAGTTTTGGAGTAATGAAGAAATGTGTCGTTTTACATTGAAGCAAGACATTAGTAACACTTAAATTGCTCAAAAAAATGTAATGCTTAAAACCACTATGCTTAATTCTATGGAAATTAGCCTATTATCTAATTTGTTATTTTTTATATCGTGATTAAAGGCTAATTTTATTTAGGGAAAATGCATAAAATGATCTCTTGTATATGTGCACAAAACCACACCTTATTCATAATTGTTTGCAAATAATCACTCAAAATCCTATTTTGCTAGATTATCCATGCACAATATTTTTGGTACATTTGTTTGGAATAAAGCATGGAAACCGATTACAATGACATGCAACTACACCATATGATATATCAAAAGAGGGCCTAAGATGTGCTATGAGATGATCAAAATCCTAAATTAATTTGATGATTTTGTGATTTAATTAGACTCTTTATTAATTATCAATAAATAATAACTAAATAATTTTCAATATTGATAATATGCTACTATTAAGGTTTAAAATTTTGTAATAAATATTAAAAGGTGGATTCAATTATAAAAATAACATATTGATCACAATCTTACTTCAACATATATTTACTTATTCATATCTATAACTTCCATATTCACTTAGTCGATCAATACAAATTAAATTGCAATTTTTCATCAAATAAATTAGGCACTAGAGGTCCCCTAAAATAAATATTTTTCATACCAAACAAATAATCACCTTAAGAGCTTATCATAATGGTGGGATTACTGGCTATAAACACCCTAATGAAAAGGACCCTAAACTCTCTACATTTTCCATTATACATTAGAAAGAAAATAGACCTTCAAAAAATTGAAAAAGAAACGAAAAACAAGCTATACTCATGAATACTTCTAGTTTAAAAATGGTTGAAATAGAATCAAGTGGCCAAAAATAGACAATTAAAAACATCTACTTCTTTGAGACCCTAATAATTTTTTTCCCCTTCCATTTTCACCATTCCAATTTTCCATTATTGTATGTAGTGTTTCATCATTGTATACCTATGAATCTACCATGGCTCAAGAAGCCAAAGATCCAAATGTTCCGGAAACCGCCTCATCATGGGAATGCCTCCGATTACCAGGGATCGGAATTCCCATCGGAGAGTTAGCGAGCACCACGATGCAACTCCAATTCGTCGTCATCTACTTCCTCACACAAGCTCTACACCATTGCCTATTCAAGCATGCTCGTTTGCCCCCACTTGTCTCACAAATGATAGTATGCTCTCTTATATTGCCTTGCTTTCTTTCACCTTGGACATGATCTTGCATATAGGAAAAGAGTTACAATGGTTCTCACCTAAATATGGCATTACAATGGAATGATATCCCGTATCCGATAGACAAGGTCATTAGCATCAGAATCCTAGGATTGGATCGTTGAGAGTTCTGAGAATCGAATTGTTGGATTGTACGATTCTATATTATAAAGAAAAGTACGTAATGACAATGTAATATAGGGTATATGTCTTATATATGAAGCAAAAACATTGTAAATATTATGAATTTGAGAAGTAAAAATGTTGCAAGATAATAATTAAATAGAATTGAGAAGTAAAAATTAAGCATATTAAAATGAGGATTGTATACATATTCGACCAATTTTATTTTTATCAATAAGATCTTTTTTCTAATAAAATCTCATCGGGATCGTAGATTATTGGTGGTTCTGAATCATTAAGTCGTATGTAAGATTAGGATATTAATACATTTGCCAATGGAGGTGCGATTAAACTCTATCGATAGTTGTGATTAAACTCTATGGATAGATTTGTGATTTAACTCTATCGATACAAGTGGTAGATAATAACTAGTCACCTAGATGGACAATTTCCGCTTTGGTTTTGGTTTTTGGTTCTTCGTGTGTACTTTTATGTTTTTGGCTTTCTTTTTGCTTCGGTCCTTGGTCTTGCTCTCATTTTTGTTTTTGAAGTCGTTCTTCGTTTATTACGTTTGTTCTGTGTTTTTCTATCCCTTTGGATCCCTCGGTCGCACTCCCTCTACGTTAAGCCAAGGGTGATTCCAGCTTGACCCTCTAGATACTCCTTGAAGGATACTGCACTGGGTCAATGTTGTTAGTTGTTGGTTTATAATCTAACCTGTTGAGCTATTCATCCATTTCTAGGTAATGATAACTCTACTTGTAAAGTAATTTCAGTTGTTTTTGTTTGTTTCAGGCCGGTGTAATTTTGTCACCTAGTGCCTTCTATGTCAAGAAAGGTGGATTATACGAGCAAATATTGAACATAATCTTCCCAGAGCTTAGTGCAACCGTATGGAAAACCATGGCCTGGCTAGGTTGTGCCTTGTCTACCCTCATTATCAACATGAAAATAGATTTTGGAATCATTTTCAAGACAGGACAAAAGGCCTACATTCTTGGATTTCTTGGCCTCTTTCTCCCCTTTGGTATAAACGCAACCGTAGCCTATCTCACCATGGACAAGCCCACAACCAAAAGTACTCAAAAGGATTCCCATGATGATGTGATCACCACCTCCTCCTTAACCGCCATGTCACATTTTCCGGTCATCGCTTGCCTGCTCGCTGATCTCGACTTGCTCCACTCTGAGCTCGGTAGGCTTGCACTGTCCGCAACTCTACTTAGCGAGATGGGAAGCGTTTTGCTCTACCTTTTTGGAAAACATCTAACAAACTTCAACATGGCTTACCTTAAAACGATCTCGGCTCCAATCGCATTACTCATGGTGGTGTTCCTTCTTTTGCGCCCCTTGATGAAGAAGATGATCCAATTCACACCCAAAGATAGGCCGGTGAAGACTTCCTTTGTGATGTTGGTGTTCTTCTTTGGGGTTGTGTCGGGATTGGTAACGGATTACACGAGCGATCAACATGTGATCTTAGGGGTGTTTATAATAGGAGCCATAACGCCAGCAGGGCCGCCATTGGCATCTGCATTTGTGGATGTGTTTGACTCCTTTGTTAGTGACATACTTCAACCGTTCTTCATAACCGCCTCTGTTATGAGGGCGAATGTGTTCACACTCGATTTCTCGGATGATGCCACATGGAAACATTTGATCATCGCCATTCTTCCAAACGTCGTCAAGATTTTAATGTGCCTTGCTTGCGCCGTGTGTGCCAAGATGTCTATTGGCGATGGTGTTGTTCTTGGTCTCATGTTGGGTGCCAAGGGTTTCGTTGACCTTGGTCTCTATGCTTCTGCCACAGAAGGAAAGGTGAGTAATCTTTGGATTGCACCATTTAATACATTATCTTACATTTAGTTCATGATGTCATCATCATCATTGACCCAGTAAGGCTCCGCTACAGCGGAATCTGGGGGTCAAGATGGGGGCACCCCTGCCCAAGGGAAAGGGGGTACGCCCGATAGACCTAAGAAAAACTGAAATTCAGCTATGTGACAATAATAACTGAATTTAGTTAGAGTGCACCAAAATTGATATAGAGACTAAATCCTGAACATTTAGTTCAGGATGTAGTAACTTAAATCATCCAAATGAAGAACATAACCCACCTAGCATCAAGATATACCATTATCCATGCTATTCTAGTCCAAGCTAACCCTAAACTGATAGACATGTGAACATGAACAATTTCAAATAGCCATTTGCTTGCATCAACATAAGTTATTTCACAACACAAAACCTACAAATGCATATTGAATTGTTCCATCAACCATACAAGTTTTGCTAGATCTAAAGGAATGAACAAAGCAATCATATACTTTACTCCAAGTAAATCAAGAATTGATCAAAAAGTGAAGATTAAAGCCATACATGTTTGTGCAGCTTATCTCAAGGCAAACATTCACAGTGTTGGTATTCTGGGCAATCTTAGCAGCAACAATCATCCCACTACTGGTGAAAAGCCTGTATAATACAAGTAGAAAGTACATTAGCTACCAGAGAAGAGACATCATGCACTTAAAGCAGAACAATGATCTCAAAATCCTAGCATGTATCTACAGATCAGACAATGCAGCAGCCATAACTAACCTCTTAGACATCTTCAACCCAACCAAGAACAATCCAGTTGATGCATACATTCTTCATCTTGTGAAATTGACTGGTAGATCTCATCCCACCTTCATCTCTCATGACATCCAAACAAAGCAATCGACCTCCCACCGCTCTCATTCAGAAGAAATTGTGATGGCATTCAACAGATACCAAAGCATCCATAATCAAAGCAACCATGGAGGACTCACAACGCACCTCTTCACCGTCGTTACTCTTCTAAAGTCGATGCACGAAGATATCTGCACACTCGCCGTCAGCAGCCTCACCTCTTTGATCATCCTCCCTTTCCACCGGAAATTAGGGATCGACGGATCTATCGATTCCGAGCACCATGACCAACGATTGTTGAATCTCAGTGTTTTGCATCAGGCTCCTTGCTCTGTTGTCGTCCATGTAAACCGCGGCCTAGCGCGAAAATCATTAAACGCCTCTTTTAACCACGACAAATCGAACTACTCTGAATCGAACATATCCTCGAGCGAGACGATGATTTCAGTCGATTCGGCGGATTCGGAGTCCGATTTTGTTGTAGCGGTGGTGTTTATAGGAGGACACGACGATCAAGAGGCGGTCGCACTTGCGAAGTGGATGTCGAGGGGAATTAGGGTTAGAATCCACCTGTTGAGGCTAATGGCGGCGGCCGATGATGTGAATTGGGAAGGGAAAGAGGAAGAGGAAGTGGATTCGATGGTGATTCAAGAGATACAGAAAGGAAATGCGTACAGGGAGAAATTCAGCTACGAGGAGCAAACGGTGAAGGACGGTAGCGAGACATCGACGTTGTTGAAAGCCATGGCTAATGACTTCGATCTGATGATCGTTGGGAGGAGGTACGAGTCAGACTGCCAACAAACAGCGGGATTGAAGGAGTGGAGCGAGGTTCCGGAGCTCGGCATCATCGGAGATTTGCTAGCCTCGCCGGATCTCCGTTGTCGAAGCTCCGTCTTGGTGGTGCAGAGGCAAAAACAACGATGACCTGAATGGTTGTAGAAGTTTTTCCTAATTAGACTTTAATTTGTAGATATCCAGTTGTACAATTTTCGCCATTAGTGCTTAAATCAAATTCTTATGTACACAAACTAGAATTTGGCATGTTCAGCATTCACAAATGCTCTCCAGATTAGGTGCAAAACTAGAAATCTGTCCTCTGGATCTTCGATTTCTTCTAGAGGATTTAGATTTCTTTTCAAGCTAAACAACTACATCGTCGTCATTATTCTCCGACGAGCTAATGTGTAGGCGGTGATGGCGGTGATCGCCGCCTGGAGGATCTCGCTGAGTCACTGGCGGTGACCGGCCGGGCGATGACTTCCATGTGGCCATTGAGATGGACTATTCGGATCAGATTCAGAGCTCCACAGGGAAGAACACAAGCTAAGCAACAACACCTTAGACTATTTCCCATTCTCTCTAATCTGAATTTCAGTCTTTCAAATTGGAATGATCTCTCTTTTGATTTCAATTTAAGAGAATTTGATTTTCATATATGACTAAATTGCCCTTCTTTGGCGGTAATTTTATAGTTACTCAAAACGCGCGACGGTGACGTTGGATTAGAAAGAAACTACGTCGTATCATTATAATATTGTTTGAAGTTAACTTGTATACTTGTATAGTATGTAATATCCAAATGACCCTTTAAATGTGAGACATAAAAATCAAATTTCTTTTTCCGGCTCTTATTTAAAGATCAAAATATGGATTGTTAATTTAATTCTACTGTTAGGAAGAACTTTAATAAGTTTTTTATTTTAAAATCTCGTGTTGGATGATCTAAGATCATTTTTTATATTAACCACGGAGTTTTTAAGAGTAGATTTCAATTCATCATGATCATTAATATCAAAGAAATCTTGTACAAGAGTATTTAAAACATTAATAGAGCATAACAAATTATCACCTACCAGATCATCAACATATATTGATGTGCATTTTTAGTGGGATGTTTTCGAGTTAATGGATTTTTAGAGGAGAAGTTTTCGAGTATCTTTTATATTCGATTTAGTTTCGTTGTAATTGAGACTTTTTATAGCAAAAAAAGTCGAATATAGTACTCTTACTTGTTGTACTCTTGAAATTAGGATCAACTCCAATAAGTTCCTCTAATTCTTGTATAATTTTGCTTTTTCAATTCTACGATTTTATATCCTATTCGAAAATTTAACATATCGACGATTGGTGTTTGACTAGAAATACTCAAATTATAGCAAGGCTCATGTTTACATTTTAGATTTGAAATGGTAACTCAAATCTATTATTGGACAAATCTTTCAGTAAATATTGAACCAATTTAAAATTATGTCTTAGAGAATTTACTTTTTCCTTTTTTATTATTTTATTCTATATATTTTCTATTTGATTTGTAGTGATATTTGTCTTGGGTTGATGTTTTTGTTTATCTCACAATATTGTTGGTTCGATGATCTTGTATTTAACATCTATGTTTTTGTTTTTGTTGACTTATGTACTTTGTTGTTGGAGGATATTGGTTAATGAAGGATATACTTTGTTGTTGGAGGATATTGGTTAATGAAGGTTGCATGCTAAACATCACTAAAAAAATTAATCACTATTTTAATTTTCCATTTATACCCCAAATATTATATTACAATTACAATAGAACCACATCTTCCAAAAACAAGTAGCAGAAGACAACACACTTTCTTTAACCCATTTTTCCTACTGTTGGTGTGCGGCAGAATATAGATTGTTGATCTGAAACTGAGACATAGCAAAAGAAGACGAAGATTAATTTCATTCGGTAGAGTAATTTTGGGCACATCGGTGTTGTAAATTAATTTCATTCGGTAGAGTAATTTTGTGCACATCGGTGTTGTAGATTAATTTCATTCGGTAGAGTAATTACGAAGAAATTGAAGAAATTGAAATTGGAGAGAGGTGGGGGATCGAAATTGAATTAGTTCGGTTCATATCCCATATGATGACTTAATGTTGGTGTGAGGAGAGATTGAAATTGGAGAGAGGTGGGGGAACAACGAAGAAATTTCAGACGGTTGACTTCACTTTTTTCTTTCTTTCCTTTTGTTTTAATGTTATTTATTTAGTGAGGGGTAATTATGTAAGAGCATGTAAAATGGAGATGGGGAAGTTAAAATCCGGTGATGTTTAGCAATTATGTTGTTTTTTGCGGCTAAAAAAAATAGGAGAGAAAAAATTCTCCCTTCCTTAATTCCCATTGAGAATGCACATCAAGATATTGAAGATTTGGTACGTGAAATGCGCCAAATTCTTTTCTTCCATTTGAGGAAGATAAAAATAATAATTTTAGTGGTTTTGAACTTCATTCGGAGTTATTACCTTTTATTTCAACAACTCTTTTGAATTTATAAATTTAAGGGAAATATCAACTTATTATGATAAAAATGGTGAGTCAATTATTAATTTTTCATCCTTGTATTTTACATGATTTTCTTAAAAATTCTATAAAAAAACACTAAGGTTGAGTTGAAACAAGATAATGGAAAAAATATAGGTAGGTCTTAGATATTATCTCGGTTAATTGGTTTGGAACTGTTATGTGTGATTCCTACTTCAATATTTGGTTCCATTTAAAGATGAATCAACCTATAACCAAAAGTTGTTTAGAAGCTTACATTCGCCCTCTAATCAATTAGGACAATAGGAGGATGTTGGGAGATTTACTAAATCTGCCGGAGGACTTTACTAAAATGATAGAATTGAATAAGCAAAATTATACATGAATTAGAGTAACTTTTTAGAATCTACTATATTAAGCCACCTCATCATTTTACAAATGTCGCTTCGAAATTTCGCCACATCATATTTTTCCACATGTCATCACCACATTACTCTACATAATTTTTATTTTTATTTTAAATAATTTTATATCACTAAAATTTTGACATGTCTTTTACGCATCATATATTTAACGCCATGTCAATTACATGTCATATTTTTTATTTTCTCCATCTAGGCACCTTTTTATCAAATTCATAATCAAATTCAAGTCCAACACTACTACCCAACTTTAAAATTATCCCTTACCGGAACATGTATTGGTGCGATTTAGGTTATCCATGTTATCATAAAATTTACCATGAACTCTAAAGCTCTCGGTCTTCGACATTAATTCAAAGGAGAGAGGGACAAATACAAACACTAACCCATGAAATTGTTGATCTTCTTAATTAGTCATAACTATGAACCCCCTGAATCCTAACTTACACCGCGAGAGACTGAGAGTGTTATTAAAAATAGATTAGCCAGAAGAAACAATCACTCATGATAATCCTAACTGGTCCAGATCGATGTCGTCGTTGTAGATGAAGCCGGAGTTCTTAATGTAGGAAGAAAGGAATGAATTGATCAAGCATATGTCGGTGAATGTTCTTTAGGTTTTGGCTCCTCCAAATTAAAGATTTTTCTCATCAATATTAATTAACAATTAGATATTTTTAATAAAGTGTTAATTATTTTAGTAAAATGCAAAATCAATGGAGATTTGGTATATATTTTTATACGGAATTACGGGGTAACTTTTTAGTAAACAAAATCAATGGAGATTTGTTAACTAGATTGATTCGATTTGGGTTATAAATTTAATTATTTTTTATTGTTATTCGCCATTGATATAAATTTAATTATTTACCAAATTTAGATAACAAATTAAATTGATTAGTATCTCTTTTATGTATGTAGATTTTAAGTTTTAGAGTTTATGATTTTAATTTTGTCATCAAGTTATTTTAGCCACTCTTAAAAACCAATTAATTTTATTATTATTAATTATTGATTATCGATTGAAACTTTCATCATAATTAACTTGCAAACTATCAAACAAAATTTTTCCTTTATATAATTAAAGAACAAATTGAAATATTTTAGCCATTCAGTTTGATAGGTTCAAACTTTTTTGCAATTTACTTACAAATAAACAAGATAAATTTGACAATTTATTTAGTAAGCCTTGATTGATTCACCTATAAATTAGAAATTTTGTAAAATGGTTTTATTGTTCGATTTGATTGTTTAATAACTTAGGAAAGTTGAATTTGGAATTCTCTTATCAATTTTTTCCAATTTAAATACAAATCGTACTCTTTTATATTTAGAAATATATTTTAAAAAAAAACTTTCTTTTAATAACTATTTAATCTTTTGAGTTTAGGAAAGTTGTTGTTTATATAATAAAAAAAATTAGTTATTTTTTTTTTTGGATTAGATTTGCCGATTTGGTATCATAATTATAATTTTGGTAATTTGACTTTTAACTTAGAGAACACGTTCAAAAAATTAATTTCAAAATTTGCTATGTTGGAGGAAGTGATTAAATTTGGATATAAATAGTTGGCAATTTATGTGTGTATTAAATTACTACCTATTTCCAAATTAAAAACATAAGCTAGCACTTACCAATTAAAATTGATTATGATTTTTTTATTTGAATATGATCAGATAATCTCGGATCAAAATTAGTATAACTTACCTTTTAAAATTGGTTATAATATTTGAATTTGGATAAAATTGATCGTATAATCTTTGAACAAATTTTTGTACATATCTTCCATGAAGTATATGTTCTATTGCTATTGCTATTCTGTTCCATAATTAAAATTTACTTGAGATAATAAAAATCAAATCACTATTTAAACAAAAATTACTATCTTAACAAACGAAAACTTCAATTACATTATTTTTTGTATAGTCATTTCATTTAATATCTTAACAAATCACCATCTAATATATTTCTACTAGAATATTTTCAATTATTCATAATACTAAACCGTATGGAAAAAGATATCAGTTTAATTTAAAAAAATATTTTATTCCTGTCCATATATTTTTAAAATTTAATTATTAATTTTATCTATTTCAATTAATGAATCTATATATTTTTTATGATTTCTATGTTTTTTATATGTGAATTTTGTTGTTATGATTTTTTAACGATAGTATTAGATAAAATTTAACTAACTATTTATAATTATATAAGATTTAATGAGGAATATCTCATCAATCGGGATAATGATTCATATTTTTTATATGCATTTTCTATTTATCAAACAATAATATAATAGACTAAAAAAATATTCATATAAAAATTATATTTTGATGATTTTTTTATTGAATATTTTTCTATTTTTATGAAAATATTTTTATCAGTAGAGATATTTTATATCAAGATTCTATTTTAAAATATTTTGTTCAAACTACTTTAACAAATTAATACTTAGAAGAAATCTCTCAAAAATATTTTTACCAAAAGCGATAATTTATACTAGAATTACCAATAGCGATAATTTATGGTTCAATCTATAAAAATTTGTAGTTTGAACCAAATCTCTTTTATTGATCAAACCTTTTCAATCGATTTGTCAAACTATTTTCTATTATATAAGAGATTTATCTATTTGTCACCTCTTTTTCTATTAATAAAAAGAATTTATATATAATATTGGATATATATTTGTGGAAGATGAATGTATAAAATCAGCACGTAAAATAATTATTTTTTATATAAAATCTAATTAAAAAGTTTAAGAAAATCCGCGCAGGGCGCGGGGAACTACACTAGTTCTCCCTAATTTCCGGAGTACAACAAGTAATTATAAGAGTTCTAGATTCCACTCTTTTTTGCTATAAAACACCTCAATCACAATGAAACCAAATCATCATCTTAATGTACTTTCTTAGTGGGATATGCATTCTTAGTGGGATTTAAGGAAGGGAGAATTTTCCCTCTCCCGTCACTAGTGACATAAATAATAAATACTAGATCATCGCACCAATGGTATTGTGAGTTAAACAGAAATATCAACCCACGATTAACATCACTACAAAGCCAATAGAAAAAAAAAAGAATAAAATGATTAAAAAAACCTCTAAAGCATAATGTTATAGTTTTTCATCAAAAGTACTTTTATCTCAAAATTACATTTTAACCATTCTTAAAATACATGTAATCTTTTTATTTTTATTTTGTTTCAAGACAACCAAAATAATATTTTGTTAGGAATGTGTAATATAGGAAAAATATGGGCATAATTTGTAAATATGGGCATAATTTGTAAATTGGTATCAGAGCAATCGATTCGCGCGTTCAATTTAGGAATTTTTTTTGACCTAATTCGTCGTATTCAATGGAAGCCTCGAAGACAACAATGGCGGATCGTGTGAAGGCCCAAGAGATGTTGTTCTCCGATCAACTCTGGAGTAAGCTGACCGTGGATGAGCAAATTAGTGTGATGAGAGTTTCAAGAGGGATGTCTCCTTGGATCGATAATGATTACTTGATCGAATTTCAATATTGGAATCGAGCGTTGGCAAAATACATGTATCAAGAATTGGGATTGGAACCAACCGATGATCGGTATCTTGATCCAACTACGGTGCCGTTCCTTAGTACGAAAGATGCCGACGAACAGAATTTTTCCCTGGCCAAGAAGATAGAAGGGAGCGCCAAGAAAGCGAAGCCGATACTCACACAGATGCAACAATTTGCGAACGCAGTAAGGGACGATACTCAACAGACCGATGAACATCTAATTCAAGCAGAAGCGGCCAAAGAAAGAATTCCAAAGAATGTTAATTTGCAAATCCTCACTTCTAATCTTGGTGCAAATTCGGAAAGACCGGGAAATTTCGGAGCGGATTTAGGGGCGAATTCGGAGAATAACTCTAATCTCGAAGCAAATTTTGTGAATTCTGAAGTAATAGTAGCATCGACTGAGGATATGGGTAGCAAAATGGTGTTAGAGAAGACAAATTGGAATTTTGGAAACATAATATTTTCTCAAGGTTCTGATCTCAAAGGTAATTCTCATTTTCCATTGTTGGAATTTCCACTCTCAGATGGCAGTAACCCTAGAAGAAGGGTTCGAAAGGATGAATTGATTGACCTTGGTGATATTGGGTTGGGTAATTCTAAGGGCAAAATATCTGAATTTGAGGCAATTTTCACTGCACATCATATGTTTGCTGAAATGTCTAATAGAGATTCCAAGAAAATTGACTATTCTGTACAGCAGAGCAATGCCAATCGTCTAATGGGTGATTGTGTTTTTGATCCGGGAATTACTGAAAGTTTGATCCAGGAATTGACTATTCTCAAGGTTCCTATTATTCAGGATTATTTTGAGGAAATCCAGGATGCATCTCACTTGGCATTTAGCTCCTCTCAAACTTTGAGTTCTACTGAAGAAAAGAAGTGGTCAGGTTCTGAGGAAATCTGTAGGGATGAAGCAATTATGAAGGAAGCAAATCAAGACCCACTTTTGGTGTCATTTGATAGAGGTAAAATACAGCTTACAAAGAGTAATTTGCTTGGGTCTAAATTCAGCATAGGAGACAATTTGATTTTTGTTATATGTGTTGTATTGCTTGCTTGGATTGCTACTGGATTGACAAGGATTCCAAGTGGAGTCAATGCTATTATGAAGATTGAAATCCTTAAACCAAGATTAGTATTTGATCCTGGAGGAAGTTGTTTATGACAGTGGAAATTGTGTTGATGCATACACTGATAGTACAAATTCGGTTAATTGCTTGCCTCTTGACTATACAAGGGAATTCAAGTTTTGCTGCTAAGTAGTTGAATTTTGGATCACCAGTGCATCAATGTTGATTTCAAGTGGGGCATTCATTCTCCTCCAATAATCGTGGGATGAATTTTCACAGTAAATGGATATATGAAACTAGCAAGTTCAGTAAATGGATATATGGTGGAAGTTTGGTTTCACAGTGGCAAAATTTTCTTAAGCATGAAGCCATATGAGCAGGCCAACATGGGTTGATATGGGTGAAGTTTGTGCCAAGTTGCTGCTTGATTGCTACTGATTTGTTCAATTAGGGTTGATTTGTTGTAGAATGGGGTTTGTTGCTGACTAGTCAAGTTGCTTAGATTGCACACTCAAGTTGCTTTTGATCATGGATTGACATTTAGCATACAAAGCTATATGTGGAGGCTGAGATGAACAAGTGCCCAAGTCATGTGAAGTGATCCAGTGCTGATTTGTGAATGGTTTGCATTCAATAGTCTTCTTGCAACCAGCTGGTATTTGCACATGTTAACAACTTGATGGTCTCTCCGTTTCATGTGGAACCTTGAGGACAAGGTTCTATAAGGGGGGAGTATTGTTAGGAATGTGTAATATAGGAAAAATATGGGCATAATTTGTAAATAGGCCAAAAGCCTATAAATGCTTAGACATATTCACTTGTACTGATATCTGAGAATTAATGAAAATCATATTTCCCTTTTATCTCTTTCTCCTACTACTTCTCTGCAACTTCCCTTTTCCCTAATCTTCTTCCTTAATTTCTCTCTTCTCTACTTTAATCTCTATCAATTTCCTTTCTAATTCTCTTGATCTATTTCGGGTCATTACATATTTCAATCCAAAATGTCATTTTGACATATAAGTGAAACTAGAAGTTGCTATGCTTACCGAAAGATTTGTCTAAACAAATCGGCAATGTAATTCCACCACGATATTTTAGTTAATGGACTTTAGAAGGAGAAATTTTCGAATTGCATGTCGAAAAAAGATTTAAGAAGGTAAACTTGCTCGGTCACGAAAAGCAGCAATGCTTCCACGCGTTTTTTTTAATTACATTCTCTACATTTAATAAATTAGTGTTCGAAGAGCAAATGTAAAGTAAATTATTAAACTTCTCAACTTGACGTGGAGTAGGTATGAAGAACGATTTAAGAATTTTTTTTCACTAAAGTCGCTACACGGTAATTGAAAAATAGTAAAATAAAATAATTTAATTATTTTGATACAAAATTAAATAATTTATTATTTTGATACAAAATTAAATAATTTAATTATTTTGATACAATGAATGATTACAACCGTAGAAAAAATGTCTTAAGCGAACAAAAACGATAGAGGTCCTATTGCCTAGTCGCTAGGCACCACGTGAAAAGCGAGTGTCTTTTGGATCAAGGCGCTTTTTTTTTTGTAATTCTTTCTTTGTAGTTTAGCACAATGTTATAGAACTCATGAATTTCCAAATGAATGGTGCATGGTTTTGGCTCTTTAGTGATCTATAAAACAATTTGTATAGCATATTAATAACAACCTTGGAGTTCGTTTCCAAAATCACCTTATGATAGCCTCTCTTCCAAGTAATACAGAGCCTATTGAGAATCAAAGTTACCCGGAAGCTCTAATGGGAAGTGAACTTGTAGCATAGCTGAGAAAAATATAAGATTTGTTCATCAAACAAACTCTGAACTATACCAAAATATGATTTCTTCCCAAGTGACATTTGCATGGCTATCAAATTTTGTTTCATTTCTTTCATTGCCTATCAGTGCACTTCAACTTCGATATTCATCAGTTATCACCATAACAAGCTCTACAATTTTGGTTTAATCCCACCCCAAAGGTGCAACAAAATAGATTCTACCTAACCCAACTGTTTTTTTGTAAAGAAAACATATGTACACAAAAAAATCATACTCTCTAGATACGCCCTACTATAATTAAATACCAATCAAGGTAAGATATTAAACGCCTTGTAACTCTGATCTCTCAAAACCTGTTGTTGCACCACCAGCACCGACGCCGTGGGACTAAAATCGACCGACGAAAGGAAGTCCCCCACCATCCCAAGCTCGGGATTCTCGCTCCAATCCGACAAGCCTTGCAACACCAACGGATTCACGCCATTCTTCTTCCCAACAATCCACAGATCGTACCCGTCGTCCTCGTTCATCGCCTGGATCGCTGTCACAGTATCCGCCCCGTTCTTCACCACCACCTCCCTATAAATCACCCTCTCATTCCTCTCATTCTTCACCCAAAACCACGTCACGACTCCGTCGTCTAGCTTCCTCTCGAGCTCGTTGTCTCCCTCGTAGTTATGCGACAGGAACCGGACCACGGTTAGGTACGTGGCCGGGTCACCCACCATGCGGTCCGCGAACGTCAGGGCCTCGCGGGCGTCGGGCCCGCCTAGGAAGAGCATGGCGAACCGCCTCGGTTCTCGGCCGATCGGGGAGTTGGGGCCCATCACGCTCGGTTGGAGCGAGCCCTTGCATACGAAGATCCCGACCGAGCAGGGCGCGTGCATCAGGCAGTTGTAGTTTACGGATTGGACCCCGACTCGTACCGTGCCTGGCTCAGATAGGGCTACCATGGATTTCTTGTGGAAGGGGAGGATTATAAAGGTTGCCTTTTTTACCAGAGAGATCTCACATATGTCCTATGTAATGAATATGAGTCATCATCACATGTTACTACTGGATCATACTTAGTATTTGCAGGCAAGATAAATGATGCACACATTTGGTGAAAGCCATGTTATGTTTGAAAGTAATATAGTATTGGCATAATACTAACTGAAATTCCACCCTAATACATACAATACAAGAGAGAATCAACCTCATCATCATCATCATCATCATCAACCCAGTGAGGCTTCGCTCCAGCGGAAGTCAAGATGGGGGTACCCCAGCCCAAGGAAAAGGGGTACGCCCGATAGACCCAAGAAAAAAAGAAATTCAGCTATGTGGCAATAATAAATGAATTTAGTTAGAATGCACCAAAATTGATATAGGGACTAAATCCCTCGTGTCTGTCACCAGTTCAAATCTGGTTCCTGGCATATGATTCATAAGGCAGTGTGTATAAAAGCCAATGAGCATGAGGATGCGCCCGAAGGAGAGAACTAACCTCTTTACTAAAGTTGAAGTACTCTTTCAGTAACTCTATAGGTGAAAATACTATTCCCCTAAGATAAAACAATAACTGAAATTACTAGTTGAAAATTTCCATTTTCTTTCTATCAACAAATAAACACAAAAATTTTGCATATCAAGTAGTAATTTTTCTAAATAACACCAAGTAAGTTTAATAAGAAATCACGAGTACATTCTACACTAGTTCACAGTGCAAGAGAGAGTAAGTGATTGGAGTACCTGATACATTGTTCTTAGGGCAGCAACAGAGGTTAAAAAATTCACCCTCATGCACTCGGACCGGGGCTCCTCGTAGATTTTAAGAGCACTGTGTATGAACTCATCAGTAGAATCCCAGTACTCATCTTGTTGGGAGTGGTCAATAAATACAGGGGAAGCTCTGCCTTTAAGCTCAATAAGGTGAAGAGCAAAGATAGTAAATGGGTTGCCGGGTGACGGGTTTGAGACATCCAGAAGACTGAACAAGCTGGTCACACAATCTTGGTCATAGATACAGGCCATAACTCGAAGATCCGAGTTTGGTTGGTTGTGTTGGATCGTTCTCCTCTTGTTGGTCATGTATGGCCTTGTCGGGTCGTACAGAAAACCGATCAGAGGTGAACATATAGCTGTATTTGCAATTGTTAAGAGCACCATCATGGTGAAGTGTTGTGTTTTTACCATCTGATGAGTAAAACAACCAATCGGAATTAAACCATTGGAACATTATGAGAATAAGCAACAAAAACAACACTATAAATCTAGTAAATCTTTAATACATAGAGTTTAGATTAAGGTAAAATGCATCTTGGAGCTTGTCTTTGCAAGAAAGACCATTGCAATACACCAAAAAGGACACAAAATGAGGATTTTCCACAAATCTCAACAATTATGGTCTAGTACTAAGGAGATTTCGTGTTTCATGAATTATTCCAAGTGAGTTCTTAGTTATGGACATTTGAAAAAGAAAAGAAAAAGTAGAGCCCCAAATTAAAAGTAAACCATTAGCACATCATGTGATAAGCAACATAAACAACACTATAAATCTAGTATAATCTTTAATGAATGAGGTCCGATTGGTATAAAATGCAGCTTGGAGCTTGTCTTTGCAAGACCATAGCTCATGCAAGACATATTTCGATTGACCAATACAATGAACAGCTCAAGTAACACAAACTCCATATATTTTTTGGGTGCCAAAAAGAGCACAAATGAGGATTTCCCGCAAATCTCAACAGCTATGATCTTATCACAACAACTATCATGGATGGACATGTGAAAAAAAAAAACAAATCAAGTAGAATATATCTTAATATAACTAACAATTTTATGCAATTAATATCAGATATATGCTAATTGCACCACTCAATCAGTTTATCTACAATTTAATCCTAGCAATGGCAATGAAGAAGAGAGTAGAATAGAGTATTACCCTCCAATCCAACCAATGAACATACAGCAAGAACTCCATTTGCCCTCTCAAGCTCATCATAAGCGAAAGCGTAAGCCCCTCTCTCAACGGCATGGCAAAGTACTGAGAAGCAATCAGAACCGTAAAAAACTTGGAAATGTACCCTGCAATAGTCATAGCAAACAAAGGACCCAAACAGGACCAGCAAAGGCTCAACTCATACACATTGGTTAACATTCCAATAGAAGCAAACGAGAACGGCAGCAACAATTGTGTCATGATCATCTCAGACTTATCCACGAGCGTCGCCCCAAGAGGCGGACCATCAGGAATGGCAAGCCCCAACCAAAGAGGGCCATTAGCAACGGCTGCCCCCATGAAATCCGTAACGAAACCAATCACAAACACTCCAAGAAAGATAAAAGTCACATAAAAAGGATTAATGGATTTTCCCTCTGGTGTATTACTGTTGATCCAGGCCATGACCATGGGGATCCCACCAATGACAATAGAGCTCACTACAATCAATGCAACAGTGTAGTACACAGCATTCATACTTATGCTCTCTGCTTGCTTGGAGGCTTCAAACGCAACCACAATATTGATACCAATTATATCGCTGATCACAACAATTGATAAAGCTAAACGCCCAATCTCAGAGCTAAGAAGATGAAGGTCTTGGAGGACTGTGTAGATTACAGGGAAAGTAGTTATGATAATTGCAGAAGCAATCCCTCCAAATGTAGCGAATTTCTCCATCTCCTTGTCCATTAGATGTCGCATTCCATACGCAAGACCTATGACCACCACATGGGGGACGATTACTCCGGCCAAAGCAATTGTCCATTGCTTCCTTCCAGACTTCCTGACCACACTCAGATCCATCTTCACCCCGGAGAGGAACACAAAGTACATGAATCCGATCACGCCAATGTTCCTGGTCACATATTGACACGTGTCCGGCAACACATAGGCTTGAAACTTCTTGTTCCGCCCCAGTACCGAAGGCCCGATGATTATGCCAGCCTAATTGAACAAATCAAATCAAATCGAATCGAGCGCACAAGGTGTTCGACGAAATGCCTGAATGAAAAAAAGAAGAGAGGAATGACATACGATGATATCGGAGATGACTTTGGGCTGGCGAAGGGGCTTGAGAAGGAAGCGACATGTATGGGTGAGGACAAGGAGAATCGAAAGCTCCAATAAGATGTAGGAGAAGGAGAAATCGACAGAGCGGAGACCCCGAAAGATGCTGATCGGGCGGTCGGGAAGAGCGGCCCGGCAGACGATGTCCATATAGGAGATTCGATCGGAGGTCGCCGGCGAAGGATTCCGATGATGGTGGCCGGAGTGTTTCGAGAATTTGGGTAAATGCGAGAATGTTGGAAGGAGGATATGCTCGTATTAGTTTCAGATGGATTCGGAGAAGCGGGAGAAATTGATGACGAAGAATGGATGTGCGTTAAAAGTGGCAATAGTCGACATTGTTAGTTTTATTTCATTTTTATTTTTGACTTGCATATCTTTTCTTGTCTAAAACATAAAAAAAAAATCATATCATAACTCCTATTATGTTAATTAAATCATAGTTTCATCACTCTTAATTCTTACTTAATTAAAAAAAATTATTTAAGAACTTGTTTATGTTTGTAAATGGTGTACTTAGGAAATATTTTATAACATAGTGTCTTCGGACATTTATATAATCGGTTATGATTTTAAGATAGTATTATAAGGTTTGTGTTCGATATTTATGAATAATTTTTTAAAAAAATTTAAAAAATATGTAATGTAGCTTGAACTTTGCATCATATTCTTGTTGAATTCTCTTAAAGACCTTAAAAAACAAACCTCACAAGTACATGATTGACCAATTACCCCAATATCAAACACTCTTGGATTACATTAATTCAACCTTGTCACCTTGATAAAATCGGACATAAGACCATTATATTACAAGAGCCAACCCTGGCACACTACATGGTTTAGGGTTAGATTGTTAAAGTTCCGCTCCAGTAAAATCTGAGGGTAAAGATAAGAGCACTCGTAATTTTAACATGTCAGAAGGATAAGCCTGAATAAGTCGAGAAAAAATGAAAATTCAACCTTATGACAAAATATCTGAATTTAGCCGGGGCACCCATATCCTACTATAGTAAACAAAGTAATAATCTATAAGAACCTATTTAAATATGAGACAAAATGGTTCAGATTTCCTATTGTCCGAGTTATATTCTCTTGTAAGTACCCTTCTTTTCATTGGTCTATGCGAAAAAATATGATGTATTATATTATTTATTCATACTACTTTCCCTTGGGCGGGGTACTTCCATCTTGACCCCCAGATTCCGTTTTAGCGGAGCCTCACTGGGTCAATGATGATGATGATACTATTTATTCATACAAGTCTAGTACATTGAGAGACAAAAAAGCTCAATAGTTAAATAAACAGACATAAAAACGCGCATAAGTATACAACAAAACAACTAACTAAAAAAATACATCCAACAAGCCGACATAAAAAACCGGCTAGAGAAATGAAGCGAGAGTAGACCAAGCTCACTAGCTATATTTACCGAAAACTCTAATAGCATAGTATTTCCCTTTCCTATTTCTTTCCAAAAACGAAAACACGAAAACTCATTTCTTATTACGAAATTATGTAAACGAACAAAAACGTTTTTCGTATTCATGTCGTTTCTCTTTACATCTCCTCTCTTTTATTATTTTCACTCAAGTACACCGTCCATAAGAATCGAAACAAAAACCTCGTTATACTACCATTAAATCTTACCCGATTGACTAGATGTCCGAATGCTATTACATCTTCCATCTATGTAACATAAAGTACTGATCACAAATCCTAGTAAGCTATCTATACTGACCATCTTACTTTTCGAAAAACACTATACACTGACTGAATTACACACATCTTCGAACCCCACTCGACGGTGACCAAACCTAAAACAACTAAAAACCCAACAATTCACAGCCTTAAAGATGATGCTCGAAAAAACTCGATCAAAAATAGTAAATTTACAAGGTAGTAATTAAATTTTCTGAACCACACTCATCAAATTAACCAGAGAATTCAGCTCGCGTGGGTCTGAAACTCTGCTGGAAAAAATTAAAAAATTGCATGGCTGATAGCAATTAATTATATTTTGCTTTAAAGAGACTGTTATTAAATTAAATGACATTTAAAGTTGTTCAGCGCCATTGTAGCCCATCCACTACTTCTTCTGTGCCTACTGATATACTTGATCATATTCATGAGTTATCCCTTTTTTTTTCAATTATTCCTCCCAACATATATCCTCTTTAATTAATTACTTCAAGAATTTTAATTCACTTTTCTATCATTTGTAAAAAAAAAAAAATTATCAAGCTAGAAATTTATCCTGGTCGGTCAAAGTTTGGTTGGGTCTTTTTAATGAGGAAAGAGTTTGAAATAGCCAAGGGTTATCATAGAAAGCTTCCATTTAATATATTATAAGTTCTAATTCAAAATCCAAAAAAAAAATATAAATATTTAAAGATTATATGCATGCAAACCACTTTCACGTGTTGTTTATTTAGTCGGATTGCTTTTATCTTTTACTAAAGTTCATATCTTCATAATGTAGTTGAATCTAAGAGTTTCGAAATAATAGGTCGTATAGTAAAGTATGAATACATGTTTAAATATTTTTTCTAGTTACACATTCATCATTATTGAAGTTTTTTTTAAGTTTTTCGGTGTTCTTCAGTGTTTATATTTAGTTAAATATTAATAAAATATTTGGATGCGCCAATAAAATAATTTCGCCCTACATATTCCTAAAATAAGAGATCGAGATGAACTTGATAGTACGTAGGACATATTGGCACACCAACGAAGAAAACACACACAAAAACAATTAAAGGAGACGACACACAAACAATATGAGAATATAGTTACACTGAACAAGAAAGTATGACACAATTACGAACCAAGACATATAGTGTCGCCGCGAAAATTAAAGTATAACTATTGAGAAACAGTTACCAGCACCATCGATCTTTTATTTCACTATGCTCAAACGATATCCACTTATTCAAATCGTACGTACTATATACTAACAGATTTTATTTAAAAAAAAAAAGTGGTGGGGAATGGAATTAATTATGGATTTATTGGAAAAGTGTTGATTTTTATTTAAAAAAATAGATATTTCACAGTGACTATGGTTTCTCTGTCTCCATACATCAATGACACATATGCACCCTAAAGTAACCGCATCAGTATATTCTAGTTTTGTTACCAATCTTCTCCGAAGGTACGGACCGAGGAGTGGACTAGAGTCGGCTCTAATCCACTTAACAAAATAGTGAACATCAAGATAATTTAAGTATTAAATATGTAAAAATAGAACTTTGCCTACCAAGATAAATTTAATACGAAATAAGTGAAAATTAAGATAAATCTAAAATACTAGGATAAATATAACCTACTTAAAATTTAATTAATTTTTAGTTCCATCTCGATCTGCTTCCCCGTCAATAAATACATACACACATAATCCTATGTTATTCGGAAAGTTTAATATGACAATGTTTTTTTGTTTTGGAAACTCGAAAACCGGAAATTTATAAATCAGAAGCCTAGAAATCAAAACCTCGAAAATCCATTAATTCTATGCATATATATAATAAAACTATGTTTTTCGTGTTCATTTCGTGTGAGAAACTTAGAAATCGAAAACTCATTTCTAATATAAAATTCTAGAGCAATGTCGCTTTATATAAACCCTATTTGAGAAATCATAAACCTTTATAAATAAAAAATTGAAAAAATTAAATTAAAATTATTAATTTATTACTATAATTTGGTTCTTAAAATATGTCCTTAGGTTAGAAAAAATCGATATATATATATATATATGCAACTGTTCATCCGAGCCGTACATGTGTCCTCTATCCAACGGCTCCCAACTCATCTTGCTCTTGTCAAAAGCAATTTTGAGACACGAAATAACTGTTGTGAGCATGATTGATCATCACATGGTTATATTATACATTTTAATTGGTCAATAAAAGTTACATTAAAAGTATTTTTTTTTTGCAATAACGTACGCAGGCTCCTATGTAACTATAGTAAAAAAATTTACCAAAAACGAAGTGAAAGAGACAAGCAAAGCCCGTGGGGAAAACGTAAGTTAGTAAAAAAACTAAAAAAGTGAACTTATGAATCGATCGAGTTACCATTTTTCAGAGGATCGTTAGTGGTTTTAATTTTTTTCTTCAGCGCTTACCTGCCACCAATTAACATCCACTATGATAACAACTTTTAAACCAAATACTATATATTAAAAAAATGCATTTTTTGTACTCCGGGAAAGGATAATCACGTAGATAATATTTTTAGAAAAAATAATTAAATTCATTTGTCGTTTTGGGTAGTTTAATTTTGACATTTTTAATTGAGAACATAGACTAAAATTCTTAAATAAATTCATTCCAACAAGGGAAAAAATATTTATAATAATTAAGTACTAATTTAGAATAATAAAAAAGAAGCACACAGAATCGGAAACAAAGAAATCACAAGATATATATACATGCTAATTTACAGGAAATATTTTTCTTATCCAAGTCTAAAGTTTTTTTCATGTTTCAAGTTACTAATAAAGAAACAAGAACTAACCCTCCTTCAAAAATAATTTAATATATAGATTAAAAACCATACTTAAGAAACTATTGTCCTAAAAAATGTGTAAAAAAACTTAAAATTCCTAATAAAACTAATTCGAAAAATCAGAATAATTTGTATTGAATGTTCATGAAAGTGAAGCACACAAGATCAGAAAGATAGAATGAAAACATAAGATATATTATATGCTAATTCACAGAAATTAATTTACTTATATCAACAAAATTAAACATGCACTTACCCCGATCAAAACCGTGAAATTTAATCTGTTGCCCACAAAAACCCTAAAAAATTGGCGATCGATCGAACAAAAGCAAGCAAAAAGAGTCCGTGAAACTCAGGATAGATAGCGCCACACAAATTAGCGATACAATTAATCATTAATCATTCTTGATTAACACTAATCGTGTGGCGCTATCCCTCCTGAGCTTTACAGAGTCTTCCATACTAAGAACAAGAAGAAGAGAAAATGTTGGTGGATGAGGCCAGGGAAGAAGAGTGAGTATTTATAAAGGGGAAAGGTGACGAGGAGAAAAAAAAAGTATACCATATAATTTAATAATGAGCTTTATAAAGTATTTTATTTATATAGTTTTTTATTTTTATTTATTTTTGGTTCCCCATAAGTGAATTAACTATTTTATCTGGTGTATAAACTGGCGTGATCGATCGACAGATTTTCAAAATCAAGCTGTCACGGATCTGAAAGTATGGGCGGGGTCATATATACTGTATATATAGTTTATAGAACTATATTATAAGTTTAATTTTTTGTCCCTTTATTCTCAATCTATTCTTTTGTTCTTTTTTATATGTGGGGATGACATTTAATTGGATAGGATAAATATCCGACGTGAGAAAAATGGATGAAAATCCGAATAAAATAGAGCGATGAATGGATATTTATAAAGATCTTTTATCTGTGATTTGAATTGAATTATTCGAAATATATAATAGCATATCTTAAGTACGAAAATTACGAATATTTTAACCTTACTATGTTGATATATGTATTGTTCTAATTTTGCTTTGAAATATTTTTTATGTATCAAAAATCTCTTTTATATTTTATTTATTTGATATATTTGTCATAAAATAAGAATTTTGTATTATATGTGTGAAAATAGCTAAAGTGTATGTTATATGTTATATGATATATCAAATATTCATAATTCTCCTGATACATGACCCGAACTACGTAGTTCGCCCGATGAATGATAGACAGATGCATCCAAAAAAACTAACGAGTTGGTGATGAAAATACATAAAAGTATGCGTTATATGATATATCATATATTCATAACTCTCCCGATAGATGACCCTTCAAACTACCTAGTTCACGCGACGAATAATAGATAGATGCATCAAAAAAAAAAAACTAACGAGCGGGTAATAAGCGATCCACCTACCACTTGACTCATTGTCGCCCCTATATTTACAATCATATCCACCGGCTTTTATATATTTTCGATTTTGCTATCATATGTCCTTTTTCAACACTAATACCCTTAACTAAGAAAGGTAAATTCCTTCAAAAAATCTATTTAAATATGAAAACTTATCCTACACACTTACAAAAATCAATGTGTACTTTACTATTTATTCTAATTAATCTCTCTTTTTTCGGTCTTCACTTAGACTCGCTCGATTCCATCGGTCGGACATCATTTTATATTTGAATCGAATATTTTGTGATCTCATTTATAGAATAGACTCTCCCAACATCAATTTCTCCAAACACGTTATCAAAGAGAATATTCTAATAAATATTTCTCATAGTTGCTACACTATGATCTATTCTTAAATAGTATATATAAGATATGGGCAAATTATTATAATTATACTTATAACATTACAAAGCAAAATGGTATCCCTGGTTTTATTGTATTCTTACTTAATCTCCCTTAAATACGCATTATTTTCTCGTTCATGTCGGATTCGAATACGTACATGGATCTCACTTTTCAGCTCTGGTCAACGATTATAGCACCAGCGTGCTACACTTTCTGATCATCTGCTTCTTCTTCTGCCTTTATTTGACTCTTTATGTACGAGTCAATCTCTTAACTTGATCTTTAGACAATGTGTATTAATAAAACCCGTGAAATCCATGAAACCCGAAAAAATATCTACTTTTTTCATTTTTCTCTCATCTACATCATCTTAAACTCTCCTAATTCGATTTCATAAAACTCACTCAAATATCAATGAAACCCGTAAAACTCACTTTTCTACTTTTCTCACTTCCCAACAATCATTTATTTCTCCATACACAATTACAATTATAATTTTCATTTATTAATTTTAAATATTTCTATATCTAATTAAACATGACACATTAATTTTTAACAACTTATAATTTGGCTAATTTTATTATATTTTTGAGTTTTAGCTTTGTAAAAATATATTTTAAATTCCAAGAAAATTTAAAATAAATAAATTTGGCTATTTTTCCAATATCACGGATATATATATATATAAATAATTTAATTTTATAAAAACTAATTTTCAAAATATGTGTTTGTTTACTCTAAACCAACCCAAAAAAATAATTTAATTTTTAAATATTTCAAATATGTACAAAATGGGTGTCTATAGATAGATAATTTTTTTTATGAATTATAGTATAATTTATTTATTTTATTATTTATTAAAAATGGATAAAATAACTAAACATTAACTTAAAGCTTAATTAGTCAAAAGTGGGCAAAAGTACTTGCCATGTGGCGTGTCCCAATTGGCTAGAGTTGGTAAAATGGGAAAGTGAAACTCTTTGGGTGGGTTTCGTCAGACGAAACCAAAAGTACAATTTCACCCCATTTTCCTTTTTTTTTTGGGTGAAACTTGTGTGAAACTGGGGGGTGAAACCCCCACTACTGATGCTCTTAGACCATGTGTATCAATGAACCCGGTGAAACTCATGAAACCCAAAAAATACCCACTTTTTTCATTTCTCTCTCTTCCACATCATCTTATACTCTCTCAATTCTATTTCATGAAACCCACTTAAATATCAATGAAACTCATGAAACTCACTGAAACTCACTTTTATACTTTTCTCACTTCCCAACAATCATTTATTTTTCTATATACAATTACAATTATACTCTTCATTCATTAATTTTGAATATTTTTTTACCTAACTAAACATGACACATTAATTTTAACAAATTATAATTTGACTAATTTTATTATATTTTTGAGTTTTAGCTTTGTAAAACTATGTTTTAAATTCCAAGAAAAATCAAAATTAAAATTGGCTATTTTTCCAATAACACGGATATATGTTTATATATTTATATATATATATATACCTAGTTTAATTTTATAAAAACTAAATTTTAAAATATGTGTTTGTTTACTCTAAACCAACCCAATAAACTAATTTAATTTTAAAATAATTCAAACATATACAAAATGGGTGTCTATAGATAGATAAAAAAAAGTTATGAATTATAGTATAATTTTTTGTTATTATTATAAATTAAAAATTAACCAAAATTACTAAATATCAACTTAAGTTCAATTAGTGAAATTTGATCAAAAGTACAAGCCACATGGCATTCTCTAATTGGCTAAATTGGCTAGTAGAGGAGGGTGAAACTCCATTCTTCCCATTTCATGAATCGAAACCCAAATGAAAGTTTCACATCATTTTCTTTTTTCTTTAAGGTGAAACTCAAGTGAAACTAGGGGGTGAAATCCCCGATGTGGATGATCTTATATGATTCTTCAAATCAAGAGACGGTTTTCTATTCTAATTAAAATTTTGTAGCGAAATTTTTATCGAGTATTTTATAGTCAATCGAATTGTTCTAGCTACTTGATTAATTGTTAGTGCTTTGTTCATATAGTGTGAGAAGGAATATTCAAATATTGCTAAAACTACAGAGATTACCAAATGCCTAACAACTAATTAAAAATGTTGGTTGAATAAGGAGAAAAGTAACAAGGTAAAAAAAGGGTTGATATTTGTGAGTTTTAATAGTTAAAAGACAACAAGCTATTAGCCTTTTTAATGCATGAGAAAAATTTACCCCTCCGATTCAAATTAATCATCGATTTAGCACTTTACATTTTTATCCAGTTTATGTGTCATTTTAGATTTTTTATGCAATTGATTAGAAATGAGTTATGAGAATTGTTATTGAAATGTGTTTTTATTAATTAATGTCATTCATTCATTGGTTGAAAAAGGTAATGAGTGGTAAAATTTATAAAAAAAAAATACATTTTTTATTAGTTAATACTTTTCTTAAATCTTGTGTCAAAAACTAAAACGACACTTATTTTGAATCGGAGGGAGTAATTATTCAGTAACTATGACATGTAGAAAAAAATAATTAGTCTAATTATCTTTATATTTTTCTCATTTTTTGATTATTACATAATCTAGATTTATTTTATTTATAAAAGATAATTATTTAAAATTAGCTTAACACTATAAGAAAATGATTTTAATATTGTAAAATAATTTTTTTTAATATTTTAGAGTAATTTTTTCTTGATTCTTATCTCTATAATAAAATAATTTTAATATTTAACTTATAGTGCATGGCACGATGGATTTAAACTAGTTAAATAACACAATAATTAATAAAAAAAAATAACTAATATATATGCAATCCTTGCATATTTTCGAAAAAGATATGGAGATTTTTTTATAATTTAATTTTTGGCAATACAAATAACGTGAACGCTGAAATAGTTGACTAGGGTAGAAAAAACAAATGAAGTACTTTATTTATATTTTGGCTATAAATCAAAACTACTTGGCGTATTTTATTTCCCATTGTCTTCCAAAACTTAGACGAAAACGTACACCTTTTGCTTATGTTTTGGACTCTAATTAATAAACTCTTGTTACGTTTACGTTTGTGTTTGTGTCATATGTAATGTCGGAATTTAAACCAAAATAATAATAAAATTCTTAAATCATCGAATAAATATAAAATAATTCATCTCTACCATTCATTATGTTTAAATTTTAATAATAATTTAGATTAACAACCATAAAGTTTAGATTATTTATAGATTTTTTTTTCAAATTAAAAATTCAAGATATCCGATCCACATATGATATATCCATATATGGGCAGGTAAACTTTTTAGACTAAAATTAGCTTAAAAGGGAAAAAAATTAAAGAAAAGTACGTCGGTAAGAGGATTAATGGAGTATTAATGAAGTTATTAATAGAATTAAAAGTGATTTTTACAGTATAATTAGGGAGTGACGGCATTCATTTTTGGGTTAAATTTCAGGAAAACACATAGTAATAATTATAAGGCTTCTTTTTTGGGTGGGCAAATAATCATTACATCATAAGCTCAAATATACATCTTTGCCATTCACCACCCCAACATCACTTGTGATTTATACGTCTGGATACTTTTATTTTGTCAAGTTTATAATTATGATGACTTGACATATATGATATTTGCAATAATCTCACTTTTTACTATGGAGTACATTAAGAAATTACCTATTTTATTGGTCCCATCTAACTTTTCGTTTAATTCTTTAATTATTTGATGATTCCACTTTCTACCCATTTCTAGGAAATTTACAATCTAATTGGTTACAAACTTAAGGATTATTTGTAGCCTTAAACCCTATCAATCTTACTCAAATAAGATCAAAAATATTCCAAAAACACCAAGATAGGCAAGATATAAGTATTTGTTATATGTTCAATAAGTAACTAGGATTTTCTAAAATGGTCAAATCATAAAGAGCTTTAATTAGAAATATTTAATTATATGTAATTTTTTTAGAATGGTTTGTCATTTTTCTTTCAGCTTTTAGTTTCTAAAACTATCATTCTTAAAATGTGTTCTTAAATCATATTATAAAAAAATCGAACTAATTAATCTCACATATTTTTATATAATCCGAAATGGACAAGATTAATAAGGTGGTGTGTAATTATCAACTTATCACGAGGTCTTAAGTTCAAGTCTCATGAATGGAAATAACCCCACTGGGAGATTCACCCACCAAATGTTAGGTGTGCGACTCGGATCAAATTCCAATGTACCTAGAAGCGAAGCTCTGGGGAACGGATGGGCACACCAAAAAATTATCAACTTATTCGGGTCAAAGAATCAAGAAATCTAGAATTATTCCCAAGTTTTGAGGGATTTGTCCCAATATTATCCCTTAATTTTTTTCTTTCATTAATTAATTAATTAACTATTTAATCAATCAATCAATACAATGCAAATCAAATCAAATCAAGCACAATCTTTTTCAATTAAGGCACTTAACAATCATTTCCAATCAAGACTCTTAACAACGCAATTAAGAAAAAACAAAACTAATCACATGGTCCAAAAAGTATGCTTGACAATTAAGTTGGGGTCAAACTTGCAAAAAATGTAAAGGCGCGTGCAACAGTCTGAAATTAATAAAGAGGGTATTACCCTTAAATTGATGGAGTTTAATTGGTGCAGATAGCTAGCTGGGAAAGAATTTAGTGGTTGGAGGATAATAAAGATTGACAGGGGGTCTGATAATTAATTATGGTAAGGTATGGAATTAAATCCCTCAAGTTAATGAGGCAAGATTTTGCGCTAAAAGTCTGACCTAATTCTTCCTATTTGGAGGGGACCATAGTTTGCTCATCTATCTTATTCCCTCTACTTGCTAACATTGTCCTATTTTTCTCTCTTTCATGTTTGTTTTTCATATTTTTCGGGTATTGTCTTAAGACTCGTTCGTTTCAATGACAAGTGTTACTCTAGTAAGATGAGGTGTTAGACTCTTTAAACGTTTGTTCAGAAGATTCGAAGTTCGAATCTCTCTAATCATCATCATCATCATTGACCCAGTGAGGTTTCGACAGTGCACAAGCAACACGCTCAATGAACAACCTAAGCCTCTTGCCAAAGCACGCTAAATCGAACAAAACGGTTTCGATAGTGCACAAACAACACGCTCAATGAACTAGAGGTGCAAGACCTACAAAGTCTAGTAAAACTCCTTCAGAATCAAGAACGAATAGCGCACACTTCCAAAACAATCGTCGATGTTTGGGGCGTTTGGTGTGCTGATGCACCATAATAATAAAAAAATGCATGTTTCTCAAGGAAAACCCAAACAATAATCGTTTAGACACATTGCATACTAAACTTACCGACATAAGGCAAGTCACATCATCCGCACCTCCCGTCAATTAATGAACACCTCACCTATCTACTCGCTCGTCTCACATCAGAGGATTTCAAACATTCGACTAAACGACATATTCCACCAATGGCAACACAACACGTCGCATGCCTCAAATTCTACCAACCAATGGCTGATACCTCGAATATCAATAAGTCTCTCCCACATCGAGAAAGTCCAACTTCTGACTCCTTGCAATATGCTTATAAATAATTGAAGAAGACGAAGATTGCAAGGGTCGAAAAACGTTTCTAGCTGAAGATAACTTTTGTTAATAGATACTCAACGGTTGAAAAACTATAAAAAACTATAATGTTTACGAGTGGGAATCCTAAAAGGTTTCAAATTAAAAATGAGAACAATCATCTATTATTGAAAAGTTGAGCTATCTTTAAGTATATTAGCACAACCATCTCTATAAGCACAATATAATGTTGGTATACTTCTTACAATTCTATGTATACATAATACATTATCGCTCAACATTTATCTAAAATAAAAATAAGATTTTTTTTTGGGTTTTTTATATCAATAAGAGATATAATTTAGAGCAAATTGATTAATTTTTGAACGACCCACTTAGAGGTCGTTTTCTCTTTGATGTGTTTTCGAAACCACTATATCAGAACGTACATTCTTGTTTGATATTGGGTAGTTGCAGTTTATCAAATAATCATGATCAATTGTTCGTTGGATTATATGTCCTTTTTAATTAACTAAATTCATTCATGCAAAAAGTTTGTGCAGGATAAAATCTAATAAGATTTGAGTATCTCAAATGGGCCAAATCCATTTCATCATCTCAAGATTAGTTCAGATATCAATTCTAGCAGAATATATTTTTGTCTGGACAAAGATATCCCACCCTTTTCATGCACCATAATTTTGGTTAAGAATTTAGTTTTTCTAAAAACATTATAAATTAGAAGTTAAATAAATGAAATTAAAAATAATTCTTTCCAACCAAAGTTGTTCAACTCGTGAATAATAAGACATAATGTATGGCTTAATCCCCACCACTTATATCAATTACAAATTTCTATATTTTTATATCTAGTTTAAAAAATTTGTATTTAAAAAATAATCAACTCGGTTCATTTTTTGTGAAATAAAATTTTTAATTCTTGAAAGCAAGTTTAATTTTGCAATTTGAGAATAAAATCTAATGTGTGTTCTACAACATCTTATCATATCCCAAATAATCAACAATTAACTTTTCACGAGTCAAAGAAATTGACATCTAAAAGTGTTATCAAATTCAGAAAACACAATCAATCACAAGCTAGATTTTTAATTTTAGTGGTTGTTGGTACTTGGTACGAGACCCATGTGTAAAGATTTAAGTTCAAAGAATTTATACATTCATTTTTATTCTAAGATAAAATCACACTTTAGTATCACATAATTTGGTTTTAGGTTAGAGACTTACTTACTTATATACTCAATTAATTTTTATATACATGTACACTTATATATGCACTACTTTGCTATTATCAGCTCGTAAATTTTAATGACAGAATACAACTCATCCTTAGATAATAGTGTTTATGTTTAGATCCGAGTAAACGCGGGCTTTGAAAAAGTCAAGTCCATGTATATAGATCAAACACAAGAAACGAGCTGAATGCCTAGTTCATACCAACTTATATATTTGGGTCGGGTAAGACTTCGGTAGCGGGGCAAGTCTGGTAAATTGAGAGGCTACATAAAAAGGCAATCGGGATCAACATGAAGAGATGAGCTAAAAGATCAATCCAAAAGAACAAATAACCAAAACAAAAAGATCGAAAACTAAATTAGGCTAAAGACGAGTAGAGTTCTATAAAAAAACATGTCCGGCAAACAGTCAATTCAACTCGAAGTGTGCGAAAAAAGTATAGTTGGCGTCACTATTCTAAAAATCCTGTCTAGGTCTCGTCTAGGTGATGGAAAGTCTCAGCCGCCTAGCCATGCAACCCGTCTAAAACTGCCTAGATAACTATTCTAATTTTTTAAATGCTAGGCGACTCCTCTCCGCCCAGAATCTGCCGAGCGTTTTTGAGAACATTGGTTTACGTTTCCTATTAACTACCGGTCTATCACACAACTGAAGCTCTGACTAAGAGGAGGCCTCGGCACTTGCACCTTCCACCTCTCCCGTTGTAGTAACTAGAAAGCAACCCCTACTTTCCTCAAAAACTTCAAATCACACAAATTATCATAAATTAATTCATACATATAATAATAAATAAATAAAGTCTCTGGGACCTCTAATCACACATCGAACTTGCAATTCAAGGCCAAACTAATAAAATGCAAACAAATCAAGACAAAAAAATGTTGTCTAAGTGTCAATCAAACTCTATAAAAAATTGTACCATCACACCTTAGAAACACCTTTTAATATCTTCGGATATCTAGTTAAGTGGCCGGCTAAGTCTCCAAGAATAGTATTCAAAAATGTTCAATTTCATTCTCATAAATAATGTCCTTCAAAATTGATCAATATTCAAAATATCTTTTTGGATTATTATATCACACAACGTTAGTCCCAAGGCTTTTTAACTGATTACCATTGCATTTATAATTTCAAAATCGAGGAAGAAGAAGTTAGGAGTACTACTTAATTTTATAATTAAATCACGTTTGATATGCAATACCGTTGAAGTTGATGCCATAGCTTGAATCCTAATTTGATTGTTAATAGTAACATTTGACTGAATAAATAGATCAAGAATGACATTATTTGATTCACGTAATTTATTTATATACCGGATCACTCCAGTTCTAGATAACTTCATTTTTGATTATGTCCAATTCATTGTGATCACACATCTATCGTAACAGGACCGCAAAGTCTTAGGTTCAATTTCTGGCCGTTGCGACGTATATTCAGCGATTTATCTCCTCCATGATAATCTACAGCAGGGTGCGATGGGGACGCCCGGGATGAGCGTAATCAAAAGGGACGAGTTTCTGAATCGGGACAAACACGTTGCAGGGCATCTTTGTCAACTTTGCTATTTATTATTATTATTATTATTATTATTATTATTATTATTATTATTAATGTTCTTATTTTATTTTTTTAAAATTATTTGATCATTCCTCTTCTTCATCTCGTCTTGTGGTTAGGTTTTGACAGGGGCCCTAATTAACTTCCACTGCCCAAAAGCTTCACACATTCAGGCTCAGCCTTTTCCATCCCACGCCCTCTCTCTGCAAAAGTCTTCTCCCCATGCCTTTTTTTGCAAATAATTCATTTTTTTGTGATCATTATTGTATTAGTAGTACTTAATTAATATAAGGAAAACCATTTTCAAATAAAATTATTAACCATGTTACGAGATGATGTTTCGGTTATTAGTTCGGGCTTTGGTTCATAGTTTGAGATGAAGTTTCGGTTATTTTTCGAGTTGTGTGTTTTCTAGGCCTTTTCAGGCGATATATCAACTTTTCAAGTCACGACTTCCCGTTGTATTGCTCTTCGTGGCATTATATACTCATGTTAAGTCTCTTCTAACCCACGAAATCGTCTTTTTTCTACACGGTTTTAAACATCTTCGACTTCTCTACTCGGTATTTTATTGTTCTGTTGCTTGTCTGTTTTGTTGATTTCTTTTTCTTTTGAGTTGTCTTTTCATGTCGATTTATCCATCTACATGATTTCTCCTTGGTCTCTCAATCTACCAAACATATATTATCTTCGAAACCTTTTCTTATAAAAATAATTATATTACAAGGTTTTTAATTATTCGCAAGGAAAAGAGAAACTTATTGTTGAACCCCATATCTACAAATCATCATTTTCCTAGAAATACAATAATTCTATTAATGACCTACAAAAAAAGAAATATATGTGGTTATAATTAATACGTACACTCACCTCTCTTTCAAGTTGATAAATTATTATTGCAATGTTGCATCTCAATCTTATTATTCTTAGTGTGGTACTGAGGTAGATATTTGAGTTTAATATTTATTGATAACGAAAGAAAAAAAGTAGAATACAACAACACTAATAAATTAATTGTCACTTTCGACCAAAAAAATAAATAAATTAATTGTCACTATCTCTTCAAAACATTCAACGCCGTAACCGGATCGGGTACCCTCCGAACCGGTCTTCACATTCAATCCATGCCGGCAAATCCCTTTCACACTTCTTTCACTATCATTAGGCTTTGTGGCAAAATTTATTAATTGGTGAACTCTAAATCCTTGTTTGGCTCATGGTTTATCTTTCAAGAAGTGTAAGTTTTGTTTAAGAAAGTAATTTCAATTTATTTATTTGATTCATAAAATAAACATGGTAATTTTTTTGGGTTCGAACGAGGCGGAGCTCACCGATGTAGGAGTATTATTTTTTTTGGTCGAAACTCACCGATGTATTATTTAGAAGAGGCTAATTAGGGATCAAACAGGGAGTATCTAAACCCCTTATATCATCAAAAAGTAAGGAAGAAATAAACAACCATAATTTAGTTTAGAGGATTTGCACTTTCTTCAAATCACATTAATTAGACTTATCATGAAATAAATGGTATTTTTTTACCTTTTACATTTATACAAAATTAATTATATTGAATCAAACAAAATCTTCTAATTGACATAGATTTCAATTCCTAATTAAGTACTTGTTTGGTAACCATAAATATTAAAAAAAAACGTATTGGTTAAACTATTGTCAAAATAAAAAACTTATTATTTTTGAAAACTCAAACCTTTAAAACTCGGAAAATACAAAATCTTGTGTTTAAAACTAAAGACAACCGTCATTACCTCCACCTCCGCCACCATCATCGCAACCACAATCACCTCCCCTCCATCGCAAATGTCGCCCACAACCATGAAAAGAACCTCTGCCGCCACCACAACGATAACCACTCTCACCTCTGTTGTCGTGATCACCTCCTCCACCACCACAAGTTTCGCCACCACCACTACCACTAGCACCACCTCTAGTATCGTTATCGTCGCCACTGCCGCCATATAAAATGCCAACTTTATTAAAATCTAGTGTTGATTAAAATAATTTTAAGATATATTAAAGTAATATTTATTATATCACGTTAATATCTTAAATATAATTAAAACATTTAGAAAAATTAAATATTTCAAAACTGAAAATTGATTTTAGTTTTCTAAAAATTAAATACCAAAACGCAAAACTCTTATAAATATCAAACATATCACATGATAATTACTTCCTAACAACTAAAATTTAGAGAATTAAATTGTCCATGTTAAACCAAACGAGGCCTTAGCAATTAAATATCACGTGATCGAGTAGTTTTGCTATACTACTACAAATCTTCAATCGTATAAAATTGCATTGATGCTATATATGCATGATCACGTATGTATTATTATCATCATTTCAGCACAAAATTATGATAAATTATAGTGCAAAGCATGAGGACTAATTACTTAAAAAAGAGATTAAAAAATGTTGCATGTGAAAATTATTAGTGAAACATCATGATTGAATTATTGGTGACCCTATTCCTTGCAACCCCAAACAAAAGAGGAAAGTACACCTTATGATCGACCTTAGTGCAAATGTCCAAAACAAAATAACATAAAGATCACTCCTATTGAAAAGAACGAGTTTTGATCTTTCATGAGTTTGTGCAAATCTGACCCCTACCACAAACATCATCAACAACAAATCACAAAAAAAAAATAGAAAGAAAGAAGAAATTGTCAATTATCTCAATCATGCACAAGAAGACAATAGTCACAGACTCACAAGCACCAAAAGTCCTATGAAACCTTAGGCTCCAAGAAGGCTACCTATTTTTTTATATAAGGTAAAATCTAGGTGGATTTCAATCTAACAATTCAAAGTAATTGAATTCGGAAACCTTCAAGGGGTTGGCCTAGTGGAGCACAACATGAGTCGTATCTGACAGGTCGCTGGTTTGATTCTCCACTAGTTTCCTTGAGATAAGACAAATGTAAATCCCCTTATAAGAGCTTTCTGAGTCCTTGGACCTTCCCTGTCCTTGGATTTGGGCGTCGTCACCTCACCCTAAATTTCTTCGACCAAAAAATAAAGTAATTGAGTTCGGACATCTAGCTAAGTGGTTATGTTTTCTAGATATTATCTTGAAGTCTCTGTTTCGATTTCCACAGACGACCGATGCTCATCAAACGAAAAAAGTGAATAAGCATCCAAAAATCTACATCATTTAGTATATCTATAGGTGAAAGTGAGTGGTTAAGTTTAGTAAATTCTCACATCCATTTGATTCACTTCTCTTTAAACATGATTAATTTGGCCCATTTTGGTTGTAACGACGAATTTAAGCAACATTACGATATCAACAACTAAGATTTTGATTTCAAAAAGGCAAGTCCGGATCCTTGAATGATTCTGATGTGCTGTAACAAGAATGATAAAAGCGTAAAAAGCACAATAATTTAATGTGGTTCATTAATAATGCGTTAGCTACGTCCACGAGCAAAGAAATTGATTTATTATTATTATTATGGAGGCTAATTAGAGAACAAATTATAATAATAAGACGTTTCATGAGAATGTATAGCGATTCATCAAACCCTAAATAGATTATGGGCCATAAGACCAAAAACAGATCACTTCGTAGGGCGTTGGCGCTGCCCCCCGAACACCCTGCTAGGAGGCGAAGACCCTTGAGACCCTTGATGTTGTCTCAGGGCTCCGCCCATGAACCATTAACAAGTACCGGTCAGTAACAAATTCAAAACATTTTAACAAAATGAATGAGAAGTCATTTTCTTGCATGTTAATTAATTGAATTCCTAATCTTTTTGCTTCTAACAAAGTATGTCGCAATGCAATCACTTTAGAATTGATAATCGACATGTTATTTTACCCTTTTTTGATAATTTGCTTTTTTGTGTGCAAGAGATATATTTTCATGGATATTATTATTTACCCTTCACTATTATTTACTTTTACCATATGTATGCTATATACACTATACATTTGACATTTGACATTTTGACACATTTACAAGCTAGAAATTTGTAGAGATAGGTGGAAAATTGTTCCAAGTACTTTATCTATCATATTGTCATAACAATAGCCGTACAATTAACCAAGTTTGGCAATGAAAATTGACCATTTTCGTAGTAGTGTGTATAGTTCCCACGAGGCTACAACATGTAGACTTTTGTATTTTTATTGACAAGTCTTAGAATTGTAGGACGAGGCCCTACTATATTTTGGCGTATATATAACATGTTAGATTCCTCAGTTTAGCTTCGTGTCAATCAAGTGATATCATTGACAAATCCAAGCCATGGCCTTTTCTCATTTCCCTTTATCTTTTCATCTTTTTCACATCTCTTCAAAGTTTATAATTTCATGCATTTTTTTATTTTTGACCCTGTCCACAAACTCAATTCCCGTTTTGTAGCACATGGTTTATTTTGTCATTTTATTGGTACATATTGATCATGTTAAGACTTGTTTGATTCAATGTGTGTAGTGTTATTCTTACAAAAAAAAAAAACTCTTTTTGAAAATAAGTTAATTTCTTAGGAATCACCATTTTTAAAATCATGAAACCAAATAAACTAAAAATGAAAATATTTCATACAAATTGGATTACAACATTTAATGGTTTAAGTTGTATTAGCTTCCAACTTTTGAGCCCTTACATTAAGCTTACCAACAGGTTGTTGCGTTGTTCTAAAAATCTCGTCTAGATACTAGAAGGTCCCATCCTGCTTAGGCATCTGTCTAGTCCTCCTAAGCGCCCATCTAGACCCGCCTATGCGGCCTCTTTCCGTCCAGAATCTGCCTAGCGTTTTTTCAGAACATTGGATCATTGGTTGACTTCTTAGCTAGGCTGCACAAGGCGGAGTGACAAGCTAAGTGTCATTACGCTTGATTTAGCAGACTGTTTAAAGCAATTCAATTCAACTTAATACATGTTTCAATTCAGTTTCGCCATATCTATCGCGAAACCAATCGGGTTGTTGATGGCCTTGCTTCTTTGAGTTTTTCTTTCCCTTTAGGTTTACATGTTTTAGTTGATCCTCCGGACTCAGTTTTGTCTCTTCTTTTTGATGATGTTAGGGGTTTGGCTATACCCCGAGTTGTTCTTAATTAGTTGTTTCTAATAAATTCGTGGATTTTTCCGCTCTTTCCGAATACATTAAATATGGTAATTTAAAAGGACTCTAAATTTCATGTGTTTTGGATGAAGGTAAAAATTCTAAAATTGTTTGCAACAAAAACAAACGACCTTTAGAACTTAGCTAATTGAAATGGGCCGAAAGTGAGAAAAGCCCAAAATAAGTCATCTTGAACATGCCCCAATATCTAAGGGCCCAAATCATTGTCCTCTTCACACTCTCTACACGAAGAACTCCAAGGCATCAGCTTTGTAATCTCCGCAATTCAATACTGTACTTGAAAATTTTCCAAAATCCAAATACGAGTGCTCTCTGCACTCTCCAAATTCCGTTGCTCAATTGCCACCTCTTTCTCCTCTTCCACGATTTCTCACGATGAGTTCATCAATTGTATCCCCTTCGATCACACTGAAAAGAGTTTCTATTAACTGTTCGGAGTCGCTCAAGGGGCTCAATTGTTCGAGATTTGCCGGATTCAGGAATGGGATCCGAAGAGTTAGCCCTAAGAATTTGCGCAATGCTAGGGTTTTCATGAACGTAGCAGTCGGATCTCAAGCTTCTGTTTGTGACGATTTGTTTGCTGATTACAAGCCTTCTTGTGCTTTTCTATTCCCCGGTCAGGTAAAATTTACCTCATTTTGTTCTGTGCTAATAATGGTACCGGTAGCCATTAGTGTAGGAATTTGAAGTTCGAAACTGAAATTGATGATTATGAACGATTGAAAATGTTGCAGGGAGCTCAATCTGTGGGAATGGGTGCTGAAGCTAAGAATGTGCCAGCAGCTGCTAATTTGTTTCAGAAAGCCAATGAGATCCTTGGGTATGCTTAATCAAAGTGTTATTCTCTGGCTTAGTATATTTTGAATTGTTTGCTGATGGGTAAATTCTGTAACTTTTGGATGTCAAAAGTTTTGATCTTTTAGATATATGCAACAATGGGCCTAAGGAAAAGCTTGACTCAACTGTTTTAAGTCAGGTATGCCCTTCATTATGCTATTACATCTTATTAGTTAATTAGATGGCCATTATAGTTGTATAGGTTGTTGCTCTTTTATGTGTCATTTTCTTCTAATGGCTAATCAAGAGATTTATTTTGTTTAGTTCGTCATATTGAATTGTTTATCTTGACCTTTCAAATGGGTTCAATGGTATAAATATGTTATACTTTAGATTTGCAAAAACAAAAATGAGGAAATGATGTATTGACTCTTCAATTAGTGTGAAAATATAAATGTGTTTTTGGTATGTTATTTGTTATGCAGCCAGCTATCTATGTTACAAGCCTTGCTGCCGTTGAGATATTGCGAGCTCGTGAGGGAGGTCAGCAAATAATTGATTCTGTGGATGTGACATGTGGTCTTAGCTTGGGAGAGTACACTGCACTAGCATTTGCTGGAGCTTTCAGGTATATCTAGCAACTTCACAAAATTTGGAGATGTTTTGAATTTTAATTTGTATGTCTATGGAAAGAGGCCAAGAGCAGCTACACATTACATTGAAAAATATACTTGCAAATTGACGTCCGTATCAAAAAAATTCACGGAATGATCAGGCCACTGAATTTTTTTTCATGAACCTCCATATCCATATCCATGTGTAGTAAAGAAAACTACTTTTAACAAGTATGCAATTTGCCATAACTGCCTTTAACTATTTTATGCGTTTTGCAGCTTTGAGGATGGACTCAAGCTGGTCAAGCTAAGAGGCGAATCAATGCAGGTGTACTATTATGTTTAATCTATAGTAATCTCCATAATTCATTTTTCACATTTTCAGCAATAATTTTTATTATGGATTGTTCTAGGAAGCCGCTGATGCTGCTAACAGTGGCATGATTAGTGTAATTGGCCTGGATACCGAAAAGGTCCAAAAGTTGTGTGATGCTGCCAATGAAGATGTGGAAGAAGACCAGAAAGTTCAAATAGCAAATTTTTTGTGTCCCGTAAGACTTTTCTTCAACCATATTGAAATCTAATTCATAATATATTTACCTCATTCTCTAATTCCTCTCTTTTGTGCAGGGTAACTATGCAGTATCTGGAGGTGTAAAAGGAATTGAAGCCTTAGAAGCTAAGGCAAAATCTTTCAAGGCTCGAATGACGGTAATTTTTTGAAATTCGGTATTTCTGGATATAAACCAAATCATCAATCAGCAGAAATTCTCAATTAACCATGATTTATCTCCTTAGGTTCGCCTTGCTGTTGCCGGAGCTTTCCACACTAGATTCATGGAGCCTGCTGTTTCCAGATTGGAAGCTGCATTAGCCGCTACTGAACTAAGAAGACCCAGAATTCCTGTTATTTCTAATGTTGACGCACAACCTCATTCAGATCCTGAGACAATAAAGAAGATTTTAGCTCGCCAGGTAACTTCTTTATATGGCGCTTTCTTACAATGCTTAGAATTGGTAGCACAAAATTAATCCTTTTCTTTCTTTCTTTTTTTAAACTGAATGCTAGGTAACCTCCCCGGTTCAATGGGAGACAACTTTGAAGACTCTATTTAACAAAGGGCTGGCGAAGAGCTATGAATTGGGACCTGGAAAGGTATGATAAGAACTGTAAATCACATGCTTTTGTTCCTTGATTTTGTTATCGCCTTCCTGGTTTTAACTGTGATTCTACCAGGTTATTGCTGGAATTGTAAAGCGAATTGACAAAGGCGCTGTGGTTGAAAACATCACTGCATAAGTTATTGTTCTTTTGCCATTCTGCTGGTTTGAGCTGGTATCAGAAGCTGCGTGTGTGTTTTTAGGCAATAGTCGGATTGTGATAGTCTCCAGCAATTGTCATTGAATGTTGTGTAGCAATTTTTACACCTTTGAGCACTTGTCTTGCACTGGTATCATATTTATTGGTTGAGTAAGAATGTTTGTGACATATTATGCCTCCATACTTCGTTCATAGGCACTATATTTATGTTTCAGATATCATTCATGAATCATGATCCATCAGATTATAACAGTCAAAAGACTCAAAACTACAAAAACTAAAACATTAAACTAATTCTGAGTTCAGATTGGAAACAAATATGGAACAAGAGGACATTTAAACATGTCTGTTACCTACAAAACCCAACACCATTTCTCATTAACAACATCCCCACCATGCAATTGCACTCCTGCTTACAATGACCAAAAAATGAGTAACTGGGGTCTTAAGATTTTGTGTTAAGAACAAAAGAAAAATAATATATTGCACCAGCCGGGAATCGAACCCGGGTCTGTACCGTGGCAGGGTACTATTCTACCACTAGACCACTGGTGCTTGATGTTTGGTTGAGATAAAATGAGATAAACTTTGTTTGTGAAAAGTTCACACTACAATAGCAATTTAAACATTAGGAATCCACTATAACAAGGACTCATCTTCCAAGCATTTCTCACTGTTCTTTTGTTGAAGCAGTTTACAAATAGTAGTAGTAATTTATTTATTTTGCTAGCATATCTGACAAGTTTAGTAATGAGCATAACAATCCTGTTCCGAAAGATGGTTATTGGTTCAAGGATGCAAGGTGACCCTGCTTTTTCAGGGTAAGAAAGGGTAAAGCAAATGCCTCGAGCCAATGTGGCTTTCGCACAGCTTAATCCGCTGATTAACATCCTTTCGAATAAACACAGTTTTGGGTGTCAACTAAACTTCAAGAGACAGTATTTAAATGCACCAGCATATCTGAAACAAGTATTTCTATTTCCTAAGCATAAGAGGTACCTTTGAGCTTGTTAACATTCATTAGGTTGTGTGTCGCCTTGTATAATTTAATTGCTTTGCCAGAGGGATAATAACGGTGCATCAAACTATCAAAGTAATAGTGGAACTATGAAAATCAAGTATCCCTTCCTACTTTCAAAATCCTCAAACTTCATATGACACAGAGAATTAAAAAAAGGGGAAAATAACATCTGACACTTCAATTCCTCACATAGCTTGAAGGGCAAGAGAATAACATCAAACAGTAGTACATTTTCTCATAACTAAAGGGTCAAAAATAAATTATCTGTTTTACAACACATAAATCATCATTTAAACTAGATTCTGATCTCTCTTTTCATCATTGAAAGATTCTGCTCACTCTTTTCATCATTGAACACTTCTTTTATGGGAAAATTGTTCCTAGGGTCTATGTACCCCAGCAAAACCTGTGTATGGGCCATTTGTGTCACTAGTCACTACTACTCAAACCTTATCTTAAGCAGTGCGATAAGGTAAAAAAATTGTGACATGGGAAGTAAAAAATTATTGCTAATCTGAAGAAGATCAATCAGGTGTTACTGTTGTCATTCAAATCCTGAAAGAGTGATTTCCCAGCTTCGTAGGTTGACCAACAAATGGCCGCAGCTGGAGCGTGGAAGAGCGTTCTTGGAACCCAACCCCTCATCAAACCTCTATATCCGTCCTTCTTGACTATTGTTTTGATGACGTCTCGCATTGATCCGCTACTGAATCTGTCACACCCGCAAACACCCTGCAGGAATAAATTTTGTGTTTTAAGTGCATTATTCAAGAATTTACCGAAAAGATTACAAATTTGGACGTGTACTGAGGAACCTTCAAGAAACTATGCGTTAATGAATGACTAAGACACTGTCTTGCAAAGTTGTGCGAGCAAGAATCTAAGAAATTCATAGGTGAAATTATTTAAGAAAATAAGTTTAAAGCAATAACAAAACATACAATTGTTCCAGTTAAGACTTAACACATTATTCTTCAGAGAATAGCAAGGTTCCACACTGATAGACTACTAACTGATAGTACCACTGAAGACATAAAGGACATCGGATATGGCACTGATTATGTTCAAGCTAAAAGCATAAAACACTTATCACACAAAGAACCCAAAGCCAGAGGGAATGGAATATAATAGGTGGACTTCTGTCCCTGTAATACTTAGTTATATAAAGCTTTAAACAAGAAATGCATAAGACAATTACAAGGAATGAGAACATTCCTACTGACAAATGAAAACTCCTCACCTATTACCGATTACCTACGCTAGATAGTAGATACTATTTTAACTCTCCCTTGAATTCTTAGATAAAGCTTCACCCAAAAAATGCATATGACAGTTTTACAAGGAGAGATAACATTCCTAATGACAATTGACAAATGAGAAGTTTTTTCCTACTATTTACACTAGATAGTAGATACTATCTTAGGTCATCCACAAGTGACACTATCTACTATCCTCACCCTTCTTCCATATGAGAACATAAACCCCATGAGGCCATGATTATAGCTTAATACATCTTACTTCTTAGTGATCAACAGCATTCCCTCTAATCAATTCCTCTCATAACTCCAAAAGTCTTTGATCCTATTCGAATGATCCATCATCTTACTCTAGCCCACTCTAAACAATAGAGTGATACTGTGAAACTTCAATGCCACAAAGACCAATCCAAACAACAGTACAAATTCCTCAATCAACCCAGCAATCCACAACAGGAAGAAAAAGACTTCCACTTTGTGCAAAAAACAGGCTAACTAAGATTTCAAATCCTGCTCAAACTAGAGTTTCAATGTCAAAACTCAATTAAAACAAACCAAATCAACCCAGCGATCCACAACAGGAAGAAAAAAGACTTAAACTTTGTGCAAAAAACAGCCTAACTAAACCAAATTAACTCACCTGGCATTGCAATTGAGTCTTGACAACATCAAGCGGAGTCGTAACAACCGAAGCCAACGCCCCAGCAGCAGCTCCGGCGGTGGCATGAACCACCAACCGCTCATCGCTCACACTCTCCGGCGAAATCCCCGTCAATCCCCTCTTCACGGCCTCATAGGTCGCAAAATGCACCGCCGTGAACGGCGCATTCATGACCACCGTCGTCCGATACGAAGCATAAAAAGCCTCAAATCCCTCCTCCCTCAAAACCCTAGCCACGCAATCCCGCACCCCGCGATAAGTCCCGCCGCCCCCGCCGCCGCTGAGCTGAAGCCTCTGCTTCACCATATCCATCGGAGTGAACACGGCGTCGCTCATCACCGTCGCGATGATCCCGGAGAGCGCGTGCGCGAGCGGATTGTTAGGGTTTCCGTGGGAGAGGGATTTCTTACAGAACTCGTAGACGGAGAAGTAGACGGCGTGGGCGGGGCCGGCGCCGAGGGCCATGGCGGCGATGCCTCGGTAGAGACCGGCGGGGCCGTCGGAGTGGAGGATGGAGCGGACGGCGCTCCGAACTCCGACGGATTTGATCGGGCAGGATCCGAGGACCTGCATACGGGTTTTCACGGTGTCGACGGGGAACATGGCCATGTGTTCGACGCATCCGGCGATGGATCCGGCGACCATGAATTGCCAGAAATGGAGGCCGTCGTGGGCGGGGGAGGAGACGAGGAGCTCCGGGTGGAAATCAGGCGGGGTGGGGATGGGGCGGAGGTCTGCTGGGGCGTGGAATTTGGCGGTTGCTTCGGTGGTAGCCATGGGAGAGGAGAAGAAGAGGAGAGGATTGAGGTGGACTTGAGAGAGTACGGGATTTCTTCTTCGAGTCTGAGATTCAGTTGGGTTGTCGTCGCCATACACGGCTTGAAGAAGGGTTCAGATTTGTTTGGACCAAAAAAATAGGAGTTTTATAACTACATATAATATTATTGAAGTGTATCTTTTTTCTTTGCCAAAATTACTAAATTAATTAATTTAAATTTTATATGACACCAAATCAATCAAATTGGGTGTATTAAAAATTTGCTCGTCTACTTTTGAGATCTTTTTTCAAAGGAATCACTCTTTTTTTCGAGCTGATCTTGCGGACGACCCTTTGCATCGATTTGGAGTTGAATTGGGTTAGATTGAGTCGTGTCTAGTTGAGGTTGAGGTCGAGCTTATTTCCTGAAGATCGCTCATCTAGATGAGGCAATGTCGATGAGGTTTATTATGCACTTCCTGATGAAAATGACTCCTTTTTTCTACGTACTGGCGATGTTGCGTTCTGTAGTGCTTGGCTCACTCATCCCGTCCTTTTGCTAGCTTTTGTTTGCCTCTTCCTTGCTTATTAGGCAGGGACGGACCCAGAAATTGAAATTAGGGTGAGCTAATTAACACTAAATTTTTTTGGTAGGCTAAATTATCTTATTTTAACTAATTTACCAATAAAAGTACCTTATTTGTTTGTTGTTGTTTTATTAAATTTACAACGTTTTTATTGTTTTCTATTTTATTAGGGTGGACTGGGGCCTACCTCAACCACCCCTAGTTCTGTCCCTGTTGTAAGGAGTTATTCGTGTTTGTGCTCTCTTGTCGGCTTGTCCGATTGCCGATTGTTTCGGCCTCTCGATCTACTAGACTTGTCTGGTACGTCGAATTTCTTTCCTTATAAAAAAAACAAATTTTATAATTATAAAAAAAAATATATTGTTGCAATAGCAATGTGTCGACTACCCATATAGCAAAACTTGTGGCCATGACGTAGCCATTTAGATTTGGCTTTCTTATGATAATTAGGATAAGGCGCCTTTACTACTCCAACCAGACAAATTAGCATAAGATGGGAAATTGTTAATTGCCCACATTAACAATGCATTTATATTAAAAGTCTCTTTACTATATGCGTCATAAGTTTTAGCCCCAACTTCCCACGACTCATCAATCAATTGTCGGAGGAAAACATCTATGTCATTTCAAGGAGATTTAGGGTCAGGTGTTAACAAAGACAATACCATATTTGCACTTTTCATGCACATCCAATGAGACAAGTTGTAAGGAACAAGAAACACATGCCATATGCTATATTTGTTACTGAATTGAGCTCCCGGGTTAAAACCATCACTTGCTAGTGCCAATCTAACATTTCGAGGACTAGCAACAAAGTCGGGAAAACAATCATCAATAAGCTTTGGAGGTCTCCAAACAACACAAGCTAGTACAAGTCCGTCTTAAAACACTCATGAGCATACATTGAGGGAAACTAATTACTTGACAAACAAAAAACATAGATGAGAAAGTTTAGAACTATCTTCATTAAATTGTGAACTCATAAGACAAACAAAAAAGTTTAGAATTATTTTCATATCTGTGTTTCTTGTATCATAGTTTCGTAATGTTTGTTCTATATTTGGTTGAATTTGCTTGGCTATAATCAGGGTATACGGGCAATTTATGAGTAAATGTACAATGTCCTCATTTATACAATTGTACATAATACATCCTCTAAGAGTTGGGACATGTTTTTCTCTCGGCATAACTTTAGTAGGTAGTTCGTTAGAACCTATTTTCCACATAAAGTTTTTCACTTTTGGTAGCATATCTAATTTCCATATCCAATTAATTTTACTTGGATTTGTGACCCTACATGTGTGATTAGCTCTATAGGAGGAGATGTTGAAAATCAACCATTTTTGCTAGGGGCCCAATAGATTATATCATGGATCTCATTATCTGGTATAAAAATGAATTTGATCAAATCCACCACATCCCCGGGTAGTAGTTTTCTTAGTTTTTGAATATTCTTTCGTCTATCAATCGTAATGAATTCCGATACTTTAGCTGCCACATTACAATGAGATGGGCGCAATACTTTTTAATGGTTGTCCTTTTACCCAATTGTCTTCCTATAATTTAACTGCATACATATCTCACCCCTTATTTAACGCATTAAGTAGGTAATCTAAACGCATCTAAAACATTTAATTCTTATATCTTATTGACCCGACAATTATCAAATACGTTTATAAGAGATTAAATAAATCATAATATATTAATATCTATAAAAAATGCATTCAAATAAACTATATTTGATGTATTAAATTATCAATTATCACACCTCATATTTTGCATGAATTTGAAATGTAATCAAGGGCAAATGATTTATTAAAGATACATCAAATTCTTTTTCATAATTTTTTTTAATCAGTTAATTAGATTTATCTCCACATATTGTCGATATGTCCGAGTGGTTAAGGAGACAGACTCGAAATCTGTTGGGCTTTGCCTGCGCAGGTTCGAATCCTGCTGTCGACGTTTTCTTTTTTGGTTTCATAAATTTTTTTATTCGAATTGAAACGACACCGTTTACCACCGTGGAAAAAAGAGTAAACGACGTCGTCTTATGTTCCACCGCCACAAGTCGAGCGTAACAAACAAACCCTAGTTAGTTTGCTTCCCCAATTCTCTCCACTGAATCGCGCAGAAGAGATCGTCGAACATTCGCTTCACCACAACCTTGATTGCTGAACTCTTACCAAAGATTCAGCAATGGCGAACGACGGCCCCAACTTGGAGTGTAGAATGTACGAGGCGAAGTACCCGGAGGTGGACATGGCGGTGATGATTCAGGTGAAGGTAATCGCCGACATGGGAGCCTACGTCACCCTCCTGGAGTACAACAACATCGAAGGCATGATTCTGTTCTCGGAGCTCTCTCGTCGTCGGATTCGTAGTGTCAACAGTCTCATCAAGGTAGGTCGGATCGAGCCTGTCATGGTTCTTCGTGTCGACAAGGAGAAAGGTTACATCGATCTCAGCAAACGTAGGGTTTCTGAGGAGGATATCCAGGCTTGCGAGGAGCGCTATAATAAGAGCAAGCTCGTTCACTCGATTATGCGGCATGTTGCTGAGACGGTTAACGTGGATTTGGAGGTATACGTCTCTTTTCAGTTTCGTTTTCTTCTCTATCGCCTCCGAATTGGTGTATATTGTCTGATTCCTAGCTTAATTTTTTGCAATAGGAACCATGTGCTTTTATCTCATCTCCTTTCCGTCTAGTTCAGGATCAGCAGATGAGCTGATGAGATATACGTGTACTAGAATTTGCTTTTCAACTTCTTTGTGCCTATATATGTGGTGCTCAAATTTTTCACTCGTGGATGATAATGAGCAAATCCAGAAAGCTAATTGTAGCCTATAGAATGATTTGCTTGTTGAAAATCTGATAATCTAATTGAATTAGGACAATCATGATTTGAAGATGCCTGTTTAAATAGCATCATCTGAACCTAGATGATGGAATAGTAGGTTAAACTGACATGCGGTAGGATTACGTGCTTGTATCTGCTCTCCTTTCCATTTGTTTCATGATAAGTAGATGAGCTGATGAGAAATACTTGTACTAGGATAGTAGTAGTGTGCTTCTCAACTTCTTTGTGCCTATACATGTGGTGCTCAGGTTTTTCACTAGTGGATCATAATTGAGTAACTGAACAAATCCAGAAAGCTAAATGTAGTCTATAGAATTGAGAATTTGAATTAGGACAATTGTGATTTTAAGATGTCTGTTTAAACGGTTGCTAAGTCTGTTTATGAATGTCTTGTGGCAGGATTTATATGTACGAATTGCATGGCCCTTATATCGGAAATATGGTCATGCTTTTGAGGTTTGTGGCGTCTTTGTCAAAATTCATGAGTTTGCGTACCTATTGTCCAGTTCTAATTTTATTTGAAAATTCATGAGTTTGCGTACCTATTGTCCAGTTCTAATTTTATTTGAATGTTGATGCAAACTGTTATTCTAGGCATTCAAGACTGTTGTCAATGACCCTGACTCTGTTTTGGGCCTTCTTTCATATGAAGTTAAAGAAACCGGTGCTGATGGCCAGGAGGTATATCTGAATCACTTGTTGTACTTGTTAAGTTGAACATTTGATCTATTTCTGTTGCACAACTAATAAGTAGATGTTCAGGTGATTAAAACACTGCCAGCTGTGACTCCTGAGATCAAGGATGCATTAGTGAAGAATATTAGGCGTCGTATGACGCCTCAACCAATCAAGATCCGTGCTGATATTGAAATGAAGTGCTTTCAGTTTGACGGTGTTCTTCATATTAAGGTCAGTTAAGTTTTTCTTGCTTTGGTGCTTGGTTACATTTTTTTTAGGAGATAATTTATCTTATCTAGACAAAAAATAGGTGAAACAATTTGTTCTTTAACTAACTTTTAAGCATACACTCAAAAAGAAAATTGAGTCAGAACAAGTGCATGTCTATCTAACACCAGGAGTATTTGGAGTCTCTGGAAATATGGATAAAGATAATATCTATTAGCATATTGAAGCTAAATAGAGGGCCAATTGCGAAAACAAGTCAGCTTAAAAAGCCATTTACCAAAATGGCCCAATTTCACAAAATGGCAGGTCATTATTATTTTATTGGTTGATTAGCAAAAAACATGTCACTTATACTTGATGGCCAACTTTTGCAAATTGTGTATAAGTTCGCATGTTTCAGTTTTGTTTCCCTAAATTCTTATGGATCAAGTCCTAACCTCATTTCTAATGGATCTAATGGAACATCCAACAGCATAAAAAGACATTATTATTCTTGGTGTTGGACAAAGTTATATATAATCAAGAAGCACATGATATGTGACTGCAATATTATACGAATAATGTGACAAAAGATAAGAATTAAGCATAAACTCGAAAAAAAAAAAACTTGCTGAACTTGACCTGTTTTTCTCTTTTTTCACCCTGCTGCTCATCTCTAATATTTCCCTTGCATACACTTGCATTAATTAGCAGTGGATGACCAATCCATGAGGTGATGGGAAGCCTTTTATTTGTTTTAGTGAGATGGTTAAAATCTCTTCTACATTGTCGATTTAAAGAAATTCTATAGATGACTATAAGATTACTTTTTATTATGTCACCATTAGATTTAGCTGGAAAATCATTAATGTTTAGGACTGACTTTGTTGTCAATTTATCTTGGTGATGTATTTTGTAACAATTGGAAATAATTTACAGGAAGCCATGCACAAAGCTGAAGCAGCTGGAAATGCTGATTGTCCAGTCAAAATTAAGCTTGTTGCTCCACCTCTTTATGTACTTACCACTCAGACCCTTGATAAGGTAAGTTTTCTAATTGCCTATTCATTTTTTGTGGACCTCAGAAGAGACTCTTGAGTTTCATATCCTTGTTATTAGTACCGTAATGCATTTGCCTGAATTCTAACTACACAAAAACCATCTCGGCCATGTTCTTTATTTTATTTTTATTTTTGGTTCAAACGGATTGTTTTTTTTCTAGGACTAGAATTTTATGATTGTTAATTCAAGGACTTTAGGAGTAATGAGGCACTGTTGGGGGGCATATGGACAAGCATTGTATACAGATTAGAGAATCGGCCATTTCCTTTATTTTATCTTTATTTTTGGTTCAAATGGATTTTTTTTTTCTAGGACTAGAATTTTATGATTGTTAATTCAAGGACTTTAGTAGTAATTAGGCATTGTTGGGGGGGGGGCATATGGACAAGCATTGTATACAGATTAGAGAAAAAGCTTTTTGTGAGGGGCGGGGGATTATTATATTATCCATTGCCTCATTTTTTCATTAGGGCATAGGTTATGAATCTCGTTTTTGAACTATTACCTTAAAAGAAAAAAAAAGAAAAACCTAAAAAGAAACTTTTGAAGCCTAAATAAATAAAATTCTGGCCAAATCTTTCTAAATCGAGATTCTAAACCTTCGGCATAGGACAGAAAAACCATATCTATTATACTCATTACTATCCTTATATTGCCAAGAATCAGGTTCAGTGCAAAGTCAAATTTTATAATAATTCTGTATGGCAGGAGCAAGGCATCGCCGTACTCACTTCAGCAATATCCGCTTGCACCAAATCAATTGAACACCGCAAAGGGAAACTGGTAGTAAAAGAGGCACCGCGTGCAGTAAGTCTCCATTTTTCTCACACGATCCAAACACGTTCCCTTTCTTCCAAACCCGAACAGAATTTTTATTAATCCTTTGCTGATCCTCAATCATCCTCTGGCCACTTATGCAGGTGAGTGAACGGGATGAGAAAATATTTGCAAATATTTTGGACAAGCTCCGTGAAGATAACGAGGAGGTCAGCGGTGATGAGGGCAGCGAGGACGAGGAAGATAATGGCATGGGAGATGTTGATTTGGACAAGGCTGGCATAGCTGAATGATACTTCTCTGTAAGGCTCAATTTTGCATTGGATAAGGTTGTTTTCTTTCTTTGCCCGCTTTTTTCGCATCCTTCCCAAGTTTTGTCTATGCTTGAAAATTGCTGTACATGACCCAGAGGCAATCAATCCCTTAACCCTGTTTTCGTGTTACCTACAAACTGATTAGAGCAATTGAGTTGTGAAAATATGGAACAACCTACATATTAGTCTTGAATCTGGAAATGGCATGCTTTGTGACTTGTGAAGAACCTAATAGTTCTGCTTGTGTTCCTCTTTAAATTTTGCAATTGTCTCAATTGCAAAATTTCTTGCCTTGTGCAATAGTTGTTGGTGATGGTTTAACTTGGGTGGTAACTAGATGCATACTTATGTTGTTACATGTGAATCTTGGTATAGTGTAGAGTTAGGGCATGTTTGGATATAATGCAAAAGTCTGTATTATAATGCAGACTTTTGCATTATAATGTGCGATCCAAACGGGCCCTTATGATTGAACCCAATTGAACTTTACAGACAGATTTGGATTAAACAGATTAGAATGAGATCAAATAGAGTGCACTATAATGCCATTTTCTTGATATGTGGGTGTTGGTATATAATGCCATTATATGTGCAATATAATGCCATAGAGTTAGGGCCTGTTTGGATCGTGCATTATAGTGCAGACTTTTGCATTATAATGTGCGATCCAAAAGGGCCCTTATGATTGAACTCGATTGAACTTTACAGACAGATTTGAATTAAACAGATTAGAATGTGATCAAATAGAGTGCAATATAATGCCATTTTCTTGATATTTTGGGTATTGGTATATAGCACATAATTTACCAATTGCTTCTTTCTCCTTTATTGGGGCTAGCCTGTTTGATTGATTGCATAGAATTTGTGCTATCACATCAAGCTCATTCACTCAACTTTTTCCAGGGTTTTTTATTGGTAATTTCAAAGTGCTTTCATTGCATAATATTCCTTGCTGTTTGTATCAAAAAAAAACGAATAATTTTTATTGGTTTTTGGACCAATCTAGCCGACAATCTCATTGCCTATTAGCAACCCTTAAATTAATAACGCTGTTTAAAAATATTACCCCTCATCAATCTATTATACGACGTCGTATTCGAGCTTGTGCCGTTGGTGTGCCTACATCATAGTGCTACGTAGTGAAGACAAATGTAAAACATAATGAATTGTACCAACTTCCCACTTGCTTCTCACGTCGTTTTCATGCATGATTAGTAGTCTTTACACCATTTTTTTAAATGCATAATCAGAATCAGAATGAAAGCTAATGTGTTATCCCTTGATAATAAATGAATTCACGAGTGTAGTGTGTTTGATATACAAAATAATATCCAAACAAAATAAATAGGTGACTATTAATGCCAAACACGAATCCAAAAATTTGCAATTTTTGAAAATCCAAATAAATAAATAATTATAACCAAGAAGTATGAACATTATTGCTTACATTTTTGGCCTTATTCTAGTTATATCCAAAATAATTTCTTGCAAAACGTATTTTCTTACCTTGAAATACATGAAATGTTGTTTCTTATACACATTCATCTCTATTTTCTTATAAACAAGAAATATCGACATTATCACTAACATTTTGGCCTTATTCTAGTTATATCCAAAATAATTTCTTGCAAAAAAGTATTTTCTTACCTTGAAATACATGATATGTTGTTTCTTATACACAATCATCTCTATTTTCTTATCTAATAGAAAATGTCTAATAGTTAGAATTCACCAAAAAAAGGGCAATCTACTCCTCCCCCACATCAGTCACTAATCTATTTTTTTAACGTTTAATTAGGATGGTTAATTGTTTCAATTAAGAACACGAGCTCGTTGTTTTCTACGAAAAATAGCCGTAAATTTGACCCAACTTTGAATTCATTTTGTTTCGTTCTAAGAATGTTCGTACCAATCTAATAAGAACGAAATCGAGTAAAACTAGAACAATAAAAATCCAACAATTTACCTCCAAAATACAAGGGCTTCAACAGTGGCTTCCAAACAATTACTGTATACACGTTATCATAATTAATTCAGCCTCTACTTGCAAAATCTTTTTAGAAGTTGTACTTTCTACATCTCTCTCTATTGACTAAAAGAAGAGATCAGTGGATAAGACTACTCAATACAGTTGCTTAGATAAAGGCAGCCATAAAATCATACATGCATAAAAGTCAGAGCTAATTTCAGCTCACTTCACTTTCATGTCTTCTTTTTCATTGTGGTGAACAAAAATTACTGTTCCATGAAAATAGGCAATATTTATCGACAACAAATTGACATTTTCCCAACTTACCCATGTAGTATTATGGTATTTTTCGTCTTTAGTTTTAAAGGTATGAATAGTGTTTGTTTCTTTTGCAAGTTTTGTCCTATTTTGAAACTATTGTCGGTATACAAGGATTACAAGCTACAACTTTCTTATATAAACAATAAACAAGATATTTATAATATTAAATACATTATAGTAAATTGAGGTACAACAGCAAAGTACTCCATCACTTTATGTAAAAATAATGAAAAATGTCCTCCAACCAAACATTGGTTGGAATCCCGAATCAATTCTATAATTTTAGTCAACATCATCGTCGAATAAAGTCTTGCTCTAGCAGGATTTAGGGGTCAAGATGGGAACACTTATAGTCTATACGTGTTAGGAAGATGTGTCCAAAACACCCAAGGAAAAATGAAATTCAATTATGTGACAATAATAATCGAATTTAGTTAAAATACACTCAAAAACATTGTATAAAAGCCAACGACCATAAAGATTCTACAATTTTAGCGATTCTACGATTTAAAAATAACATTAACATCTTGATTCTAGACAAATTAATATTGAAGATAAGATCTTTAAATGATCAAGATAAAATTGATTTTGTGTATGATACCGATTTAACATACGACTCTTACGATTTTATGACATATGTAATGAAATTATTATGAAATAAATATACTCAATTTTATTCTTTTATCATAATATTATTATATTTTTCAGTCAACAATAAAATACTAAAAATGATAAATCAAAATGTGGGGGAGTAAGTAAAAAATAAAGTTAATGCCCTACGTGGTATGTTTGGTAAAGTTATGGAACTTTCACTCACAAATTGCAACCCAAAATCAAATTTCACACAACCATATAACATACACATTCGATCAAACGTGTCAAATTTTGATTATATGTAATTAATTAAGAATCTTGACCATATAATTAAGCGTATCTGATCTTCTACACACACAAAGTAGATTTTGTGTCATGCAATTCCCTCCTCTTTTGTCAAAATTAAAGACAAGGAAACAATATCCTACAATCGATTCTATAAACCCCACCACGTATGGTTCCCTTACACTTGCTTATGTTAATTAGTTTTTTTTTTTTTGACATGTAGTCTATCTCACTTACATGTACAAAATAACGAATTAATGAAAAAAAACTTATATAGTATTTTTGTTTAATTCCAACGTTTAAATATAAGAAGAGTATTCTCAACATATCCACCAAAATAAATATTACATAAAGTCGTATTTATGAAAAAAAAAGGACACAATATTTTGCTCATTGGTTGATACAGCTGGTGTGTCTTTGAGAGATAGATATAGCATATATATTAATTTGGTGCATTTTAACTAATTACGTTTGTGCGAGATTATATCTGGTACATCATCCTCATTATGTTATAGGTTTTCTTGTCTTGATCCGTCAAATTCTGTTTGTGCGGGATTATATTGGGCGATGATGTTATTATTGATGTTATGATTTACATATAATGAGTTGGCAAAACCTTTTTTTTTGATGAGGTAAGATTCGGTTTACGGACAAGTCCGGTACAAACGAGAGGCCGACCAAACGACAGCCGGAAAATCGGCATGAACAAGCTGAAACAAACAAAAACATGAAAATTACCACTAACGGAAAAGGAACTAGAACGAGCAAGGTAATGGGTAGAGTGAAGAGCTAAAGAAAGCAATGACTTAGCATTCGGATTAAAGACGGACAAATCAAATAAAAATAGACTATATATTGACATTGCTTCCTTGCAAAACCTTGAAAAGAGGGTGTGTGTGTGATGAGTAGAAACAGGGAAATTCCTTGTGAGAACAATAACTGAGCCGTATATGCCATCTCTTTTTGAAATAAACAAATATATCCTTGCTCACTTTTCTGTCATTTTCCAACAATATAAAACTTATATATTGCGATATGGAAAGAAGGGGGTAAAGGGCAAAATATATAAAGAAAGATAAAGTGGTATCCATTTATGCAATATATAAGTTTGAAAGATCCAAAAGCTAGTTAGCATATCATTTCAGGTGGAGCAATTTTTTTGACCAAATCAAGCACATATATTTTATAGAGCGTAAATCATTAGCGATATAAAAGTTATGTGTAATATGAGGTTCACTATTGATCGTTGGATGTACTCTATCTAGTATCGTTATTAAAAGTGCATTAAGTGTCAAAAGTTTATTTTAATTATAAATGTACTTTTAATACTTTACAATGTACTTTTTATTTATCGCATATTCGCACAGAACATTTATTCCGCATAAGATTCAAATACATATCTTATATAATATGAAGACCATTTATTAAATCCTACCAAAAAAAGACCATTTATTAAAAATATTATTCATCATGGCATGGGTTGATCAAAAAATAAATAACAAAAAAATTATAATTGACTATATTTTTTTAATATAAAGCCTATATATGGCCTATTTATATATACGATATGATTAAGAATATTATTCATCATTGATTGATCAATAAATAAATTTATTTATGATATGGGTGGAACTTATATAGGAGGAAGGATCCTATGCTAGTCGACCCCAAAAAATATGATACGTACTAAAATTATTCAAGTGCCACTTTTTCTAGATAATGAATTAAACTACGTACTATCTATATATCTACCATATTATTGGATTTATAGTTGAAAATTATTTGATGACATGATATTGGAAAATAAATAAATATATAAAATTGAATAAAATAATTAAAAGGTTTGGCTACTCGTCGTTTTCATAAAATCGGGGGTCCAGATGCTGCTTTCACCAAGTTTCCATACAGACAAATTCCAAGTCTGCAGACTGTAGACCATCCAACAAACCCCATTGTTTTACCCTCTTCCTCTTTTTGTCCTATAAATTTGAAAGTACAAAATTTACACAAAAATGTGTATTTTTAGTACTATAGTATACACATGAACGTAGGTTTAAATTTTAACTCGAAAATGTGAAAAAGAAAACCCTAAAAGTAGATCTGAGAAAAAGTAGATCTGGTCTGGGTTTGAGTTGGACTCGACTTAAAATTTAAGCTCACATACAATGATAGTGATATTATTTTGAGTCGGGCTCGAATCAAAATTTAATCAGAAAACAAAGATAGTGAGTTATCGGGTAAATAGGTAGACGCTGTGTAAATTTGCATACTTTTCTTTTCCGTATCCATCTGTCTTTGCAGATAGACTAACCGAGTGATTTATTCGTAAGCTCAAAAAAACATAGATAGTGAGCTGGTTTGAGCCAGGTAAACAACAGGTTAAAGCTATGTAAATTTGTATATTTTTCTTTTTCCATATTCGTCTGTCTTTGTAGATAAACTAATCGAGTGGATTAGCCCGCAGTTTCTCAAGTCTACCCCAAACCTAAAAATTATCGATTTGAGCTTGGCTCGATTCAAAATTTATGCTCACAAACATACACCGGTTTGAGCCAGGTTTAACTCAAATTTTTAAGCTAAAAAACAGAGATAATAAATTAATTTGAGCCGGATAAACATGTACAAGATATGTAATTTGCATTTTTTCTTCTCCATATCCGTCTCTTATTACAAACCAGACTAACCAAGTAGACCATCTTGCGATTTCCCAAGTCTACCCTAAACCTAAAAAATATGCAAAATCATATTCCAATACGCTATATTTCAACAAAACCTAAAAACTATGGGCTAGAAATAATATTTTTGAGATGAAAGGGAAAATAGAATCAAAAGAGGAAATTAATATTAGAAGGAAAAAAATCACATGCATCAGATTTTGCTGATCAGAATCCTAGCTAGCACCTGAGACTGAAGTAGAAAATTTAACTTAAATGAAATTTTACTGAATTTCAGATTCAGGGGGGTTCAGAAAGCACACGTGTGCTTGATTTCAACAGAGAATTTACTCTTAGGGGACCATTATTAATTTTTCAGTTTAATTATTAGAGTTTGTCATGACTCATGACGACTGAATTAAGGAATTAAAATATATTTATACCTTCCCTAAAATATGCAATAATTTTCTAAAATAGAATATGGATCATTTTTCAAAAAAATTATTAATTACCCAGGTTGCTTACTCAAATAATTAACTTTTCTATGTAATAAGCTACAAGTTATAATGAATAAAACGAGTGAAAATCAACTTATTAAGTTTATATTTTGTGAGAATTAAAACCCATATATATACTGTTATTATTTGTTTTAATTCATCAAAATTCATATAGAGAAGAACAGAAACAATATAAATAAAAAAATCTAAAATTTCCCTTCAAAAAAATACTATTCAAATTATCAAAGGAAAAAATACTATTCAATGAATATATATATGATAGAGGCGCAAATGATACTAATAATTAATCAAATTAATTAACCAAAAGAGAGTTCATCATTTCTGTTCAAAGGAGTTCTTGATCTCAACTATATATATATTTATGATCAAATTACCTCCTCCAAGATTAATCTCAGTACTCGATCTAGATCCACGTCTAGAACTAATTATATTTCCCCTCCCTTCCACAACAATTAATCACAATAATAATAATAATAATAATAACATAAAATTCATTTTACCAAAAAAAAAACAAAAAAAAACCTCTATTGAGCAGCCGAGGTATTAGTAGTAGCACTAGCCGCCGCCGTCGGAGCCGCAACACTACTACTACTAGAGCCGTCTCCTCCGTCGCCAGGTGGCGGCGGCGGAGGCAGAGGTGACGTGGCGGCGTTCCGCTTTCGCTTCTTCTTCTCATAGGGCACGCCACGCGCCTTGGCCTGGCCCTCACGCACCTCCCTAAGATAAATCCTCACGGCGCGTGCGGCGAACGGGTTCGTTTCGGGCCGGCCGCCGTTCTCCTCGTAGGCGGCGCGTAGCCGCCCGATGAGGGCGTCGAGGCTGCCCCACGCCTGCTTGAGCGGGCAGGCGCACGGCGCGGGCGGCGTGGGGTGGCCGAAGTACGGGCAGTTGCTGACGTGGACCTTGGTCTTCCCGAACTGGTCCAGGTACTTGAGGAACTCGATGACGTGGGCGCCGCTGCAGCGCGCCAGCGTCAGCGGCGGCTTGTGGTTGCGGAGGTATTGGAGGAACGTGTTCCAGTCGCGCCGCTTCTGGGACTCGTAGCGGCTCAGCGGCGGCGGCTGAGCCTGGGGAGCCGATGATGAGCCGGGCGCGCCGAGTGGTTGGGAGGGGGCCGGGTCTTCGGTGGGCGGGTCGGGCCCGCCGGGCCCGGGGGAGGAAGCCATTTTTTTTTGTTTTTTGGGTTTGAAGTGTTTTTTTTTTTTGAGTTTTTTGTTGGGAGGAATTTAAGGGTTTAGTAATGGAAGAGTGAGGGGGAAATTTTGCTTGATTTGGAAGAGGGAGGGATGGGGAAGAAAGGAAAGGATGGGAAAAATGAGGGAGGGGGTGATGGGACGTAAAAAGGGTCGAATCGATGAATGAGTGGGACAATTTTATTTGTTTTTGTTTTAAATGATTTTTTTTTTTGGGTTTAGAGGGTACGGGACTTGGTATATGTGTGTCTGGTTCTCGAACTGGAATCGCTGGTTTCACGGTTTCGGAACCAAGAAATTGGGGACGGAAAAGGCTAACCATCGGTTTTTCGGTATCGGTTTAGTTTTAGTTTTTTTTTCCCGGTTCTTGCCGATTTCGGTTCTGACTCTTTGAAGAAATGGTTTTTGAAAACCCAAAACCGTGGATGTGATTTTGGAATATAATGCACAAACGTAATTTGGTATGTTCTGACCTTTGTGAATCGGCGGTTCAGAAGGGATGAAACTGCTAGTTCTCTTATTCTAGGGAATGTGGAACCGGAATTGACCGATCTTCGGTTCCAGAACAATCGGTTTTTTCAGGTTTGGTTCATTTATAACCGAACCCACGTTAAAAAGGCAGTCGTACACGACTAAATGGGTCAACATAAAAGTCACCCTAAAAAGACAGAAGCGACTAAGGACATTACAAATTCTCTAAAAGAAGAGCAAAAAAGAAATCAAAATCAAGGTGAATAAAACACTAAAATAGTGTTGCATGCACACAAGTAAATCCATCATAGGATGTGCGAAATGGACAATTGATGTTCACTCCACCGAGATAAAGGATAGTTTTGGTAACCTATCTCATAATAATTAGAGGTATTTTTCGTAAATTTATATATTTCAATCACTCTATATTTAGAGTTATTTCCAACCAATTGTTAAATTAAACAAAAAAAACATTAATATGGAGAGTGGAGAATTATATTTTAGGTGTTGAATTGTTATTTAATTATCACGATTTTTTCAACTCTATTGATGGAGTTTTTTTTCTCAACTTCAGTAGAACTAGATCCATTAAAAAAGTATAAATTTATGTGATTTTTTCTACAATTACCCTATCTTTAAGGTTATTTCAAGCCAACAATTTTTACACACCAATTGAATGAGGTGTACTATTTTGTAGAGTTGAGTACGTGAAATGAGAAAGAGAGAATATATAAGAGAGAGATCACGTGGAGATGGCGCCTGAAGGGGGAAACACCGGCGGCCCCCTCCACCACCACCGTCTTCATCACTAACTAAATCACTATTTCATTCTCTCCTTTCCCTAATTATTCCACCTCTTCCCACTTGCTTTTTTTTAAATAATATCTCTTTTTATTTGTGAAAATTCATCTCATTTTTAACAAAGAAAATTTCCAAGCTAATGTGGTTTGGACATGTATTATACTCCGTTCGTCTAGGGTAGGGTGAGGAGCCCAGTCCAACGGTTGATCCTTAGGGGTTAGAACTCCGATATCACCGTTTCGACATCCACTGGCGATGAAGCTACAATATTAATTTCTCAAGAACTGTACACAATTCTCACCCATTCATGGGTGCTCTAGGCTAGTGGGAAGATATATATATAATAAATCTTACCGAATCAAAAAAAAATTACTCAATTCGTCTAGTGGAAGATATATATATACATATATTAGGTTATTTGGGAGTTTATCTAGGACGTGACAATGTGTATAGGAAAACTAAATTGTTACATGATTATTTCGAATAATGGGTAATATTATATTTTCACAAAAATTCATATTATTTTTGACTAAAAATTTCCAAGCTAATGTGGTTGGCTGGACGTCATGTATTTTACTTAGTTTATCTAGTGGGAGAAGGTGTAAGACTTCTTAGTTCTTACCTGTTTATCTAGGATCTGATAATGAGTGTGGAGAAACTGAATTAGGATGATCATTCTCATCAAGGGATAATACTATCTTTTTTTTTTTTTTATGAAAAGCCATCTTATTTTTGACAAAGAAAGTTTCCAAGCTAACTAGCTAAGGTAGTAGACATGTAATGTATTCATTTGGCTAGTGGGAGAAAGGGTTAGGCTTTTTACATGTTTATTTAGGATATGACAATATGTATGAAGAAACTGAATTGAGATAATCATTTTCCAATAATGGATAATATTATCTTCTTATAAAAATTTATCTTATTATTAATAAAAAAAGTTTTCAATGTCGGTCATTCTCCACCGACCAACGAATGCCGGTCGGTGGGGAATGATCGACAAATCATGATGTCATAATTTTATACGGTTCTCTTTCAGTTAAAAAAAATTAGGGTAAAATTTGCTTTGAAAGTAAAAATATTTTCATCCACCATTGTTTCGTACCTTATTTTAATTCACGACTTCCACGCACGGTTTTTCAATTTTCACAATCAATTAATATGCATACTGTACAGTAACTTGATCGTGAGCCAAATCTATATAAAGTAAATTTTGATTTGATCACCTATACTATATACTTATTATACTACCAATATAGTACACCTTTGCATTAATTGAGTATTAGGCGCAATTGATCACACGTTAAGTGGTAAAGTACTTAACTACCTACGTTAATAAAAGTAGTAGTTCTATTTCGATCCAAAAAAAAAAAAACTTAAGTCCTATTTACATTAATTAATAGGATTTGACAGTATTTGTACAAAGAAATTGAGATGCTTATATCCCATATAACATATTGCAATATGATTTTCATATGTTTTCAGAAAAAAAAAAATTCATAGTCGAAAAAATATTTTCTTAGATAGGTGCAATCATCGGCTTGCAGAGTCGAACCCATGATTTAAATTTTGGATAGGTTAATTTTTACCAAAACTTTCTAGGTGACCTAAATTATCGTAATTTAATTGATTTACTAATAAATTATTTACCTTAATTTTAACTATTTTTTTATTAAATACACCTTAATTTTTTAGAACAGTGATAATAAAATTACTTAAGCTAACTCATCTTTCTTAGATTTCATATAGATTTATTTAAAATTATTGCAGGTTATCATTCGAAAGGATACATTACTCTATGTTCGACTCTTTCTTGAAACTTTATCTAATCAAAAAATGATATTTTTTCATGATTAATAAATAAATTGTTTGAATGTATATTTGGATATAAACACATAAGTACGTATATTCTTTATTTGTTTTCAAATATGGTACCTCTATTATGCTTCATGAATAGGATGGCAATTGAAACAAAATTTAACAATCAGACAGTTTCAAAAGCCTCTAATAAATAATCTCCAACTCTTTGTCGATCATGTTGACAATTGACGTCATTTTACATCGTCTTTCAATTCATTTTTATTTATATTATTTACGTATATTCTATGAATTTAATTAACATATATGATTTTATACGGATTAGTAACAATACTAGTATACTTATATGCCACTTTGAAAGCACTTTAGTCATCATTATGGGCATGTAATTTCATGTTTACGTACTCATAACACAAATGAAATACATCACGTAATTACAATTGAAAGGACTCATTCCCACCAATTTATACCATGTTTGGATTACAAATTTAATGTATTAAATCATTAAATGAATTATTTAATGCATTAAATGAAACATACTTTAGAAGAAGTTCGATTCTTTCTTTGGTATATCGAGCTGGAGCTGGATTTAGAGCTGAATGAGTAAATAAAGACGAGGTTTGACCTAAATGAGTCTCAATTTTTTTTATATATACAGAAATAATTTGTTTGAGGGAGAAATGAAGGATATTTTTTTACCACATAAAATATTTTTGTTCTTGTGTTTAAAATTAAAGATATGAAAGTCACCCATTAAACTCTAGTTTGGGTAATTTAAGAACGAATTCCTCCTATATATATTCTGTATTTCTTATCGGAAGGCAACAGTGAAGAATTTTCCGCAATGGACGAAGGCCTAGCGGAGGAAAAACGCACTTCATGCAAAAAAAAAAACTCTCCAAACGGATCGTAATTTGTAAGACTTCTTTAATATATTTTTTAACTAATAATTACTCCATTCATTCATAAATAAATGTCGTTTTAGGATATGTATTAAAAATTAAGAAGCTAGATGATTTGACTTAAATACCAACCATCTTGTCGAGATTTTTCCTCTTATACTATATATTTATGTAATTTCTTTTTAATTAATGAGGATAATATCGAAAAAATATGATTAATTATGTCAAATGACAAGTATTTTTAAACAAAAAAATCAGGCTAAAACGACCTATATATTCGAACAGAAGGTGTACTATTTTAAATGGGAAAAATAGTTTCTAAATACTCCAAAAGACATGATATATTGAATTTGAATACAACGATGGACTTCAAACAGTTTCACAATAGTGAAACACAGTCACAACGCAAAGTGGTATTTGTACATTAAAGCAAAAGAGAGAGATTTGATTTGGAAGAGTCCATAAATTCCATAAGAAGGAAGTCTTGTGTTACTCCACATTTGTCCTACAAATGTATATTGTTGATTGACAGCAAAGGCCCTCTATAAATATTATATTTTTTGAAGAAGAAAAAATATAGTCTAAATATAAAGCTTTGGAGTATTGTCATTATTTATTTATTTAATATGTAATTGGATAGTGGTCTACTCCACGCCTCTTTCCTTTTAATTTAGACACAAAATCATGCAAAAAAGAATTTTATTATAGCTAATTAGGTCATAAATAATTATAGCTGATTTTGGGCGCGGGCCTAGTTGTGATGGTTGAGTTCGTAGTCATGCACGAAACTCCTAAAAATCTCTCATCTTTTTGTAGTAAATAATAGATATGGTTATTTTGCACTCCCCGAAAATTGATCTTGTGAAAATATGTGAGCCATAAATCATGAGTCATATAGTCGTATATATGTAAAATCAGTACATAAATGAGATGACATTTTATCCAAAAACTAATTGATAATAGAATAAATAATTCATAGACTTATATACTAGGCTATTATTAACTCTCAACTTTCATAAAAGAGTATTCTCAGCACTATTTACCCTACATGTTATTGACGCTAGTGTTCACTATCTAGTGCTTTAATTACCAGTTACCGTACGTGCTTGCTTAAGTTCCTTAATCGTTTATTTACTCTCCCTTGCTCGGTTTTTCCTTTTTTTTATTTATTGCTCTTATCATTTTATCTAACTACCGATTCTGTCGGCCTCTCGATTTACCACTAAGTTTCGATAAATTATTGGTGAACCATGTGCTTGCTTAAGTTTCTTAATCGTTTATCTACTCTCCCTTGCTCGGTTTCTCCTTTTCTTATTTATTGCTCTTATCATTTTATCTAACTATATCGATTCTGTCGGCCTCTTGATTTACCACATATTCCGATAAATTATTGGTGAACCATGGACTTAATTGGATCATATATATTCTCATTTCATGTCTATAGTTTTCTTTTGTTTCTCTCTCAATTGTGTTGTGTTTAAAGATTGGAATAAATAAAAAAGTATGATTTGACTCGACAAAAAAGAGATGGGTGGGTACATGAAGACCAGACTTCATTCAATTGGAAGAGGGGCCCCACCGTATTCCTCTAATTGTCCCCTGGCCTTCTGAGCCACCAGTAGTCACCCTGATTCCTCCTGTCCTCCTCACTCCGTACAATTCCAAACACATTAGGGTCTGTTTGTTTCTATACCTGAAATCGAATTGGAATAAAAAATCATGTTGAATTCGAAATGGCTCGTGTCTTAATTTGAATATGGATATGGAATGAAGTGTAATATGTTGGAATGAAAATCACTCATTCTTACATATATTGTGAAAGCAAATGCTAGAATCAGTTGTGGGCCTTTGGCGACTTCAAATCCGATTCCTGACACTAGCAATATGCAAAAAAGGCCCTACATTAACTAAAAAACTAGGATGCAATAATATATCATATTAACATGCTTATTAATCTAGTGCATTTGTCAATTTAACTTATCAACTCTTTTTTCATTTTTTTTTCTTTTTTGTGAATGATAACACATTGTACTTTTTTTCGTATGCATTGGAGGCACTTAAGTTATTATAACGGAGGAGGGAGAGTTCAAACTCGCAATCTAATAGTCACTGACGTCATCACTTGCCGTGAATGGTTATGATTGAATTTTTTTTAGCGAGAATTGGGCCTAATGTTCAATTTGCAATGGGAATTGGAGTAAAAAATATGGGCCAAAGGTCCATTTTTATGTGGACTAATGGCTTCTTACACATATACAAAGGGTGTAGCTAGTACTAAACAATGAAACGGTAGCTAATGCAAGGTAGATTGATTCTTGGTATGGTGAACCCGATCCATTTGTAAGTTGTAACAATACCACGAGCCAACCTTGTGACATTTTCACAAAAAAAGAATAGACGTAAAATTTGATGTGTAAGTAGATTCTTTGGCATCAGTCCTTGTCAGATTGAGGTAATCGTTATGCTTTCATCATGAACCGGATCTTATTTTAGTGTGGAGCTAATCTTAGGTGTTTAAGACCGAGTTATTGTTATAGATAAGTTCTTGGTCATGTGGTTCTTAACGGCTCCTTGAGACGAGGCCATTCCGATTAGTTTTTTCATCACACCTCTCCATGAGATCGAGAGTCATGTTGTTTTGATTCCTCTTGCTAATTTTTTCACCTATCAAGTTTATCGATTTCTTGGTTTCTCAATCTAACGAATTTGTTTGAAACAAAGAAAACATATTGATTCTTGAGGATTCCTAAATCCTTGGCCTTAGTCTTACTTCACACAGCAAAAATGGCAAATTCATTAGTAGTAAAGGGTTACGTAAGGCACCACACACATGACGCCTACGAAAAGGAACCCAGCAAAGCGTCCTTTACTCTAATTCTATCCCTCCAAACACTTCTATCGTAGACCATATCCACACTAAGTGGCAACAAACTAGTGAGATTCTGCCTAATCAAGTGTGAGAAGTGATATAAAATCATAGATACTCGTGACTATATATTAATAATTGCTTAATTTACTATAAAACATAATTATCATATCCTTCTAACATACGGAGTATATATTAATAATTGCTTAATTTACAATAAAACATAATTATTATATCCTTCTAACATGTTTAAGTTATGAATGCCTCCATCTTGACCCACCTCAATCCTACCCGAGCGGGAATCTATTTGGAGATGTTGATTGGGAATAAAATTCAAAAATAAAACTTGAAGTAGATGTTTTTTACTGAGGAAAGCAATGGCTCTGGTTGGGTCAGCCCAATAAATACAATGCGTAATGGGCCGATTGGGCCCAGTTTATAATTGGACTATCAATATCTTCTATGAAACTTGTCTTCTATTCTCTTCGACAATTCCGTGATGCATCACCAAAATCAACTTATTGCTTTATTAAAAAGCTGTTCTTGTGGACCTTTGATGGTAACGTGCATTGTGACTTTGGTCCCGAATTCAGTTTATGATTTAGCATGAACAAAGAAGCCAAGCAATCTGATACAGGTATAATTGCATCCACCAACAATGCAATAGTGTCAACTTTCTAGGCTTTGGCTTCAAGACAAGCATCTTTGTTCTATTTTCTCTAAGACACCAGATATCGAAAATCTGGCATCGTTATGCATATCAAGATACGAGTAAGACTGATATCAAGGTATGTCAAAATTACACCTCGACGATATCAAACTAATATTGATATACTCCATTTGAGTTTCATATCGATATCAAAATATTTAAAACACAAATATGGGAATGAATCGTATACAAAATCGATTACAAACGAGCCCGCGAAGTCTAGGAATGAAGTTGATGAACCAACTAAATGACACCAAGCCAATAGAAAAGGATAGGTTCTCTTTCACTATGGAGGACAGACCAAATCAAGACTTGCTTGCAAACAATACCTTAACTGTGTAATAAGGTAAAACAGTAGTAATTACTCTCTGATCATCACTCTAATCTTACACAAAGTAGAACAAGGCCAATTCATGTAGTGAACCAAACATTCCATACTAGAGAAAAATGCCAAAGCTATCATCATCATTAACATAGTAACACAAGACAAATCCCTAAGAGGCCAAAAAAACAAATTGTCTCTAGTGATTAAGCTACTAAATAAGATTTTCCCAGCCCCCTTTAACAAATCTAAAATTTCACTAAAAACCCTAAATCATGGGCTTGGGCTTTGGATCAAAACAATAACTCACCAAACAAACTCCCAAAAAAAAATGGAAAATTGAAAACCTGTTAGCATCGAATTGGCATTATTCCAATCTGACGGCGGAGAATCACCGAGGAGCCAGAGCCGTCGGATAGCAACTAGGGCACTTGATCAGACCGTCCTCACTGCACGCCGTACAAGACCTAAACCCCGCCTTATCGGAGAACACCTTGTGGCTGCCATTGCAATCTCCGCATAGAACGAATCTGTAACCCCCACACGCATCGCAAACCCTAGGCTTCGCCGCCGGAAGCTCCTCCACGAGCTTCTTCAACTCTCCGGTCTCGTACATCCGCCAAACCTCCTCGGCGCCGCCGATATACCGGCCGCCGACGAACACCTTCGGCAACGTCAACTTCTCCTTTCCGATCCCGAGGATCTCCCGGAGCTCCTCCAAGAAGCCGGGGTACATCGACACGTCACGCTCGTCGATGGCGATGCGGAATCCGTCGAGGATCGACTGGACTGAGCGGCAAGCGTCGAACGTCCGTCGGACGACGCGGAGGCTCGTGTAGTAGACGACAATCCGGTTCTCGGTTCCCGGTAGCGAAATGCGCGGCAACGATTCGATCTGCTTGGCGGAGTCATTGGATTCGGCTAGGGTTTGCGATTCAGGCCGAGACGGCCAATTGCGGAGGAGCGAGGTAGCGAGGCGGACGCGGTGGAAGATGTTCTTGGCGGCGAGTTGGCGGTGGCGGCTGAGGACTTGGACTCGGTTCTGCGAATCGGAGTTGGAGTTCTCGTCGGCGGAGCAGAGGAGAGCGACGTCTTTGAAGGAGGAGCAGCTGAAGCTCGGATTCGGTGAGGCGCTGTGTATCCTCGGCGATGGTCTCCCCCACGGCGGCCACATCAATCCCCCGCCGCCACGCGCGCCTTCCGCTGTTGGATCGATCGATCAATCAATCAATGAATTCGAGTAACAGATTCGGTTTTCGATTTTCGAAACCCTAGCAATCGAATTCGGATTTCGAATTGGGGAAAATGAAGAGAGAAGAAGAAGAAGAATGCGTGGAGGGAAGGGGGCTGAAAAAGCGGCAAAATAAGGCTGGGTTTGGCGGTGTGAATTTGGGTTTTTTATAATTATTTTTGGAGGAGAAAGAAAAAAGTAAAATATAATTTGTAGTTATATTATTGGTTTAATGTGGTAATTAAGGTGATTTAATGGTGGGAGACAAAGGGGGTTTTAATCATTATTGGTGATTAGTATAGAAGACCATGTTTTGTTAGGCTTTCTTGATTGATTGAATTTGACTGATCATGTGATTAAATTAATTAGTTCATGTGATCTTGATTGGGTGGATATAAGAGGGATGGTAGGACTAAGAGGCATGTATATTTTAATTTCTCTCAAATTCACTGGCTTTTGATTTAATTGGCCATGGTATGGTTCTCTAAAACAAAATGGTATTATGTTCACCGGCTTGACATTTCTTAGGATTTTCTTCGTACTTTTTTGGTAAAGGAGGTGCGACACTTTTTAGTAATTTTATTAAATTAAAAAAAAAATTAAGTAGTCATCAAATAAGAGATTCGACACTTTTTAGTAATTTTATTAAATTAAATAAAAAACTAAATAGTCATCAAATAGAAGATAGTTCAGTTCTCAACATCATCATAAAGTAATAACGAAATTCCTCAGAAGGGGCAGAGAATAAGTGAAAGACTAACAGGAAACTAAAAGCAAAAGACGTAATGAATTTGCATCACGGTTAGCCTCGCGACAAGTGTGATGAATTCAGACTTGCTAGTTCCTTCTCGGAAAGCCTTGACAACATATTTTGAAGTTCTTATCGAAAAGATCGATAACCAATTTAGAGTTCGCTTCAATCTCGACGTATCTAAACCCTCTTAACCATGCGAGCTTTAAACCTTGCAAGATGCGCCATATTCCGCCATCGGAGATATATTATGGGGCATAGTACTAACCTTTCGACAATACAACACCCGTATTAATTATTTACTAACTCATATTTACCTACTACTAACCCTACTCTCGGTTCTTCAAAGTATTTATTTATTTATCTATATTCGATTCTAACTCTATATTCTCACTTCTTTCTCAATTCTCGTATCAATTTGTCTGGTTATCGACTGGTGTCTCATAAATGTAATTATTTCCCAATAAAAAAAGCTATTTTGCTTTAGAATATTGTTTTTTGAAGAAAAAAAGGCTTTTGGCTTTAGATTATAAAATGCCATAGAATATAAATTATGGTCACATTATGAAATGGGACAGTCTCAAACTCTTAAATTAGAACAATTTTTTCGGCTCATTTAGTAATCAAAGCAATTAATCTTATCTTAAAAGAATTTCGAATCTATATTCTCTACATGCCAAAGTTTGTATTTCAATTTATAAAGTTATCATACAAAAATAAAAATTCATCAACTGTTTTATTTTTAAAACATTCGCAGCAAAAAGTGGAGTTTGGGTGCACACTGAAAAGCTTCACGTGCACCACCTTCTCATTGCGGGGAATTCACGTGATCTTCGTCTTCTGTCTCCACCACACTTTTTTTTTATCCCACACTAATGGAAAAGATTTTCTTGACCCAAAAAATAAATAAAATAGAGGATCCAACGGTGGAAAACTCATGCTAGCAATCGTGGCTCATTCGGTGGCCGTCGATTCAACATTTCTTCATTTTGGAGCATGAATTGATGGGGAAGTAAAGTCATTGATATATGGGAAAGTTAATTGTCTTTATCATTATATAGTATGAAAATGATGGTTTTGTTTATTATACTTGCACATCATTATTTTATTTTGTTGTTGCAGAGTAATATTAGCACTATTTTACAATATAATTGTTTTTTTAATCCCTAACTAACTAACAACTAATAAACCGAGTATGAAAAGTACACTTTTTTAAGAAATTAGGGACAGGTTTATCACCAAATTTGACTGATAATAATTCTTAGGAATGATGAACAAGGTTAGGTTGACCGTTTGTGAGGTGCTATTATTTAGTGTCTTACTCATCTCTGAGTGTAAACTCAGTGTTGGTTTTTTAATTTGGTTGTTTGTACTTTTCACTGGCTTTTTTATTTCGCTCTTTTAGTTTGTGCGGGCGATATTATTTAGTGTCATATCCACTCCGAGCCTAAACTTAGCATTGGTCTTTCAATTTGGTTGCCTGTATTTCTCACACTTTTACCTTGTTCTTTTAGTTTGTATTTTTACTAGCCGGCTTGTCGTCTCGTACAACCTCTCGTTTTACCAAACTTGTCTCTTTTACCTTGTTTTAATAGTTTGTATCTCTACTAGCTGGTATCGACTTGTCGTCACGTACATCCTCTCGTTTTATCAGACTTGTCTTGGTTATCGAATTTTTACCTTCTTCAAAAAAAGGAACAGGAAAGGTCTCTCTTACTCTTTCTTAAGCCATCTGACCCATTTTGCTTCTTTGATTTAATTTGGAAAGCCCATCACAAAAACAAGAACTCTTCTACAAAGCTTCTAGATCACAATTCCTTCCATAATCATGGCTTGAACACTTGACAGATACATGAAATCTCAACAGATGAAAACCTGTGTCTTACATATCTCTTAAAACTTACATGCCCATGGCACCCAGGATAAACAAAACATATACATTACTCTTATAAGCTATACATAAATCTAGAGCTATATATTTATACTATATACATAAATTTCTCACAGCATTTTCACAATCCATAGCTTATACTTCTTCACATACATATACACCAAACACGGCCCGACCAACTCAGCATCCGAGAGTCGCTTACACAGCGCGAGATAAACCTTCAAGCTTTCCGATTCATGGAGCTTTCTCCTAAGCCCTTGAAGCACAGCCACACGATCCAGATAATCGGGTTTTAGACCCAGATCGAGCATCCTAGTCAGCACATCAGCAGCAGAAACATAACTCTCACCTTTAACATAGCCTCTAAGCAACCAAGACAAAGTTTTCTTCTTACATGTAGAGCTTGTAGCCTCTAATGTAGTAAGAAGCCTTGAAATGGCTCTATTCTCCTTTTGTGAAGCACAGATGGCTAAAACAATGTCATAGAAATACCGGTCAACGACTTTCCCCATTAATTTCATTTCCCATAGTTGCTGCTCAGCCTCAACTCCACGCCCAGCACAGACGTACATTGCAAGGAGCTTTTCATGAACTAAGCCATAGATTGAAGTGTTACCTTCTTGGATTGCCCATCTTGAGAGTTCTATTCCTTGAGCTAGGAGGTTTGATTGGTAGTTTTCAATGAGGCGAGTGTTTTCTGGATTCAGGTTGGCAATAAGACCAGATCTGGCAAACGTTTTGAGCTTACGCAGCGCTTTGGCGAATTCGTTGAATTCTTTTACCACGGCTGTCATGGCGATTAGGTAGCTGTATACCTCGGGCTTTAACCCGGATTCTTTTAGGTGGATTACTAGCTTCACAGCACCTCCATAGTTTCCGTCCTCCTGGAATGGAGTTACATGAAACTCTTTTAAAGACCACAATGAAATCAAGAAAGCTAACAGAGCAAAGAACAAATTAAGCAGCATGTAATGAATAAAAACCTAGCCACATTCCCACATGAGCCCAACACATGCAGTATGACTGTATGAGAAATTTAATAAAGTGTCAAAGACAATAACATGTTGAGGTCTAAAGACCCATCATCTCATACTTCACATAAACATAAAAATTAATTTCTTTAAATCTCCTAGCAATGTGAATTGTAGAGTTCAAAAGTAATTTCTTTAAAGTTAACAATTTTCCAAATACAGTAACATGTGGAGATCTAAATACCCATAATCTCATACTTCACATAAACTTAAAAAGTAATTTTTTAAAATCTCCCAGCTATGTGAATTGTAGAGTTCAAAAGTAATTTCTATAAAGCTAACAAATTTTCAACTACAATAACATGCCGAGGTCTAAATACCCATCATCTCATGTTTCCCTCCTCCTGAAATGGTGTTATTTGGAAACTTTTATAAAGGCTAGTGAAGACATCAAAGCTAAGATGAAGTAAACAAAGCAATCAACAAATTGGTTGTGTAGAATGAAAACCAGCCACATGCCCACACAATAGGAGAGAGTTAACAAATTGTCAAATACAACGATACCCGTCATCTCATTCCTTAAATGAACTCAATCATAAATTCTCTTTAAATTTCCGAGCTATGTGAATTGTAGAGTTCAAAAGCATAACAAATTAACAAGCAAGTTTTTTTTTTTTTTTTATGGATACACATCTAAGCATTGCAACAGCAAGTAAACAGATATGATTTACAGCATAATACATCATCTCCATGAGTAATTCATAGTCCAATTGGCTTACCACATCCTGTAAATAGTATGATCAAAGCAAATCAGCAGTCCATAAGAATTATTGAAATCAAATGGTGAACTCATTTGACAATCCAATATAACTTGACACCTAAATCCCTCTTGATATATCATTTCAGTCAATCACATATGAAACACAACATAATTTTGTATAAAAGGCAAACAAAGCAAGCTTACCATCATCTTCCAAGCTAGATACCCAACAGGTCCTCCTCTACTACCATCATCCTCCAAACACGAAATCTCCCTCCTCAAAACCTCCTCCACAAACACAACAGCTTGATCCTTCTTCCCCATCTCCCAATACACAGAAATCACCTTCTCAATCATACTGAAGCTAGGCTTCAGCCCAACACAATCCATATCCACCAAAAGGTCAACCACCTCTCCAACAACCCTCTCACTTTCAATCAGCTTCTTCACCCAACCACACATTATCGAAACCATGAGCTCCATGGTCTCCTTATCCACCTTATTCTCCTTCTTCAGCCACTCAAAAACCTCCAAAGCGCACCACGAATCCCTCCCTTCCTGAGAAAAATACACCAGCACAAGCTGCAACTCTTTCGCCGATAGCCGCTCGTTCATCTCCTCCAAAACATCGGACGGCTCTCGAGCCATCCTCTCCAGCTCCTCTATCGTTTCGAAGAACACGTCGCTCATCTCATCCTCATCAAAACTCGTCACAAATCGGTCCTGCTGAACCGATTGAAAAATCCTGAAATCCTTGCCTTTACACCGAATTGGTACAATAAACTTCAAATTCTGGTTCCCAATTAGCGCAACTGTAACCCTAGGGCAGGATTCCCCCAACTTTCGTCGGTGGGAAGAAACCCCCAACTTACCGAATGAAGTAATCCCAGAAGAACCGGCCGCCGCCATGGCTGAGCTTTGCGACGAAAATTGATGAAGGGTTTTACTTCTTGATTAGCTTCTAGACAACGCAAACGAAAGGGGAGAATCAATTGCGTAGGGTTTCGGATAGGAATTTGGATTTAAACCTAAAAACACGAAATCTAATACTCTGAATTTGAGGGAATTGGAGAGAAATTGGGATAGGGCTAAAAAATCATGGTCCAGAGACTAATCTAGAAACTAGGATCGGTGTAAATCGAAGCTGAATTTGAAGATTTCGAAGAAGATATTGCAGAGAAGGGTTTGAGTTAGTGAATGGTGGCGGGAGGAGAAAGACAAAATAAACCGAATGGAAGGATGAGAGAATTAATTAAATTAAATTGATTTTTTTTGATAATTTTGGTTTTTAGATTTATTTATTGAGTTGTATATTTTTTGGTGGTTTGAACGTACGTGGACGAATTATTTTTATATGTATTCGAATGTGACAAGCTAACTTATGAGTAGACTTGTTTGCAAAATAAACATTGAAAATTTGAGTAGACGAATTTTATATTGATGAATGAAATATGTGGTGTAAATATTCTTATTTATTAATAGTTTTATGAGCAACTTATTTGTGAAATTACTTGTAGATTTTTTTTGGTTAGGTGGTGGGAAATTCTTGAAGATCAAGAAGCAAAAACAACATGCAAATAAATAGTGCAACCAAATTTGTAGTATGTAATACTAGCATACTACCAATTTTGAGCACAATATTATTGAAACTTGGCGCACGATTTTTAGCATTAAATAAATTAAAACGAGAGTCACGGATAGAGTGTTGCTGTGATAATCGATACGATAAAATTGTCGTATCAAACAAATAAACAAGTCAGAAAACAACAATGTCAATTTGAAAATGGAATCAAAACAAGATATGTTTACCTTAAATTATAAATTATATATGTGATATAAGTAACAGATAACTTCTTAAGATCACTTGACTTGTTGGAGTGGAGACTTGGAGTTCGTAATAGTGAAGACATTGTATTGAGAAATTGACATATGAGATAAGATGTACCTAAAATTAAAAGCTTACTTTTGATTGATAGTTGTAAGTTTTTATTAGGTGATTGAATATTTGAATGTTAAATGTAGCGATATCGACACCCGTCTTTTAACGCATTTTAGCGCTTTTACATGTGAATAGTTGTTCATCGGTTTTTCTATAATTTTTTTCAAAAAAATAATAACTTCAAAAACTAAATACTAAATATTAAAAAAGCCATGATAAACTCTATAAAAGAAATTAAAAACCATCTAGTCCAATCATTCTATTTGAACATTCTTATTATTTGGTACATTAGTATTTATTTTTTTGGAAACTCGTGTAGATTATGCAATTGATAACAAGTTCACACAAGCATTTAAGATTGAAGTCTTATAGAGGGAAAATGAACACAATTGAAGTCTTATAGAGGGAAAATGAACACAATTCAGCTGATCAACACGTTTTGTTCTATAAATATGCACACTCATAGGCGTAGCCGGCCCACCTAAGCATTTAAAATTGTCTTCTTATTCATAATACAATAGTACATGGTTTATAAATATGCACGTATAATTGTTGATAGTTTTATACATGGAAAAATTAGGAATAAATTATCTAATATATAATTTAATGTTACAATATTTTATTTGTAGCCATATAATTTTAGGTTGGAATTATATAGAATTTACATGCTAGATTAATTATTCGCAATATATACTCTCAGCTTATTAATATATTGAACTTTAGCATGATATCATAGCAATTTTAGTGTGAGTTCGTATCCTGTAGTTTTCAGATCAGTAATCAAACGCTCCCTTTAATTCAACATGAAAACTAAATTTTTGAACATGAAGATGGATAAACGTTTTTTTAGATCTTTCGAAAACATTCCCTCAAACTTGTTCGAAGTAAGAATGTGTACATTTGGATTCCCAAATCCTGTTCTAGTGGGATATACTGGAACATAAATGTGTACATTCACGGTGTCCTTGTACAAGATTTCTATCGCATGAATTGCGCATGCAAAGCTCACGAATCAAGTCAACCGGCTTGCGCCGACAAGCTCGACCCAATAACGACCCAATAAAATTAAAGGAGAAATCATGAGACTTTGTTTTTCACCCAAGTAAAGGAGTTGAGACAAGGATCGAACCTTGGACTTTCTAACACCCTCATACGTCATACCACTAGACCTAAGTTGTTGAAATAATAATCAAAGAGAAGTACTACCTTTGTAATAATTTATTCTACATGATTGGAGCTACCCATGAAAGATCGAGCTATTCCGATTATACATTTTGTACTTGTTGGTTCATTTTCAAAGCCGAAGCCTCTCCCATGTTTTTCAGGAAGTCAACTCTTTGATAGACTTTATTGCTAGATCGATTGTTCCTACGGGGTTTCTTCTTTTTCGATTGCAACCTACTCATGACTTTAAAGTCTCATTCACAAGGATGCTCTAAGATGACACCCTCTGTTAAAGTGGCCCTCTAAATCCATTCCTTATAAAAAAAGTATCATATTTTTCGTTGACACGTTTTTTAAAACTTTTTCTAGATTTTGTATACGAAAACGATCTAATGCACTCCAGTTCACCGAAAGAGACAAACGGTCGCATTTGCAATGCATCATCTCTCGACAGCTAATTTGTTATTAAATTCGTTCGACGCGTAATGTTGGAGCCTGCATGGAAGCTGCTGGGCTTGCTTGATAGCTTGGTTTGGCCAAATGGTCCATCATTTTATGCGATCAAAATCCGACGGCGCAGGATGGACGTGCCCATGCTTCTTGGCCTGCGCTCTTCCGCACCAGATATCGTGTTCGCGGGAGCCCCGGACGATGGTCGTCAACGTCAAACACATTAAAAACAAAAAACAATATACGGCACCATAATGGCATAATGTATATAATTTTTTTGCAAAGAATAATTTAAATGTTACGCAAAAACATTCATGGGATTTTGTACGTGTTGTGTAACACAAGTAAAGGTCGGAATAGGCTACACACAAGTCATTTGGTTTACAACTAAGGGTTATTATTTTTATTTTTTTTGTTCTTGCCTTTTTGGCTCACCCGTTTCGATCTGTTAGACACTATTCTACATTCGGACCGGGTACTTCGTGGCCCCATTTTGGGAGACCACCCCAATATTAGTTTCTCCATATATACCGTTAGTGGGATTCGAACTTCGAATCTCCTGAACAACACTTAAGGAGTCTAACACCATTTTATACTAGACCAATTGAGTATTGGTACTAAGGGTTATTTTTTTTACCCGTGTTCGCTTAGTCATGAGCTCGGTTACGTGAAACAAACCGGAAAAAAACAGTGGTTTTGAAATTAGGATCGAAACTAAATCGGAACTAGTGGAATCGAAACCAGTGGAATCGGCCTCGATTCCACATTCTTTGGAACTGGCGGGTACCATTAAAAATCGAAATCGAACTAAAATCGAAAACGGAATTAAGAAATGAGACGTTAACTGGTCCATGTTCCAGAATCGTGGAGCTGCCGGTTTTGAAACCGAACCATGATTATATTTATCTAGTATCTTTGATATCAATTACAAAACGAGCCCTTAGCACCAAATACCCCCTAACTGGAAAAAAGATTGTTTCGAAATTGGGACCGAAACTAAACCGGAACCAGTGGAATTGGGGGTCGCGTCGGCCGGCCCCGATTCCATGTTCTTTGGAACTGGCTGGTACCAGTAAAAACCGAAATCGAACTAAAACCGGGAACCGAATTAAGAAATGAGAGGTTAACTGGTCCCTGTTCCAGAATCGTGGAGCTGCGGATTTCGAAACCGGAAACCATGACTATGTTCGATGCTCTTTGTTTCGAAACCGAAACCATATCTAATATCTTTGATATCAATTACAAAACAAGCACCTAGCACCCAACACCCACTAAACTTATCCATCTATTCATCAAGAAAAGTTACAGTGCCAAACAGTGTTACAACAGATCGGGCCTGCCGTATTAACTTTAAACTTACTCCCACTGAATACTCATCAGTCAACCCTGCAAATAAAGTAATGCATTATCGCCATATAATCAATGCCGTATTCGATCCAAGTAAAAGCTAATACATCACTCAACCAAAAAAAAAACCGAAAACTGCAATATTACAAAATTATTAAATCTAATTAAAAATAACAGAAAAAGCAACCAAATTTAATTAATTTAATTCAATTTAATAAATAAATTGAATACGAGTATGAAGAAAAAACAAAGTTCCCCCTGTTTTCCTCTCGTATTTCCCTCTCCTCTCTCCCGACCTCTGGGCAGAAACCACGAATCGACGAACGCGCCTTCAAATCGGAGCTTCTCTCTTCTTCTCTGATCTTGTTCGGCGTTTCTATCGTGCTCAATCTTCTGTTTGTAGCTGATCTTGAAGTGGAAGAGGACGCTGGCGAGGTAAATTGCTCACGGAATGGGTTGTTTTCGGCGCTCTGGAGGTTCGAGTAAGAAGAAGCGATCGCAGACTTCCGATAGCAATTTCAAGAAGGAATCGGAGGATCGAAAGCAATCCGTCCATGGTAATCTTTTCATCGCGTAATTTTTTTGTTCAATTTCGGAATTCCATCCGTTCATAAGGCTGAATTTTAAACCGTTCTTCGTCTTCGATTCTTTAGGTTTTGTGCTTTTGATGGATTGAACAGTTCTTTTCGTCTTTGATTCTTGCATTTTGTTGACCTAGGCGTTCTGCTTGTCGTCGATTCTGTTGATTGTTTGCCGATTTTTGTTTCTAGCTTCCTTTATCAAGCTACATGTACGAGTTTTATCTCTGAGTTCTTTTCTCCGATCGCGTTTTCTTAGAAGAATTCTCTGGAGCATGATGTTGATTGTGCGTTGTTCAATCAAATTTGTCATGATTCTGCCAATAGGATCCCAATTACACGAAATGTGGATTTTGAAAATTTACATCCGCTATTCACTGTAAATGCTTGTGTGTTTTACATGCCAGATGCTAATTCAATTTGGTAGCGTTATTGTAGATACATCAAATGCGAACAAACAATTGGATGCAAAGGAGGAGGTAATAACCATAAGGGAGGACAATAAGACAGAAAATCCATCATCAGAGCTGAGTGTGAGAAATTCGAGTCCACAAGGCGAGAGCAGTGCTCAACACGAGGCGCATACGTTTACATTTCAAGAAATGGTGGAAGCAACCGATAATTTTAGGCCTGACTCTTTCTTGGGCCAGGGAGGTTTTGGCAAGGTCTACAAAGGAATACTGAAAAAGACCAATCAGGTTTGGTGAAATGCTATTTGGTTTTTCTCCCAGAAAATGTACAAATCTGGTGGAGCCATTTATATTTTTTTGATACTTTTGTTAGATTAGTATGTTCTTGTCTTTTGTGTGGGCCTTTTGATTATGGCTTCTTACTTGACTCGTTCTTTGCTTACAATTCAGGTTGTTGCTATCAAGCAGCTTGATCCCAATGGATTGCAGGGTATTAGGGAGTTTGTTGTTGAAGTTTTGACACTCAGTTTAGCTGACCATCCAAACCTTGTAAAATTGATTGGTTATTGTGCTGAAGGTGAACAAAGACTCTTGGTCTATGAGTTCATGCCATTAGGCTCTTTGGAGAGTCAATTGCTTGGTATGCCTTACTCAATTGCTGTTCTTTGGTTATCAATTTAGCATAATTTCGTCCAACTCTTAACTGGAGATTTTAATGTTCGCCTTAGATATGAAGCCTGGTCAACAACCACTGGACTGGAATACAAGAATGAAAATAGCTGCAGGAGCAGCAATGGGCTTAGAGTATTTGCATGACAAGATGAAGCCGCCTGTAATATACCGTGATCTGAAGTGTTCGAACATTTTACTGGGTGAGGATTATCATCCAAAGCTGTCTGATTTTGGTTTGGCCAAAGTGGGTCCTCAAGGCGACAACACTCATGTCTCGACTAGGGTGATGGGCACTTATGGATATTGTGCACCGGATTATGCAATGACCGGTCAGCTGACATTCAAATCAGATATTTACAGTTTTGGTGTGTTTCTGTTGGAGCTCATAACTGGAAGAAAGGCTATTGATAGTTCAAGACCTCACAAGGAGCAAAATCTGGTTGCTTGGGTAATATGCCTTTACTTTTCTATCATTCTCTTATTTACTGAATCTTTATCCTTGGTAAATTTCTCTCACCATGAAGATTTATGATACAAACCCAGATCATCTACATCTATTTGTTTATTTTTTTCATCAACCCACTTCCTAGGTGGCAATTTCCCACATTACCCACTTTCTCAATTATGTTTTCCATGGTCTGATCTATATTTATTTAATTTTAGTTGTTAATTGATTAGACTTGATTATTGAAACTAATGACAACATGTGATGATCCTCAAAATTTGGCCATATATAGTGAGAGTGGATGCTTGCTTTCAGATTTTCCAATCCCTCTGGATTTTGTGTGCTGAGGAAACAAATGCATTTGTTTAAATGACATGAGTTCTAATTTTCAGGCAAGGCCACTCTTCAGAGACAGGAAGAAATTCTCACAAATGGCTGACCCGGGTTTGAATGGCGAGTACCCAACAAGGGGCTTATACCAAGCGCTCGCCATTGCAGCCATGTGTGTTCAAGAGCAGCCAAACTTGAGGCCACTTGTTGCTGACGTCGTAACCGCCCTAAATTACCTTGCAGCACACAAGTATGATCCTCAAAACCCCAACTCCTATGGAAGTAAAAGACACTCATCAATCCCTATTGTCAAGAATGATGATGATGAAGATGATGGGAGCGAAGCTTCAGAACGTAGCGCGGGAGATAATAGGCTCGAAAGCTAGACGACGAATCCCAAGCTAAGCATTCTTTTTTCTTTTTTTTGATATTGTTCATATATTGAAGTGTGGGCTATTTTGTATGTAATGTGTCCACATGTGTCTAGGATATACTAGGTCTATACAGGTTATATATAGCAAACAGAATTCATGATCAGAAGAAATGATACAATCTCTCGTCTCTACTATATGTCCAATGAATCAATCATGCCTTACATGGTTGAGATTTTTGTGAGCTATTTTTCCCTTGTCTATGTCCCTTATTATAGATCAAATGAACACCTAGGATTTTTGTTACCCTTGATCTAGTTCATGATGCACATCATGAATCGGCTCGAGGGCGATCGAATGCTGACCCCTCATTGCTAGTCAGAACGATCTTGGAGTCGTGCCTTTTTCCAATAGCTGTGTTAATTAGACCACACTTATGGGCTCATTAACAGTGCAAACATTACTAGTAGTAATATATCTTTCTACGAAGTTACAAATTAAAACCGGTTGTTAGAAAATGTAATTTGATAAAAATCAACGAACTTTGGATACAAAAAGAATCAATAACATGCCGTTTTTGATCGCTTTCGAATTAATGTCGACTCTAATCTGAAATTCCAATCCTAATTATACATAAGAACATGATTATCCACTAGCTAGTTGGATCGTTTATGTAACAGAAGATCCCGTCTATACTACCCAGGCAAATAGGGCACTTGCCCCCGGTCTCGGACCAAACGCCAATGCAAAGCTCGTGAAACCGGTGGCCACAATGCTTCAAAACGACGCCGTCATCTTGATCGCTCTCGAACTCTTCCATACAAATCGCGCACTCGGTGCACCTTCTTGCCATCTCTTGAATCCTCCTCCTCGTCTCTTGATCGCTGAGTTCTTGTGCTTGGATAATGTCAACTACTACGTCGATGTCCATACTCGCGAAATCTTCTTCTTCATCGCTTTGTTGTTGTGGTTGGGTAATGTCAACTACTACGTCGATGTCCATACTCACGAAATCTTCTTCTTCTTCCTCTTCCGCTTCTTGATTCGGGGGAGATAGCCCGGATTCGATGTCCGGTGTAGAAACCTCGGACTCGGATTCTTCGAAGAAGGTTGATCTTATTATCAAGAGCAACAGCCCCGGGACATTAAGAAGAAAAAGAGATTTGAATTTGGCCTCTGTGGCGGGATCCGAATCAATTATTAGAAATCTTACATAGTACCAAAAAAGCATCGGGGTACTCGTAACAAGCATTAGGGCAGCCAAGGAGGAGATGAATTCGTAGTACAATTTCCAATTCATGGTTTATAGCTACCTGCGAAAGATTGCAAGTAGTTAATTATGTATGACTTTTGGTGATGATCGATTGATCATTGATCACTATATATATAGCCTAGGAAATATAATTAATTTGATTAATTCTGGAATAAATTTATTTCCTTATATTCGTACAAGTATATATTCTGAAATTTTTTAGGTGGATTTGTTTCCATATTCGTAAGATGTATTATTTTAGGCATATACTGCTTTAAATTATTAGAAATTATATCAAAAGTTTAAACTTACCATATGTAGTGGTTACCTAGTGTTTACGTACATGTTACTTATATACTTTCACTTTTACAATGAATAAATAATTAACAACGGTTTTGATTAATAAATTTTTTAGTATACTTTTTTTTCTATACATGTAAATGTAAGTATGTTTTTTGATATAAATAATGTCCATATTTGATTGAATTCTTTTGATTATCAATTTAATGAAGATTTATTAAAATTATATAAAGTAATTAGAAAAGAGTATATTTTGGGAAGATATTCACGAGTGAAAATAAAAGAACATTATTTAAATTTTAGATTTGGTGTTTTGTTTGTTGAAAAAAAAGATATTTTTAATACTAAATAGACTTACAATTTGTTAGAAGATAAATAGCAAAATCCAAGAGAAAATGATGTAAATTTTTCTAAAATTCAATTTAGGTATGTTTTATCAAAACTAGTTTTACCTGTCGTACCATGTACGACTACGATTCGATATTTTATAAATATTATAAATAAGATATTAATAAGTAAATAAAAATATAATATAAACTTTAATGTAAGTAATTTATTGTTCGAAGAATGTTTATATAAATTTTTAATCAAATATTATATTCTTCTTATTTTATTACTTTTCATGTACGTAAATTTAGAGTTTATCAAATATTTCAATATCTATTAAATATTTTATTATCCATTTTTATTAATTTTAAAAATTTTAACTATGTATTTATTGATTTTTTATAAAAGAAAATCACTATATTTTTATCCATGAATTCGTCAAAAGATATATGATAAAATATTTATATTTATTTTTAAATATTTTATCTTTAATTTTAAATACTTGTATAAGAAAGCTTTCAAAAAATATTGTTATAATAAATAGATATTTTTTTGATGTTAGAGACAAATTTAAATAGTTAAAAAGAATTTAATAGAAAGAAGTTATTATAATAGAAATAAAAATTAAATTTTTAAATATAAGGTGGGGATAGAATCATTCTGGTGACTCGAAAAGGTACAACTTTAATATATAGTTATAGACATTACCTATTTTTTATTTATAAACATTATAAATATTTATGATCAATTTTTTTATTATAAAAGAAAAAATATACCTATAAATAATTCCATAAAAGATATCATGCTAAAAGGTAAAAGATATTTATACTTATTTAAAAATATTTTAAATCTGTTATCTTTAATTTAAAATATTTGTATAAGGAAGTTTTCAAAAGATATTGTTATACTAAATAGATATTTGTTTGATGTTAAAGATAGATTTAAATAGTTAAAGAAGAATATAATAGGATAAAGTTAAAATATTAGAAATAAAAATTAATTTTGTAAATATGAGGTGGGGCCAGAATCTTTCTGGTGGTTCGAAAAGACACAGCTTTAATATATAGTTATAGATATTGTAAAATTTTACTTTTTTTTATCAAAATTTAATTTAAGAACAATCTTATATTTATAATTCTACGAAAAATAAACCTTTATCAAAATAACATCCGTACAAATAAAGTAAAAGAAAAATATCTTTCTTTCTTTTTTTTTGATAGAAAAGCAAAATATCTAAGCAAGCTGAATACGCCCTTTATAAAGCCCAATTCAATTGCGAAACCAAAAAATATTTGAATTTCCTTCTTTCCCTCTCTCCCCTACTCCTTCTTCCACTAACCGCTGGGAGGATTGTCGGGAGGACCGCCGGAAGGAGGTGGACATATGAACTCTATAGCTTTTTTGAAAAGGAACACTATTGCTTTTCAGAATAGTGTCCTTGCAGCATCACGGACCTCCGCACAAACTAAGGTAAGGAAGATCGCTAGTAATACGTAAGCGGTGACTATGATTCTGGCATGTTGGTTGAGATTTCCTTGATATTCTCTCTGTATATGAGTATATGACACTTGAGCAAGAGAAGAAACAATTTGTCGATGCAGTGTTTATAGGCTGAAGTTGGCGCAGCTGCAGAATCATAAGACAACTTATTAAATAAACATTGGTTTCCAACATCCCCACAAAACAATAATTAAAGTACCTTGGCAAGGCTAACAAAAAAAACCCTTTGTTACTAACATGAGATGATAAGAATAACTACTTGGAATACAAGTGTCTTTTGGGTATGATCCCGACTTACCAGCTATACTAATTGAGTAATTAGGTATTTATATTTGATTTGGCATCAATGATTCTCATCCAGTTAGACATTTTCAATAAATACATTAAAGAAGGCCAATGTTGATTCCATCGGATGAAGAAGCTCAAGGGCATCGCCTAACAGCCGGAGGAGGTCCGACCTCAAGAATCCGGATGTGCTCAAAATTGTATAGTTTTGAAGCAATTTTAACTCTAGAGAGTGTTGTTGATTTCTCAAGAAGAGGAGAGCTCGCAGAGCGCCAGGTGACTGCTCAGAGATCCTAATTCCATATTCTACTTTCTCTATTTCTTATGGTTAATATAGTTTCTAAAATTCTGTTATAAGTATCTCTCAACTTCCTATTTCATTGCTTCACAGGTTGATTATGCCATTAGACCGAGAGGAATGAGGGTGGTTCTATTGATTTTGATTCTCATGGGTGTTGCCGCCCCGATTTCAGCAGCCGCGCACCCCGGATTCAACAACCTATAAAAACTGTACGCAAGATTTAATTCTTCCGAAACTAAAATGCTATATTGAGAGAGAGAGAGAGAGAGAGTACGACGCACATGTATGTCAACGACCAGGGCGATATCATGGTGACAACTTACATCGTAATCGGGATGTTCCTTACATTCCCTTGTCTACATCCTACATATTTAAAAACCCATTCTTATCTCCTAGAGATGGCAACCTCATATTTAAAAATATATTCTTTGTCAGGCGTTTCAACAAACACCTTGTTTACATCCTCATTCCTAATTAAATTTTTTTTTGTATGTTTCAATCCTCAAAATGTATACATGACTATTTACTCGTATCATTTTAGACAGGTTGAACAATCAAAATTGCTAATTAACCAAATTTTTAAAGGCTTTTTTACGTAAATCGTATAATTATTAAGTTACAAATGATGAAGATTATTCCACATAACAAAATTTGAATTATCTAATTAATATATGTGTATGTACACTTTAGAGTAGTTGATTACAATGTTTGATTTTTCAATCCATGCATCATGCATGGAAGGAATTATTCCATAAAAACTTTTGGTTTAATGCACTTTTTATATATTCTCGGTTTACAGTTTACACCATATCATCGTTGAAATTTGAATCACTTCATCTCTTTAGAAAAAAAAGACATTGTTTTAGACTAACTACCACTTATTTATTAAAAATTATAGATAAGGAATAATACATTGTTTTTGACTAACTAACTACCACTTATTTTTAAAAAATTATAGATAAGGAAATTAGACTGGCTAAATAACACTATTATATCAAACTTTACGTACATAAAAGCCGTTCACTTTCAAAAAGTATACAATATTCATTAGGAAAATCTCATACACTTAGCTTCAAATCTTGTAGATTAATTAGACATTCTATACCAAAAGTAAACTAAAAGCTAGCATTATTCCGTTTATAAAAACAATGAACCATTAGCTAGAGAGAAAAAGGGACACATAAACATGATTTGATGTGAGATTTGGGGGCCTTGATCTCTAATATTATATAATGCATCCATTAGGACCATATATGTTTTGGGGCCACTTGCAAGGGACAAGCTAGTCAATAGTTATTCCTTTTGGGGTTTAACTTCTTAATTAGGCACCCAAACACAAGAGTCGTGCAAAAAGAAGAGATCAAAAGGACGAATCAAACTTTTGCTTTTACTCGTAAAAAAAGTAGGTCAATTGCATTACTTAAACAAAAACAAAAACAACAACATCTACCCTAGCTAGCCCATTCATCTCGTATGAGAAAGGATCTAATGGATCAAGTTGTATGCATCTATTGAAGAAAGTCTGTGAGCCGGTAGATAGGTAGACTGGAGATGTGTCTGTACGAGCGCATATGTGTTTATGAACCTAACACATAAGTGTATAAAGTTCCATTCTAAAACCAATTAGATATAAAAAGAATAACTAAATGACTTATATACTAGTACTAGGCATTATTTCTTTAAATTTTCGATGTGGGCATCGGCCACCGATCGGGTAAGTATATCTCTTCACATCTATATTCTGATCAAGTTGAAAAAATGTTTTCAATAAACTCATTGAGAAGCATAGTGGAAGAGCAAAATAACAATAAAAAGCATGAATGGAAAATCCACAACGTAGAGGACACACAATTGATTCATTGAATATGGTCCATTAACCTATTTTCTGAATGCACATCATCCTTTTTTTTGATCCGGTAAGATTTAGGATAACCCAAGTACTACTTGAAGTAGTCTAGAGCATTTTTGAGCGAGTGAGAACTATAAACACTTCTAGAGAAATTAATATTATGGTTTCTTCATCGGTGAGTGTCGAAACGGCGACCTCGGGTTTCTTTCCCCAAGAACCAACCAGTCCAACTGGACTCCTCACCCGAATTCTGTTGTACTTAGCTCACCTCTTTCGAGATTTTTTACATTTTTCGATTACCTATTTAGCTTCTTCCTTGTTCATTATTTAAAGTGTTATTTGTTTACCCCGATTTATCCTACTATTTAGTTTTCTCGACCACTCGATCTATCATCTTTGTTTATTACATCAAATCTATTCTTCATAAAAGAAAAAAAGATACCATTTTTTGTACTTCTTTATTGACCATTAGAAGAAGAAAAAAAAATACATTAAAGAGGAAGGAGACGACCTTCTACGCAACATCATCATCCCCTTTGGTAGCCCCACACCCCCTTATAATCAGCCGACAACTCTTTCTAACTCTATATATAAACACTCCCAAAATCCCCCTCTTCTCGCTTAATTACAATTAGAATCTCCCAATCTAGCTCTACCTAGCTAGCCACTACTTAAATTTGCATTCTAATCTTCCTTCATTTTTTAATTAGTTTGCAATGCCTGCCGCTCAGACTATCCCTGATTTCCCTCTCCACTCTCTCCCAAGAGACTCCTCTTCTCTTAACAACCCTCTTCCTCCTTATAGAAGGTAATTATCAATTCACTAATTCCTCATATTAATTTTGGTGACTTCTAACTAGATTCAGTTATCATTGTCAAATAGCTGGATTTTAGTTTTCCTTGAGTATTCCGGGCAATGATAAACTTGGACCTTCTTCATACACCCTCTCTCGATTTTATATGGAGGTAAGGGTGTGTACATCATGCCCCCCAAATTCCACCTGAGGCTGGTTAATTAACAGATGTTGTTATTGTTGTTTTAACTAAATTCAGTTATTATAGTCACATAGTTGAATTTCAGTTTTTTTGGATCTATCGAATGCATTCTCTCGATATGTTCAGATTATAAATACCCCATCTTGATTCCTAGATTTCGCTTGAGCGGGACTGTACGGGATGATGATGATGTTTTGATTTTGTTTTATACTGAATTTTATGCGTTGGTAGTCACAAATTCCACCATTTGATTGTATCTACATTGAATTGCGTGCAGGCTAGAAGGAAAAGTGGCCATAATAACGGGCGGCGCGGGCGGCATCGGCGAGGCCACGGCGCGCCTCTTTGTGTGCCACGGCGCAAAGGTAATAATAGCGGACATCAACGACGCCGCGGGCGCACTCATAGCCGAGTCCCTCTCCCCGTCCGCCACGTACGTCCACTGTGACGTCAGCCTCGAGGCCGACGTCGCCCGCCTCGTCGCTGCCGCCCTCGCCCACCACGGGCGCGTAGACATCCTCGTCAACCACGCCGGCGTGCTCGGCAGCCAGACCAAGTCCAAGAAGTCAATCCTCAACTTCGACCCGGACGAGTTCGACCGCATCATGCGGGTCAACGTGAAGGGCACGGCGCTCTGCATCAAGCACGCCGCGCGCGCCATGCTGCAGCAGGGGCGCGCCCGCGCGGGTTGCATCGTGTCCACGGCCAGCGTGGCCGGCGTCATGGGCGGGATGGGCCCGCACGCGTACACGGCGTCGAAGCACGCGATCGTGGGGCTGACGAAGAACGCGGCGTGCGAGCTCGGCGGGCTCGGGATCCGGGTCAATTGTATATCGCCGTTCGGGGTGGCGGCGCCGATGCTTGTGGACGCGTGGAGGAGCTCCGGGATGGACGGTGGCCGTGATGGTGGTGATGGGGCGGAGGAGGTGACGGCGGAGAAGATGGAGGAGTTTGTGAGGGAGTTGGCGACGTTGAAAGGAGTGACGTTGAGGGCTAAGGATATAGCGGAGGCGGCGCTTTACTTGGCCGGTGATGAGTCAAAGTATGTGAATGGTCATAATCTTGTGGTGGATGGTGGGTTTACTACTACTAAGAATGTGCTTGGGTTCTAGACTTCTAGGGATTGGATTGATTTGTTTGTTAGTTTTGATTCATTAATTAATGTGACATTCGTTTTCTTGTTTGTACATTCAATTACTATTGGAATTGGAAGTGTGTTATATTATAATCTTGTTTTTGGTAACTAGTTTATTCTCAGTCTAGACGTAAAACAACTCTGGTGGATCGATTGGATTAAGACTTTAGGCCATGTTCGACATTTTCTAGCTGAAGCTTTTCTACTAATTTAGCTAGCGAAAAAGCAAAAAGTTTTGATGTGGGAACTTCTTAAAAATTATCAAAATTTCGCTCCAGGAAGCGGGGATAAGCTCTCAAAACGCTAGTGTCAAATGGAGCCTAAGAGTCCGTTCGACACTAGTATTTTAGGAGCTTTTTTCCGCTGGATGGAGCCGAATGGAGCCAAATTTAACACCTTAATGGGACAATTTTTCCGCTAGCTTATTACTGCTAGATGGAGAAAGTTACCCTCCTGCCGAATGGAGTCTAAAGAAGAATAAACGGTTAATTTTCACCGTGTAGTACTTAATTTGTTTGCTACGGAGTATTTGGTTGGGGTTAATGAAGTGTAGTTGGATGTGTTTAAGTACAAACAAAATACATATAGGTTACTTTTGCTTGATCTTAAAATACATATAGGTTACTATACTAGCTATATACGTCAAAGCTCGAAAGGTTGAAAAATCGTGTAGAGTAGAAATAAAATATACATGCAATGGGATACGATACGGTTCATGACATAATTCTCCTAATATTTTGGAGGTACAAATTGTGTTAAACAATGTATTAAAAATCAGTGTTAAAATATAGATAATCAATACAAATGTGTGTGATAATTATGTTATGCAATAAGATTATTCATTCACTAATTATATTTTTTTTGTTTTAAAATATTTAATTATTCATCATACCTTAAATTATTTGAAAAACTACCTTTATTCACGATATACAATCCTGTTATATATATAAACAAAAATTAATTGAATGATACTCTAGAGAAAAATGAAAAAATATAAGTAATTCAACATTTGTTAATATTATATGTTAATTAGTAATCCATATTTTATTTAAAAGTATATGCTAATTAGTGATAGAATTGTATTAGTTCTTTCTAAAAACTTTAACATGTCACATAACTTTTTGTTCTAGCTAACCATTAACTATGATCATGCAAATTGTTTTTACTAATATGTATATATAATTCTTACAATTTATGATACTATTATGTTAAGTAAATTTTTATTTTTATAAATATATGACTAATAATTGATATTCGACGTTATCTAACTTACACATTAATGACACTAAGATAAAATCCATAACACAGATCACGAATTTATTTCGTTTCATGGCCTTTGTATTATCGTATCTCAAGTAGATCTTCCAGCTCAACTAACATCATCTTTCAATTGTTGTTCTAAAAAGGATAAGTATAAAAGTAAGACGTTGAGCATATAATTATTATAACGGATTTTTTAACCTATGCCCTTAGGGCATATGATAAACATCTTGTTTTGGAAAAATTTAATATTATTATTTATTTAAAAAATTATTTTTTTACGACGAATTTATTTGCTTCTTTTTTAGGGTTTTAGTTTCTAAAATTCGGGAAGTTTATCCTAAGGGCATAGGTTAAAAAGATCGTTATGATAATAATGTTTGCCTTTTATTATGGCTCCGATTTGGAGGGATTTGTACTTAGCAACTTTAGGAACCCTAATAAACAAAATTAAAAAACTGGTTGACATGAATCATGCCATGTATTAATGTAAATAGGTGGTCCTATAATGAAGATCTGAAAGATCCTTTCCAGATTTCATTCAATTTATGATATGCACTTGTCAATTGTTTTTGGTTCAGCTGATTGGAATCTGTTATGTGCCTACTCATCATAATAAAAATCTTGGTTTTAGATTGGTTCATTTTATTAATGATGTGTACTATATAGTTTAATAAAAAGGTTCGTACGTATATAATGGAGAGTGTACACCAAAAACCATTTGGAAATTCGTAAATTAGTGGATTCAACAACCGGTTTATTCACACTGTATTGTCAAAACTCTACGTTGGAAGGTCAATTTGTTGGCAACAACAAATACTTATTCATTATCCATTATCATATTGTTTTTATTTCTTAAAAGAGCTTATTATATATAACGATTTTTCTAACCTATGTTTTAATGGCATAAATTAAGCTCATCAAAATGAAAAGATTTTATAATTTTGTAATTATTTAGGATTAATTAGATTTTATAAAAGGGTTTATTAATTTTCTAATAGGGTTTTAGTTTCCTCTATTAGTATGTTTAATCTTTGCTCTTAGGACATAAGTTAGAAAAACCGTATATATAATTACTGTTGTTAGCTAAAGTTACGTACTCTTCGCATGGGTATCATTTTGGAAAAATTGTAGTACATAGCCCCAAGTTTAGGGTTGGTTATACAAAGTAGTCCTAACTTTTATAAATTTGCACCAAATAGCTTCAAGTCTTCAACTATGAATTGTTTTGCAATCACTAGACTAATTATTTCTAAATATGAGATTTTTAATCGTGAACAGTAAGTCATACACACCCTCGACTTTCACTCAGAGCAAAGATACGATACATATATATATCTTGATTCTTGACCCCACAGATTCCGTTTTAAGCCGGGATTCAACTGGATAGATGATATGATAGACCAATGATGATCAACATCAAATCAAATAGTCATAATACTAATCTCTGATGACACTTAGACTAGTGATATTAATTCAATTCACCCTAGAACCGAGACTTTTTATCGAAACTTTTGAAAGTTTAAGCTATTTGTTCAACCACTCTTAAAGGCACTGTTCTAAATATTTTTTCTAGGTCCTGCCTAAATGCTGAAAGGTCTCTGCCCGCCTAGTCTTTCAGACCGCCTAGACACTCGTCTGGAACCGCAAGACAACTGTTCATACCGTCTAGGTGCTAGACGGCCCCTCTTCATCCAGAATCTGCCTAGCGTTTTTTAGAGCACTGGTCAAAGATGAGTTATATTTTGTTGCATATAATTTCTCGCATCAAATATTTTTGAGCTTAAAAAACCCTAGTATGTATATAAGATTGGTTCGAATTAACTTTTGGACGTAACTTCAAAAAGCTTATATATATCAATAACAAAACTATCGACTCATGAACTTTCACATATCTACAAATTTCCAAGCATTTTACAACCAAAAATGATGAATATATACCTACAAAAATTGTATCACGACGTTAATTAACATAATGATGTATTGAGATTTGAGCAAATTTGAAAATGAAGGAAATTGAGCGACCAATTGAAATACTAGAAAAATGGGTAGATCTTAGAATCCGAGAAGATGGGGCTGTGATATTAAATTGATATCAGCTGGTTATGAGCTGTGGACTTTCGGTGCATGTGATTGTGAGCCTCGTAGTCAGAGTCAGAGTCAAACGTACGTGTAAATTCAAGACTAGCTAATTACAATTAATAATGTATTATCGCTGAAAAAGGTTTACTGCCACCTTGATTAAACTATAATTAAATACCCTAAATAAGCAATAAAAAAGACTCGCGACTTTATTCACACGTCGATGCCAACTGTACGGGAGATTCCATTTTTTACTTTTTTTTTTTGAAACTAAAGAATTAAGGGCTCGTTTGGTATTGATATATATCGGATATCGATACCAGTATAGATATATATCAATATAGGAGTATGATTGATATTAAGATATCGGAAATGAGTATGATTAAGTACGAGTGATATCTTTAATATACTAATTTTTCTGGGTTATATCAAAATAACACTTTAATATCAACTTGATATCATCCTATACCAAACCACAAATATCAGTTTGATATTAATATCATAATATACCAAATACTAGATTTATACTCGTTTTTTATATCTTTTTTTGGTCAAGAAACAGGGAAACACTCGTTTTTGATATCTTGCTATGAATACCAAACAAACTCTAATGGATATATTGTTTGTCGTTAATCATAGAGCATTTTTTCAAATGAGATTATTAAAAATCTGGGAAATTCAGCCCATGGAGCTCGGAAAGTGGTCGAATTGGCAATGTAATTAATCAATTCAATTTCTAACTACTGTATTAAGGAAATAGTGATATTGGAACTCGGAAGTTTTTCATGGCATGCATCATTTTAAATGATGCATGAAGTTGGGCCTTCAAGCCCAATAAAATTGGGCCATAATTTCTTCCAAAACCAGACCTCTCTCATGAACCAGAAGCCCATTTAGGCACATTTGTACACTTTGCAAGTTGACAATCACTACCAATAGGGTGTGTGTTATCTTATTGCAATGCCTATTTGACTGTTTGGGTTAGTTTACTTAGCAGGACTTATCAATTTACATACTTCATAGTCATACCAATCAAATGTCTGGTCTAGCAGGACGAAGCCTTAAGTTTCCTTAAGCATTTGTCCAAATTCTCCTAGAGGAGTGTCTGGAAAAATTGAATTGGGAGGGTTGTCTTGATCAAACGGCCTCTACATTACCCTAAATTGAATTATAGCGGCTTTCGCAAATCAAATCGAATTAAAGCCGCTATCAGTGATGCTTAGTTAGATTGTTTGTTAAGAACCTTGCTCTACTATGACGGTTTTCAGTACTAACCCGATCAAGACTAATCTCATTGCTCTTGTTATGTTTTCAGTACATGTGATTTGAACAGCAATTTCGTCGAGAGGATTGCACATAGCCATACATTGAATCAGTATGACAATTCGCCAAAAACATCCAGAAGCCTTTAATCTTTACACAGCCAGCAAATTTACACTTATTAGATCCAAATTGTGAGTGTAAAGAATTGAACTTTCTCTACATCAAAAGCTTACAAATTACAATTACACTGTCCACTCTGATACAATGGCATACTACATTCAAGTGAGAATCAACAATCAACCTAAACATGTAACTAAGGATCGTCGAAGAAATGATCCAGGAATCCAAATAATGCATTCTCCAGCTAGATTGTTGAAGTTAGAACAGTTAGTTGTAATACAAACTTCATCCTTTGGTTAATGTAATTCATTCTACAGAAAAATCATTTTCTTCCATCCAAGAACACTGCAACCAATCCAACAACAATGGTGTAATCAGAAAAGCCAGGAAACATAGTTATTCTGAACTTATCTCTGCTGACAAAGATCTTTCGAAAGCCAAGCGTATACATCAGACTCGTCTGCAACAGACAATCATTATTCAAACAATCAGATTCAGCTTCATCAATGGAAGAACTCAAAATCATTCAAGCATCAGTACAACAAAATCAGTTCAGCAAATCGTATTCTACCTGAGCAACAATCGAATTTTCACGGTAGATAGTGCACGATCTCCAGTAAACGGAGCCTCTCATCTTAAACACGGATTCTTCCCCATTCTGCTGAACAACGAACGCATCCAGCTCAATCCGATCGAACGTGTTGAGCGTTCTCTCCACTCTGAACACCAGATTCTCATCTGCAACAACATCGCCTTTGAATCCACGCCACGATCCATCCTAAAAACAAAGGAAATCATTCCAATTGTCATCATCAGCTTAGAATCACCACAACTTAGGGTTTCGCAATTTCATCGCATCAAAAGGAGATTCTACTTGTTGGCGGTGAATTGAGATAAGAGCGACGCCGGCGGGATCGAGCAGCAGGCGTTTACGCAGGCGGCGGTCTGAAGAGGCGGCGATCTGGCTGGTGTAGACTAGGGATTTGAAGGGATTGGTGATGCTGAGAAGTCCTTTACATTTCTTCTTCACGAACAGATCGAAGGGAATTTGGGGGATCCCTTGCTCCGCATCTTCAATTACCATCCAATTAGGATTCGGAAAGATTTGAACAACACTTTTTCGTCTTTTTGGAGTGGAGAAATCAATTTCCGGGAGAGAATTTCATGGATTTGGAGCGCCGTCGTCTGAGTTGGTGGCAGGCCGGCGACGCCAAAGCTGAACGACTACGTAATTGTTTTTCTTTTCTTCGCGAAATTTATGTGACAAAAAGTACAAATATTCCACTTCAACGAGTAAAATTCATTCCACAAAAAAAAATCAGTTTATTTTGTATGCAATTAAAAAAAATCTATCATAGATCCGATAGAGTGTATGAACCAGATAAACAGACTTGCACCGATAAGTTCGACCTAATAATAAAAGAGGTAAATCGGCTCATGGTAAGACTTGAATGAAGGAGTGGGGCATTTTATACTTATCCTAATTGTGGATTTAGTTTATACATGGCGAAAAGAAGTATTGAAATGGTCTTAGTTTTTGAATATTTTAATAATCAAAAGAAAAACAATATGATTAAAAGAGTTACTTGCAATTACATCAAACGATCTTTCAAATTGGTCAAGACTCTCTTTATTTTATGGCCGTTTCTCGAAGGAAAGGATTGAACATGGAACATTTAATCTGAACATTTTTCATGTCTTTTACCATTAGGCAACACTCCATTTTAGATTATTTTATGTAATTCTTTGGACTGTGCGGGTTTGAAGTGTCTAAGTACCTTGCAAGCAAAGAACAAGTCTCGATTTGACTTTTTTATGCATATTCTCAAAAGAGAACGAGTTATGTGAGACTTGTATAAAATTGGAAACACAAAATAATCGTCTAATAACAACCTAGATTTTACAAAAAAAAATTACTTGAGTGTTAATATTTTGCAAATGTTCTCAAAAGAGAATGAGTTATATGAACCAATATAGAACTGAAAAACATTATAATCGTTTAACGACTTAGATTACAATTGTTTTTTTTTATTTGAGTGTACAAATACTGCAGATAATCGTGGATAATTTATCATCAAGTATGCATAATTTTATTATCGGTCTTCTTATCATATGCCTATACCGATTTTGAAAACTAAAAATCTTAAAAGAAAATGCCTAAACTCTTAACAAAAAAAATTTAACCTTAGAGCATTGGTTAAAAAATCCGTTTTATTATTGATTGTATATAATATTGTAACTAAATACTTTTCTTTTGTATAAAAAATACTATTATTTTTATCACTCAAAACTTACACATATTTTAATATGTTTATAAAATTCCATCTAAACAACCATACTAATTTTCTCTCATATATTTTCTACGGAATATTTCTTATTTAATTTTAAAATAAAAAATTTAAAGTTTTTAAAAAATAAATAACTAATTATAAATTTTTATTTACTTTTTTATACATTAATTATGTTTTAATATTAGTAGAAACCAATGGAAAAAAATGGTGTATATATTTTGAACGTCAAAAATAACTCTCACAGTCTTTACTAGTTAAAGACATGCCGTCCCTAATCCGGAAAGAAACACGAGGTCCGGTAGGGTTCGTTCGCCATTAATTTCTGAAACCATTCGTCCGGTCATGAAATCGTAGTCGGAAACCCTAATCTCAGGTACTCACAACCAACTCTTCAATTTCCTGCTTCAAATCTACTCGTGTATCACGCATTATAGCAGAGAGTTCTCAATTACGCAGCTTGGATGTTCCGAATTTGTACTCAATTGTACTCTTAAATCCGGATCGCATAAACACGCAATGTACTCAAAATTAGTTAGTTATAGCTCAAATTTTACGTCTTTAGTTAGATACAGCCGCCGATTTTTAATCCATCATGATCCATGCTTATTCGTCTTCACCTGAGATATTTCATCCAGATTTCTCACAAGCTTTATGCTGTTGGAGGTGATAGATAGTGCCATGATTTCAATTAGAATGCAGATATCGATTGGCCACCAACCATCAGCATATATGGTTGCTTTGTAAGGCATCCGTGTGTACACATTTCTGCTATCTGTCCAGTTTCTTGCCAGAAAATGGTTAGGAGGGTTTCAAACAATTGCCTAAATTTTAGATATTTAACTTGATGTTTCATCAACAATACTCCTTTTATTAATTTTAGCTATGGTGTTCCGTTTCCTCACAGCTAGTATTAAGAGTTGAGTTTTTTTTCCTTGTCTCTTCTTGATCATGGAAAGGGAAGTGCTATTCTCTGAGGTGAATAGGACAGGTTGCTAACATTTGGTCTACAAATGTGTTAATTGCTTTCTTATTTCTTGTTCCATGGGTTTGGCAAGCCTCAACTGCCTTTTTGATTTCTTGTTGGAGTCTTAAATACTACCATATTGATTTGCTATTACTGGTGGCCTTTCACACTGTAGATGGTTGAGAATGATGTGAAGTTGTCAACCTTTGTACCTATTGACTTGGTCTAATAGTTTCTGTTGTTTGCCCCCCTCGTGGGCTTGCTATTTTCTTTCCCTTTTTCATGCTGTGTAAGTAACTGGAGCAAAGAGATGAAATCCCATTTAACAGAAGTTCTTTTGTCATGCAAACTGTTTAACAAAATACTGAAATGATTAAAAGTCCTTTGTAAAATAGGCTAATTATTATATATTTGGACGTAGACAGCTTAAGCTGGTTCCTTTTGATGTATTTCTCTGTTTGTGTTTGAATTATTGCCCATGGTCTTAGGTATCAGAAGATGTTCTAGCATGTTTTGCTATTTAACACAGCAGGAAACACATGGTTAGAGTTCCATTTTTAAAAAACTAAAAGAACATGCATATCTGAAAATCGTGTAACATACAATCCACCATGAGATTTCATTGTAACACCGTAGATTTGTCTCTTAAATTAACCTAGAGATATGCCATGCTAGTTGTGGAAAATTTGACCTTAACTATATGATTAAAGTATGATACTATGATCAGCCCCGTTTGGCGATCTTTTAGCGGGCCTTATCCACGTGTATATAGTGGTCAGAGTATTTTTAACTTGATACTCTTCTTGTAATCCTGGTAGTCCAAATCATCCATCTGATATTTCCTACCATAGTTCTGATCATGAGAATGATTTCACCACCTTGTGGGACGGCGGCCTCCACATGTGTGGCTCTAAATGTTTGTATTGATGTAGTTCTGACTCATCCATGATGTCAGGTTTCAAATGAATTGGAGGCTATTTAGATTCATGCCTTCAAGTAATTTTTAAATTTCTCCCCCTAAATATCTGTTTCAATCCCATCCTTATTTGTACAAATAGATTAAACTCACCCATCTTATCATAATTTCTTGCATCTACCTTTCTGTGGTTGATCCATTAATAACCAAGAGTATGGTATCTTCCAACCAGCCCATTTTCTGTCAATCACACATATCAAAAAAATAAATAAATTAAATACCAAAGCTCATGGTTGATAAAAACACACATATTTGGCCATTTAGCTGCTAGAGTTTCTGACTGTATCTCTCTGTGTTCACATATAGATTTCTTCCATCATAGTACTAGTTATACCACACACTAAAAAATTTGGTTATAAAAAGCCAAAACCCTGTTGTTTAGTTTCATATAATGCCCACCTCCAAAAACCTCTAGCCATGCCTTCTTCCACTCTCCGTTGGTTGAGCTTAGTGGGCATTATTTGGCTCCAATCAATCAATGGAACAAACACCAATTTCCCTGCTTACTCTTCTCAGCTTAAACAGCTCTTATCTTTATCACAGCTTCAGCTTAACAACCTTGCATCTGCTTCAGATGCCGGGAAGCTTTTCGGTTGGTTATCCGGTATTGCTGCCTTATATCTCCCTTTGTGGCTAGTGCTTATGATCGGATCAGCTCTCGGGTTGATTGGATATGGAATCCAATATCTCTTTGTTATTCGGTGTATTCCGGCTCTATCATATTGGGGAATCTTCTTGCTCAATGTTTTAGCTGGAAACAGCATTTGCTGGATTAACACTGTTTGTTATATTGTTGCTGTCAAAAACTTTCCCTTGCAATTTCAGGCAGCTGTGGGACTAACAACGAGCTATGCAGGCTTAAGCGCCGTGATTTATACAGCCATAGTGGATGCTTTTTTGTCTATGATATTAGGAAGAGCTCAAGCTTATCTTCTGTTAAATGCAATATTTCCTGTAGTAGTTAGTATCCTAACTGCACCTGTTGTTAGAAACCTAAGTTTTAGCAAGCCACAAAAATCTGAAGCTGGGTTTGTTGTAATTTCCATAATCACAGTGGGTACAGGATTGTATGCTATATGTAGCAGTCTGAGTTCAACCTCAGGGAAGCTGCCGCCTTTGCTTAATCTAATCGGCATTGGCTTATGCTTAGCATTACCACTTTTAGTTCCAATATGTGATTATGTGAGAGCAATTATGAATAAAGGGAAGCTCTTTTTGAACACGGCTGCTAGAGTGTGTCATCTAAGTGGCTCACCAATAGAAGAGAGTGCAAATGAGGAGGATATTGAGAACAGGTTGAAGTGGGTGGATTTTATTAGGAATATGGAAGATAACACACCTGAATCAAAGGCGGCTATGGAGGAAATTGGAGCCGGATCAATGCTGAAAAGGTTGTCTTTCTGGCTATATTTCTTTGTGTATCTCCTAGGGGTTACACTCGGTCTTGTCTTTATGAACAACTTGGGTCAGGTAGCTCAATCTCGGGGCTATTCTAGGACATCATCTCTTGTCTCATTATCATCTGCATTTGGTTTCTTCGGCCGTCTCTTGCCATGCGTTCTTCACTACATTTGCTCAAGGTACAATCTTAATCTTGAAGCCTTCCTATTTGAAATTTCCTTCTTTAATTTCAAATAATAATCTGTTTTTATTTTTTCTTCAATAGGCGCGGAATCATGGTTCCGGGTCCAGCATCTATAGTAACAATGATGGTACCATTATCCGGAGCTTTCTTCTTGCTTCTACACAAGAGCAATCTTGCACTCTACATCAGTACATCAATAATTGGAGTTTGTACAGGAGCCATATCTACCCTATGCGTTTCGCTAACAACCGAGCTCTTTGGTACAAAGAACTTTGGAGTGAACCATAACATTGTGGTGGCTAATATCCCAATAGGCTCCTTTCTGTTTGGAGGATTTGCTGCCTTTCTTTACCAAAAAGAAGCGAGAGGAGACGAAAGGTGTTTCGGTTTGAGTTGTTATCAGAAGACTTTCATCATCTGGGGATCCCTTTGCTCATTTGGAACTCTTCTTGCTCTTATCCTTCACATACGTACCCGGAAATTCTATTTCCATAAGTCATAATTGACTCCTCACAAGTAAGGGCGCGTTTGGATTACCCGAGATTATTCGTTATTTTTGCGTTAAATCTTCGATTATGCATAATCTCGGGTATGCAAATGCACTCTAGTACATAGGTATGGTAACTGACATATCGTAATAAGGTCACTGACATGGAAGTAATTGTGTAGTGCCAAACAGGCCCTTGTATACTCTTTTTTTTTTTACCTCTAAATAGTTACAGCATTAAAGCTGGTGTACTTGGTAGTTTCTAGTATACTCGAATGAAAGAGTTGAGCTGATGATCTCCTCTATCTCCAAATTTTATCTGATGTTTGTAGCTTTGTTACCTCGAAAACCTAATAGCGCAGCGTTTCCCATGTTTGTTTAATGTCGGAAACTCAGAAACTCGTTTCTTAGTGTAAAATATTGAAAATGATACGTTTTTTTCGTGTCGTTTCCGTGTAACATAGTCATTGGTCTGGTTCCGAAACTATGGAACCGAGACCGGCTAACCTCCCGTTCCTCAATTCGTTTCCCGATTTTGGACCGGTTCTAATCAGTTCTGGCCCTTTACAAAAAAAAATAAAAATAGCCGTTGGAACCAGAACCACAGTCACGATGTTGCATTTCTTGAGACAAAATGCAAAATTGTAGTCGCGATTTCCCCAACGATTTTTTTCTTCAAAAAATAGTGGTTTGGCTCGCAGTTCCACTGGTTCAAAACCTCCGGTTCTCCGGTTCCAATGAACCGGGACTGGCCAACTCCCGGTTACGAAACTGCCCAAGACTAATGTAACATAGATTTTTAAGGTTTTTGACAGTGGTAAAAAGAGAATATTACACGACAGACTGTATGAAAACAACATGTTTGTCATGGAGTAATCCAGCAAGATTACAAGTCCAAAGTTCACATTACCAGGAAGTAAAGCTAACAAATGTAATCATAAGGAATGGAAGATATTCAGGAATTGGTCAATCTTTTAATTGACGAATTGGGAGTGAAATTTGGGTTATAGTGGAGGTATCATAACCTGATTTGCTTGCTATTTAATGCATTGCATTGATTACAGAATTAAATTGCATTGAATTGAGTTGGGCCTGCTAATAAACATGGTGGGAATTCATTCTGAGTTGCAAGCCTTTGGTGTATTATGTATTTACGTGTGTTGTTTCTCTTTCGTTACTTCTTGGGAACTGAAAATTGTCAACAATAGTAGATTGGTCGATTTTATTTTCGCCTATGTGATAGTGATATACGTAGATTGTGTGGGAAAAAAAAATCAACTACAAGATTCGGTTAAAATTATTAGAACATATATTCTCTGTTTCAAACCGTAACCCAAACTCGTGTCCTATAACTTCGGACTTTATCTCAAACTCGTAACTTTAACTCGTATTTCATAATGTAAAGTATTAGTATTTTCTTCGGGAAAAAAGTACTAGTATCTACTTCATAAGAAAAAAGTACATTAGGTTATTAGATCATATATTATTTGTTTCTTAGCATAACCCAAACTCATGTTCGATAAGTTCGAACTTTGTCCCAAACCCATAACTTTAACCCGTGTTTCATAATGTAAAGTATTCATATTTCTTTCGTAAGAAACATACTAGTATCTACTTCATAAGTTTAATATACATTAGTTTTTTTTGGTAGAAGGAGAGACAATACTCTCCAGGTACATTAGGTTATTAGAATATATATTCTCTAATATTTCAACCATAACCTAAACGTGTGTCCCATAACTCTGAACTTTGTCCTAAATCCATAACGTTAACTAGCTCGTGTTTCATGATGTAAAGTACTAGTATTTCCTTCGTAAGAAACATACTAGTATCGACTTCATAAAAAAAAGGTACATTAAGTTATTAGAACATATATTCTCGGTTTCAAACTGTAGCCTAAACTCGTGTCCCATAACTTTGAACTTTGTCCCAAACCCATAACTTTAACTCGTGTTTCATAATGTAAATAAAGTACTAGAATTTACTTCGAAAGAAACATACTAGTATAGTAGTATCTACTTCATAAGAAAAAGTTACTAAGTTTGTAGAACATGTATTCTATGTTTCAATCCACCACACAAACTTGTGTCCCATAACTTTGAACTTTGTCCCAGACCCATAACTTTAACTCGTGTTTCATAATGTAAAGTGTTAGTATTTACTTCGTAAGAAAAAGTACTAGTATCTATTTCATAAGAAAAAATTACATTAGGTTTTTAGAACATGTATTCTTTGTTTCCATAACTCTAAACTTTGTCCCAAATCCATAACTTTAACTCGTGTTTTGTAATGTGAAGCACTAATATTTATTTCGAAAGAAAAGTATTAGTATCTACTTCATAAGAAAAATGATACATTAGGTTTTTGTTTAGTAGCATTATTCTCAATTCTTGACCGTGATTGAAGTGATATTAATTAAAACTTTAGTGTTAGGTTGAATACTTTGTTAATCAAGAATCCCCAAAAATTTACCTACTTAGAAAATTAGTAAATGCGGAGTTTACCCAAAACCATCTCGTCTTGCCTAACTCAATTTACATGCTCGATCTAAGAACAATGCATTGTTTATTTTCTCTAAAGATTAAACTTATGGGTAACATTTTAGTAATTAACGTAACGTGCAACCTTTAAAGAGTGCTAAAAATTAAGTAACATCAACCATCCCCTCAAAAATAAAATAAATAAATAAATGAGCAATATGAAGCATTGGTTGCCTAATGATAATCCTGATTTCGATTAATCAAAAATAGTATATCATCAATCATTCATTAACTTTCATAACAGTTGAAAAGAAAAGCAATAACATCATGCTAACCTAAGCTAAAGTGTATTTGTAAGAGAAGCAACTTCATATTTAAATGATTATTTATCTTCGTTTCACAACATACATTTTCATGAATGATCACTAGCTAACAGGACTATGATTATAAGTAGTTATTTTCTTCTTTATTTTATCTTAATTTCTTCTCATTAGCCCTTCACTTTTTTAGATCACTACCCTCCTCGTTCTAGTTTTTTTTTTTTTTTTTGGGGTTGAAGGAGAGACGGTACTCTCCGGCCCTTCAAGGGAGCATTTTATTAATAATAAAAAAGGGCTAAGTAGTCAGCAAACGGGGGATAGCCCGACCCCTAACATCATCAAAGAGCAAAAGAAAAATCCCCTCCGGCGGGGCAAGCAATACATGAAGTCCAATAGGAAAACTAAAAGCATAAAAAGCAAGACGATCAGCAACCATATTCGCCTCGCGGTAGATATGACGGAACTGAACTCTCCAATTCCTTCTGATGAAGCCATGGCATTGTGACACCAGGCTAAAGAGGGGGTGACTCTTCCGAACACCTGCATTAATAATATTCAAAACAAGTTGGGAATCTGACTCAAGAATCACTTGCCTGTAGCCTTTGTCCCAAGCGAGTTTAAGCCCGTTCAAGATTCCCCATAACTCCGCCATAAGTACGGTGCATGACCCGAAATTGTGAGCAAAGCCGGTGAGCCATTGTCCTTCGCTGTTTCTAATAACTCCTGCAGCAGTAGCTTGCCCATCTCGTACCGCTCCGTCAGTGTTGATCTTGATCCAGCTAGTTTCCGGGCACATCCAACGGATATCCTGTAAATAATGTGTTGACGCAGAGGAGGGAGCGGAAATATTACCTGCAGCTTCATAATATTCAGCTGTACTTATTTTTCGTGTTTCGTCGGCTGTACTTATTTTTCGTGTGGTTTCCTTCGATTGTTTCAGTCTCTGTTCTGACCGGTTTTTCAATTGCCGTTTTACACGACCTCTCAATTATATCGGGCTTGTCTGATAACCCGAATTCTTACCTACTCAAAAAAAGTATGGATAAATATATTACAGTTTTTCAATCATATGTCCTAAGAGCATAAGATAAGAAACCGAATTTAAAAACTAAAGTCCTATTTTATAAATCATAAGTCCTTTACAAAAAAATTAAAAGAACTATAAATACAAAAATATTGATTTCTTACTATAATTAGGTTCTTAACCTATGCCCTGAGGACATAGATTAGAAAAATCGAATATATTTTAGTTCAAAATATAATATATACCCTAGTATACTATTCTATGTATGATGTATATATCAAGATGATAGGTGCTAGGTTTTGAAAAAATGAAAGAATTTGACGTTTATTAGGATGTATATTGAAGGATTCATTGATTGAATAACAGTTACCATATATAAGTAATTATAGTTGTATATAATAAGTAAGAAATGTATATTAAAGGAATCGGCAGTTAATTAATTAGGTGGTTGAGGCCATGAATTTAAAACTATAGTGCATGTACTCTAACCTAAAATGGAGATTACACTTAAATGAGTAGATAGGTAGATATTAGATGTGATGATCGATATGGACATTCGACAATATAATCAATCAATGGAAAAGTGATAATTGTAAGCATTAGATTGGAGTAACATGTATGTATTAAAAACCACGCGTTATAAATTGTACCTTTGAAGTTTCAAAGTTTATAGTATATATCTTGAGTGGTACGTCATTGGGCTATATATATATGAGTACGTAACATATATGAAAAACCAAACGTTATAATTGTCCACTTTACGTGTCTCAAAGTTTATAGCATGGAATTAAAGACGTTTGAGGAGTACGTACTTGTGCCATTTGAGGAGTTAGAAAAATAGAGACAATTAGACCCGTTAAAACTTGATCCGACCCGATTATTTGACCTGATCCGAAAGTTTAGGGTTGAAATCAGATCTAAAAATAATTGGGTCAAAGAACCATGACCTAAATCCGATAGTGTTGAAACCCGAAACTCGTTGAATTGATCCGATTTATTCTATTCGGAGAACATATAAATTTTTAAAAAAATAATATTTTAATATTACATAATATTATTAATTTAATATTATTATTTTAATGATCATAACAAATTCAATATAATTGACTCGCTGTAACGATCGACCCGACCTGATTGACCCGGCCGTGACCTGTAATAATATGTATCCGACTTAATTTGAACCCAAAATGACCCACGACAAGACGGTCAAAAAGGACACCTATGGTAATAAGATTGGACCCCTGACGTTGCTACCACCGAAATGAAGGATCTTCAGAAGTCCTGAAACGTTCACGACCACGTCCATCGACTCGATCCACTCCCAACCCAAGTCCTACAAACACAATAAACAGAAACCCAAAAAAAAAGGATACCCAACACGGGCTTAAACTCTCAGGAAGCCCAGCGAACAAAGGCAACCTAAGAGACAAAACCACACAAATGGGCCAAACAAAGCCCATATTCAAAAAATAATTAATTTGTAATTTTTGGTTGAAGTTAAGTGAGACTTATCAAGAAGCAAGTTAAGTTAGCTAGCCAAAACCAACAAGCATGTAGCGTAGTGGGAGGGGCTACGCTTCTCTTCGTTGAGGTCGAGTGTTCGATTCTCAATGGAGGAGAAATGAACTTGTTGGGAGAGCAGATCCCACCCAAAATAAAAGGGGCCCTCGCGAGATTCGAACTCTAGACGTAGGCATTTGATGGAGCAAAGCTCTCCGCTGAACTAGGGTGACAATGACCAAAAAATGACCCCCCAAAAAAAAATTAGCAAGCCAAAAAAACCATGAACATGTATTCTATGTCTGTCTTATATATTATGTGTAAGACCACTACTTATAAATAAAATTATTCTATTGGAATTGAGAAATAATATGACTTCTTCTAAATACAATACTTTCTTTGCTATTGATGACATTATGCTGCAATGTATTCCTTCCACATTAGTTTTGTTGACAGACATTGTAAAATGGCTCACCAATTCTTAATTTTCTTATCGAACTTGCTATTCATTCACCTTTTCCAAATGGAGAGCAAATTATTGCGAGAATGTTTTACAAAGGTAAAAAAAATTGATTAATTAATTACGAATGACTAGGAAATTACCCTAGGATTTAGAGCAACTTTAACCATAATATTTGAAAAATATTATAATTATTATTTTTAAGAGAAAATAAAAAAATTGTCATAAATTTTGTTTAGTTTAAGATTTGAGTATCAATTATAAGAATTTCTTCTAATATTTGAGTATCAATACAATTAATTCAATTTCAATAGCACAAAGTTAATTAAATTATTGATCGATCAATTATTTTAGCATAGAATATGACACTAAGCTCTCCTTTTTAACATATTTATTAAATAAACATTTTTATTAAATAAAGTTATTAAACTTTCTTTATACTGTATATTGGTAATTAATCAAATTAAACTATATACTACACATTCCAATCAATGATGAGCGTTGTCTTTCAACCACACACTAATATATATCATCATATTCATAACCTAGTTATGAACTAATCTTCATATGAGTCATACTTAATGTTTTTAATCTATGAAGCCACATGATTTGAGGAGTATATATAGTATATAGAGCGATAATAGTTTTTATTTATTTCCTCTTTAAAGCTTGCCCTCTCCTACACTCAAAGAGTGGCTAAACACGCCAAGAAAATCCATCTTCACGTTACATATATTAATCAATCACGGTATTTGATTATTTTGGCTAATTATAGATGATTAACCACTTGATCAAACAAAATTTATAGTTATGCAAGTTACTTGCTTGAAGAAAATAATTACCTAATTATAGAAATTTTCCACTTTCAAGTCATTTTTTAAACATAATTGACTATAAATTAAAATTTTGATCAATAATTAGTATTCCCTATATTTTATGTAATACTCCCTCCGTTAAGAAATGGATTTTCTATAGCAATTGATACATAATACTCATATTAAGAAATTATTGGTTTTATACTCTCAATTACTTAATTATTATACTCCTATTAAATTAGGATGTACTAGCTAAATTATTATACTCCTATTTACTAAAATAATGAGCTAGATTAATTATGATCTCATAAGATCGATTTTATGAGCACACGTGCAAGAACCGACCGTTCAAACTTATTTCATGTGTTCATGTGCTTCTAATTAAAGCTCCTGGAACTAGCAAGAATACCAATTAAACTTATTAATTCAAACCCTAATCAATCCCTATAAATTAAGATATATTGGTATTAATTAAATCATGAGGGATTTTAGGAGAAATAAACATGTATGCAACAAACAATTATATTGAACCAAATACATTGAAAGATTACTATAGTTTGTATAACTATTTATTTAGCTAGCGATGCCTCGAAACATTTGCTTTCAGGAGTGATCATGAATCGGTTTAAATCGAAATTTTAAATCAAACCGATCGAATTGAATCAAAATTGATATTATAAGTTCAATTTTCGATTTAAAAATTTATCGAATTTCGGTTAAATTCCAGTTCGGGTTGAATTTTTCTAAGAATAATCTTCTATCCACCCAAACCGATAAAATCGAAATCGAACCGAATCAATTGGATTCGATTTTCGGTTCACCTCAAACCGAATTTCGATTCAATTTTTATCAGTTTAATTCAGTTTTGAATCGATGCTCACTCCAATTTACTTTTTATAATTTCTAAAATTAACGAAAGCTAGAAGAGCGAATAGAATTAGATATCCTAGTCGTAAACGATGGATACTAGGCGTTTTGTGTATCGACATTACTTCATGAGCTAATCATCAGAAAAAAAAAATCCCAAAAAAAATGAAATTCAAACTAGCTAGCATCACAATAACAAGTAACAAAAGTAGCTACAAATTTTCAAAATCAAAATAAAAAATTGATCAATCATTAATTCGAAACACATTAATTAGTCAAAATACGCAACACTATCACCCGAAATAGAGCTAAACCCTCCGGTAGCACTCGACGGCGTCGTGTACAAACCCGACGCCGCGGGCGACGATGAACCGACCACCGACGCAAGCGGTGGCGTCGTCGGAGGCTGCGGCTGCGGCTGCTGCCGGTGTCCCACCGTGGAGGCTACGGAAGCGGTTGTGGCGGCGGTGGAATTAAGGATGGAGTTAGCCGCCTCCCTATATTTGTACTTCAAGATCTCTGCCCTAACGGCGTTAAGCTCCGCTTGCAACGCTTGCACTTGGCGTTGCAAGGCTAGGATCGCGCCCATGCACCCGTAAACCGGGTCCCGCAACCGGACATTTGCCTCGTACACTAGGCTGTTGGCGGCGTCCGCCCTTTGGCTCTCCGGCACCTCCTATACATATAGGAAAAGACAGTGACGAATCCAGAAATTTTTCGAAATGACTTCGATATTTTGAAACAATACTACATTTTTATTAAAAATAATTCGCAACCTTAAATATTTAGACTATTTTGCACACCGTTAGATTAACATAATCAATGTTTTAAAAAACGTTGCTAGACTAACAATTATTTTAGAAAACGCTAGGAGAATTTTGGGTGAAGAAGGGCCGCCTATCACTAAGGTGTCTTAAACGAATACGTAAGCGGTTTAAACAAACACCTATACAAATTATTGGAAAGTTAAATAGATTAAGACTTTTCAGCGTCTAGAATAGATTTCTAAAATAGCGAGACTAACACAACATTTTCTCCTTCAATCCAACTTAATTAATATCAAACCTAAAAACCCAAAAGAGAGGACAACATCGGTTGGTAATCACCATTGTAATATAATGTTCTAATAAACTTTAGTAGGACCCTGGACGAAGAGGGTCAGGGTTGACTAACATTTAGACAACTAGCTTAAACGATTTTCTAGGCAGATCTAGACGAAATACCTAGTTTTTTTTTTTTAAACATTGCTCCCATACTCAATGTTCTCTAGGAAAATTCTCGACGGAGAGGGACCACCTAACACCTAGCTAGACGATTAGAATGATTAGCTCGGGTTGAACTGCTAGACGAGACCTAGACAAGAACATTGCTTATACTACCAACTAAAGTTTCTTCGAGGGGTCCGTCGCCCCCGAAAAACGATGTGGGAAGTGGGAGAACGACAACTACATATGAATTAATTAATTAATTACCTGAAGCATCTTGGAGACGTTGCTAGCGCCGAAGACCTTGTGCACAGCGGCAAACTTTTGGGGATCGTGCGGGGAGAAATACGGCGAAAAGGGGCACTCCTCCGCGCACCTGCGACGGAGGAGCTTGCAAGCGGCGCACGGCGTGACGGTGTTCAACACCGTGCCCGGCGGACCCACCATTTGCACTCGCCTAATTGATCCCATTTGTTGATGATGGCCGTTGCTAATACTATTACTAATGTTGTTGTTGTTGTTGTTGTTCGTCGTACTTGTAGTGTTGTTGTTGTTCTTGCTAGGAGATGATGAAGCATCCATTTCTCGTTTTATCCTTTTCCCTATCTCCTCAAAATTATCTCTTCCATGCCCATCAACCATAGTTGATTAAAGAGGGAAACTAATTTTATTAGTGTAATTAAGTGATTTTGTTTGAAGATTGAAGGATGGGGCTAGATGGGTATGGTAGGAAAATGAAGAATATGGAATTTGAAGAGGAAGATGATTGATGAGATAAAAGGGGTGCTTGAATTGAAAGTAAGTCAAAGGTGTCTTAAAAGGCACAAGGAAGATAGAAAATTGATGTGGGAATGATAATGAGAATTGACCATTTATTAGGGGTAGTGTTTATGTATTGCAATAATTATTATATTAAATGATAATTAACACAAGTTGACTAAGGATGTATCAAAGTTGGGTTTGTGTGTTCGAATTTTACCATCAATGTAAGCGTTTTAAGTGTCTAGGCGAGGTCTAGACAAAACCTTGTTGAATTTTTGAAAATTTTATTTTAGTCATATTTTGTTAAAAAGGTCGGAATAATATTGTTTTGGTGCATTTTTTTGTGAAAAATTATCAAAATGACTTTCTTGAATCCGTTTTTAAAAACTATGATTTTTTTTGACTTGTTTTAGTTTTTGACACGAAAATCCTATCACGATGGCCACAAAGACACTCTACTCATAACTCTCATTCTAGTCTACATGCATGTGGCTCCCGTCCTTGGTTTATTTTGACGGGTTATAGTATGTTGAAAGTGACATTTGGATCCGAAAACATATCCTAATCAGTTGTGGTGATCGATGGTGGAAAAACAAGTCTCGTCATTCTTCCTTCCATCAAGTTAAGTCGGTCGACATAAGCAGATCGATATATCTGATTTGTGCACTTTGTCAGTTAGTTTAAAAATCCTGAGTTTACTATCAAAGGTTGAGTTTATTAGTATTATTCATGGGAAATTGGCCAAGTTGATTAGTAAAGAAGCTAATTAAGTAAACTGAGTTAGAATGGTGATGATGGTGGGTGGCAAATTTTGGAGTATGAAAACGAAATATAAAATCGCCAGCTCATCAAATTCAAGCTGGCCCACGTGTACAATTGATGCATTTGCCGCTATTGACTTTTTCAATTCATTTGAAAGCAACCTTTTATCATTTTTCTCACTAGCCTCTAACTTGCATTCTTACAAGCACGTATGTTTTTTTCTTTGCTCAAGTAACCACTCCAAGCCGCATTCTATAAGAAAAGGCTAGAAAAATGTTGACTATCAAGATTTGTTACTTGATCGTGTTAGAAACAAAACAAAATACTTTTGATTAATGATGACAAAATTTATTGTTTTTTAAATGCTGTTATATTATGTACGTATTGAAGTATATGAAATTGGTCATGGATCAAAAAGGGTTTCATAGCATTATTGCTTCATTAAAATATGAAAAATAAGGCATTCAACATATATAGCTACTATCATCTTTGGACATTTGATTCAGCGATTAAGACCGTGGATAGTAACCCGAGGTCACTTTCGAATTCCACGGACGGTGGTTTGCCCATATTTACTATAGTAACCAGTTCTCATTCTTAGTTGATACTCTAGGCGACCCAGATAGTACTTTTGACAACCTTAATCCTCATCTTATCAAATATATATATATATATATATATATATATATATGTTAGGTAAAGATTCAATTATATTATATGGAGTACAAGTCTATATAGTTAGGGTGTCAAATTTTGGTTTATATATCAATTTTTCATAGGATCTAACATTATTATACAACAATATTACATTTTTTTCACATTGTAAATAAGATTTTTATTGACATAAATTAATGAATTAAGCTTTGTTTAAAAACTATGATATTTATTTGATTATTTTAATTTTTGTGCTAGAGTTCACCTTTTCCAATTTAAAATATACTATGAAAATAGCCCTTTTATATTTGATTTGTTAATGTTATTATGTGCTCATATAAACACATTAACTAAACCGTTGTAGATAATACATCAATGATTTTTGTGACATAAGATAGCTATACCAAAATATCAATGAAAAACAAATTTTTAACTTGTCCTAATTAAATTAAAATCACACACAAAAATCAATGTACTACTCTCAATCTCAGTCTCTAAATTCATAATGTGATGCTCTATTTAATTATAACACACGGAGTAATTAATAGTTGGAATTAAATTTTGCTTCAAATATAAGTAAAATAAACAAGCCATAAATATATTTTCTTGTTTGACCCGTATTCCCCGGCTACAAATTCGCTTTGTACGTGCAGCCATATTTATATTTTTTTTTGCGAAATAATTTCTTTAAGAACCACCATTGATTAATAATTAAGCACCTGTCTCTGGGTCTCTGACCCTTCAAACATTCATTAATAATCATCCAATTAATAAACCAAAATCAAAATCTTACTCCAATTAATTAATTAAGAATAAAATTTTCAAAAGTTTGCCCTTCTTGATCGAAGACATGAACATGCATGCAGAGTGATCAGCCTAAAAGTCTATCAACCTCCATGTGACAAACTGACCTGCTACGTGCCCAAATTCAAAGTCATTATTCGTTAATGATTATACAATGAGGAGAAAGATTTCGACCCGTTACAAAGTATATATACTATGCTAGCTTGTTAATTAGAGTAATTAGATGTAGTAAGATTTTTGTTATAGCTCATTTTGGAAAAAGAAATATATGGCTGCTATATATATAGCTTTAATTCGTGACATTATTATTGTCTTTGTATGTTATATATATAGAGTCCGTTTGGGTCGTCACATGTATATCACATTAATGCAACTTAATTTGGCGATTATCAATTAAATTTAGCATATTTGTCATGCATGAAGAAATTAATTCTCATTTTCATTATCTAATATCATGTCAATTTTCGATGGGTCGTGATTAGACGGGTGTCATGTCAAAAATTCAAATCATTTACATATAAGGTCGGGATCCACCTTCTAACTCAAAAATTTAAGTCGATGGATAGACTATAGAGTTTCTATCTTTGTTTATATATTAGTGGTACGCAGTAGTTAGCCTGTCGATGTGGGAAATATTGTTCTCCAACATATAGAGCATAGCTAAAATAATTAAATCAAATTGTATCTCTTGCATCCAAACGATTATAAGATCACGAATCCGGTATGTTAAATGGGTCACACAATATCTGATATGGACGTATGTAGAGATATTGACTAATCGAACCGGACTAAAAATCCAAAAAATCGCTAATAATTTATTATATTAACTACATATTATAGAATTTAAGGAAACAAGTTCTATAATTACGCGACAATATATACCATTATGCCAATAAAAATTGAATTTCGCGACTGATAAATTTATACTTCAATATATGTAATTAATTTTGTCAAGGTTCACTAATACATTTCAAATTTAAATAATTGCTTTTATTCATTCATTAATTAATTCAAAATTTAATCTAACCAACCAAGTCTCTTAGGATCCATTTGGCATTAGTGTTCTAAAGTAGCTTTTCCAGGAGCGATGATGTGAACCCCGTTGGGAGATTCACGAGAGGATCGAAGATGGACTCGTAAATGGTCGTCTCACGCACGGTTGGATAGATTTTAGAGTCGAATCGACTAGACTTTGGTGAGAAGAGAATTGAAAGGATGAGAAGGTGATCTCTTTTGAGGGAGACCGGAAGAATATGGGATGAGAAAAGAATATTGGGTTGACGCTTTTATGAAGTGTTCTGGAGAAATCTCGACAGCATAACATTAATCAAAACAAAGCGTAAGAAATACATAGAGGGGCGTGCTCCTTATATAGAGGAAGGAGGCGCGCGCCCTAGCTAGAAACCCTAGGTGGCGGCGTGGGGAAATGAAGGGGGAGGCAAGCATGCGGCCCAACCATTTAGCCCAATCCCAAAATGCATAAAAATAGTAAAGACATAAGTAGCAATGTTTCGGAATGGAAATAGTTCTAAAAATAGCAAGAAACTAAAATAGGTCACGGTGGCCTAGTCGCGAGTGTCGCGACAAGGCCGTGACAAGGCTGTGGCGCGCCAAGGGCGTGCCGAGGCTGGCGCGCGCTCGGACCTCGAGTGTCGAGGCCGAGGCGCGCAGGAACCTCAAGTTCCCACGTCGGGGTGGCCCGGCGTGGCATGTGGCTCGACGCTCGCGACTGGGACGGTGCCGAGAAAGAGGTTCTCGGCGCTGCGGTGCGAGGCGTCGGGCTGGAGACTCGGCGCGCCTATGGTGACGAGGCATGTGGAGATGGGCGCGCCGGTGGTTGCACCGTGGCTTGCGATGGCACGTGCGATGATGGACGAAGTGGCTCGGGTTATGGCCCGAGTCCTAGCTCGTGTGATCGGTCCATCGGAGCGCACGGACAAGTCCTCCTCGTCTTGGCTAGCCGTCCTGGTGGGGCTCACATCACCCTCCCCCCCTTGGGTGGGAAACGTCCCCGTTTCCTCGTCATGATACTCGAAATCGACATATGGAGATAGATCCGAGACATTGAAGGAGGCGGAAACATTGTATTTACCCGGGAGGTCGAGGACGTAAGCGTTGTTGTTGATGCGCCGGAGAACCTTGAAGGGACCGTCCCCTCGTGGGTGGAGCTTCGTCTTCCTAGCAGCGGGAAAACGATCCTTCTGAAGATGTAGCCAGACCAAATCTCCGGGCTCGAAGATCAACGCGCGGCGCCCCTTGTTGCGCTGGGCTGCGTATTGATCGGCGCGTCGCAGCAGCTGCGCCTTGGTGCGCTCATGTAGGCGTCGGATGTGGTCGGCGCGGTTGGTCGCGTCGACATGCTCCTCGGGCTTGAATGGCAAAGGCACCAAATCCATAGGCGTGTGAGGATTACGCCCGTAGACCACCTCGAAAGGGGTCATCTTCGTCACAGAGGGACCTGTTATATGCAAACTCAACATGGCAAAGTAAGTCCTCCCACCGACGTGGGTTTGCCTTGAGCATCGTCCGAAGAAGAGTGCCCAAGGTCCGATTGGTCACCTCAGTCTGACCATCGGTCTGGGGGTGATAAGCAGTTGAAAACAGGAGTCGTGTCCCTAACTTCCCCCAAAGTGTTCTCCAAAAATGGTTGCAGAACTTGGTATCCCTATCACTAACAATAGTTCTAGGAATACCATGTAGCTTCACCACATGTTCAAAGAACAAATTAGCGATTTCCACCGCGTTGTTTGTCCCCTTACAAGCAATAAAGTGGGCCATCTTGGAAAACCGGTCCACGACTACGAAAATAGAGTCCTTTCCACGCCTTGACGTCGGAAGGCCCGTAATAAAATCCATGGAGAGATCTTCCCACGGGGCGTCCGGAATTGGAAGTGGCGTGTAAAGTCCATGCGGTTGTGACCGAGACTTGGCAGTATGGCACGGCACACAACTTTGGCAATACTTGTTAACATCTCGAGCCATATGAGGCCAAAAGAAATGCTCACGAAGTGCTGCCAACGTTTTGGCTATGCCAAAGTGGCCTCGGTCATCATGAGCCTCTTGGAGCAATAGATGTCTCACCGAAGATGCCGGAATGCAAAGCTTCCCAGCGCGGTAAAGATAACCATTGTCCAAGAAGAAGGACTCATGGATCCGCGAATGCTCAAGTTCCTTTATGATTGAGGAGAAGTACGGATCTGAGGCGTACAACTACTTGATCATAGCAAAACCAAGCATTTTTGTATGTAATTGGGTGAGTAAAATGTACCTCCGAGAGAGAGCGTCGACGACGACGTTCTCTTTGCCTTTTTTGTGAGCAATGACGTAAGGGAACGTCTCCATAAACTCAACCCAACGCGCGTGGCGCCTATTTAGAGTCGTTTGACTCTTAAGATAAGCCAAGGCCGCGTGATCCGTATGAATTACGAACTCGCTTGGCCAGAGATAATGTTGCCACGTCTTTAGGACCTGAATAAGAGCGTAGAGCTCTTTATCATAGGTCGTATAATTCAGTGTAGCCCCTGCTAGCTTTTCGCTAAAGTAAGCGATAGGCCGTTGTTCTTGAAGGAGTACGCCGCCAATACCATAGTCGGAAGCGTCGCACTCGATCTCGAAGCGCTTTGTAAAGTCCGGCAATTGCAGGACTGGGGCTCGGCATAAAGCATCTTTCAAGGCCTCGAAGGAGGCCTCGTGATGCGGCATCCACTTTATTGTGGCTGCCTTCTTGGTCAAAGAATGGAGTGACCCGACGATAGAACTAAAGTCCTTGACGAATCGCCTATAGAATCCAGCTAGCCCCAAAAAAGAACGAACCATAGTCGGGGTCGTTGGGGTTGGCCACTCACGGATGGCCCGGATTTTGTCAGAATCCACTCGTAGGCCATCCTTGGATATGACGAAGCCAAGAAAATTCGTCGTATCCGAGCAAAACACACATTTGTCCAGATTTACATACAAAGAGTGTTCGCGGAGGCAATCTAACACCTGCCTAAGGTGCCCCGCGTGATCGTCTAAAGTTCTACTATAAACTAAAATGTCGTCAAAATACACGACGACAAAAAGTCCCAAAAATTTACGTAAAACAAAGTTCATAAGACGCATGGAAGTAGAAGGAGCGTTAGTGAGGCCGAAGGACATCACCAACCACTCGTAGAGACCATGTTTGGTCTTGAAAGCCGTCTTCCACTCGTCCCCTTCTTGCATCCGAATTTGATGGTAGCCGCTCCTCAAATCGATCTTCGAAAACAGCACGGCTCCATGCAACTCGTCTAACATGTCGTCCAAGCGGGGAATCGGGTGACGGTACTTGATGGTAATCTGGTTGATGGCTCGACAATCCACGCACATCCTCCAAGAACCATCCTTATTCGACACCAAGATAACCGGAACCGCACACGGGCTAAGGGACTCTCGAACATAGCCTTTGTCCAAAAGAGATTGGACTTGGCGTTGAAGCTCTTGAGTCTCCTTAGGTGACGCCCTATACGCAACCCGGTTTGGCAATGAAGCGCCGGGAATGAGATCAATGCGATGCTTGATCCCCTGAATAGGTGGCAACCAGTCGGGGAGCTCGGCAGGCATAACATCAGAATACTCCTGCAGCAAATCAGAAATAGGAGTGGGTAATACATGTGTCGAATCAATGGAAATATTAAGCAATGGACACAAAAGAAAGCAAGTAGTACTCCCCTTGATGTGTTTGACTACATCGCGCCGACGGCATAGGAAAAGCCGGTCTTGCACCGAACCGAGAAGAGGTGGCTCGGCGTCCTCGCGCACCCGAGGTGCAACCTGGGCACCGATCTGCAAACCACCAGTGCCTGGCCAGGGGTGAGTTTCGGCACCGGGCGCGCCGCTGGAAGGCCACTGGATCGAGCCAGCGCCGCTGGGCAATGGCGCTGGCGCGTCGCGATGCGCAACCGAGGACGAGCTCGGCGTCCTGGGCTCAGCCTTAGGTTTTGCTCGGCGTTTTTGGTTCAAATCCTCTTGAAATCCAGAATGTTGGGTGTTGGAACCAGGAGCGCCGACAAAATTATGTCCGAGGCCAGAAGCGCCGTTGGAGCTTGAATTCGGCGTAGGCGCGACCGTGGACTGGTCCCGAGCGTTTGCTTGTTGCCTTTCGGCCTCATCCTGCAATGCTTCACTCGGAGACATAGGTAAGATGGTCACGCGTTTACCATGGTAATTGAACATGTAAGTGTTCAACCGGCCATCATAAATCACGTGACGGTCAAATTGCCACGGACGGCCAAGAAGAATATGGGTGGCGTCCATGTCCGTGACATCAAAGAGTATAGAATCGGAATATAAACCAATAGAAAAGGAAAGATTAACCTGTGTACGGATCCAATGGTCGCCATCGTTGGAGATCCATGCAAGCTTGTACGGCCTAGGATGATCCGTTTGTGGCAACTTGAAATGATCGACCACTTTCCTTGATAAGAAGTTTCCGCACGATCCCGAATCTATGATCACACTAAGGGAATTGTTTTGTACCAAGCACCGAGTACGGAAAATATTTTCCCGTTGATCGGTTGGCACGGATTCCCTCATGCTAAGCGTTCGGCGCGTCACTAGCAACAATTTGTCGACGCCGACGTCGATGTCCGAAGGCGCACAATATGCACCATCTTCGATTGGCGCGTCCTCCTCCTCTTCGGACTCAAGTTCATCCACACTCTCATACGCCGCGGATTGAGCCGAAAAGAGCACTCGCTTCGAGTTAGGGCAATCACGTTTCAAGTGCCCTCGGCCACCACATAAATAGCACTCGATGTCTCGAGTCCTTTGTGGGGGAGGGGCTGCCTTGTCACGGTTTTGCCCAACCGAAGCGCCCTTAGAGTCCATCGTTGGGGTACCTACCTTGGATTTAGACATGGAAGGAGGAACAAACCGGTTAGTACCTAAAGCGGATGGACTAGGGGAAGAATTATACCTTGTGAAAGTGGACGTCTTCGGCCTCTTGAATTGCGTGTGAAGTTCCATGGCCGTGTGTATCAAGCGTCCCAAATCTTTGATTGGCAAGACAACCAACCGATCTCGGATCCATTGGTGAAGCCCCGCCACAAAACGAGACCTCAATGCTCCCGGGGAAGCGCTAATGCCGGCCTTGAAGAACAAATCTTCGAGGTATGCAAAAAACTCCTCGAGCGTCCGAGAACCTTGTCGAGCGTCTTGGATCAAGATCCTCACTTTCTCCTTGTAGTCGGGCGGGATGAACTTCCTCTTCATAATAAACACTAGTTGATGCCATTCGGTTATGGGGGCTTTACCCTTTCGGGCCCGATCCGATTCGAATCGGTTCCACCACATCCGAGCGGCACCTCTAAAATGAAGTGTCACCACCTCGACCTTTTTGTGCTCCTCGTAATGGCAATGTTTGAGCACGTGCTCGGTACCCTGTAACCAAGAAATAAATTCATCAAGGTTGTAATTACCAAAAAATTCTTCAAATTTTACCTTGACGTCGCGGTGTGATACATGCGTCGGACGATCGTTTACAACGCGCCGGTTGGCACGCGGAGGAGGTGTGCATCGGCGTCGTGGGCCTCGGCTGGAGACGTCGCTTCCGTCGCTGGGGTCCTCGTCCTCGTCGCGCCGAGGGCGCCACTGGTGCTCGCGGTGTCGGTCTTGGCGACGCCGATCCCCGTTGCGCCGAGGCCGTTCGCGGTTGTCACGGCCCTCAAGCCGATCATACTCCGCGCGGTTCACGGGCAACTTGGGTCTCGGAATCCAATCCCGATCCCGATCTATCCACTCCTCCGAATCATGGACCGGAGGGTGGTCAAAATCCTCCTCGGAAGCTTCCTCGTACTCCGTCATAGAGTCCTCGGTTTTCGAATATGGAGTTGTGGGGATTTGATGGCCTCGATAGTCATCGACATCGAAGTCATCTCGGCCTTTGGATCTCTTTTTCTTAGGCGTCGGGGTGACCGCCTTGTTCTTCTTTTTCGATTGTTGACGCCGCCATTCCTCGGAGTCATACTCCTCATCGGATTGAACGTCAACAACGTCGTCCACTTGTTGAGCCTGGTTAGTGGGTCGGCTTTCCTTCATGGATTCCAATCGTTGGATCCCATTCGGGTTAGTCGAGTCCACCAAAGGCCCTTTGCCTTTTTCTTGCGCCGAAGCCCGCGGAACCGAGACGCCGTGTGGCGTTACGCTCGGATGCGTGTGCGCTGTGTGGATGGTCACGGCTGGTGGCGCCGACTGCTGGTTGAGGAACCTCGTCATTAGTCCTTCGAGGTTGGCAAAACGCGCCTCAAGCGCCGCGATACCCGCTGCGGGGGCGAGCCCTTGCGCCGATGCGTTCGGCGCGCCGAGAAGGCTACTAGGCGCCGGCGGTGGGTTCGGTGGCTGAATTCCTTGTTGGTTTGAATGGTCATCCCCTTCCATGCTTCCGTCTCCAATCTCAACCATAGACATGAAAGCAAAGGGGTTAAAAAATTTCACAAACAACAAGCAATAAGAAGCGCCGAGATATTGTAAGACTCACCACGCAAGTACTCTTAGTTTGCACGAAAAGTACTCGAAGGGTAGGGGAGGCTTGGATCTCGACGTGCACAAGCAAGGAACAACACAAAAGCACAAACAAGCAAGACAATCAAGCATGCAAGTAAGAAGAGAGAGAGAAGGCGTCGGCTTTAGGGTAAGCCTTGGCAAGAAAGGAAAGAAGGAGAGAGAGGGATCTCGGCCTTATGGAAAGGTGCGAGATTCTTGCAATCACATATTATCAATCAAGCAAGTTTCCTAACAAGAAAGATATGGAAGATATGATAAAATATTGGAGAAGATATGGAAAGATATGCAATCAAGGGGGGCCGAATCAAATATTTGCAAATATGGAAACACTTGCCTTATTTTGGCTTGTGTGTCCCCACAAAATCTTTTTTTTTTTAATTTAATAGGATAAGGTTGCCTTATTTTGGTTTTACTTATCCAATTGATTTTTTATTTTTTTTGAATTTTCGGCAACTAACAAGATCTTGCGAGATCCTTGCCTTTTCTAACAAACACGAGATCGGTCAAGATCGGACCGAATCTTCACAGAAACAGAAGGTATTTTCGACGTGCACAAATCAATCAATTCAAACAAACATGAAGAATGCAAGCAAGCTCGAAAACTTAAGATGATGAACCGAAACTAGTGCAAATCGGTGGGGTTTTGGCGATTTTTTGTTGATTTTTCTGATTTTTTTCGAAGCAAATAACGATGGATCTAAGTGAATGATGGTAGATATGGCGGAAGCTAATGAAAATGGTGGTAGAAAAAAAATTCGTGCAAAAAACGAGTAAAAGCGAGAGAAAGACTTACGCAATCCGAGGCTCTGATGCCAGTTGATGTGAACCCCGTTGGGAGATTCACGAGAGGATCGAAGATGGACTCGTAAATGGTCGTCTCACGCACGGTTGGATAGATTTTAGAGTCGAATCGACTAGACTTTGGTGAGAAGAGAATTGAAAGGATGAGAAGGTGATCTCTTTTGAGGGAGACCGGAAGAATATGGGATGAGAAAAGAATATTGGGTTGACGCCTTTATGAAGTGTTCTGGAGAAATCTCGACAGCATAACATTAATCAAAACAAAGCGTAAGAAATACATAGAGGGGCGTGCTCCTTATATAGAGGAAGGAGGCGCGCGCCCTAGCTAGAAACCCTAGGTGGCGGCGTGGGGAAATGAAGGGGGAGGCAAGCATGCGGCCCAACCATTTAGCCCAATCCCAAAATGCATAAAAATAGTAAAGACATAAGTAGCAATGTTTCGGAATGGAAATAGTTCTAAAAATAGCAAGAAACTAAAATAGGTCACGGTGGCCTAGTCGCGAGTGTCGCGACAAGGCCGTGACAAGGCTGTGGCGCGCCAAGGGCGTGTCGCGACGCTGGCAAGCGCGCGGCACGGCATCGGCGTGCCGAGGCTGGCGCGCGCTCGGACCTCGAGTGTCGAGGCCGAGGCGCGCAGGAACCTCAAGTTCCCACGCCGGGGTGGCCCGGCGTGGCATGTGGCTCGACGCTCGCGACTGGGACGGTGCCGAGAAGGAGGTTCTCGGCGCTGCGGTGCGAGGCATCGGGCTGGAGACTCGGCGCGCCTATGGTGACGAGGCATGTGGAGATGGGCGCGCCGGTGGTTGCGCCGTGGCTTGCGATGGCGCGTGCGATGATGGACGAAGTGGCTCGGGTTATGGCCCGAGTCCTAGCTCGTGTGATCGGTCCATCGGAGCGCACGGACAAGTCCTCCTCGTCTTGGCTAGCCGTCCTGGTGGGGCTCACATCAAGCGAGAGCTTAATTTCTCCTAGGTTCCGCTAGATTTTGCACCCTCTTATCCCCAAATGTGCAACTTTTCTGCTAGTTTTTTGGGTAGCGGAGAGCTCTAGCCGCCATATGGAGCCTTAATCAATACATGGATTGCAAAATTGTACCACATTGGGCCTCTAAGGTCTTAGTGTTCAGCCTGTAAAGTTTAATCATGGGCTTTCCCTTGGGCTGATTAGCCCATATAGGGAGACATAAATCATTTAGAATATAGCCATTACAAATAATATACCATAATCATGTCATGATGTTTCCTATATTGCACGGAAACGACATTAAAATGGAGATTGGAGATATATAATTATCATAATTTTACACTAGGAAATGCGATTTCGATTTTCTAACACATCAAACAGAAATTAAAAACGTTGTCCGATACCAAATACATTCATTACCTATCAACTGAACTATTAGTTCCAGTGGAGTTGTGAAAAAACTCCATAGATAGAGTTGAATAAATCCTAACCATTAAATACAAATTGAACGGTTGAGATTTGATTTTTCTCTCTATATATCAAGTTATTATTTTTTTTCTTTTTTTCTTTTTTCCCGACGGGTTCACCAATTTACTATAGGGTTTTAGTAAATTCACCCATAGAGTTTCTCACAAACTCCATGGGAACAGGACCGGTAAGGTTTGACTATTAGAGTGAAATATTGATAGACGATGTAAGTATTACTCCGAATTTTTTTTTGAGAAAAAGAGCGTTTTATTAATTCACAAATAATTCCGTTGAAGCATATATGCTAGACAGAGATGACCGGAATATTTGCTCTGTTAATGCGCGCAAGAGATACAATAGTCTCATGTCTAGTGACGTGTTTACAATTATTGGTTTCAATTTTCAGTTTCGCACAACTTTTCGCAATTGATTTTACTATAAATAGCACGTATTGACGCATCCTTAAGAGCCAAAAAAAATTGTTAGTCGGTAGTACTATATGATGAAATGATCATATGAAATGCATCATCAGTCAGACACGAGAAGAATCCATCATACAATAATTGAATCGATAAAGTGTCTTTTTAATAACTTTCTATATTTTTGTTGAACGTGTCAAGTATGAAAATGACACTAAATGAATCGATTAGCAAAAAGTGGTGCGATTCGAAGTCACTAGACATCCCATTTGATCGATCTTGTTCAAAGCTAATTAATTTACCATCGAAAATTTAATTAAAGTAAGCCAATTTATCTAATTTGTGTATTTTATCGACTAATTTATAAACTTGGGATCGGTGACCCGTATATTACGTTTTTACATTAGTAGTTTTGAGATTTTGATAAATAAAATCTTTTTTATGTCAAAAGGATTTATAAATTATTAGTTTTAATGCAAAAAAAATTTAACAAAAAATAATTGAACTCGAAAGATCTACTTCTCTTATTACATATATTAATTAACCATAAGGTACCAACCGAAATATAATTAATCTTGTTACATGTATTAATTAATATAATCTGGTTACATATATTAATTCATTAGAATAGCAATTACGCTTGGAATAGGGAGATCCACAACACAAACAACCAAATTCATCCTCCCATGAATATTCCTAATTGAATTAAACAACCATTTGTAAATTAATTAACCATGTAATTAATCAAGAAACAAACTAAACATATAAAACTTAATTAATCATACCCTACCCCTTAAAAATCTTCATCATCGCCGAGCAACACCCTCTATACGGAGCTCGATTAATCCTTCCATCTCCAACACTATAAAACAATCCGGAAACCGAAAATTCGCCCAATTCTTCTTCTTCTTCCTCCTCTAACGTCGAATCAAACGATGTCATCCTCGTCTTCCTCGACCCTGGAAAATTCGAGTTCTCCGAGGTCGAGGAAGACGATGATGACCATTGAGACGAAGGCGAAGACGACGACGAAGACACCGACAATGACGTGTCCCTCCCGCCTTTTTTTAATGACCCGGTTTTCCTCGGAAACAGCGAGTATATAAGGTTGGTGGGTTTCGCTTGTCTACTTGCACCCCCGCCTTCATTAGAATGCAGCTTATATGAAGGCGGGGGTGTTAGTGGAGGAAGAGGCATTTGATCATGGAACTTGTGTTTCGGGGTTCCGGGCTCGGATTCCCATACGAACGGAACCGAAACCCGGGAATCTCGATGGTAACCGGATCCAGATCGAAACGACGATTCCCCGACGGAGCTTGCCTCTCTTGACAAACGCTTGATCACATTAATGTTCTTCCTTTCTTGCTTCATTGTTGTTGTTTTTGTGTGTAAGAGAGAGAGCTAAAATTTATGTAACATTTATAGTATCATGTGTATGATTTTTTTTTGGTTTTATAACATGATACTTTTACACGTGAAACAAAGCAAGTTGAATGATTTTAAGTGATGAGAAGAAGTGCAAACATATGGGAGGGTTTGATTTGAATCTGATGAAAGATTAATTTAATGTATTATTATGAGTTTATGATATTATTTGATTTTTGAGTTGGGTGGGGTAGATAGATTTTGGATCCACATGTTATGCTTAAATAAAACAACACTATTTATTTAGGGTTGGAAAAGTTTGGACATTCACATGGTGATGCAGAACTTTTTAATTAATTAAAGAAACATATAGCTCTCTAGCAAGGTTGGAAATTATTCATGAGTGATAAGTGATCAATTTATTTAAATAACAAGATTTCAATATAAGTGGAAAATAAAATCGGGTGATAGTCGAAATGGATTATGGGTGAGAGTGTGTCATTCGAATAAGCCGATCCATTGCTCATTGCTACTTTATTGGTTTGCGTGTGTGTTTATTCGGTTAACCTATTTTTTTTGTCGAAATTCGGTTAACCTATTTACAAGTCGCAATTAATTTGTATGGACTTACGAGCAATGAAATTTAAAAAAAAATCGATTTTGCAGATAAAGGGATCACCCGGCTGAATAACACACGGATAACAAGTGGGTCAAGTATTAGTTGAGAGCGTCGATCCACGAATACAAGTAGCTCGGACAAGCAATTTTTATTCATGAGATCGATAGTAAAATGACCTCACCCACCCATAAACCGATTCATTCCCAACCTTATTTTTTAACTTATATATATATCTATCCCAAAAGTTGAGATATAATGAGCATCAAACTAGTCATGTGACGAGAAATTAAGCCAGCCATGCATGATCCTGGTAATGTAGAGGGGTGGCAAGAATCAATATGATAATAATATTATTTAATGAAGCTATAATTGTGGCTACAACTCTCACGTGGTAGTTCAATAAGTGTGCATCTGGTCTGCTTAATTACACAACATTAATCCATGGTTGACTGGCGATAAGAATTTAATTAACCTAATTAATTTTACTGTCCGATGCCCACTTTGTTTGGCACATTCCTGATCAATTCTGAATCTGATCAAAGTTGGTAAAATTTGATACAAGAAGAGTGATTTTAATCCGATTTCGTACAGTTTTGGTAATGCATTGTTATTATAATGTTACAATCAACCAATCACCAATTGATCTAATAAGATGAGGCGCTAGCCCTTAAGCGTTTATCTAGCTAGAGATTCAGATTTTCCCGGTGTATGTAGAAAAAATTGAATTTGAAAGATATCCCTTCCATTAAGGTCCTCTACAATACTCGATCCGAACATAGAGTTGTTTTGACTGACCAACATTAAACAAATTTACATCAATACATCCCTTCTATATTAATAATTTCACCTTTGAGGTAGTTGCGCAAAATAGCCCAAACTTTCAAAATTGTCGTAAATAGTCGTAACTATGAAATGGGATGTGGTCATTAACATAAAAATCTTTAGCTAAGATAATTTTTATTTTTAACGGTCACGTGACATTGTCATTTATGGTTTGTAAAAATTAATTATTTGTAATATCGCTGTTAAATATGATATCGTGTGACCTTTAGCAACAAACTATATCTTTATCGATGATACTTAGCTTAGGCTAGTGATCGTAACCCATCCATAGTTGAGTCTATTTGCCGCAAACTTTGAAAATTTGGCTCTTTTTCGCAACTATCCTTAGGGGTGAGGTCATTTTTTTAACATTCACGCACATTGTCATTTATGGTTTATCAAGATTGATTATTAGTAGCATAACTTTATATATATATATATATATATATATATATATATATATATATATGATATTTTGTGACCTTTAGCATAAAACATACCATTATATTATCGATAGTAAATATGCTAGAAATCGCAATCAATCGATAATTAGGTTACTTTTCCACAACTTTAAAATTTCTAGCTATTTTCCGCAACTATTCCTATAGGTGAGTGTTTTATTTTTTTTTATAATTTATATTTTTGAATTGTCAACTTCAAACATTGCATGGACTTGAACAGGCACCAGGCCACCTCAAACCTAGAATCACATGCATATCTATATGATCACAAGATTCACAAACCCTAAACTTCTAACAATTTACAAATTGAAAAGGATTTTGGAAATCCTAGGTGGGCATGACTCACTCACTACACTGGATCAAGCCCCAGACACCAAAAATAATTTAATCACCTAAGTCATGTATAATCGAGTGATCAAACAACCCAATATTAAGCTAATTATGATTGGAATATTAACCTAGGCCTTGTTTCATTTGTGGACAGAAAGTTATTTTGGGTGAAAAAAATATAAAAAGTAAAAAAAATTTACCTTTTTTAATCAAGGTAAGAATTAAGTGAAAACCATGTTTTAACCTAGGGCATTCTTACGAATGAGAACGCGAAGCTCAGTACTTTGTTGGATATGATAACACGTGGAGATATGTCGTAGTCTAACCATTGTATCAGCCACAGAGTAACATAGTCGAGACACCTAACAAATTTGGATAGCCTCAATTTGTAGAAAACCCAAACGACAGTCTGTGATGATCATCTCTATTGGTAGGGACATGACAATTCGATCCACTCATCGCATTCACGACATCTATATTATCTCCTTTCATCACGAGTTTCTTAAGACCTCTTTTCTGTGCTTCTTTAATTGCATAGTATAAGTCCATTGTTTCTGCCTGTCCAATTTGTGTTTTGATATGCGTCTAGATGGATTAATTCTCTACTATAATCTCTCATAACATATCCAGCAACGGTCTGGCCGTTGTCTTTCTTTGAACTATCGAAATTTAATTTTAAGAGACTTAGGCCCCGTTTGGTTGCAATTCATAGAAAGGTAAACGAAATAAAAGCGAATGTAGTCCATTTTAATATCATAATAAATTGACAAAAAAATCAACTTGTTTTGCACAACCCACCCCACGTTTATCAAGTACAATTATGATGATTAGAGCAAAATCTAGTAAGCTCTATACATAACGGGCCCACGGTCAAAACCTCTAACATAACGGGCCCAATATGGCCCAATATCCTAAATCGGGCCCAATACAGCCCAATTTCGAGCCAGTCCTACAAGATAATTCGCGGGACAACTCGATTTTATGGCGTGAGTTGTTCAACCGACCTTTTTCTAACGTGACAAATAGAAAGCTCCATTTCCTTTAGGACCGGTAAATTCCAGCCATACACGTTCCAAGTATTAATTTCATGAAAATTAATTTCCAAGTATTAATTTCATCAATTTATTTCCCCTTTTCAAAATCCATATCTCATCTTCGTATTAGGTGCAACTCCCACGTGATTGCGTGCTTTCCGTTCGATCGCGGATTTCCTCCCTTCAAATTTGGGGAAAATTGAATTCTGCATTCCATTTCCAGCTGATCGCTGAACTGATTAGCCGAATCCAGCTGTTTTGCAGATTTTTCCCCTTCTTTGACCTATCAAAACCTCGATTTCTTTCCGATTTCGGGAAGTTTTTTCCCCCTTTGCTTGATTCGAAGTTTTCGGTTTGCTGGTTTCTCAAATCAACCGGAATTCTAGTTCAGTTCGTTCTGGAAGCATCGATTCTCTGCTCGCTGAGGTAATTCTTCAACTCACCTTCGAACTCTTGCTTGTTGTTGTTATCTAATTTATCTATGCTCGATCTGATCTTAGGTGTGTGTGATTGAGTTAGGGTTATGCTTGGATCGCGATAATGTAGGGTTTATAGGATTTTGGAGCTTTCAATTTTGCTGTGGAATAAGATTATTGTGAGAAGTAGATTTCTATTTCGTTGCATAATACCTTCATGAAAATCACCTTTCTTGTTGTTATCAATATATTATGGATTTGGACGTTTGGCTCGTATTGAAATTTTCTAATAATTGAAGTCATGCCTTTGTAGAACAATTCGTATATTATTCAACTTAGATGTCGTTTTATGGGATTTGGGGAGAGAGTCAACTTTTAGAGGATTGTGAAAATCTTGTTTTTCTTTTTAAATTAAGAATTGAAGTAGACTTTGATTCTTTTGGAGTGATTTTCACCTGAAGAGAAAGGATTGGTATTGAAACTTAAATCTGCTGTACACTTGAATCCAACCTTATGTTCCATTAAACGTTCGCTTTCAGGTTCCTATCTGCAATACTGCACTTCTTTGAGCATTATCTTGTCTAACCTTGCAATCAGAAGGAGTTAGGGAATGCTGCAAGATGTGTTTAATTGCTCAGAGACCTTCATTTCAACAGCCTGAAGCTATTTGTTCATTGAATCACACATTGCTCTCTCTTGATAATACGAATAATAGCGGGTCTTATAACATCACACTGTTTCTCTATGCCCAAATGCTGAATGGAGCCATGCTAGCATTTACACTGGACCTTTGTGAGGGCGGTTAAATTTCTTCGGCTATCAGATATTGTTTGTACAAAAATGTGGAATACCATGGAGAATAATTCTAGTACTCTGTTGGGAAGCTATGAGCTCGGTAGAATACTCGGTCAAGGCACCTTTGCCAAGGTTTATCATGGGAGGAGTATTAAATCCGGTCAAAGCGTGGCGATCAAAGTGATTGATAAAGAGAAGGTTTTGAGGGTAAATTTGACGGATCAGGTAAAGCGTGAGATATCGATTATGAGAATGGTGAGACACCCTAACATTGTGGAGCTTTATGAAGTCTTGGCTACCAAGACCAAGATATGCTTTGTGATGGAATACGCTAAAGGCGGTGAGCTTTTCAACAAGGTGGCTAAAGGAAAGCTCAAAGAAGACGTCGCCCATAAATATTTCACACAATTGATTAATGCTGTGGATTTTTGCCATAGTAGAGGCGTGTATCACCGTGACCTTAAGCCTGAGAACCTGCTTTTGGATGAGAATGAAGATTTGAAGGTGACGGATTTCGGGTTAAGTGCGTTGGCTGAGTCAAAGCGTCAGGATGGACTTCTTCACACAACTTGTGGAACTCCTGCCTATGTTGCACCTGAAGTAATCAGTAGAAAAGGCTATGATGGAGCGAAGGCTGACATTTGGTCTTGTGGAGTGATTTTGTTTGTTATGTTGGCTGGTTACCTTCCATTTCATGATTCAAATCTGATGGAGTTGTACAGGAAGATTGGAAAAGCCGACTTCAAGTTTCCAAAAGGGTTTCCTCAAGATGTTCGCCGGTTGCTGATGAAAATGCTGGATCCAAATCCAGAAACCAGAATTTCCATTGAGAAAGTTAGGGAGAGTCCTTGGTTTAAAAAGGAGTTTACCTCAAAATCTCAGAAAAAGGAATCTGAAATGGCGAGTACGGATGGGAATCCTGGTACTTCTAGATCATCCAGTGAAGTTGAATCTGAATCTGAACCCGAACCCAAGCAAGAATCTATCAAACCCACAGAACTGAATGCTTTTGATATCATATCCTTTTCATGTGGGTTTGATCTGACAGGCTTATTTGCAGAAAGTGATCAAAAGAAAGAATCAAGATTCACTTCAACGCAACCTGCATCTGTTATAATCTCCAAGCTGATGGAGATGGCCAAATCACTAAGGCTTAAGATCAAACAGATTGACAAAGGCCTGTTAAACTTTGAAACGCCGAAGGCAGGGAGAAAGGGAGCAGTTTCGATTGATGCTGAGATATTTGAGTTCACTCCTGCACTGTATATGGTGGAGATGAGAAAATCAAATGGTGATACAATTGAATATCAGAAGATGATAAAGGAAGATATACGGCCTGCTCTCCAAGACATTGTTTGGGCTTGGCAAAGCGAGCAACAGCAACAGCAACAACCACAACCGAATCAAGATCAAAACCATAACAACAGAAATTGATGCAGACTGTTGGTTGTGGTAATTTCTTTACTTATTGCTTTGTCCAGTTGAAAATTTTGATTGATCATGCTAAAAGCTTTAACCTTGTTGAGGTTGTGTGCATTTCGAGTACATGAATGAAATAGAAGTTTATATTTTCTACAAAAAAATTGCTGCTGAATAGTTCCATTTAATGTGAGGAAACTCTTCTACATAATTTACTTATAATCTCTTATCAGAATGAAAAGTCATAGTAGATTTTGTAAAGTTAATAGGAGATAATTCTATTTAAAGAAATGTGAAACTAAAGGTTACAACAAGAGTTGTTCCAATCTGTACTTCTCTATTAATGCCAAAAATCCTGGTCCCCTAAGGTATTGTTTGGCATGTTTCTGAAGATACTTCAATTTTAGCCAAAGAAGAGACTCTCATAAATATGAAGTTAATTTTGTACTCAAAATACCATGTGCAGATTGAGTGATTGCCCCAAAAGACAACATATCATGTTGCTTTTCCACTTATCATACTTGCTTGTCTGGTTATTTGGCTCCATGAAGCTGGGTAAAGTATGAGCATACAAAATTTGATGTTATTATTAGACAACCCAAAGGATGAACCTTGTCAGAATATGCATCCAAACAATAAGGAAATTAAAACTCTGACAAAAACAAAGCACAAGAACAACTGAATTTGCTAGAAAAAGCAGACAGACAGATCAATCTCCCATTTGTTTTCTTAGTTTTGTACAATCATGGAGTATTATCTACAGAGGCGTTAATGGCAGCAACCCAGCAGCCATTAGTAGTCACATTTTCATGTGTTTTGTTCGAGCAAACCATTTACAAGTGCTCTACTACACATTTAGTCACCCGGGTATCAGGCGAAAAAACGGTTTCCTCCTAGGAAACGGTTTAACCTCCACAATCCTCTATAATCTTAACTTCTACATCTCTTGAAACCAGCAGACTCTTGATTGAACTACTCTACTCTCGTCTGATTAATCCATTAATCAAGCTTTTTATCTGCCAATTGGCTCATCTGCAAGAAACCTCTTCCATGGAAGCAAGCATTCAGCATCAGCCATCAAGATTCTGGCTTTGGAAAACCAAGCTTTCGAGCTCGGGTCTGAGTTTCATCCTCCATATCTCATTGTACAAGGAAGCCTCGCCTGCCTTTCTCTTCACCTCCACCACAACCAACTCATCAGTCAATTGGCTGATCTCAATCTTAGCTATAAATCCGCCATTCTTCCCTTCCAATTCCACTTTCATCACTTCCTTCTGCCCTTTCTTCACTCTCAGATTCTCAGCCATGGCCAAACCTTCAATCCTCTCACCGATCATCTCCGCCGACACCTTTGACAGGAACCTCTCGCTATCTTCCATCAAGCTACTAGACTCATTGAACAATCCAGACAAGTCCAATCCGGCCGAGAACGAGATCAAATCGAACGCATTGAGCGTGTGATTGCAGGATTTCCCCTCAATTTTCGAATCATCGACATCGCAATTCGAAATCGTCTCTTCCTCATCGAATTCGTGGTGGACATTCAAATCCTTGTACCCGCCCTTTCTGAACCACGGATCCCGAGTAATCTCATCGATTGTGATCCGCGTCTTAGGGTTCGTATCAAGCAGCCTCGACAGAAACCGTCTCAGATCCGACGACATCCATTTAGGGCACTTGAATTCCCCCTTGTAGATCTTCTTGTACATGTTCATCAAATTCGGATCGTTGAACGGAAGATACCCCGCCGTCAACACGAAGAGGATGACGCCGCAAGACCACACGTCCACCGTCGCCCCGTCGTATCCCCTCTTCGTGAGAATCTCCGGCGCCACGTATGCAGGCGTCCCGCACAACGTGTGCAACAGCCCGTCCGTCCGGATCTGGTCCTTGACGGCGCTGAGCCCGAAATCAGACACCTTGAGGTCGCCGTTGTCGTCGACGAGGAGGTTCTCCGGCTTGAGATCGCGGTGGTAGACGCCGCGCGAGTGGCAGAATCCGACGGCGGAGACCAGCTGGCGGAAGTACTTCCGGCTCAATTCCTCCGAGAATCTCCCCTTCGCGACCTTGCCGAAGAGCTCGCCGCCTCTGACGAGGTCCATGACGAAGTAGATCTTGGTGCGCGTGGCGAGGACCTCATGGTGGCGGACGATGTTAGGGTGGCGGAGGCGGCGCATGATCGTGATCTCGCGCTTGATGTTCGCCATTAGAGAGGTTCCGGTGAGCTTCTTCTTGTTGATAACCTTGACCGCCACGCTCTGGCCCGTGGGGAGGTGGCGCGCGTGGTAGACCTTCGCGAAGGCGCCGCATCCGAGGAGGCGACCGAGCTCGTACTTGCCGAAGAGATTGGTGCTGCTCCCGAACGCCATTGCTGAAATCCGCGTTCGATCTCTGGAATTCCGTTAAGATTCCAGAGATCGAACGAGTGCTAGCTCGCTCGAATCGATTCGGATGGATTAATGGCGGAAGGGATTTTGGGGATGAGGATTTCGAATTTAAGAGCGAGAAATCGGGGGGGAAATTGATTTTTGAGGTCGTCGTTGATTTGGGGTTTTTTGAATTGTTATATGGTGGCGTTTATTTTTCTTCTTTGACGGATTTGAGTTGTGTTTTGGCTGTAAAAGGGGAAAGTTCTAGACCGTTGGCCTTATTATAAGGGTTCTTTTTCTTCAAATGAGAAATTGCGATGCCTACCCTCTATTTGTATATTTTATGATTCTTGGACAGTATTAGTTGCATGTTTAAAATGTACCCTTTGCATAATGTATTTCGTCGAAAAATACCCAAAATCTTACGTTGTACGGGACTAAATGCTTGGTGGAGGCTTGGCGGAAAGGGACCGACTAGTACCTACCTGAGTTTAGGGTATTAAACTATCAATGTATTAGAGATAGGGATTGAGATGAAGGACCCGATTAATGATGCAACTACGATGCCTCTCCATTTAACTCGTCTATCTAGTAGAGCTCTTCTATCATAGATTACCCTAACATTTATCTTCTATATCTTATCTGGAAGCTTTACTACATGCCAAAATGAAGCTCTGAATATGATGGGAGGGTTGGAGGATTGGGGGGAGGGAACAAGAGAGATCGAGAGAGATTGGATTTAAGGCGTTTTAAACCTATCTTGAGCCGCCAGCCTCGCCTAGGATATAAAACCGTCTAAGGCCAAATTGATACAAAAGGTAACCCTAGCGTTCAAGCAACATCTAAGAGGCAACCTATACCGAATTTTTGAACACGTACTATCTGTGGTTGTACAAGCTGGTTGGTTATTAGTAAATAGTAATATGTTGTACCGGTCCAAATCTAGCTGATTTTAGGGTCATGCATAGTTGTTTAAGATCCAACTAATACGTTTAGTAATCTAAAAGTCATTATTTATCCAAATCCATGAAAAATAAGAAAAGTATAAACAAACTACGAGGTAACAATTTTAAAGCTATCTTTGGTACATTTGGTAGAGTTGGTTGCCTACTAAGTGAAAAATGTAAAAACTTAGGGCTACTTGGACAATTTTCAAAAAATCAGGTAGTTACAGCCGTACAGGTAGGGACAGAAGAACAACTCATGAACAACAGGGTCCCACTTATTAACTAAAGTGGATGACGTGGGACTCAATCAGCCGTAGATCGTGGACAATGATTTTCCAGGTTGACGGGTACCATGTGATCTGACATTGAAAAGTCTGCCAGATATTTTCTCGGACATTAGGTGGCCATACACGTGTAATAATTCCAGCGTAGTATTTATTCAAGTAAACCTACTAATAATAATTTAACGTCGTATCATTACTTATAATGAAAAATAATTGTTTTGGGAAAATGCATGCATGTAGAAAATGTGATTTACGTTGATTGTATCATAGGCTACTTGCACAATGAAAGAAGCTTAACTTGTAAAAGTAAGAAACGATCTAAATTGTCTACAGACATCTAGTCAAATGATAAAAATATCAGATAATATATGAGATTTTTGTTTTGATTTTCAGAACAATGTTTAAAACCCAAAAAAAAAGGCTCAAATTGAGTTCATGCATACTTGATCTTATAGTAAGTAGGGTTGTAATTGAACCGAGCCAAACCGAATTTTGAATTGCGCAAACTCGGCTCGGTTAAAGATTGGCGAGCTCGAGCTCGATGTGAGTTTAGTTCGAGCTTAAAATTTTGTTTGAACTTAGTTCATTTAAATGTTCACCGAACTCGAATTTAGCTCGCGAGTCGCGAGCCTCTCATTTAGTTTATTTGTGAGATAAATTTGTGAACACCTCTTTTAAAAGACCACCAATAATTAACGTTGTATCATTAGTGGAGTTTATCCGTGAGCTTATAATCTAGTTTGTTATGCGTAGTATTCAGTAAACATACTAATAATATAGCTTCGTATCATTTTTTATAATGCAAAATAATTATTTTGGGAAAATGCATGCATGTAGAAAATGTGATTTACGTTGATTTGTATCATAGGCTACTTGCACAATGGAAGAAGCTTAACTTGTAAAAGTAGGCTTGATTTGAAGATTGAGTTCATGGATATTTGATTTGAAGAAAAGTAGTGGACAATAATAAGTTGTAATTCAACCACAGAATTTTCAGTGAATTGTATGGATGATCTTATACTAAGTCTTGATGGCATTACGTAACTATGACCCACGTAATAAGACACCAAAGAATATACTAAATGACCTTTTTGTCAACTAGGAAGGAAGGAGTTCTCTGATCTAGCGGTCGCTTGGTGGTGTATTTGGCACCAATGAAACAAATTAGTGTTCCAACAAATGCCAAATGATTTCATTCAGGATCTACCCCAATACATTAAGGCTCAACGAGATCAGTGGGAAAAATCAAAACATTGGAATGAAGATGAAGAAATTATAATAACAAATTGCAATAAAAAAAGGAAAAAAAAGATCAAACCCAAAAATGGAAAAAGCCACCACGTGACGTAATAAAATGTAATTTTGATGGTTCAAGACTAGAAAATGGACAAGCTTCAGGAGGCTCAATCTTAAGGGATCATAATGGAAGTATTATAAACATAACGGCAAAGAAAAATGGACGGATGTCGGCAATCAAGGCGGAAGCTCTGGCATTAAGAGATGGCATTAGATTAGCAAAACAGGGACGACATAGAAACCTAGAAATTGAAGGTGACAACCTACAAGTAATCAAAGCTGCTCAAGGCGAAAAGAATTGCCCGTGGGAAATAGAAATCATCATGACTGATGTCCGTATTGCCCTCCTTGAATTCAGATCAGTTCGGATTTCCCATGTGTCCAGGGAATACAACACTGTGGCTGATAAAATAGCTAGACTGAGCCACAGTCTCCCTACCAACGTCATCAGGAATCACCCAGAACTTAATGTTCTCATCCGTCAGAATGCTCTAAGACGCCCTCACTGAAGGGAGAGCCTCCTAATTCTTACCTTTTCAAAAAAAAAAAGTCTTGATGGCATATTCTTGAGAATAATTAGTTTTGATGCTTTCATCATAAAAGAAGCAACAAAACAATAATCATATGTTTATTATATAATCATGCATCTAATTTAATTAATTATGACGATATATGATTAATTTGCATAATGCTATATAAGAGAATTTAGCCTGCGTAAATATGATGATTGCTATAAATTATAAAAAATTGGCAGTTGTAACTTGTAAGTCATCTCCAACAGCTTCTTCGAAACTTTCTCCAAAATGGAGAATCAACTGCCACATTCTCTAAAATAAAAATCAGGTCAACTCCAATAGATTCCCTATTTTGAAAAATACTGCATTTAATATTTATTTTTTTACCATATAAAATATTCTACAATAATTATTTAATTATAATTAAATTTATCCAACATCTTATGGAAATAAAAAATTCTAGAATCATAACCTAATAAATAATAATATTTTTATTATTTGAGTAATAAGGAAATGAAATATTCTAGAAACTTAATAAATGATAAATTATTTATTATTTGACTTATAAAAAAATAAAAATATTCTAGAAACTTAATAAATGATAAATTATTTATTATTTGACTTATAAGGAAATAAAAATATTATAGAATCTTAATTTACTATATGATAAAATATTTATTATTCACATATAAATATCACGCTATTTTTATTTCATTCACATAGTTCTTTGAGATTGCTTGCCACTGTATTTTAATATTAAATACTCTAGAAAATAAAAAAGTAAAAAAGAAAAGTAAGAAAACCAAAATGGAGAATCCCCCACATTTAGGGAATGAAGGGTAATTTTTTGGGGAATACTCTATAATGGGGAATCATATGGGAAAACTGTTGGGGCATATTTTTAGCCAAATTCTCTAAAAACACAGCTCTCAAGAATTTGGGGAAGCTGTTGGAGAAGGCCTAAGAGAACACCAACAACAAAAACAATAACAATATTGATCTAGTGTAATTATAAGGAAATAAGATCTTACTCACTCCTATATAAACAATCTGTTACTATGAAATAAATACATTGAAAAATCTATTAAAGCTAAAATTTCATGAGATGTCAATAATAAAATCTTCATCTAAATGTATATAGTTAATAAACTTCCTAGAATTTTTCTTTTTTTTTTGAAATTTTTAAAATTTATATATCAACCAAAAAATTACTAAGTTAATAATGTTTCAAGTGAAGTTATAATAAATACATGATATGGTTAAATAGTACATGACAAGGTTGGAAAAAAATGTAAGTTACAATATATATAATTATATATGAGTGAACTAACAAAATTTTCTATATATAAAATAAGCAAATAGGCGTTTTAACTAAAAATGAGGATATATTAGTAGTAAAGACCCCATCTACAACGAATTAACATTAATTGGTGCACATTGGTGAGCATTGAAAAATGTCTACCTACATATGTACGTAGTCGGTGAATAAATTATAATCGATTAATATGTCGTTTATGATAATAGGACAAGATCCACAAAACATCTTATGTTTCTTTTTGGTACAAAAAATATATCATATGTATTTTATCATCTTGGAAAGCTTTGCAAATGTCCTTGTCATTTTTCCTGTTACTCTGTAAGTGATGCCATGATGTATAGTATAGTGAGGCTTCTTATTTGTCCCTTTTCTCTTCTTGTCGTCGTCGTTATCAAAATTATACATCATTGTTCATTTGTTCTTACTTCTTATCCCTCTTGCGTTGTAATCAAGGGCGGATTCAGGATTATCTGAAAAAGGGGCGGATTTTGTACACATTAATATTATCGACTCTTCTCAATTATGCCCCCACTCTTTCCCACCTTCCGCCTTATCCTGTCCAGTGTTGGATATTGGGGCGAAAGATCAAATTTTTTTAATCTCCGGGCTCTTTAGGTAAAATTTATCGCTCATCCGGCCCGAAGCGGAGTGGCCGCCCCCGCCCACACTCCCCTAAATCCGCCCATGGCTGTGAGGCATTTGCTTTAGCATCGTAACAAGTCTTGTCCGTGATCCGCTCGATTTGTAAATGAGTCTAGTATAAGCACAATTTTAGGACTCGAAAGGTAAATGAACTGAGCCTGATCGTACAACAAAACTCGGTTTGTTTGTTCATGAACAAGTAGGATTATATGCTCGTGACCAAGCTCGATTATACGTTCATAACAAACTAGATTACATGTCATAAATAAATAACTTAGTTTATTTTTTTTAGTTTCATTTACTTGTATAGATGCTCAAGTAACTGGGTTGTTCGCGATATTGTCTCATGAGAAAATTAAATGAGAGGTTCGCAAGCAAAGTTCAAGTTCGATGAACATTTAAATGAACCAAGCTCAGCTCAAACAAAATTTTAATCTCAAATCAAGCTCGCATTCGAGCTCGTATTTAAATGAACCAAAGTTTGACTCGACTTGATTCGATTACAACCCTAATTATAAATAAAAATGTCCTTAATTATAAAAAAATACGGATTGATTACATTCTTGTTAGGTATTTTTAAACTTGCTGGGCTGGGCTCAACAGCCAGAATACTTGGGCTTTTTGATATATATATAAAGTTGGCCCAGGCCCAACTATCATTGGTCCAAACATATCATTTTCCTGAAGCATGTCTTTTCTTTGTTTTCTTCTCAATTTCATTTCCATACGAAAAACATTGATTGTCATATTATTGGTCCAAACAATAAAATCTACATGCTTACCAAACACTCCATCTATACAAATTCTGTACCTGAATAGTTTTTACTAGATAGTGTGATGTACTTATATCCATTCTTAAGGAACTAAAAGTAATAAAAGAAGAAAAAAGTGGACAAAAGCGTAGGAGCAGAATTGAAGGAGAAGCCACAAACGAATACAAATCAACAAAGCTAAAACTCAGGTAGATTCCTCAATTTTCCCTAGTTAAATAGTAATAACACAAAAGTAACAAAACTTAGGGAAAATTTGTCCTTCAACATTAACAATTCATGAAATTACTTATAAATGTGAAGGCAAACTATATTATGTCAAAAAGATAGGCTACACGGCCTTCGGAAATCTAATCAAGCGGTTAAGCCTCCAAAGGTAGTTACCATAGGTCACCAGTTCGACTCTCATGAACAATGTCCTTCTATTATGAACTAAGACGCATTCTTCTGTTGTGAAGCTGATATCGGGTATTGAGTTGTTGTTCCGGATGAGGTTGTTTGGTTCGTTATAGTTCTTCCGTTGCCTAGACGGAGTCTAGACAATTCTGTTCTTCCGTTGCCTAGACGGAGTCTAGACAATTCTTTTAGAACAGTGCTTTCAAGTAGCAAAAGTCTTGATGATATATTTCCTGTGAAATTGTCCATTTAATTTCTTCCTTAATCTAACATTTCACCGATTTATTCAACTATCGAGCCTCTCAATATACCTGACATGTCTGAATCTTTTTTTCCTATTTAAAAAAAAAAAGATACACCCACTTCTTTTCTTCTTTTTGCTTTCACTATTTCTTCTCTTGATTCTATGTTTTTTGCCCCAATCTTTTTGCCACCATGAAATAAATAAATCTACACACCTTATGTATCTCATTTCATTTGCTCTTTCCATTCCCACATTCTTGATTTCATTCTCCCCAACAAAAACATGGAGTTTGCTTCATACCCAACTTCCCACAACATATCAGAAATGGCCTCCAAATTTGCCAAAGCTTTCAAACACAAATCTCTTGGTGTCTTCTTCTCCCACACAAACCCACAAAAACTTCATTCAAACAACAAGTTTTACACTGAAAAAAATGTCCACACACAACCCAAAAAACTCACAAGAGATCACCACATTTTAAACAAGCCTTTCGATGTCGAAGACGTGTTTGAAGCCATTTCCATGCTCAAATTGGCTTACATTAATCTTCAAAATGCCCATCTTCCTTATGATCCATTCAAGATCAAATCTTTTGATGAATGCATTGTCTTGCAACTTGAAAGGCTTTCAAAGATGAAGTCTTCTTTCGACAAATTAACGAGAATCAAGAAAGCTAAACTTGATTCTTGTCAATTTGCTCATATCAATCTAAGGCTTCTTGATGAGTTGGAGGCTGAAATCATGGCTAGAGAGACTCGGATCGCACTCTTAAAGAAAGAGGTTCAAGATTTGAGCTTGAGCAACACAAAGATGATTGAGAAATTGTGTTCTAAAGGGAGTATTGTTAATGTAACTCTATTTGAAGAAATCCATGGAGGAGTTTCGAATGCCATTCGCGATTTCGCAAAGTTAATTGTTTTGCTAATGAGAGTTTCAAATTGGGACTTGGATTGTGCAGCTGAATCAATTGAGAAATCAGTGGATTACTCAAAAGAGTCACATAAGAAGTATGCATTTCAAGCCTTTGTTGCTAGAAGAATGTTTTTGCATTTACTTTCCTCATGTAAGGGCATGTTTGGATCGCAAGGGATAATGCAAGATAATGCATTATCCCCTGTGATCCAAACAGGCTCTAATTCTCATAAAAATGAAAGGTTTGATCAAGATTTGAGATTTGAAGATCCAATCAATGCATTAATGGAGGATCCAAGTTCACCCTTTGGTGAATTTTGCATATCCAAATACTTGCTAGTGATTCATCCAAAATTGGAGGCTTCTTTCTTTGGGAATCTTGATCATAGGAACATGATTTGTAAGGGAAAGCATCCAAGAACTTCATTTTATCAGGCCTTTGTGAAGATGGCTAAATGGGTTTGGATTTTACGCGAAATCGCTTGCTTTGTGAAGGTGAAGATGCAAATTTTTGGAGTACAAAGAGGGAGTAAGTTTTGTGGTGAGTACATGGAGAGTGTGACAAATGAGTTGGATTCATGTAATGAGTTGAAGGTTGAGCTTGTGGTTATGCCTGGGTTTAGAATTGGTAAAGCTATAGTTAAATGTAAGGTTTATGTGTCTAAAATCAAAAGTTAAGGTGCAAAGTAATGTTGATCTTAATTAGTTTGATATCTTGGTATGTAATATTATTACCTTGTAGTTTGATATAATTTGTTATTCATATGCAATTTTTCTTTCTATGTATGGCTACTTTTTTTTTATCTCCTTGTGTTTTGAATCTATTGATCTTTTTCTATGTATCAACAACAAGATTTCTAATACATGTTGGGTGATTTATACAAAAGCAACATAAAATGTTGAACTTGAATCTATTTATCTCTTTAAGATTTTGTAGAAATAACATAGAATTTGCAGTCCAAGAAAGCCAAATCACAATATAAAGAAAATTTTACACAAAATCACCCAATTTTGAGGATTTATTTCACCAATCACCCACAACATTTTTACCTAATTAAATCGGTTCCACAACCTACATTTTCATCGTTTAATATATGACTTTTTTCTCTATAGAAGACACTTAATCTATTATAAAGAAGAGGGGAATCGGAATTCAAAATTGCGACCTAATGGTCACGAACGTTATCACCTACCAATTATGCTTTGCTATGCAATTTTTATTCTCAAGATCCATATTTCCATATGTATATAACCAAAAAAATCATAACAACAATCACAATTAAAAAAAAACCCAAATCACAATTAAAAAAAACCCGAGATCAAAATCATTCAGATACAGTAGTAGTACTAGTAGTAGTATCTGTCGATGTTGAAGGAGTCGTCTTCTCTTCTTCTTCTTCTTCAGAAAACAAATCCTCACACATTTCTCCATAAAACCTGCAAACCAAATCAACAAAAACTTGGCTCTTAAGACTCTTCCAACAATACAACATCTCCTCCACGTCCGCCAAGTCCTTCAACTTCCCTTCCTCCACAATCATCTCCGCCACGTAGTTCTCAAAGCTCCTGCACACGTCACCTTTATCCCCGTCCACGTCATCCCCATCCGACGTGGACAGATTATTAGGTTGCTCATGTTGATGCTGATGATGATATTGATACTGGTGATGATGATTTTTCTCATCATCACCAAGATCAAGATTCTTGATATCCATAACCCGGTCCAGCTCTTGAGACCGGCGGCTGGACCGGAAAACCGAGACCAACTCGGAAACCTTCTCACCGAACCGGTCCACGTCCGGAACCGAAACCGGGTTCTTTTTGTTGGACCGGGTTTTTCTCCTAGGCCGCTTGAATTTGAGATTGGGCTTAGAATGACACTTTGGGAAACTTAGGGCTTTCACTGAAAACCGCTTTCTGAACTTGGCCCTGAAACGACGGCGTTTTAGCTTAAAAAGCGGTCGTTTTAGCCTGAAACGGCGTTTGTGGTTGGGTTTTATAGCGAAGATGGAGAAGATATTGGGGCAGTTTGGCTTGGAGAGCTTGGGTTTGAAGCTAAGGCATGATTTCAGCTTCATACTTAGTTTTTGTATGAAATGATTTTGGGTGTGATTGAAGCAAGCAAAGAACAAGAAAAGTGATTGATGTTTTGGTGTGTGTTTTGTGGGTGGATGGGAATTTAGTTTGTTGGTGTTAGTTGAATTTGCATTTCAAGTTAATAAAAATTTTTTGTGTGATTTAGAGATGGTGTTGGAGGACACGTTTATTGGAGGATTCAAAGGAAGTGGAACTCATGATGCTTGCTTGATTTTGTATTGTATGATATAGGTGTTAAATTTGAGCAAAATTTATTTATATGGTCCATATGGATATGCTGAGTTGTAACTTATATTATAAGGTGATTTAAGTCCTTAAGAGATATTTATTTAGCTAATTTTGATTTTAAAACAATCTAATTAAGCAAAAACGTTTTTGGCTTTGGTTTGGTCGTAGTTTTACAATTGCATTAATTCTCTTCCTCTTTTTTTTTTTTAAATTTTTAAGGCCAACAACCATTAAAATTCTTTTTTTTTTGTCAAACAAAAAAAAACATTAAAATTTTTTTTGAATTTTTTTTTCTAACAAAAAGAAAACCATTAAAATAGAAAATGAAAAATGAAAAATGAAAAAATCATTAAAAATCTTTTTAAATGCACCAGCCGGGAATCGAACCCGGGTCTGTACCGTGGCAGGGTACTATTCTACCACTAGACCACTGGTGCTTGTTGGCTTTTAGTAATTTCGTCTCTTTTTATACATTTTAAGTCTAATGGAATGTAATTCTTGCTATTTTATTCTTACATTTCCACTTGTTCTCATGTAATGAGAAACTTTATTCTAAATGTAAAGATTCAGCTCATCTAACTCGAATGATAGCTTTTGAGAATTTTCATACATCAACCAAACCAAATTACAAACAAGAAGACTTCTAGATGACATGAAATGGGAAAAATGAAAACAATAAAAAAAAACAAGGGCTTGCACTGCATTTAACTGAGTTAGAATACAACAACAGATGAATTTACCAAAAACAAGCAAAGAATACAACAGATGAGAAAAGGGGAAAAGGACAGCAACAAGGGAAATTAAACGTTTTTCCACAGTGCATTAGAGAATGAACCTTTCACTCCCTCATGCAAATTTGCAAACCTACAGCCCCCCTGACAAATAAATTCAATTCAACATTTTAAACCTAAAAAATGATGACATATACTATAAGAGAACAAGAACAATCCCCTTCATGGGAATTCTTCTCTTACAAACAAATTAGCGTTAGAAGAAAAAAAAGACTAATCGATGAACAACCTATAACTTAAAAGGAAAAAAGACGAACAAGAATTGTTTCTTTTTTCCCTGAATTTCAAGTTAGCAAATTGAGCAGTTTCAATTTTGTACCATTAAAATGTGGAGCTGCTTTCACTTGCAGACATTGAAGGAGGCTCTGACTTAACAAAGGGAATTTGAGATCCTCTGCCGCTATTAATGTCCAGCCCTTGTAGTCTTCCAAGCGGGTCTATCTGTAAGTACTCGGGAGTGTGCTGTGAGTTTTGAGGATGCAAATGGTGCAAATTGACTTGTGACTGATGGTGGTATGGTGGAAATTGCATGTTCTGTTGGCCTGCAGATGTTTGCTGATGAGGAACTGAATAGTAGCCTGAGACATTGTATGGCATGTTGTGCATTCCCAAGTTGAATGACTCTGAAGGGTTTGACGTCATTTCACCCGTGGCAACCCTGAGCCTTTCTACTTCTTGCTTCAAGGCTTCATTCAAGGCTGTATCCAAAAAAAAATAATGAGGAACATAACAAAATAAGTTTATTGTGCTGCTGAAAGTGAAATTTTGTGAAAGGTAAGTTCCTTGAAGCTCTTATTTGTGCGTTTGGATTACGCATTATAATGTATTGTAATGTTTAATCTAAATGCCTTCAGGGAACCTACCTTTCAAAATGTCACTTTCAACAACAGTTGTTCCTTCTGATACACTTATTTCAGTCTTTCTTTTCAAAAATACAGGAGGAGGAAAAGAAATGTGTATAGAGAACCAAGTGTTGTTGAAAGTGAATTTGTGAAATGTAGCTTTTATGTGTGTGTTTGGATTACGCATTGCAATGCGATATATTGCATTACAATGTATTGTAATGCGAAATCCAAATGAACCCTTAGATGAATCATGGGCTGGACGGGCGGGATATAGCAATTTGGATGACTAGCAAAGATGAGTTTGTGAGGAGCAAATAAGCCTTACCAGAAAGTGCATCTAAGAGCATAGAGAATTTTATTTTTTGGTCGAATAAGAGCGTTAGAGAATTAATTTCATAGTTTTAATCTAACATGAGAAGCTAAGGAAAACACAAATCTGTTGTAGAGAATTTAAAGCTCACCATCTCGCAGCTGAGCTTGTTGTTCCATAGCTTGTAAATGAAGCTTGAGTTCAGTGTTCTCATTACTCAGACCATTAGTATCCCTCTGTAAAGAAAAATTAGATAGCATCAATGGAAGTTGCCAAAATGCATACAAGGATTAACAAGCAAGGAATGTAAATTAATTTACAAACTTGCATAATTTGCATTGCTTAGTTTAGAGCAATACAAGGAACAAGCTACACTATAAATATCTTTTTTATATTTACATATAACTCACACACAACAATTAAATCTCTTTAAGAAATAAGAATGCAAATTAGACAAGGCACCTGGTATAAGGTGAGCTGTGCAGAAAGAGTGGTAGCTTCAGTTTGAAGGGTTTGAACTTTTCTCTCTAGTTCTTGCATATATCGAGCTTTCCTCTCTTTAGAACGAGAGGCAGATTGTCGATTCGCCAAAATTCTACAATTGATTTCACAAATAAACATAAGTTTCAACATACAAGATGAATCCAGACATGGCAAGAATTTTTTTTAGATCTGTAAGCATAATCATGTCTACATGTTTGAGAATTATGCGTCTAGAAATAATTGAAATTCCAATCAATACAATTCATGAATGATTGATTTCAAAACATACAGGCAACTATTATTGAACAAAAATCTGAATCCACGTGAATCAATAATTGTGATGCTGTGATCAGGATCCGCAGTAAAAGGCTACAGATGAGTCCAGGCTAACATAGCATATGCAATTAGGAACAGGCAAATTAAGGTAAGTGTTCCAGTAATTGAACGAGAATTGTAGTCATGAAATGTGATCGATTTTAGCCACTGATCTTGTAGATGAAGAAATGAGTTTAAGCGCCATTTTACATCTTTCATCCATGGAATTATTGGCAGACAAGATTAAGACCAATCTGAGAATCAGAAAATCGAATTGCGAGTGAAATGAATTGGAATCGAAGGCATAATAAATTGGGAACGGAATGAGAACCTTTTAGCGCGCTTGGGATCGACGGACCAAAGCTCGGCGAGCTTATCGGGAGGCATAGCCTTCTTCGCCTCCATAATCTCGCCAAACACGGAGCTCTCAACAGGTCTAGATCCAGACGAAGAGGCATCCACGGAGTTACTATAACGATGGCGAGGCCTAGCGAAGGCGGCGGCGGCGGAGTCCTTCTCCCCGCCGTCCACGGCGTCAGAGGAGGAGAAGAAAGCAGGTCGAAGATCAGATCCGGCAATGGCAGTGGAATCGCCACCGCCTCCACCGCCATGTCCGAGCTTATCGACGTCAATGTAGGCGGTGAACAGGTCGTCTTCAGATCCGATATCCTCGGTGGAGGATCCGGCGAATGGATCCGAGGAGAGATCCATGTCGTCGGAGATTCGGAAGCTGACCTCTGAATGAGCGCGGCGATGGTGGGGGCCTCGGAAGGAGGAGGGAGACTGGGAATAGGAATTATTGCCGAAGACGGTGGTGGCGACGCCAACAACGCCTGTGGCTGATGGTGGAGGCTTGCGGTTGGGATTGAAACCGCCATTTTCGGAGTTCGATGGATCTCCTTCTTCCATTTTCGTTCGCTGTGCTGAGCTCGAACTCGAAACTCTAGTCAATTACCACCAACAGAATTTTGGGTTTGTGATTGGTGTGTCTAACCCCATGCCATGTGCCTTCTAACGGATAAGCTCCCCCTCCCGTAACGCCGTTATCTTTCGCGTTGAGCCATCGTATTTTCATTTCTCGCCCCTTATTTTATTGTTATTACACCAAAAACCCCTCATAAGTGTTAATTTATTAAATTTTATTCATGTGTAAATTTTTAGTTTTTTTTATTATATTTATGTTTTTCTTGGTGATACCTCTCAGTTCAGATAAAATTTTCATTCTAATTTATTTTTTTGTTGTAACAATAATTTGTTATTTGACATATTCGTACTAATTAAAAATATTTACGTAAATTTACAATAAAACGTAAATCGACCGAAAGGTATTCTTAATTTTGGGAAGAATTTTTTAAATATATTTATTTAGGTATTCCTATTTATTTTTTATAATATGCTCTATGCTACTCCCTTCGATTGAAATTATAAGACGCTTTTTTTAGATTGATCAAAGAATGGTAATGTTTAAGGGTTATTTAATTAATTTACAACCAACATTTACTTTTTTTAATATAGAATAAGTTATTTTCCTATGATAATTAACCTCTAAAATTAAAAAAGATGTTAAATAAATGACACTTTATTAATTCAAATATTATTATGCAATCTTCTAAAACGAATTATAATTCCGATCGGAGAAAGTATATTTTATGTAATAGCATTGAAATAAACATAACGCGGGGTACATACGCACAGATTTTTTTGAAAAGCGCACAGAATATCCGCGCAACGCCATTTCGCGCGAAATGGCGTTGCGCGGAAGGGCAAAAGCGTAAACTGGAAATGGGATTCGGGTAATGAGGAAATTGGCTAGCTCGAAACGGGCCTGCGCGCGAAATGGGCTTGTGCGGCTCGAAATAGACTCGAAATGGGCTTGCGCGAAATGGGCTTGTGTGGCCCGAAATGGGCTTGTGTGGCCCGAAATGGGCCCGAATCTTTTTAAGTATATATGTTCCTTTTGTTGAGAGCTTCGATTTGATATATTATACGCTTTAATCTGACACCCGAGTAAAAAGTTATGAACATTTGAAAATTGACGGTACACAAACTATTTTTACAAGTCATTTACTTAATTAAAATATTTTTATCATTTGCTAGGTTGCATAGTTTCATAATGTAATTGAACCCAAGAGCGTCGAAACAATTAGTTATGGTTGGAATATCTTGAATCACACACTAAATTTATTAGCATATAACTCTTGAGGTTTTGTTCAAATATTCTTTAGTATTTTTTATTTTAATTCCCATATCTAATACAAATTACTAAAAAGTTAAGTAGTACACATTGTACTTCGTGCTTCAAGAACAAGTAATCATATTGATCAATTTATTCATTCCACACCTTTACATTTAGGTGGTACAAGCAAATTAAATTTTTTTGAACATTACGTGAGACTAAAATCTACACGGTGACTTAAAAACGGTCGACTTTTATAATATATTAATTTGATTATTTTTATCTTATACTATAATTTTTTTATTATAAAATCTATTACATTCATCTTATACTATAATCATATACGATAAATTTTAGAATATAAGAATTAAGTAACATTACATTACTATATATGTTGTATACTTGTGGGTTAAGATATTTGAGTTACTTAATATACTATGGTATTAGTTAAGTATTATATGCTAATACAACTATAATAAATTATTTTTGTATATGTATATTTAGGGTTTGTTTATATTTAGGGTTTAGGGTTTAGGGTTTAGGGTTTAGTGTTTAGTGTTTAGGAATGTAACTTAGGGTTTAGAGTTTAAGTTGTAGGGTTTAGGAATTCAAGTTGGGATTTAGGGTTTAGGATATAAGGTTTAGTATTTATGAATTTGACTTAGGGTTTAGGGTTGAAGGTGTAGGGTTTAATGTATAGGGTTCAAGGTTTAGGACTTAAATTGTTATTATAAGAAATCGTTATAAGAATAAACGATTCTAAACACTTTTTAACGATTTCTTATTAAAATGAACAACTCTAATTCATTATAATAAATTCTTATAAGAATGAACAATTTTAAACCATTATAACAATCTCTTATAAGAGTGAATGATTCTAATCCATTATAATGATTTCTTACAAGAATGAACGATTCTAAAACCATTATAACAATTTCTTATAAGAATGAACGATTTTAAACCACTAACGATTTTCTTATAAGAATGAACGATTTTGAACCACTATAACGATTTTCTTATAAGAATGAACGATTCTAATTCATTAGAACGATTTCTTATAAGAATGAATGATTTCATATAAGAATGATTCTAAGCCCTACACCCTACAAACCCCAAATCCTATAACCTTAAACCCTGCGAGCCTAAGATTCACGTAATATTTTTACGCAAACCCTAGGGTTTAGTGTTTAGGGTAATAATGAAAATTTTCAACTTACCTTGTAAAGGCTTTGGTTTAAATTTTAACCAATTAGTTGTAAGAAGCCAAATTTCAACCAATTGGGCGGTTGATGATATTTCGCATGAGAATTAATGTTGTGGTTGAGTAACTTCATCGTTATAATGCTTTAGAATCATTATAATGGTTTAATATTAACTAGTTGATGTACTCGTGCCTTGCACGGGATCTTTAATAGTTGTTTGATATACTTATTGTAAAAAAGTACTTATTTTGAGTGAATAATAATAATTATTTTCATATAAATCAAATATAACTTAATGTTAATAACTTCATATAATTTAAGCTCCAAATACTAAATAGAATAACCAATAAGAAAATATGTTTGAAATAGCTATAAGACTAAAATAAGAAAAATATGTTCGAAATAATATTTGAGAAAGAAAATTCATATTGTAATATGCAGTTATTTGCATTGGATATGCAAACAACTCAATTTTCCTCTTTGTGCTTCAAAGTTTTTTGGAACAGGAAGTGAAAAGTTGATTTTATGTAAGTTGGTCTCCATTATATCATATAGGATGAGCTTTCATTTGAACACTTAGAAGGAGTAAGTGGTTCATTCGACGATACATTGCATTATAGTTAAGACTCAAATGCAATGTGTGGCCTAGTTAAGGTGATGACAAATAGGATTGATGGATTCGATTTTAATTATAGTATATTGATATTAACTGATAAGAAAATATTTGGATATTTAATTTGTATAATAAAAATTTTAATGGAATTTTTTATATAAAAAAATTTAATGAAATATTTATGATAATGTGTAAATTATAAAAAATTGACATGTGTTAAAATATGAGGCGGCTTAACGTAAGATCGCCATGTGGCAAAATCCTAGGTGGCGCAATAAGAAGGCTCCAAACCTTATTACTTTTATATATATAGTAGATTATATCTCCTTTGATATTCTTGTTTATATTGTTGGTAATTTAATAGGTCCAATTTAGCCTTGTTTTGTTTGATATATTGAGAGAAGCCCATATTCTTGTTTATAATGTTTTGTTTGATATATTCTTGTTTATATTGTTGGTAATTTAATAAGGTGTTTAATGAAATGTCTGAGGGTGATGGTTTAAAATGAACGATTCTAAATGATTATAACGATTTTTAATAACTAAGAATGAACGATTATAAATACCATTCATTAAAAAAAAAATCATGGTTGTAGTTTGTAGTATAGAATTACACAAATGATTTGGGGGATTTGGGGTTTAGGGTTATGTATCTTCTTAAAGGATTTGGCTTCTTTAGTATAAGGCTAAGGTTTAGTATAAAAAACCATGGTTTATATATTATTTTAACCTCCTCTTTAGTATAAGGCTAAGGTTATGGGATTTGTGGGTTTGAGGGTTTAGGGTTATGTATCTTCTTAAAGGATTTGGCTTCTTACAACTAATTAGTTGAAATTTAAACCAAAGCCTTTACAAGGTAAGTTGAAAATTTTCAATATTACCCTTTGTATTGGACCACATCACCCCTTTTTTAAAACTAATCTTTGGCAAAATATCATTAATTTAAAAAAAAATAATCTTTTGTTTTTGGATATGATAATTTAGCATATCTAAAAATAAAAGAATATTTCTTCTCATTATAGGGGCCAAATTTCATTTTAACATAGCTAACATTTTTTCATTTTCAAAAAAATAAAAATACAAAAAAAAAAAGAAAATACAAAATACTAAAGAATATTTGAACAAAACCTCAAGAGTTATATGCTAATAAATTTAGTGTGTGATTCAAGACATTCTAACCATAATTCATCGTTTCGACGCTCTTGGGTTCAATTATGAAACTATGCAATCTAGCAAATGATAAAAATATTTTAATTAAGTAAATGACTTTGTAAAAATAGTTTGTATACCGTCAATTTTCAAATGCTCATAACTTTTTACTCAGGTGTCAGATTAAAGCGTATAATATATCAAATCGAAGGTCTCAACAAAAGGAACATATATACTTAAAAAGATTTGGGCCTATTTCAGGCCACACAAGCCCATTTCGTGCAAGCCCATTCCGCGCAAGCCCATTTCGAGTCTATTTCGGGCCGCGCAAGCCCATTTCGCGCGCAGGCCCGTTTCGAGCTAGCCGATTTCCTGAAACCCTTTTTAAATATTCCGGATTTGCCCTTTCCACGCAACGCCACTTCGCGCGAAATGGCGTTGCGTGGATATCTGTGTGCGGTTATAACTTTTTTCGTGTGTATAAATCAACAGCCTAAACATAATTATCCAAACCTTTTAATATACCTTACAAGTTACAATTATTTCTAGCATCAAAGAAGATTTCAACTCGTGACAACTCATCAAACTCAACAGGACACTTTAGAATCATGTGCAAGGCAAACTGTTGTCTGAGACCATTTGCCAAATTAAATAAATCTAAAATGATAAGTTCACCATTTTAGTGGGATTTGAGTCATTTTTTACCATGCAAGCATTTTAAGCTCCTTCAAATGCTCACTCATGTCCAAAGCAACATGATTTTTATTACTAACACATTTTAATTAAAGGCTTTTAGTGTTAACCCAACAAGAAAACTTGGGGAAATCAACAAAGGCAATGATTTTGAGCTTATAAATCTACATAATCTATTCCAAATATAAGTAAAGGGATAGGATTCTAAAACTATATTTCTAAATTAAGATACTAGCTTTCAAGTTTCAAATCTAGGTTCTTGGTAGAAAGACTGTTTATATAAGAAACTGACATTATACTACACATAACACAGATAATTTACATGTGCAATTTTTTTGCCATAATATACAGTAACCAGGACCAGGATCAACAAATGAAATATATATCATCAATAATTTATACAATGAGGAAGACTGAGAAGCATTACAGTGCCATAAAAGAAGGCAATTCAACTGAAACAATACCTCTGTTTTTACCTCAAAGAAGTCAGTTTAAGTTTACATTAACACTGATGATTTCTTCTCCTTGTCATGCTCTTCCACAGAAGTCACAGAAGCCATAAGCTCATCACTAGGCTCATTGTTGTGCTTGAGCTCGGGATGACGATCCGGGTTGTTCTCACCCTCTTTTATACCCTCTGGTTGAACCGTTGGCGGATCAGAGGACTCGTTCTGACTAGCGTGCTGATTCAGCATGCTCGTACCTGTCACGTCCTCCTCTCGGGCTGGATGGCAGTTGAGGTCTATGATTTCCTTGCAACCGCTCTCGGTTTCTTCTACCGAGCTTTGCTTTTTAGGTTCCTCGGTTGGGTGGTTGTCGTTTTGGCTCGGCTTTTCTGTCACTTTATCGTATTGGCGTTTCTGCTTTTTACGCATCATGAGCGTTTTGAAACGCCTCTTCACGGTTAAGCAAACGTTGCAGGCGCAGTTGGAGTCGTGCCTGCCTTTACCGCTAGGGGGTTGAATGCAGACAATACAAGAACAGCCAGGGCGATGCCTCGGGTGTCTGGTGGTGGTTGCTCCACTTGGTGGTGGCTCTACTACTGTCTCACCCAGAACTGCTGCGTTTGCCAGAGCGTCTAGACCACAAGGCCCGCTTCCTTGTTCTGCAACCTTTCGTTTCTTGGAATCTGAAACAAGGAACATTTTTTCCTTCTTTATATAAAAAAAAAACTTATGGAGACAACTCTTCCTTATTTCTAAGTTTAAGTGGGTAATTTCACCAATGAATGATACCATTTAACAGGCACAACTTGTACAAGAGACAAATTTCCTACATTCATTAATATTTGTCCTTTTGGAGTTATAATCTTCCAATTTGATCCCTTAATATTCAATAAAGAGATCAACTAAATTTAGACTATTTTCATTCCTAGTGAAGCAAATTAATGGTAACAATTATCAAGCTAAGCAATATTGTAAACCAAGTTTTGCAAAAAAATATATCCGCTTTTCAATTCGGCCTAAGAAGCATGAGAATCATGTATATGCAGACAATTCAACTACTAGGCTGTGCCATTCATGTCTCAAGTGTGATGAACATGCCAGAAACTCAAATCAACAAAGGAAAGCAACAAAGGGTTGTCTTTGAAGGGCCAGCATTCCATCATTATAATATCAAGAGTTTGTACCATAGATGAAAAGAAAAAGGAAATCTTACAAACCTTTGCCAAAGTTGAGAAATAGATCCAGTTCCTCGGAGCTGATCTCTTCTGGTGCAGGGCAGGAAGACCTGGAAGCAAACGAAATGCTAGAATGTCATATTGGTCATTCTTTTCAATGTACAGACTGAAAATTGAACTAGAAGGTGTCGGCAAGGACCTGCTTAAGTCCCACACATTTTCCAAACAAGACCACTTTGGTGGGAGGAGTACATCCCATGGTAACTTCCTCCATTTTGCACATTTATCACACTGAGCCCATTGATTTTGTCCCCTGCAATATAAAATCTAGGGAGTTACTAATATTATACTTGATAATTAGAAATGAACAAAAATAATAGAATGGAGGTTCCCACTTAATTATATTTTGTCACTTGCATAATTTGATGGACAAGAAATGAAGAGACGAGAAAATAAATAGAAAATTATAGTAGCATTGCTTACCCAAGAAGCCCAGTTGTAAAGAGCGTCCTTTTACCAAAAACTGGAGGTTCCTAAAAATAATACAATCCAGAATAGGTTCCCATTTGATCAGAAGTAGACTAGATTTGAAACAGATTTGTAACGAATTCATAAAAATGGAGAAGGGAAGCTCCATAGTATATAATGACACTAATTTGATGAAACTTACATCATATTCTTCGAACTCAAATTCCTCAATCACAACAATATTGGGTTGGATTTCTGGTGGTGGGCGAAAAAGATCCTGCGTCTCCCCCCAAGTAATTCTCAGCTCCATAGCATCCTCACTGTGCATATATGACCGTTTGCTTCGTGAACCTACAGTAAGAGCCTTTGCCTCTGAACCAACCTTTGGTTGCCGCCATAAATCCTTGCTGACTTTGCCTTTAGAGTTATCATTCTTACTCCAACCCATGTCACCATTTAGTATATTTGAAAGTTCTGACGAAACATTTAGAGTATTCTCTTTGTTTCCTTTCAATGACTGAAGGAGGCCAGAATAAATATTTACAGTTGCTGAACGGTCACTTGCATCAGAGTAAATATTCTCTTCAGAGACCAGATCATTACGAGCAGAAGTCTGTTGGTCCTGCTTGTTCCAAAATGAGTGTTAACAAAAAAATAGCATAAAAATTTGATAAAAAGTGTAACGGATCAATTACGAAAAAAAAACCTGTGTTTCAAATGAACTTGACGTCTTGCGAGATCCTATGACAAGTTTGCCTCCAGGATCAATCCGACTAAATATCACTACAGAGAGATATCTTGATTAGAGTAGAAAAACTTGTAAATGTGCATTTAAAACAGCAGTACTGCATTTGAAACCAGTGGCATTTTCTTCAAAAGGAAACAAGCAAACTATGATGGGATTAGCTTAGAAAGTCCATAGCAGAATTCAGAAAAGATAGCAACCTATTTCAATGACAAATCTAACAAAGAAAATTACATAATTATGGTCTTTAAAGATGGGTGAAAGAATATTCCATTTCTTTAGAATTAAGACAAAAAACAACAGGATTACTGCAAGAGATTGCCTACACTTGTACTTTGTAACCATCCCAAAAATCTACAAACTAAGGCCTATATACTACTTAAGTTAATTCACTTATTACTAAGCATATCACAATACAATATACTGCAGAACTGCAGAACAAGACACTTGCTCTTATCAATGCATGACCTTAAAGATAATATTCTCTTTCTAGCATGATGGATGGACTGTTTTGAGGTGTATATATTCCTCAGATGATCTTCATACCCACACAATGCACACATTTAAATTGCCTCTCATCTTGGATATGGATATGTAGAAACTTTGTGAAACATCAAACTTGAGAATTTCTACAGTCCTCAAAACTGCTATCCATAAATTTAATTTTAATTTTATCTCACATAAAACTCAATTTAGTTTCTTATCTGGGATGTATGAGAGGTTTGAACAGCATATGAAATGATAACATCATGAATGTATCCTTTTCGTAACCATCTTTACATCCATAATTTGTGGAATTGAACAGAAAATGCAAGCTATGTTTTTTAGAAGTATAACTTCGAAATTGGAATTCAATTAGATAGAGAATCAAAAACTTGCAAACTGAAAAGTCCAAGCAAGTCTAAGAAGGAAAACAAGATGCATACCGGTATCACCAGCTTGCAACTCCATGGTCTGAATGCAAGGGGTTACACCTTCCAAGACATACATTCGACTATTATTGTTGGGCCAAAATCTAAACTGAAAAGTCCATTCATTCCCTTTCACATCCTGAACTTTCAACGGAAGACCTTCTGATTGATGGATTGGAGGAAAATAAGCCTGCATCAATAAAGAAGAAAAAATTAAACCAAAGATTCTGCAGGGGAGGAGATACAGTAAAGCATAAAAACTAGCTCCAGATAATATCACATCAACTTACTTCAGCGCATGCTTTTGGAAGCACCAACCGTCCAATGCGACTAGCATCACTGGCACTCAAAACCTTCTCAAACAAAGGTACAATAGTCGAATTCAGGCTAGATGAAAATAACAGTCAAGGTAAAATATATACATATATATCAAAGAGAGGAAGGTGAGAGCTTTTTTGTGTTGTAGGCAAGAAAAATTAAGAACCACAGAATAAATGCATGATTCTATAGATGATTAATTGCTCATCCAGGTGCAATTCATATGCAGCTTTACTCAAGAAAAAGAGCAGCAAAATAATAAGGATACTCTCCAGATAGTTTCTGCAACTCTTGGTCAGTAATTCTGGGCCAGTAACGTGGCAGTAGTTGGTTGCGAAATCTTGATTCAGCAGGTGGCCTTCCAATTCGCTTTTGAGACGCTGAGCCTTTATTGGCTTCAGAACTTTTAGGTAGGTTGGTTTTAGCAGGTTTTGGCAAATTAAGACGAGCCTTCTGCGTGCATTGATTGAGAGGTGATGATCTGTTCTTCTCCCCTTCTTCTGTGCCACCAGGAAGATCAAGGCTAAACATTTTGGAATCTTGAGTCCCCAAACTGATATTCAAGGGCGGCAAGACTATTGGTCCCTGCACCTCTTTAACCCCTATCTTTGGTTGGTCATCACTTGGTCTTGCAAGCTTAGGAGGCTCAATATGTGATTGGGATAGATTTTCAAAGCCTTTACTGGCAAAATCAATCGGGCTTTTAATCTCCATCTTTAGCCCAAAAAATATATTATCAGAAGGAATTCCTAAATTTAAAAGCCTCCCGTCATTATGCGAATCACCATCCAGCTTATAAATTGACTTTGAGTTCTGCAGCTCGCAAGATGCATAAGAGTTCTGTTTTGGAGCTTCAGAAGGTAACACCTCTCCCAGGCTCTGGGTCATGAAAACAGATATTTAGCGATTGAGCACAACATTTCAGCTTAAATAAGAGAAAGTAAACATAGGACCTAAATCTCATTATAGAAACATATAAATATGCCATTCTAAGATACATAATCTTAGTACTTGGCAATTATGCAAAAAAGTCACCCCAGCCAACATTTCTTGAAACCCTACCCAGCAAAGTTGTTAAAAAAAATTGTGGTGAACTCCCGACATCCAGATGTATTTAGAAATAATTCTAATGTGACTGTATTTAAATTTGCAGAAATATTAAGAACCATAACTAGTAAGCAATTATGCTAAGAAGAAGATCTTTGTGAAAACAGTGTTGAAATTACAATTGGCATTACCTTATGACACCCAGCGCTATGTGCACAGTTAATGCACCAGACACCTCCAAAATCCTGGATCTCAATAAATGAAAGTGAAGCACTGCATCCGCAGTGGAGGCGCTGCCAAACCAAAATACAAAATGGAAATTAATACTAAGATGGCTTCAACAAAATAAAGACAGAATTTTGCTCAGCTCAAACCTTGTTGCACATACTGCACTCTCTCCACCCTGCTTCTTCATAATGGAATGTGTCACAATAAGCTAGCTTCTCATAGACAGATCTGGTTTGCATTTCATTTAACGCCAATCAATAAGTACCATAAAAAGAAAAGATGCTATGAAAGTTGTTTTACATTCTGAATTACAACTACTTGACAGTGTGGGTTTATTAAATGTGTTAGCAATATTGGTTAGCCATTAGCCAAAGAATCATGTTTTTCACCATTATGTGTACATACAAGCTCTGCATTATGTAGCAAAAGTCCCATTATTTTACAATCAAAGACAGAAGGCAAGTGTGCTTCCAAAACAATGCACAGCACAGCACCCCATACAGCATTACAGCTAGCTAGGGAGATTTTTCCTCAGTTTTCTATGTAATTCTACCTTCTAGTAGGAACAACAATTGCATAATCATACATTCTGATAGATGATGATCCACGATAAGAATTTTAACATAAAAAAACGTCTTTCCCGTACTGAGAGAAATTTTATTCACTCTATTGTGAAGAAAAGATTGAATTTTGAGCAAGTTGGGAAAGAAGCTAAAATCAACAGTTGATACAGACTACTGAAAAAGTTTGTAAATAGAATAAAACTCCTCAATGAATGCTGAACGAAGCTAGTAAATAGGAAAATCGAACAAAAACCAGCATAAAATCTCTCTTCTTCCAATCAATTGAGGGAAAGAAAAGGAAAATCACAACAAGAAAAAGAGGAAACTGAAAGAAAATTAGAGGAGGCGTGGGAGAGATACCCGCAATTCAAACAGAGATCAGCAATTTGACCGGATTTCAAATCCCATCCCTTCTTCCACGTAGAAGAAACTGTAGCACCGCAAAACGTGTTCATGCAAATCTTGGCCCCCATTGACCTAAAACTCTTTCAATTCACCAACTCGAACTCAACCTGAAACGAGCAAAAGTCAACATCACCTCAACTCCACGAGCAATCCGACTTAAAAAAACTCAAAACCCTAACAAAAACCCCGCCTTTCACCTACGCAAAATCACCAAGTCAAACACAATAGCAAAAACCTCAATCGAGTCAAAATAACAACAAATTTCAGTCGTTCACGTAACTTCGAAGCTCAAGACCGATTCAATCGTGAGTTTCAGCAACGAAAAACGAACCTTCTGTGAGATTAAAGCGCTCACTGTGCCATCCAACAAGAACGAACACCGTCTCTAATTAAACTCAGTAGGAAGGGAGGAAGAAACGATGATTTTTTTTGTGGCGAATCAGAGATCGAGGGATTTGGAGAGTGGAAAGAGGCGAGCTTTTCGATTGAGAACAGAGGGAAATGGGGCGGGAGAGAGAGAGAGAGAGAAGGCGTGCGTGTGTGCATGAGAGAAAGGGGAGGCAGGTGAAAGAGGGGAGGGATGGGGGGGAGGGGTTAAAGATGCATGCACGACACTTGAAGACACCGTTTACCTTCTTCAGGCGGGGCCCACTGTGCTTTATGAATGAATATTTACTACTCCCTCCGTCCCCTTTTGTTTGTCTTACAGGACGATTTTTGTGGTTATCAGGCGGGGCCCACTGTGCTTTATGAATGAATATTTACTACTTCCTCCGTCCCTTTTTGTTTGTCCTAAATGACGATTTTTGTGGTTATTAAGGAGGGTGTAAAGTAGTATTGGTAATTGAGAAAGTGGGTAAAAGGTGAGATTGATTGGGGATATGTTTGTAATTTTATAGGATAAAAGGTATAAAGTAGTATTGGTAATTGGGAAAGTGGGTAAAAGATGATATTAGGTAGGGGTAATATTGTATTAAAAGTATAGATAAAAAAGGAAAGTGGACAAATAAAAGGGGACGCCCGAAAAGAAAACAGGACAAATAAATGGGGACGGAGGGAGTACTACGAATCGTACGCTCGTACTATAGGGTTAGGTTTATTGTAAGCTACTACATCAACAGACAACCGAACTTGTAATGTTTTTTCAACTAGCCCCCTGTACTATGAAATGTTCAAAGAAACACCTAAACTTAGCTGAATTTATTGTATTAAACACTCGACACTGATGTGGCATAAAACGTGAAATTCACTTGCTCTATTCGCAAGTGAGGCTTCTAAAATGCTAACTTGGAAGGGCTTTTTTAGAGAAAAAAAATTACAAATTCCTACTTGGCACAAAATTAATTTTTTTAAGCCGTCTTCTTCTTCCCCAATTAATTTCCTAGGGCTTGTCTTAGATCTGGGGCGGTGAAGAATCGATTTCGTTCTCTCTGTCCGTCGTTCCGTCATGATTCTCTCTGGTTCCTTCTTATGTCACGGTGAAGAATCAATTTCTTTCTTCGAGTCCGTCGATCCGTCCTGACCCTCTCTGGATCTGATTCCTTTTTGCCGGCGGTGAAGAATTCGAACTCTTTCTCAGAGTCCGTTGTTCCGGCTTGACTCTCTCTGGTTTTGGGTCTGGTTCCGGAGCACTGAAATCAAGCTCGCGATCCTTCATCCTCCGGTTAGGCTTGACTTTCTCCGAGTCCGTTGTTCCGTCGGATCTAGTTCTGGATCTGATTTTTTTGCCGGCGGTGAAGATTTCGAAATCTTTCTCCGAGTTCATTCGTCATTCTGTCCTCACTCTCTGGTTTTGAATCGGTTTTGAATTCTTTATGTATAAATCAGATCCCTTGACAAGCATTTTTGTACAAATTGCACAGTGAAGAATTGGTTTTGAATTCGTTTAGCATAGGTTTATTTTACTGTACTCTTAATACAAATAATTAAGTTTCTATTACCTCTTCAAAATTGAGCAAAGGAACACCCAAAATCCCCAATTACTAGTGTCGAAAGCTGAAAAGATATGCCGGCGGCGGTGAAGAATTCTCGTCGTTCCGTCCCGATTATGTTTGGTTTTGGTTCCTTCGTACCCGTCTCGTCCGATTTTGTCTGGTTCTGGCCTTCTGGGTTCCATCTTACGCCGGCGGTGAGGAATTCGAATACCTTCTTGGTCGATCCCTCCTGATTCTGTCTGGTTTTGGTTCTGGGATTCAAAAAAAAAGAAAATAAGTATTTTTTGGTTTTGGTTCTGGGATCAAAAAAAAAGAAAAAAAATATTTTTGGGAATTATGAGCTTATGTGGCAAAAATTTGATAAAATTGGATGATGTGGTGCTTAGGTGGCAAATTTTAATGCCAGATAAGCGCGCATCAATCTCACTAAAATTGAATGTGTCTGTTTGAACAAAATATTTATAGTTTAGGTGTTTGTTTGAACATTTTATAGTATGGGGGGCTGGTTGAAAAAAAATTACAAGTTCAAGTGTCTGTTGATGTATTTTGCCGAAAAATATCTACGATGGTAAGCTTGCTAGAGTTAGGATTGAGACTTTATGTTAGTATCATAAGGTAATTTAGTTAAAAGGATATTATAATATGTGCTGGATTGATCGCACCTAAACACACAAGTGCCAAAATTTCAGATGTGGAATATATACTTATTTATCAACACGCCTTCTCAAGGAAACTGACCATAGCAAGACATCTCAATTTCGCCAAAACCAACAAGGAAGTTGCGGCGGTAACACGAATGAGTCTAGCACACACAATTAATGGGGTTCATTCTAAAACCAAGAGTAACCAAAGATATATATATATATTGGCTAATATGTGGGATATACTTATTTCTCAACATAGTGTTTAAGACCAAGCCAAAACATTTGTAAGAAGGACCAAAGTTGTTGCCTAATTTAGTACTTTTTAAAAGGATAAAATAAGAAAAAAAAATTGACAAAATGTATAGAATGATAAATATTACTTAAAAAATACATATTATAATGATTGGAGTTAAGCATGGGCGATTCAAACCAAAATTTGTAAGCCAAGTCGAACCAAAACCGATATTATACGGTAAATTTTGGTTTGGATTTTTTATTCTCTCTTATTCTTTTCTTCTTAAGACATGTTTCCAAAAGCTCTTTTTCCACTAAACACACATTATAATGCATTTTGAAACATGATGAGGGTGGTTCCAAATAGACACCAAGTTTCGGATTGGTTCGAATTTCCCAAATGATAACCTTCATCCATCTCAAATTGATAAAACTTAAACGGAAATGAACCAATTCGGTTTGATTTTCATTTCAAAACGAATGCTCTACTGCAAGAATAACAAAATGTATATAGTGAAGGCCAAAATTATGAGTCTTTTTAATGTTTGATTGATTTTTGGAATTTTCTCATGTTTAAAATCGTGATTTTTATGGAAAATATAATCATCTTTAATTGGGCCTTCGGCCCACTATCACTATGGAGTTGTTGAGCCAGCCCATTTGAGCTTCTTAGTCGACTTGGATCGACCCTCTAACAGACCCATGAGATTGAGATAGGCCAATTGTGTTAGTCACGTGCCTCAATACAGGAACCAAGAGTACACACCAACAACAATTTGGTGGTTGAGGGCATGTGACACCAAATCTTGATTTCCTACTAATAACCACAACTCACCAAACCCTTTTAGTGATCTTCCATCATAAACGTTTTGTTCAATACCCAAATTATTACAATCCTTCAGCAAAGCATTAACTAAATTTTACAATCACATTCTGCAAATCAAGTAACAGCTCAGCTAAAACATGCAACACACACAATTGCTTAGTTCCTGGGCTTCATCACAATAGTAGAGTGCTTCAAAATATGCAAGCTAAACTGTCCACCTTTCTCAGTAGTATCAAGCTGAGTCTGCCCAGGCGGCGGCGCCATCTCAAAGCTCTGCACCAGTCGCCCCACCGTGATCCCGAGTATCGGCAACGCGAGTATAATCCCGGGGCAACTCCTCCTCCCAACCCCAAACGGCAAGTACCTGAAATCATTCCCGTTGGCCTCGACTTTCGATTCCTCCTCCAAGAACCGCTCGGGCCTGAACTCTTCGGGTTTGGTCCAATGGGCCGGGTTGTTGGCCAGCCACCAGGCGTTGACGAGGATCTTGCTCTCGGCCGGAATGTCGAACCCTCCGAGCTTGGCGTCGTGGAGGTTCATGTGAGGTACGAGGAGCGGGATCGCCATTCGGAGGCGCAGGGTTTCTTTGATCACTGCTTGGAGGTAAGGGAGCTTTTGCACGTCGGGCTCTGTGATTGGGACGCCTTTTCCTAGGACGGTGTCGAGTTCGGTTCGCAGCTTGCTCTGGATTTCGGGGTGGTTTACTAGCTCTGCTATTGCCCATTCGATTGACCATAGTGTTGTCTCAATCGCTGCATGATTGCAAGGCAATTTGGTTAGGATTTAGTAGCAAGAGTGCATTGAAATTCAAATTAATGTCCTATTTAGCAACTATATCACCAGGAAAATCTAATTAGACACTCAAAAGTTTCATTTCAGTTTCCTGTTTCCATGTAACATATTATAACAACAATGTTCTAAAAACCGATATTATTCGGTTTAGGAGTTTCCCAAATTTCAAGGCAATTTGGTTAGGATTTACTAGCAAGAGTGCATTGTGATTCAAATTAATGTCCTGTTTAGCAACTATATCACCAGGAAACTCTAATTGAACGCTCAAAGTTCATTCGGATTCAAATTAATGTCATGTTTAGCAACTATATCACCAGTAAACTCTAATTGGACACTCAAAGTTTCGTTTCAGTTTCCTATTTCCATGTAACATGTAACATAATATAGCAAGAGATTGAATTTTATGTTCTTTCATTGATTTGGATCAGTGTAAAGGACTAAAGGAGATTAATTAAGAGAGTGAATTGATGAATGGTGATTGATTACCAGCAACGTTGATGTTCTCGACAATGTAAAGCACGTTGTCTTCGTTGATTTCGCCTTTCTGTTGAGCCTCCAAGATGTGATCAATTGCGCATTTCAGCTCGTTGTTGTTCGTTGGCTTGGCGCTTCCGAGTTTCCTGTAGCCAAATTACAATCACAGTGTCAAAATACATATATGCCGAATTCAATTTGACTTCAATCAGCTAAAATTGAAAAAACAAAAACTCACTTTCTCTCATCAACAAAGGAGTCCTTGAAGAGCTTCAACCGCCTCTCCTTAACCTCCTTACAGATCTTCAGATAGCCTCTCAGGAAAGGCCTCAAAATCGGGATGAAATCTCCATAGTTGTACTCAAAGCTCTGCGCAAGCCTACTCCTCTCCCCGTTCAGCGCCTTGAGCTGGTTAAACAAAGGATCAGCTTCGCTCTCGAACCTTCGATCGAACATGATCCTGAACATGTTATTGTACATCATCAATTGCAACCTCCTCCTGAGCACAATCCCCGTGGTTTCCGACTCCGGATTCTTCTTCACATCCTCCACCACCGCCGCGGCCTCCGCCTCCCATCCATGCCGGTACTGTTGCACAACCTTGTTCGTGAAGAACGGCACCGTCATAATCCGCCGCATCTTCCTCCAGTGCTCGCCGTAGACGGTAAACACCATGTCCTGGCCCTTTCCAGTGAAGATGTCGAAGACGACGTTCCTCGTCCTCGATCCGAACTCGACTCCCTGCGTGTGGAGCACCTCCTTGGCGAGATCCGGCGACGAGACCACCACCAGGTTGCGCTGTCCCATCCGGAGGAGGAAGATCTCGCCGTACTTCTTCGCCAACTCCGTTAGGTTTCGGTGGTTCAGATCGTCGCCGACCTGGAGCCAGTTTCCGAAAATCGGCACCGGAATTGGCCCCGGCGGGAGCTTGTACTTCTTGCCGCGGAGCTTCGAGATCACGATCGCCACCGAGATTGCGAAGAAGAGGCCGTAGAGCCCCTTCTGGAGTAGCACCAAATCCATGGCGAGGATTCTTCTGGAATGGAGTGAGCGAGAATTGCGAGGTTTGTGGAGATGAGGAGAGTGCGAATTAAATTTGAAATTTATAGTGGGGAGGTGGTAGTTTTTGACGGAAAACGTTAGTTGGGAGAGGAGAGGAGAAGAGTAGATTAGACGGCGTTAAACGTGACGGCGAGTTTGATGGGTAGGAAATGTTTGTGTAATGAGTGAACGAAGAGGAAGATGATGGTCTATAGGGGTAGGTGAAGAAGAGGGGGTTGGTGAGCTTAAAAGTGGCTTTGCACTTGGATTAGGAGAGTTGAAAATGAAAATCCATTAGTTGCTTTAAATAAACACTTCTTAGGTTTGTAAATATACGTTTTATAAGCGTATCGACTTTAGAAACTAAAACCCTAAAAAAATGTCTTAAATCATTAACTAAATAAAAATAATAAATCTTTCTAATACAAGATGTTTATTCTAGGATGAGCACGATTCGGTTTAAACCGAAATTTTAAACCGAACCGACCGAACCGAAACCGATAATTCGGTTCGGTTTTCGGTTTAGGACTTTTTCAAATTTCGGTTTCGGTTCGGTGTTCGGTTAAAATTTCGGTTCGGTTCGAATTTTTCAAAGAATAACCTTCTATTTATCTAAAACCGACAAAAACCGGAACCGAACCGAACCTATTGGTTCGGTTTTCGTTTCTCATAAAATAGAATTTCGATTTTCGGTTCGGTTTTGAACGGATGCTCAACCTAGTTTATTCTATGCCTCAAGGGCATAGGTTAAAAAAATCTGTTGGTTCAACTAAAGCTTGTTCGTGTCCGTCTCAATTTATATACGAGCCGAGCTTGAGCACATTTTTAAGACTCAAAAGATAAATAAATTGTTCTTGAGTACAAAATTACTACACTCGTTTATTCGTGATTATTGGTAATGAATTCTCGTCATTAAATAAAAAACATTAATAAGGAACCAAGGCCAATTTGAGCTAGCTAGTGACCGCATATAATGAATTGGGAATTAGCCTTCGGACATTTGGTTCACGGTTAGGCCTTTGGGGTAGTACCTCGGGGTCACCGTTTCGAACCACACGAATCCAAGTAGTACTTGTACGACCCTAATCCTTACCCAATTAAAAAATAATAATGAATTCGGAATTGACACGTGGAAAATAAATGAGGTGGAAAAATGGAGGAAGACATGGCACATTTGCACCTACCACCGCACAAGCTACTTACCCTCCACCCTCCTGCCGTGGAATCCTCGGCCACCACCAATTTTATGCCTACGTCATCTAGACGTCAATTTTCGGCTCAAACCATTACGTGGATTTTTTCCCACCAAAACTAATAAAATAAATTCCCTTATGTTTAAAAGTAAATTTTCAAAAAGATAATGCAATTTTCAACATAAATTTCAGACTAGGCTTACATATTTTTCAAGCAACTTATTATTTGACAAAACACAAGGATTGAGCAATCAATCAGCAATGTGTATTGAAAGTTTGAAACACCACGGCTCCAAGATGAATTGTCTTAGACAGTAGTGAAAACTCCAAAATAGTACGTATGTGTTAGATTCAAATTTACGCAAGTGTGTTAACAACCCATGACTACTTATCTTCAAAGGATTACAAGAGGAAAAATATGTGGTAAAAGTCAAACCAAAGAGATGTCCATCAATTCCTAAAATTCATAGACATGGCTTATATCAATCAAATAATCAATCAAAGTAAAGCACGGTTTTATATTTAATTTACATACGCGACGTCCCATCATTATCACACGCGACCGATTAGAGCGGTGTCCGACCGATCGAACCGGGCGAGCCACAAGACATACTCATTTTTAATAAAATGTATTTATATTTATTTTATTTTATTTTTATATGGGTTTGTTGAGATTTTATCAATTTCAGTCGTCTTAGTTTTCTTGGGTCATATAAGAGCACATATATTTTGACCTCCAATTACTGCAACAACAAATCTATACTAATACCATGTTATTCGAAAATTAATCACGTGTATGCACATTATAGAGATGAATTTTGCTCGTACATAACACACATTTTTGCTCATCACTCTTGAATTTGATATGAATGTTGACCATAATCCCTGTAGCAGAAAGTCGAAGGTTCAACCCCTACCTGGCGCGATTCTTATTTTGTTTTCTCAAAAAATACAATATTGACCCAATGAGATTCCGCTAATCTCAGGGGTCAAGATGGAGTATCCCTGTCCAAGGGAAAGGATACGTCCGATAAATCCCAGAAAAACTGAAATTTAGCTATGTGACAATAATAAGTTACCATTCTACAATGTCAAGCTCAATCTCACACACCAGCTTATTCTCATGTCAGACAAAAACCACTTCTACTTGTACAATACACAGTCCCGCATACACTGAGAAATTTTAATTTACAAATTACAACACACATTACAACAACATTAGAAATTAAACAAACATGTACCTGACTGATCCCAAACAGCTATTTCACTGATCAATCAATGCAGACTGATACTTCAAAGACTACGAAGCAAGAACTGCAAACCTCTTTTGCCCTACAATCGCCATCTTAAGCTGCTCATATCCATTCCTGTAATGCTCAAGCGAAAAACACAGCTGTCTAATCGCCTCTCGTTTCAATTCCCCTTCTTCCGAGATCACAACATTTTGCCTTTCAACTTCTTGATTGAGCTCCTCAACTCTCAACTTCAACTCATTGCAATGATTCTCGAGATCATCTCTTTCACTCACCAAAGTTTCCAACTGGTCATTTTTCGCTGACAATTCCGCCTTGAACTCGTCGATTTCATCACTCAGCTTCTTTTCAACCACGGCGAGCTGAGTTTCAAGTGTATGGCATTTTACTTCGAGTTCTCTAAGCTTCTCTTCAACCCGGGATTTCTCATCAGACAATCTGGAGATCTCATCTTGTAGCTGATACTTCTTGTTAACATCCGAAACTAAATCCTTTAGTTCCCTGATCTCAACATCCCTGTCTATTAAACTGGCTTTGTATCTCGCGATCCTGTCTTGCCACTTGGACGACTTTCTCATCTCTGAATCAAGCTTTGCCTTGAACACAGCGGCGTCTTTCTGAACCGTCTTGAGTTGATCCTGCAACTGACGGATATTTTCGTGGGCCAATTTGTTCTCGGTTGACAATCTTACAACTTGCTTCTCTACGTCGAGTAATCTTCCCTTTGTTGTCCTTAACTCTCTAATCAGTGATTGCGTCTTTTGGTCAGGGTCCAATTCTTCTGTTTGTGTCTCATCATCCGTCTCTGAAGGTTTGACGCTTTGAAGGTCCATTTTCAGGTTAGCAATCTCTTCTTCATAGCTAGCAATTTTCAATTGCAGCTCAATTACACTCACACTTTCTGTTCTCTTCAATGAGCCGTTTATGGTGTCCATCTTCTCATGCAAGGCTTCTTCACCATTCGTTGGAAACCTAGGATAACTATGGACAGAGGAGATATCAGACTCTTCGGAATCTGAAAATGAATATAATTCATCTGCTCTGGAATTACGATCAGAAATACTTCCTCCAGAGCCAAGGAAGACATCAAAACCAGCAGCACGGTGGCTGGATCTAAAGCGTGAGAATTTCGTATCAGGGGAAAACCATGGAGTGGTGGGTTCAGAGACTGAGTCGGGTACAGCTGGCACAAGAGAGTGCAGATCAGGAATGTTTTTTTGCAGGTCTCCAGTTAGCTGAACATAACGCTCGGCCAATGATTGATACATGCGCTGGAACTCCTGGACAAGAGAGACGAGTTCTGGCTTTTTCTTGTAGTACATTTCAGCTTTTTTGGACAATGAGTCCCCATCATCATCAATCAACTTCATCATGCGTCCAACACTATTGTCCATTTCTGCAACCAAGGAGATCATAATCATTTACTTTTACATCAAGTTCTCATAGGTATATAAGTTGGTATAGAACAATAAAGTTGTATGTAATTCTCAACAAGTATAAGGAGCCTGGTTGCTAAAACTAACCAATTCCAATGCTTAAATTCATCTCTGTGAATATAAATCAATTCCAAATGTATAGTAGATTAACTTTTTCAAAGGTATTCTTATCTCACTGCATAGAGGTAGTTGTCTCGATAATTTTGAACAGGTATTTGTGCCACACGTATCTGGACGCTTACATGATCTAAATTTTCATGTTTTTATTCATGTATTTGATTTCTTCACATCAGTATGGAAGAGAAGGGAAGAAAAGATAGCTAAGACAAGCTATAGGCAATAGCAACTATGAACTAACCCTCCATATTCTCGGAAAGCCATTTCGAATTCTTGGTATTGATATGACTCTCCCACCACCAGGAATGTGATTTCCTTGATTCCAACCTTTCAGCTGACTTCTTTGCAATTTCCTGACATTATAAAGACAATGTAGCAAAGTCTGAGATACATAAAAGCTAAATAACAGTCATATATGCACTGTAGCAGCAAGATGAGCAGCCAATATAAGAAACTCAAAAACTTAAATGGCAGGTGTTACAGTTATATTCATATATAACAGTTTGTATCCTTTCTTTTTCAGTTTTAGGTGAGCATAGCTTGCTAGTTGCTACATATATTTATCATTTCCTTGGCACACAATGATCAAACAAGAGAATTGCAATTGAAAAATTAACTGTATTACCTTAAAAATGAATAAAATACAGATTAAGAAGCGACTCTAAACAGCTGATAGGAGCAAAACAGTACAGCATCATACCATTTTGTATGAACTGAAAAGATAATTTAATGCAATGATTGGAAATTTATGCATTAAAAAATGACAAAAGAAACTTATAAAAGCCTAAAACAGAAGAAAACAAAAACTAGGAATGTTTTCATCAGCTTCTAATATGGTCAAGGGAATAAGGACATACAATGCAACACTGATAAAAGAGGTGAACAAAATTTAGATTTCATACATGATCAGATGAAATGCTATTGTATCTTCCAAAAGAGTAAACCAAAATTTCAAATTGTTTTGCTTTCCAGCTGGTGCCAAAATTAGTGCATGTTCTATAGTTTGTCAATTGTCTTTCATGAAAAGAAGCCCAGATACAATAATCAAGGATATGTGGCTAAAAAATATCATGTTTCAAATTTTAAACCACAAACTTATTTGACTATACGACAAATTATGTAAAGAAACAGCCCCATCCCGTAATTAACTCTCAAAACGTGACAACGTGACCCACCGGAAAGGAAAGGAAAGCCACGCTTCACAAAAAGTCTTCCTTTCTCCATTATCCCTGTCCTTTTTTCCTATGCATTTCCCTCGTTTAGTTGGACAAAAATCAAATTAAAGCTAGTTGAATCTACTAATTAAGTATTAAATCTTGAGTATTAAATTAGAAGACACAGAGTTCAATTTTAAAATTTCAAAATCAGAGTCCAGCATTACGCAAACCCACAGCTGGATATGGCCGACATAGACAGCCTCGATTCCGCTTGCAAGATATCCAAAGCGGTCAACGATGCAACATAATGAATTCTCAATCAAACAAATTAACCATTATTAATTTTAAATCAAGGCAAAAACAACGAAGCTTCAGAGATTAAATTCCGGTGCCGTAGATAGATCCATTCTAATGAGAATCTGAAGCCGGAATTACAGGATGATCAATTCACATAATCAAATAGCATCACCGAGTTCATCAATCAATTTGTTGCACTACGAACACCAAAATTGAGAAATCGCAGATGTTTATGAACTTAACTGAGCTATATCAATGCTGAAACTCAGATAGCAATCGCAAAACTCAGGAAACAAAGCAATTGAGCAAAACAACCAGTCAATAACGAGAGAGGAGGAGGGATATAGTCAGATAGATCTACGAACCTTCTCCATGACACTTCGATTTCTGTTTTCCGTTGAACACAGCAGCGATTGGCGAAAAATGTCGAAGATTGAGCGACTTATATACAGAAAGAGGAAGTTTCGGATAAGGTATACGGATCGACGAAGAAGAAGAAGAAGTCGAAGGATGACGATGAAGCAGACGAAGTCTTTGGCGGTTTCTGGCGAGCACGGAGAGCCGGTTTCTGCAAATCCGGCTCTGGTGAGAGGCGAAGACGAGCGGCCCCTGGGATTTTGTAGGTTGTAGATGACAGCTGGCAAGCCCAATCTCTTATTGTTTACAACTTTACATTCTTGTTGTGCCACGTAATCGACGTGATGGCAACCCTTACGCCTCTCTTCGTTTCGAACGGATTTCAGATATCGACAAATTACGATATATAAGCTTGATTTTGAAGAAATGGTGAAAAATAGTCACAACTTTTGAAAGTACAAAAAAATAGCCTCAATTTCGACCAAGAAAAACCCCTTTATTGATTAGACCTGGACAAAAGTAAACTTGTTGAGAATAAAAACTAAATCACATTTGACATTTAAAGAAAACTAATACTCCTATGTAATACTTTTTTTTTATTGTTAATAAGAAAAATAAAATAATAGTCCAATGTTAATTGGTTTTGAGATGAAACATCTATTGACTTATGTGTAAACTTAATGTGCATGTCTGTTTGTATGAACAGATCTCTAGTCTTGGGTGCTTATGTGGGTGGGCGGGTCTTGGGTGCTTCTCCTAGTTTGTTGAGGTGAATATTTATTTTGTTTGTTTTCTTGTATGACTCACTTCAGTTCTTATCAATATGACCGTGTATTTGTGTATGTTTGTCCTGGTCGTTCGTGGTGTCCTTAATTTCGTTTTTGAATGTCTATGTGCTTTCTATTTTCCCTCTTTTGAGTTTGTTGGAATAATTCCTCGACTCATTTTAGGAGCGATGTTCGCATCCTGAACTTCGGAACTTGCTCACTATAGGGCAAGTATTAATGTTGTATGTAAATGTAACAAATGAGTAGAAGGAATGGAAAAAGGAGGGTGAAGGGTTGGATCAGTAGTCATATCATTTGTAAAGGAAATTGGAAAGATGAACAACTAGTCTTTTCTTCCCTTAGTAAACGTTAGCATGATACCATTATTTGGCCCTTGTTGATGTAAAATAAATTATATCTACTTTATTGCACCTACTTTCATTCATATTCATATAATTTGTAGTTCACTCTATTTATTAGAACGTTGGAGTAGGAAGCACAAGCACTTAGGTGTTCATTATCTTTTTTTAAATATAGTATTTTGCTCAACAATATGATTTGTGAAATGGGGATATATATATATATATATATATTAACTTATAAGATTGCTTGACACAATGTCATTATACACAAGTATTTTCTAAATGATTATAAACTTATTAATTAATCTCTACCAATTAAAAAGACTTTTTTTTTTTGTCATTGCCACCCCAGTTCAGCGGAGAGTTTTGCTCCATCAAACGCCTACATCTGGAGTTCGAGTCTCGCGATGACCCCTTTATTTTTGGTTGAGATCTGCTCATGTCACCAAAAAAAATTCAATTTCAAATCTCTAAGCATAAAGCCTAACCCTACAAGCTCCCCAACCACTAGATTAACATGTGCTTGGTACAACCCACATGCATATATTAATTATTCAATGTGATACTAAGTATTAAGAAAGTTTCTTTTTCTTTTCGAGGATTTGTACTATCTCTAGTTGTTTCCAATCTCTTTATGTATGTCTCTTTGTTAACCCATCTAGCCAGTCGTTCATAACTGTCGTTTTCACAGTTTTCCGAATTATCAAGTATCTTTGATAATCCGAATTTTTACCCTCAAAAAAGTGTTGTAATTATTATGTGATTGGTTTTGATCCTAGTAATGGGCCCATTAGCCTATGTACATAACTTGGGCTTTTCATTTGAGCCCACTTGTCCACATGATCTTGAGTAAAGGCCCATTTTTAAATGAGTATAGTTTTGACAATTTAAATGAGTATAAATAATATCATGAATTAAATGAGTATAGTTTTGACGTTAGCTTTTAATTTTTGATGCATATATATGACCGATGAATTGGTCCAACCAAGGTGTAAACTGTAAATGACTATTGACATTTCTAATACGACTTTTAATTGCTGTTTATAAATACGACTTGTTATCAATTAGACTCCACGTACTCCCGGTTAATTACGTTAGTTAATTAATGATAGTTTACCTACCTCCATCATACATGCAATGGTGATATATATGATGATGTAACAAGTTTAATAAAGTAAACGGTGGTCTAATTAGGATGTTGTACTATTAATTAATACCTAAGGTCTTCATGTAATATACCAATCGGAAATTTTCAACTTTGCCAATTGCAAACCAGCTTCGAGAAGCACCATGCACCCATGCACTACGTGGAACTTGTACAATGTTTTTTTTTTTACGAGGGACTCACTTTAGTGGTAAATTTCGGGTTTATAAACTAGCTGACAATGCGCACAAATTAGATAAATTATTTTACGCCGATCAGATAGTCTAATGGAAAGGAATGATAAGATTTAGTTTTTCACCCAGATAAAAAAAGGAGAGGCAATAATATTGAACCCATAATATACCAACATTCCCTCACTTTCAGAGCTTCAAAATCAAAACCCGACCCTACTTTAACCAATGAATACCCAATTAAATTCTTGATTATAACCTAATTTCGAACATCGTATCAAGTCTTATCATTTACCTTTGACATTCGATCGACAAGTTGCTCTTTTGATCAACTTAGACATCAGAGGTGGATTAAAGGTTCCCGCTCTTTGTGTCCGTTGTTTTACATGCTTGAAGAAAAACTTGGAACGGAAGGTGAAGAAGTAAGTAAAGAGGAGTATTCAATCAGTGTATTAAAGACAAATTTTGGTGCACTAACATTAATGTCTCAGCTCCTTTACTACTAGGCCGTCAAACTACTAGATAGAAAAACTATCAATCTGTTTTAGAGATTGACAATTTATCTATTCAGTGACTTTAAACACTGAACGCTGCCCCTCAAAATAGGTACTACTAGATCGTGTGAATTCAAGAATAGACGTCTCTTGGCCTTTATATCCCCATTTTACTTGTACATAGATCTCTAAATCTTTCAAAATCAAGTATAGATCTTAAAATGTAAACCTATTTTTTTTATAGTTAAATGTTATGTATTGAAAAATAAAAGGCTAAAGTAGTGAAAGATCCGAATTATAAGTTATGATTGGTGAGGTGGGTGGACACTTGATTATGACTCTCCTTCATTAGAAAGTCAATAACGTCCAACTTCTGCTGTCTAATTTATTGCAATTGTTATATTTATCAATTTATGAATCAATATACATTTCTATTTCTTCACTAAATGACATTACTTGCATGCTTTTATCGTTACAAATCAGTCTAAACTATCCTCATGAAATAAGGTGAACGTGTGAATGTAGTGAGATTTGGAATATATTGAACCAAGGTTTGAAACTTTGGACCAAAATGAGCCGATTTAATTTGATTTTTCCAATGCATCAAATTTAGTGTTTATTTATTTATGAGAAAAGAAATTAGAGGGTCTCCTAAACACAAGAAGATCGTCTTAGAACATTTTACTAATAAAGTTTAAAAAAACATGCTTTGATTATTTGCATCTTATTTCATTTGTTTGGTTCACACTTCACTATTTTTAAGGAAATTCTAGAAAATCATCTTATTTTTTGTATTTAGTTGATATTTGAGTTGTGAGAATTTATTTAATGGGAAGTTGCAATTTCCCTAAATCATAGAGGTAATTAAATAAGTTCTACTTACTACAGTTTTAAATAGAAAAATTCTTATTTCTCATATATGTACAAAATTAAATAATCTTGAACCAGACATGATTTTACACTCCCTATAATATTTTAAATCCTAGGAAATAAAAGCTATCGAGAATTTAACTTTCATCATTAGTAGATGTGTGATGTATCGTCTTCATCTACTTACATATAAAAGCAAGAATAAAAATAAAAGAATGTTAAAAATTAAATGGTCCCAAATAAGTGAGTATCTTGACTATTTACCAATAAAATGCCTAATAATGAGAACTCTAGGTGATGTATAACCAAACTAAAAGTCAAAAGTGAACTTTATTATAAGTGAATTAGGACTTATTTTAAAGATTATATAGTGGTACACTACACAATTAAATACATATTTTTCATAGAAAAACATTAACAAATTAAAGGGAGTGAAAACAAAGAACAAGCTGATGTAAATGAGCATTGTGCAAGATGAAAATTGCGTGCTTTGCAACAATTTTTCTCAAAGAATCATGAGATTGTATCTAGTTCACCATACACATACTTTCTCAACGTGTATTAAATGTTGCATTTAGGAGTCATTAGTAAACTATACATATTATCAATTCATCAAATTTCTGCGCAAGATATTTGACCAAATTGTTGAGCTTAGTTTATTCAAAATTTACACAGTAAATTTAGGTGGAAAATAGTACTCCATATAGTTTTGATGCAACAAAAATATATATATATATATATATATATATAATTTAATTAGTATAGTGTAGTCTCACCTAATTGACCCGTATTCTATACATGGTAAAATCACATTATAAAAATCAATTATTTTTTTTATTAGGTAAAGATTCGGTTACCAGACAATGCCCGATAAACAAGAGGTCGTAAAAAAGGGCAGCCGGAAAACCGGCTAGAAGATACAAAACATCAAAACAAACGCGAAAAGTAAGTACAACTGACGAAGAACGAGAACAAAAGGAGCAAAGAACAAAGGGAGGGGCTAGAGAAAACACACGCCTTTAGCATCCGGGTCAAAACGGACAAATCATGTAGAAAGGTTGACTACTGGCGTTGCCTCCACCTAAATGAAGGGTCTTCAGCAGCCTAAAACGTCTAGCGACCTCGCCAATCACAAGCGAACCAAACTCCATCCCAAAACCGAACCCCGGAGTCATGCAAACTTTACCTAAGCTAAACCCGGCAAAACAAACAAAACACACCAAACAATTTCGTTTAAATTGTTTGGTGTTTCATACTAAATTAGATCAATTTCATTTAAATTTTAATACATTTTTTTTGGATTCGGTACAAATATTTAAGCTAATTGTATCCTGTCAATCGCGTCGGGTCGGGATCGCTTCGAATCATTTCTGATTTGGGATGAGTTATGTTCGGATCATAACGATTAACGAGTCATATGTCTAATCAGGTCGGTCGTTGCGGATTTTTATGCAGTCAAATCGACCCAATATTTTAAGAAAATCGATTTTTTTTCACAATTATTAAAATATTTTTTTTATTTAAATAATAATATTTAACAATAATCTTTCATTTTTATATATTTTAATAATAAAATATACATATTCTGAAAATTTAACAAATGTAGTCAATCGAACGATTTTTCGGGTTTTAATCTAAAGAATTTCAGATCTATCAAATTCGATTTATTTCAAAATTTAAAATCAAAATTTTAGATCTTAATCCTAATATTTTCCAACGATTTAAATCCGATTTGCGAGTCGGGTCAAACTTTTAAGTACACTATGCATGATGCATTCACATTACGATACATTAATTTATTAATCAAATATTAACATCAAACCACGTACCCTTATTAAAGTATTTTAATTAATCAATTGATAAATATAATACTCCTATAATATAATAATAATACGACAAAAAAGTTTCAATATTTTTGCATTAATCCGTTGAAAAATAGAGAGTGGGAGGGAAAAAGAAAAAACACCGACTCAAAAATGCTCAAAAAGGAGAAGGAGCTCCAATGGCGACCGAGTCAAACTCCAATCTTTTCCGCTACCCACCCCACCCCGCCAATTCTCACCCACCATCGCGACCTCGATCTCGTGTTCAGGTTCGATTTCTTCAACTCCCGAATAAATTCAACTTTACTCAATAATTAAATAATTCAAAGTAGTTCAACTTCAAAGAACGAAATCGTCTACGTTTCAGGTTCGATTTCAGTGTACCAATTTCAGCTTCCTTTCGATCTTGCTTTTCCATCGGAATTGATGTTTGATCATTAGCAAATTCAGTTGATGATTTCGGTCGGGATGTGGCGGAGAAGAACATCAATTTCTCCGGCTTGTAATTGCGATGATGGTGCTGTGTGGTTTCTCCTCTTTCTATTGGCGCTCTGCTTCTCTTCGCATATTCAAGCGCAGGTCACCCACCCCGAAGAAGGTAAACCATGGATCTATGTTGAACTGCTCCGAAATTTTAGATCTTCAAAATAAAATCGAGTTCAATTTGCGTTTTCTTCAACAATATGCTCAGCTTGCATTACCTGCTAAAACGATTCAGAGTTAAAATTGCCAGCTCCTTTTTACCTTCACTCTGTAAGATTTAGTTCATAGGTACATCATAGTAATTGAGTCAGTCCGAGTCCTTACTAGATAAAGGAATTGAGTTGATAGTGTAATGATGGTTGCTAGATCAAGTAGCTTTTTGTGGATTAAGAACCGGCTTTCGATTTGAGCTGAATGTAAACTTGTTTGATGTTGAGGTAATAGTGTCATGAATTGTCTGTTTGATACTGCAGTCAAGGCACTACGGGCTGTTAAATCGAGCTTAATTGATCCACGGAAGAACTTGACCAACTGGAATTATAAAGACCCGTGCAACAACCGCTGGATGGGAGTTCACTGTTACAATAAGACACTTGATGACAACTACTTGCATGTCCGAGAGCTGTAAGTATTTTAATATCATCTAAACAGATGCTGATTGGGTTTTGGCTTGAATATTGCCACTGATATGACTGTTTTAAACTTGGCTATGCTTTTTGCATACTAAGAATTGTAAATCGGCATTTATTCCTATACGAATGCTACTAGGAGGAAAAAAAATAACTTTACACTAGAGCTTGGCCTACTTTAATATTCATTCCCCCTCTTCCTCTTTGTAGGGAACTGATGAACATGAATCTTTCAGGAACTTTAGCACCAGAAGTTGGCCTACTGTCTCAATTGAAAATATTGTAAGCCATATCAGTTACTTGGTTACTCATTATTCCAGTTAAAACTCTTTAGTACAAGTTTATTGTATGCATAATTACATCTTTGATCTTTGCTTTGGAGTTATCTGACTGCCGTTGTACTTGTAGTGTATACATTTCATTTGCTAATCCCTTCCATTTCATCTATTGTTACAGGAATACTATGTGGAACAGTATAGGAGGAAGCATACCAAAAGAGATAGGCAATCTCACAAATCTTGAACTCTTGTAAGTTTTAAAGATTTCAATGACTTGTTTATGTTTACATATGCAAGCTTTTGTAATAAAAATTTGTATGAATTGCTGTTGCTGCAAAATGCTTCTTTGACTGGATTTTGGTTCATGATGATCGTCAGAGTTGTATTTGCTTAAAAGTTTTGTGATGCATCTCTTCCAATGATTTTCTAATGTCTATGTTATCTTCTTTGGCTTTCAGGCTGTTGAATGGAAACCAGCTGATAGGTTCCTTGCCAGATGAGATTGGTTATCTGCCACATCTAGAACGAATTCAGATTGATCAAAATTATATATCAGGATCCATACCTAAATCATTTGCAAATTTAAACAAAACAAAGCACTTGTATGCCATCTTTGTTGCTTTCTTTAGGCTTTTCATGATTTCTTATGCACTTCTTGTATGTATATCAGTGACTGTTCTCTTCCTTTCTGCAGTCACATGAACAACAATTCTATTAGCGGTGAAATCCCTCATGAACTATCCAGATTACCAAGCCTTATTCACTTGTAAGTTGATATTTGCGTTCCTTTTTGATGGTTCAGAATTTGAGTCATATATGTATGACACAAGTGCAGCTTTACTTGCCATTCTAACAATGAGTTATAACAATTGCAGTCTTCTTGACAATAATAATTTATCAGGACCACTTCCGGCAGAGCTCTCAGAGTTGCCAAACTTGCTGATACTGTATGCTTCTTTCCTGCCTTTGGTGATCATATTTTTTAATAAAATGCTAGAAGAATTGCAATGCGCATTCATTTTTATGCATTTCTCTTAAGATGGCGGGAACTTGATTGTCAATTAGTGTTGTCACTTGAGTTTTTTGTTTGTTGGCACTTAAACCAATTAGTGTTGTCACTTGAAAATTTTCATATTAATGAAGATTTCTGTCTATTATAATATTTGAGTTTTCTTGTATATTTTTGCAGTCAACTAGACAACAACAATTTCAGTGGGAGTGAAATTCCTACTAGCTATGGGAACATGACTAAGTTGCTGAAGCTGTGAGTTGTTGTTCTTTAATCTAATAAGAATAGTTTTCATGCATGGTGCAAGCTGATATGTCTAAGGCATGTTGCAATATCCTGCTTAATCCTTATATCCCTGGCCCTTGGAATATAAATGCGAATTTATGGTAAAAAAACAAAGCAAAAGTATGTGGATTACCTCCACATCAGATCCTTTGCACCTCCGCATATGAAAAGTTGAATTTTGAATTCACTACAATGTCTTTGATTCTAGTGAATCTCTTACCTTTTCCAATCTAAATTTTTTCCTTTATCAGGAGTCTTAGAAATTGCAGCTTGAACGGATCAATTCCTGATCTTAGTGCAATTGCCAACCTTTCTTATATGTAAGTCAGACTTATCGCAGCTATGCAATAGCATCACAATATTGCTTTTATATTCATCTTGCCTTTCTGTCTTTTAAGGCATTACCTTTTTTTTTTTTTTTTTTGTAAATGAGATTCTCAATCATAATTATTTTTCCTCCACACCCCATTTCCAGAGACCTTAGCTTCAACCAACTCAGTGGACCTATACCTTCGGAGAAGCTATCTGGTAATTTGACGACAATGTAAGACCATATTGTTTTATATTTTTCTTCTTTATTAAGTTCTGTCAGTGACTGAATATGTCAACATGTTCTCATATAGTTTGTTGCAACTTGCAGCATTTTATCACACAATAGTCTTAGTGGGACTATTCCTCAATACTTTTCAAGCCTTCATCGTCTTCAAAAACTGTAAGCATCGGTCACTCCTGTATATCCAGCTAATAATGGTCTTTGATTCTGATTGTGTCCTAATACTTTATATGTAGTTAGTTGCCCCATTGACTAATCTGCTTTATTCTTTAGGTCCCTTGATGATAACTTATTGAGTGGTTCTGTTCCTTCCACTCTTTGGGAAAGCATAAGATTATCTACTGCTCCAAATCTAACTCTGTAAGACAACCTTAGCCTACTTCCATTTATTTATTATACATTCATTAATCATTATCTGCATCTTTGATCGCCTTTCTTCTGCAGAGTGGATTGAACTTTAATTAGATTGTTGATAATTTATTTTAGATTTACTGGAAATTTGGTGTTGGTTATTCATTACTGTCAACATTATGAGGGATTCTGCTATGTGTAATTCTTTTCCCCTTAACATTATGTTTTCCATATTTGTAGGGATTTTCGGAACAACAGGCTGACAGGAATATCTGGTCGCTCAAGTGTACCAGCTAATGTCACCTTGTGGTACATCTCTGAACTTGAATATATTTAAAAAGACTTTTTCCCTATTCATTTGAAGATACCTATATTATGTAGTGATCCCCTTATTTCATGTTACTTTTCTCCCCACTAGGCTTGAAGGAAACCCTTTATGCTCAAACAACAGCATTTCAGTACTGTATTGTGGATTCGAGACTCGTGTTGATAACAACCAAGGCATGACAAATGATACACTTGTTTGTCCTGCATTTGGCTGTCCACCCTCGTATGAATACGCCCCAGCAACTTCAGTGTCATCTTGCTATTGTGCTGTACCATTAATCATTAGTTACCGACTAAAAAGTCCAATCTTTTCGGATTTTCGCCCATACGAGTTTAGCTTTGAGGAGTACATAACCTCCGGACTTGATTTGAATATAGATCAGATAAATGTCAGCTCCACCTCATGGCAAGAAGGTCCTCGGCTGAAAATGGAATTGAGGATTTTTCCTAATGTTACACAAAAGCGCCTTTTCAGTTGGACTGAGATTCGTCGAATTTGGGATGAGTTTGTTGAATGGAATATTCCAGAAAATGAAACTTTTGGACCTTATGAGATACTTGGCTTCACTCTCTTGGACCCTTACATACAAGGTATGTACTAATCTCTGCTTTTCTTACTATTTTAATTGCAATTATATGGATCAAGCGTCATTTAATGATGCGTCTAACTGCATAAAGGCATCATGTGCACTGTCTCTTACTTTTTTTTTTAGTTTCTGAATGTAAGTCGTATTTTTTTTATCAATAGCTCTTATTTTCATGACTTTGCAAGACTTTATCATACATATGTGATCCTTAAATAATATTTTCACTCAATGTTCTCAGAATGTATGTCCAACTCTTTAGCCAGCATTAATTGCTCCTCGTTATCTATTCTTTTGCAGAAATTCCCCATCCATCATCATCTGGCATAAGCAAAGGTGCCTTAGCGGGCATAATTGTGGGAACCTTTGTTGGTGCATTCATGTTATCAGCTGTCATCTTACTTATTATCTTCAAAAAGCATTCAAGAAAATACGACGGTATATACAAAAGACGAAGATGTGAGTCCTACACCTCTAGATTAGCGATGTTCAGGAGCTAAATGTTTTTAAACTTATGCAACCCTTTTGCTAAAGACTTCTTAATTACCTACGTAAGAATTATTAAACATAGAAGTTGTGTTCGTAAGGGCATGTCAACATGTTGGAGATCCTTAGATAGTCCGTTGGAGATCCTTAGATAGTCCAAAGGCAGTCGCTAATATCACATTAACAAGATTCTTTACTGATGATGTGTCAACATATATTTTCGTGCAGCATCTAGGATTCCTATCAGAGCTGAGGGTATGAGAGGATTTACCTATGAAGAGTTGGCACATGCTACAAGAAATTTTTCCAGTGCTGTTGAAGTAGGAAAAGGAGGATATGGAAAGGTCTACAAAGGGGTCCTGGCTGACGGTTCATTAGTGGCTGTAAAACGTGCGGAAGAGGGATCATTACAGGGGAATAAAGAGTTCTGTACAGAAATAGAGCTACTTTCTAGATTGCATCATAGACACCTTGTCTCTTTGATTGGGTACTGCAATAAAAAAGGTGAACAGGTAAGCTTGTATCTCCTAAATTTTTGTAATTGAGTTGGGAACGTCTTTTGTTGTGATAAGACTGGTAGCCGTAGGATTTGAATTTTTGTTGCTAAAATTTTTGATGCGATTTTCTCATCTTCGGAAAGATGTATGATATGAAAGTTTGTTTAGCAATGAATTTGAGGGTTTAATGGTTTAAGCTAGCAACAAGTAAGAACCAACTTGGGATATTGTTCAAGCCATATGATTTGAAGTTTTGATGCTAAATTATGATATGCTTCAAATAGCTAGGGATTACAATACAACTAAGACATAGATGATGATATGCTTCAAATCTTTTGACAACTTGTTCATGTTTTGTCTTTGCAGATGTTGGTTTATGAATTCATGCCAAATGGAACATTAAGGGATCACCTTACAGGTTTATATCATGTTATGAAATGTGAATCTCTTTATCTTGAACTTGTTTACCATATAACTCCATTCTTAACTTATTGTCCAATTATCCTATGCATTTCTACAGCTAGTTCTGAACAATCCCCATGTTTCGCCACAAGATTGAGAATAGCTCTAGGATCTGCACGTGGCATTCTCTACCTACATACTGAAGCTGATCCTCCAATATTCCACAGAGATATAAAGGCTACCAACATCTTGTTAGACTCCAACTTTACAGCAAAGGTTGCTGATTTTGGACTATCACGGTTAGCCCCACTACCCGACACTGACGGGGTTGTGCCCAATCATGTGTCGACAGTTGTCAGAGGAACTCCGGTATTCTTACACTTCATTGATTATTCTCTTATGTGCAGAATTGCATTGATGTTTGCATTCTATATTTTGTTGATTGTTCTATGCAGCTTGCTCATCCTTTTCATAATTTTTGAAAATATGCCTGCAATTGAGATTAATGGGTTAGGTTAGCTGAACATTATAGGTCAACCGTAACTCTAAAAAGGTGAATGCCTGGAAAACCCCTTATGGTTTGTTTGGATTGCACTTGATAATACATTATCTTATAATGCAAGTTTTAATATTTTATCAAGTGTAATCCAGATAGACCCTAATTATCTTAGTGCTAGGGTAGGTTCTGGGCCCAAACAGGCATCAAGGATTAAGTTGGTTAAATTTTGATATCCCAATCCATGAAACAAGGCAATAGTGCTAAGTTGAGTTACAAACATAAGCATCATATCTCAGGGCTTATTAGTTAGTTGATGTGGTGTCAATATTGCAATGACATTTTATTTTCTTGCAGGGATACCTTGACCCAGAGTACTGTTTGACTCATAAGTTAACCGACAAGAGCGACGTCTATAGCCTTGGTGTGGTGCTTCTTGAACTCCTAACAGGAATGAAACCCATTTCACATGGAAAGAATATCGTCCGAGAGGTACCTATTAAATTCTTTCTTAAATTGTACAACCTAATTGATTGATCAACCCTATAAAATCAATTTGAAAATTTTTTGGTACCAAAATCAATTTGAAATATATGATTGTAAATTTGTAAACTAATACCCGAATTTGAAAAGATAAACCCTGTGATTTTTTTTTAAAGAAACCGCAACTTAATAAATCTAGAAAATCTTTCTAAATTTAGAAAAAAACTTGATTGTTCATTCACATTGCCTTAAATTTGTACCTAATTTTTTTCCACATTAGGTCAATGCATCATACCAATCTGGAAACCTAATTTCCATAGTCGATGAACGAATGGGAAGTTACCCTTCAGAGTGCATAGAAAAATTTGCAAGCTTGGCTCTTCGATGCTGTCAAGAAGAGGCCGACGGTCGTCCGACAATGACAGAGGTTGTCAGAGAGCTTGAATCCATAATGGAGATGATCCCTCCAGAGTCTGACACCAGATCAACCACTGAGAATTCATCCAACAATCAAATGACAGGCGGCGACAGAGATTCCAGCTCATCGCCTCCTCGTACGAGGAAGAATCCTTTTGTATCAGTCGACGTTTCTGGTAGTAATCTTGTTAGTGGTACGTTTCCCTCCATTTCTGCTAGGTGAATGTTAGATATTGGTTAAAGAGATGGTAATTAATGTGCATGACATGCACATTTTTATCTTGTAGTGCAATGTAAAAAAAAGTTGTAGGGACTTTGAGGTAAAAAGGGAGTTATTTTGATATGGTGATGGAATAATTACTGTATATATATACTCAATTATTGGAATAATTACCTTGTTAGTTGTTATCTTAATCCTTCTTATGTTGTATTCTCTTTTGTGTATATGGCTAGTAATTCGGTGGCAGTTTGCATCTATGTTTTTGCTGATAATTTTTTTTACATTTGGCGATTAGTGACTTCGGGTTTTAATCGGCATTCATTAATTATTGATGAATGATGAATTTTGAGTCTAGATTGAAGAAGAATTGACATCTCTAACTTAAAGTTCACAAATTTAGCTCTAAAAATTGATAGTTAATTCTATTTGGACTTTTGAGTTATGACTTTTCTTTGCCTAATTGAATCAATGAGGAAAATTAGATGAGAAAAATATTACAATAGTCCTATTTTCATTAATCAATTTTAAAAATATACCCCACCCTATTTCTTTTTCTAAAACTATACTTTTATATCTAAAATATCAAATTACCCCAACATCATAAAAGATAATTATTAAATATGTTTATCTAGATCAACATTTCAAATTAAACTTTCTATCTAAATTAATCAAACTCCGTCTACCATCAATTTCTTCTTTTAGAAGGACATCTTTTGGATTTAGAGCTCATTGAACTACGTGTTTCTTAATCTCTTCAATGGATGACATATCTAGCCTAGCCGCAACTATCTTTTGGAGCAGGGAAAGCACCCACTGCCCATAAAAATCTATATACATATGCCTTATACCATAGAAACGTGCAGAATCAACTTCGAAGGAACTAACTCCTCCGTTGTAGACAATGTATACGGCTTTAAGAGCACTGGCCATGGCATCCTCGAAGGCCTTCAATTTAGTAAGAGCATCCTCCACAACACCAGGCTCCTGAATCTCTGATCCCATCAAAACAAACAATACCAACTGATACTGCCTCAAGAGAACAAAAGCTCTTTTAATTTCTTTCTTCAGAAGAAAGACATCCTTGGGACCAGGAGCCAAATATAATACATCTTTGATAAGAACTTTGATGGATGACATCCCTACCTTACACATAACGCTTGAAATCCTCAGACGATCAAGGGATCCATAATCTATCTTGCTCAGTTTTCTAGCAGCATACCTAGCTGAGATAATCTTTTGGACCATGGACAACACCTTTTCCCCATAAAAATCTATATCCAAACATTGTATACCATCTCCTCTGTTGTAGAGAGCATAAGCGGCCGTAAGTGCAATTGCTAGGGCATCGTCCACGACCTTCAATATAATCTTTTGAGCAGTCATGCGTCCCCTATGTAAAAAAATAGTCCACCAAACGATGTGACTCCGAAAATATTCAAAACTTAATGTTTACACGTCCAAAATTTTTGAAGGGCAACCTTATATCAACATAATCTCTAACAATTTTTAAAATACAGAATTTGAAAATATTAAAATTTTTATATAAAAAATCAATAATGAATATACCTTTGTTATTGAATATTAAACCCTCTTTCATAACTTCATTTTCAATGTTATTTTAACATATCATTTAAATTATTATAGATTCAATTACTTCTTATAAAAATCACATCTTTTGTACATGAGTAAAAAAGTCATATCGTTTTATAAGCATATCAAATGCTAATTTTTCCTGATTATTTTAGATTCATGATGTATTTGGGTTAAATATAGTTAATGTTGAATGTAGTAAGGATTTAACGGGTAGGAAATCAAATTTTTTAGATACCTTGAAGGAGAGACTTGTAGTTATGACTTGGAGCAAGCCTTGAAATTTGATTTTATATACCGATATCGACCATGCTATCCTTTTATTTTCACTTGGTGAAAGATAAGAGTTTGTAATAGTTTATATTAAATTATTGATAATGGAATAATTACTTAATTTTTCGATGAGCCGAAAACACCACACCATTCAAAGTAGAGTTATGCCCACTTACTCTTCAAACGAATTGAAGAGGTGATTCATCATCGCCGTCGTTCGACTCATCATGGCCTTCTTCGAACTTTTCATCATTATAAAGCTCGAAGATCGGAATTTATTTGTTTTTGTAGATAGTGTAAACGGCCATATGAGCAATGGACAAGGCTTTTTGAAGAGTCTTTAATGAACGCAAGAACAACTTCCACACCTACTTCTTGACTCGCCGCTTTGACTAAAACACCAATCTTATAATCTTTGTAGAGGTCAAAAGCCTTATCAATTTTATCATTTAGAAATGTAACATCCTTAGTATTTTCAAAATGACTAGCCCAAAATACAACATCAACCTTAAGATCCAAAAGAAAAGACATATCCACCTTAGACACATACATCCATAAAAATTTAGTCCATGGCTCCATAAATATCCAAAACCTAACCCATACATTCGTAAGGATGTCTAAAATTTTTGAAGGGTAGCCTCCTGAAATATATGCTTTCGTAAATTAATAAGACTCGCACAAATGCATTAACAAATCGTTTTCCAAACTGTTTTATTCATGATCATATCATAATGAATTAATGTTTTGGTAATACTCATGTTCATATATTCCTTATTAGATTAGTAGCTTATCTTTTGATTTTCTTACGCTTTTATATCTCGTATTATATACACTCGGGGTATATATCATAATGTATTATCTCATTTCTGTAGGAATGCTTGAAACGAAAGAGGTAATGACATGGAAAACAATTTAATCTTTTATAAAGATCTCGCACTCGGGGTATTACGTAGTGTCTAGGTTTAGTTTACTTATCTCTAATAATTCTCTCTAAGTATATTTGTTAGTCGTGTTAATTTGGAAAAAGTCAGAGACTTCACCTCCCCAACACACGAGTCTTCTAGTCATTTTACACTTTCTCAAAAAGGTGCTACTAAGATTCCAATTAAGGTTATATATTAGATTAATGATTGTGTTTTTAGGTTGCAGTAGAAATCATTATTCTCTGTATGCATGTGAGCTTGAGGCATGGGCCAACTTAAACAGGGTCGGTCCATACATTTTAGATGTCCGGGGCGAATTACAATAAAAGAGCCCTTTTTATATAATTTTTAGACATTTTTCGTAAAATTTTATAATACTTTCGTATAAATTTGTTCTTGTTATAATATTAAGATACGAAGAATTTATAAAATAATTTGCTAAATTTAACTTAATTATATACGTAAAATTGGGTGCTATCATCATATAACAATGTATGAATAAAAGAAATAAGATTTTTTAAATGCATATGCCGTATATTTTAAATCTAATAAAAAGTAATCAATATAGACAATTATATAAATAAGAATCATTTACAATAACTATGTAATACATGACTACACTAATTGATTAATAGTAAAGAAAGATAAATTAAATAAAAGATATATAATAGGGCCCATATAAAAAAATTAATATAGTTAAAGTGGTGAGATTTGAACCCAAGACCTCTTTAATAAAGATAAGAATACTATTCAACTAGACCAACTTGTAATTTATGATATTTTAAACACTCTTTTATATATACTACATTTTAAAAAATTTGGGCCCCTAAAAATAATGGGCCCTGGGCTTGCGCCCATCCTGCCCCACCCTCTGGGCCGGGCCTGAACCTAAAGCCATATACCTTTTAGTAGGATCCATGCTCGATCGTATGTTCTATAAGTATAATTAAATAACTTTTAGCAGTGTGAATCATATACAAATGTATGCTTAAGCAAAAAAAAAACCCTAAAAAATAATAATTTGGATATAATATACGATTAACTTGAAAAGATTTGTTTATAACTTTAACACGCCACCAGCCTAATACCTCATTAATGAAGTACTATATTGTTTTAGATAAAGAGAGATTTAACAAAGCATCCCTTATCATCCTATTTGAGCACATATGAACATAATGTTTCAACACACCTTGATCATATATTCATATTCATCTAGGAGGAAGGGAAGGGAAAGTGCCACTAACAAGATCACTGCTGGAGACATCAAATGATAAGTAAGGATTCCTCATTGTTGGCTCTTGATTGCTAGATGAAGATTCCGTGGTTGATCTAACGTCGGATTCTGGTATCATCTGTGTTATGACTTCAAGTTCTCTTACAATGTCTGAAATCGTCGGCCTTGCAACACCCTTTTCGTGACAACATGTTAGAGCCAAGGACGCGAATCTTTGAATGCACTCGCGAGGATAAGACCCCATTCGTTCATCAACCACTGATAAAATGTCCCCAGACTGGTATAATGTGCCAACCTAATTTGGTTTAAAAAGCAATTATGAGGTCATTTTTAATGCTAAAAGTGAAAAGATGTAACTTTTTTTTATATGGAATAGGTTGTCTTGTTAGAGTTTCCGGGTAACATAGATGATAACAATATTTATAAGGTCACATAGATCTACCATCATCACTGACAATATATGAATTGTCATTTTTCATGTTAAATAAAGATGTAGCCTTTTTTTGGCAATATTTTTGGTAGTTATTGAAACCTAAAACATCAAATTATTTTTGGCATTAATTTTTCCATAGAAAAAAAACTTGCCAATGAGGATGATCATATAATGTACTAGATTGTCCTGTCAGAGTTTTCAGGTAACATAGATGATAACAATATTTATTTTTAAGGTCACATAGACCCTCATCATTGACAATATATGAAATGTCATTTTCATGCTAAAAGTGATAAAGATGTAACCTTTTTTTTTGCAATATTCTTGGAAGTTATTGGAACCTAAAAAACATCAAACTATCTAATATTTCCCTTTCATTAAATTTTTGGCATGGTTTTTTCCATGGGAAAAAACTTGCCAATGATGATGATCTTATAATATCACTAATCATATCATATATGTGTGCTTTTGTAACTTCAAAGGAGTGATAAATACCTCTTGGACAATATTCCTTCCAAGTCTAATAGGTTGCCTGCCTGTTAAAAGCTCAAGAAGCACTACACCGAAGCTATAAACGTCGCTCTTGTCAGTGTAAACGTGGGTATAACAGTATTCTGGATCGACGTATCCCTGTACAAGAAGTTTAGTTTGATCTTGTTTCTTGCAATTACTTGAGCAACAAGTTATTTGTTCAACGAATTCGAAAGCATACCGGAGTTCCTTTGATATTCGTAGTCATAATGTTATCGACAATCCCTTGTGTATCAGGAAGCGGGGCTAGTTGTGATAGTCCAAAATCTGCAACCTTGGCTGTGAATTTGGAGTCTAACAAGATGTTGGTAGACTTTATATCTCGGTGGAATATTGTTTTATGAGCTTCAGTGTGTAGGTAGAGAATTCCGCGAGCCGATTCGAGGGCTATTCTCAATCTTGTGGCAAATCTTAGAGACTGATTTGACCTAGCTGTAATGCAAAAAAATGCATAGCATAATTGGTCAGTTTTGAACAAAACAATGACATCAATTTTGACATAAATTTAGAGTGAAATGCACCAGAAATGTGTTCCCTTAATGTTCCATTTTGCATGAATTCATAAACCAGCATCTGCAAGGACAACATTTAACCAAAATGTCAAATTTATTTTCCCTTAGAAAGCCTAAGTACAATTATACTTAGGGCTTGTTTGGCACTAGGGCGAGCAAAAATACCTGATCCGTTGATCCGATCTGACGATCCGATAAAATCTGTATCCGAATGGATCACAAAATTTTCTTCCGTATCCGATCCGATCTGAGAATTTTTTTCCAAATAATCGGACCAGATACAGATCGGGGTTTTAAAGCAACCGGATATCCGATATATCCGGTACTATATATATATTTTTAGAAAATCATGCACATTAATACTAAGTAGCATAACTGTTTTAATGAGTATTTTATAAAATTTCAACTCATCACGGGTTCAATTTTCTTCAACCATGTAAACTTTCTCTTATATTTAACCGGATCGGCGGATATTCGGGTCCGATATCCGTCATGCATATTAATTGGTCTCGAATAAAAAATAGTAGATTTTTTTTTCCGAAATGGATAATCCGGATATCCACCACCGGATATGCGTTCCAAACAGATACTTCTTACCGGATATCTGGCAATTAACGGATCGAAATTTTAATGAATTAAAAAAATTACCAGATATCCGGTATACCGGACCGGATCGAATCGGATATCCATTTGCTCAGGTTGACACAAAGACAATGTTATCTATGAAGGGATTCAAATTAAACTTACCTGTTCTCCCTTTTCATCACAATATCCGACGAGTGAGACGAGATACCTATGATGCAACTTTGAAAGTATCTCAATCTCAGCCATGAACTGTTTATCACCCTGTAATGATGCCTCTCCGCCGCGTTTTATGGCTACTAATGTACCATCTGCCAAAATACCCTTGTACACTTTTCCATATCCTCCTTGTCCTAATTCAGCAGAGCTGGCAAAATTGCTCGTAGCAAGAGCTGTCTCTTCATATCTGAATTTTCTCACATTAAGAGGTATCCTAGAAGCTGCAAAAACAATATAATGTATTCTAACACATTTGTTATTGTGATCATAAAATGACTAGCTTTGGACTCCATAAAACTTGAGGTTAATTAGAATTCATATTTAGTGCTTGATCAATTTTATATTGTTATTTAATTTAATAAATGGAGTTTAGTTCAAATTAAACAAACTCATATCCTGAAACGTGAAACGAATGTACTTTTCCTAGTTCGTAGTGCACTTTTCATACGAAAGTGCATTGCAAAATAGAAAAAGTGCAATCCGAAAAAGTGTACTTCGAATTAGAAAAAGTGACTACGAGCTAGGAAAAGTACGTTCATTTCAGGATAAAAGTTCGTTTCAGGATAATAGTTTGGTTCATTTAACCAAACTCTTAATAAATGAGCTAGTAGGAAAAGAGAAACAAAAGTTGAGATTGATAATCCAAAAGTGTATATGAGAAACTGCATTAGGCCATTTTTTTATTTACCTTCGGTTTTCCTCCAACACTTTTTTGAAATGAAAAGTCCAACAATTGCCAATAATGTAACTACACCAGCTATGCTTCCAAGAACTATGCCAACCAAGGCACCCTTGCTTAAACCGGATGATGGTGATAAAGATTGGGAAAATACTGCAAAAGTAAACAAGACAACAATTTTTATCCCTAAATAACATTGTGTGCACACATGGGCAGAGACAGTATATGCCCAGTTTCGTCTAGGCTCTGGAAGGTGCTAGAAATAGTTAGAAATAGTGATCTAAAAATCTCCGCATAGTTTCATCTAGGTCTCGCCTAGGCAATAGAAGGTGCTAGCCCGCCTAAGAGACCGTGTAGTCTGTCTAGGCACCCATTTAGATCGCCTAGGTGCTAGGCAGTCCCTCTCTGCCTAGGGTCCGCATAGTGTTTTCTAGAACACTGGCTAGAAAATGTTAATTTTTTTTATGAAAAATACAAAAAAGGTTCTAAAATACAAAATTTTATATAGAAAATATAAATTTTTTTGAAAAAATACAAAATTTTTGGTATAAATTTTTTATACAATTTTTTATAGAATAAAGAATAAAACTAAGTCATTTAAAAAATACAAATTTTTTTCTATAGCCAATAATTTGACCTACAGAAATTTAGCCCCCTCTGAGTCAAATTCCTGGCTCCGCCACTATGCACATATGATTAAACAACTTTGCACGTCTAATGTAATGTGAAAATAAATAAGCCTCTTTCTGCCCATGAAATTTCAAGAATTTTATGTTGATTCATATAATTTGAACTTAAAGTAACAATTAAAGAAAAGTTATGTACATACCTGACTTGTAAGGATCCAAAAGAATGAAGTTAAGTAGCTCATAAGGTCCAAAAGCCTCAAGTTCCGCAACCTCCCATCCAGTAAGCATCCTCCAAATTCGCCTAACTTCGGTTGTTTTAAAAAGATGGTTTTGGGTCTCATTATCAAAAAGAGGAAACAACTTCAAATACATTTTCAATCTAGGACCTTCTTGCCAAACAATGGAGCTAATGTTCAATTGGTCTAGCTTCAAACTAAGCTCAGAAGTTAAGTACTCCTCAAAGAAACTTTGGTATGGGATAAAATCCGAAAACCCGGGACTTTTTAGCCTGAAATCAACTATTAATGGTACAGCACAATAGCAAGATTGCATTAGGGCTAAAGGGGCGTATTCATACGGGCGCGGACAACCTAAGGAAGAGCAAGTAGTTGTATGATTTGTTATGTCTTGGGTTATGTTATCTGAAAACATAGTAGATCCACAATAGAGTTGTCCAATGGTATTGTTTGTGCATAGAGGATTTCCTTCAAGCCTAGTGACAAGGAAAAAGGACAAAAAAATCTATATAAGAATCATAATATAGCACTCTACAATAAAAAAATGATAAGGGTTCATTTGAATTGCAAAGAAAAATGCATTATCCTTTGCAATCCAAACAAACCCTAAGTAGACATGGGTCCAATTTCGAAACTGGTCAAAGGCCGATTCCGATCCGATTCCGGGGTTGGAACCGGAAATAATAATAAAAAAATCAGTTTTCTTTGAAATTAGCCAAAGCGCGGTCACGATCCAATAGGCCGCGATCGTGGTTAGCCAAACCGTGGTCGGGGATAGCCAAACTGCGACCACATTTAGGCTATTTTTATTTATTTTTATTGGTGGAACCGGAGGTGGACGAAGCGGAACTGGAACCGTAGTTCTGGTTCTAGTTCCGGTCGGAACCCATGTTTAACCCTAATTAAGTGTTATGAAGTTAGAGTTTGTACAACAAGGTAACATTTGCAGGTATAGTAGAATTGCCAGAAATTTCTGTCAGCTTATTGTTCCGAAAATTCCTGCAATTAAAAACATAGAAGATTTTAACATAGAAGCCTTTAACATAATGTTAGGTAATTAAATACAAAGCAAGCCAAACTTGTCTTACAATGTAAGATTTGCAGTGGTATTTGATCTGCTTTCCCAAAGAGTGGAAGGCACAAAACCACTCAATAAGTTATCGTTAAGCGACCTAAGGTATAAAAACGACGAGTCAATATGAAATATATAGTAAATTTTATCGCACAATGAGTGATAAAGGTAACAAATATTGATGCTTACAGTTTCTGAAGACGAGGAAGGTTTGAAAAGGATTGAGGAATAGTATCATTTAGGTTGTTGTGTGATAATTTGCTGCAAAATTGTAAAACTATATGAAAATTCAATGACATTTTTAGTCATTAACAGAATTTTAAAATTGCAAATGAAATGGTCTTACATTGTAGTTATTTTATCAGATAGCTTCTCTGTAGGTATAGGTCCACTGAGCTGGTTCAAACTAAGGTCTCTGAATAAATGGAATGTAAATAAGAACTTGTTAGAAACAAACTAACCGAAATCTAACGAAAGGAAAAACGCTCTCTTTTTGGTCCAAACTCTTCTTGTGATATTTCATGCAGACAGAGCACACTCCGGTGGTGACACCGGAGATCCAAGTTAATGGGGATGGTATGCTTTTGGATGGAGTGGTCAAAGATCACCCGCCAAGTGACCCACCAGATCCGAAGACATCATGGAAAGACATTGTGGTGGTAGGAGGAGCCCTACAACAAAAAACAGTGATTGATGATGATTTCCTTGCCAACAAAGTGCAGATCCACTTCCCCGATGGAGAAGACGGTGACCCGGCAATTTCAATTGCGGAGGATGTTATCGACGCGCTTGCTTCAGTTTGGAAGTGGTCAGTTGTCGTTAAGTTGCTGGGCCATCCTATAGCCTTCCCAACCATGGAGAAGAAAATTCGGGATATGTGGAGGTCGAATGATCGATATCAAATCCTTGACCTCTCGAACGGCTGCTATCTCGTGCGATTTTGTACTGAGGCAGAGTACCTTTCCGCCTTAACTGATGGTCCATGGACTATCTTTGGTCGATGCCTCTGCGTTAGGAGTTGGAATCCCAATTTTCGAACGACAGAACCCATCAGAACGGCCCCTACCTGGATCAGAATCACAGACCTCCCTCTCACTTTGTATGAAGAGAAGATTCTATTGAAGATAGCTTCTGGGATTGGAAGACCAATAAAGGTTGATCCTAAAACGCTATTTACCAATAGGGGTCGCTTTGCCCGTATATGCGTTGAAGTGAACCTTGAAAAGCCACTCAAAGGCTCGGTGAGTGTCAATGGAGATAGATTTCTGATTGAATACGAAGGTCTCCCAACTATTTGCTTCCGATGCGGCCGCTTTGGCCACGTCAAAAATCATTGTCCATTTAGGCCGCCTGAAAAACCCTGTTACAGATACGAGCATCAAGACGAAGATGAAGAATCTGGATGAGACAGCTGCCCACACCGGTGATCCTGGGTCGTCGGAATCTAAACAGCCGACGGTGGAGCAACAGGGCAAGTCCACAGTAGAGGGTAACGGTACAGAATCGGCACCTAAGGAGCACCTAGTTGGAAAAGGCAACTATGGAGAATGGATGCGAGTTGAAAGGAGGAAAGTTTCAGCAAAAGGAAATTCGGGTAATTCAAAATATCAACAACGTAGGAAGGTTAATCCCAAGGAAGGGAATGATGTGAATGTTAAAGGGAAAGGAAAATCTGCAGAATCTCAACCGAGTCTCTTTCCTCAAACTAACAGATTTGGGGCGTTGAACGAGATTGGCAAGGATATTTATAATGGCGGAAATCAAGGGGAAAATAATCCTCACCCAAGGAAGGAGGGGAATGTTAAAATGAATTTCAAAGGTGATACTAGTCGTATAGAGAAAGAAAATGTTACGGAAAAGAAAATCAAGACGACAAATGGGCCCGTGCCTGCGAGTTCTAGAGCCAAGTCTTCAATGCAATTAGTAGCGGATGGGCCAAAGGAAAACACGAGTGTTGCGGCCCAAGTTAGCAATAACCAAGAGCAAGGAGTCAATCATCAGAATTTTAAGTTGGTTTACTCCAATGGGCTTTACCAACATAATGGCCAAAATGGTAAACGACACATAAAGATGGGTAGAAAAAACAGGGGTCTTTTCCTTGCATAAGCAGAATGAGGGAAAATCTGTTGTTCGTGATTCAGGAACAGGGGAGAATCTGGGAAAGCGTCCGAGGCCTAATGATAGCTCTAATAAAGAGATTGAAGTGCCTAAAGCATCTGATGATCGCCACATGGGATTACCTCCTAATACAGAAGAAGAGTTGGGCATTGTTGACAAGAATGAATATAAAGAACAATCGCAAGCTAACATGGATACAACAGATGACTCCGCCATGGCGGACAATGAATTGGCCCATGGGCCATGATGATCTCTCTCTGGTTTCCTTTTTTACTACATTATTTTTGTCTTATGATGATGAATTTATTAATGTGGAATTGTTTCGGTGCAGGCAAACCGGGTTTTCGAAGAGCTATTCGCTATATGAGCAGAAACCATAATGTGGATGTCTTAGCTGTGTTTGAGCCGAGAGTGTCGGGGGATAGAGCTCAAGAAATCTGTAATCGGATGACGAGAGTTGATTACTCGGATTGTACTAGAGTTGAGGCTGTTGGTATGTCTGGTGGCATTTGGCTCTTTTGGAAGAATGAGAAAGTTCGTTTGACAGTGGCTAACAAGGATAGGAACTTTATCCATGCTACTTTTATGGATGATGGCAATTTAGCTCATTTGTTTGTGGTTTACGGTCCCCCGTCGGAGGATCGTAGGAGATCGTTCTGGATCAATCTCAAGGCAGCCATTAATAGGGTCTCTGGACCCGTGATTGTCGGGGGAGATTTTAATTGTATCCGTTTTATGCATGAGAGAATGGGAGGATCGGGGGGTCTTCACGCCGACTCGATGACTTTTAACCAATGGTGCAGCAACTTGAATCTTATTGATCTTGAATACTTGGGTTCCAAATTTACATGGAGTCGTATACTGTCACATAACTCCATTGTGCACAAACGATTGGATCGAACCTTCATGAATCCCGAGGCTAGAGTTTTATGGGCGAAGGCTAGAGTGAGACACCTCCCCAAATTTTCTTCGGATCATTGTCCGCTTCTTCTTTCTCTTGATCCTCCAACAGTTTATAACCGGAGAAGGAGACCTTTTCGTTTCGAGGCTGCTTGGTTCTCTCATCCGACCTTCAATGAGAAAATCCGAGAGAGTTGGTGCACGGAGTTGGAGACCCCAAGTGCACTGAAGGTACTTCGAGAAGAGCTTATCAAATGGAATAAGAAGACTTTTGGTAATATACATGAACGGAAAAGGAGGCTGCTGGCCCATCTTGAAGAAGTCCAACATAGATTAGCTCTCTTTCCGTCTGCTAATCTGATTGAAACTGAAATTGCGGTGGCTAAGGAGATTGAGCAAGTGCTTGAGCAAGAAGAATTGTTGTGGTTTCAAAAGTCTAGGGAACAGTGGATCAAATGTGGAGATCGGAACACTTCGTTCTTCCATACCTCTACTATCATCAGGCGGAAACACAATAGGGTGGAAGGGCTGAAAGATGAGAGTGGTATATGGATTGACTCGAATGTTGAACTTGAGAAATTTGCCATCGATTTTTTCAAAGGTCTGTACACGGATGATTGTATCACTGCCAATGATATCTCTGATTCTGTTGGTGGGTTCCCAATTATTAGTGAAGAGGAGAAAATCAGTATTGTTAAACCAATCACAGGCGAGGAGGTTTGGAAGGCTATTCGCAGCATGGGCGCCTTCAAATCACCGGGCATTGACGGTTTTCAGTCCGGATTTTTTCAGAAATGTTGGGATACAGTGGGTACTTCAGTCATTACCTTTGTGAAAGATTTCTTTCGAACCAATAAGCTGCCGGAAGGGGTTAACGATACTCTCATTGTTTTAATTGCTAAAATTGACAAGCCGGAAAAAATCACGCAATTTAGGCCGATTAGTCTTTGCAATGTCCTTTATAAAGTGATTACTAAGATCATTACCATGAGGATTCAACCTATATTGTCCAATATCATTGGCCCGACGCAGGGAAGCTTTCTTCCGGGGCGTATGATCACGAATAACATTGTCATCACTCAAGAGATTGTGCACTCCATGAGAAAGAAGAAGGGTCACAAAGGCTGGATGATCCTTAAATTAGACCTCGAAAAGGCCTATGATAGGTTGAGTTGGCATTTCATTGAGACGTCTTTGAGATGTGCTGACTTTCCCGATCAGATCATTAGTTGGATTATGTCATGCGTCTCATCAACTAGGATGCAAGTTCTTTGGAACGGAGAGGCTACTGATCAATTTGAGGCGTCGAGAGGAATCCGACAAGGTGATCCGATCTCCCCCTACCTCTTTTTGCTTTGCATTGAAAGGCTCAACCATATTATTATGGATGCTGTGAATAAAGGATATTGGAGACCTATCAACCTTACTCGAAGTGGTCCCTCCATTTCTCATATCTTTTTTGCCGACGACATCCTCTTGTTCGCAGAAGCCTCGGAAGATCAGTTTAGAGTGATCAAAAACTGCCTGGATATGTTCTGTTCAGCCTCGGGCCAGAAAATCAGTATCAGTAAGTCGAAAATGTTTGTTTCTCCGAATGTTGATAGAGGTACGGTGCAGAAGCTTAAAGATGTTAGCGACATTGAGGTCACCACCAACCTTGGGAATTATCTCGGTATGCCCGTACTCCATAAACAAGTTAATAAGGGCACTTTTTCCAGACTGATTGACAAATTTAATTCTTGACTTGCGGGTTGGAAAGCTAGATATCTGAGTTTTGCGGGCTGAGTTACTCTCGCTAAATCAGTTTTGACATCCATTCCGGTGTATACCATGTCGAGTGCCCTTCTCCCAGACAGTGTTTGTGAGACCATTGATAAAACTGTAAGAAGCTTCATCTGGGGTAGTTCAAGGACTCAGAGGAAGATGCACAAAGTGGCATGGGATGAAATTACCAGACCGAAAGCTCAGGGTGGACTTGGCGTTCGCTCTATGCGAGAGATGAATATCGCTCTTCTTGGTAAATTGGGCTGGCGCTTTATTATGAGCGATGGAGATCTTTGGTTGACAGTCCTTAAGCACAAGTATGTTGATTGTGCACTTGGGAATTCTTTTTCTTGTTCTTATATATGGAAAGGAATTAAGATGGGGCTTTCGCAAGTGGTCAAGGAGGGGGTTAAATGGCATCTTAGAGATGGGGATTCTATTTTGTTCTGGTTGGATACCTGGCTACTGGATACTCCTATTATTGAGGTGGTGAATTGTGCTATTCCAGAAAATCACAAACGACTGAGTGTGAGGTATTATTGGACGGCTGATGGAGGTTGGGATTGGGCGAGATTATCCCATCTTTTGCCCAATGCTGTTATTCTAAAATTAGCTGCTGTATCAGTGATCTAAGATTCGGTTGTTGAGGAAGATCAGATTGGGTGGAGATATACTGTGGATGGTCAATATTCTGTTGGTTCTAGGGTTTAGGGTTTAGGGTCAATATTCTGTTGACAAGGAATTTATTCAGAAGGGGCGTTGATGATCACTTCTATCAGTGCATTTGGCGCCTGCAAACGACTGAAAGAATTCGCCACTTCATCTGGATGGCCAACAAGGGTGGAATCATGACAAATATGGAGCGAGTCAGGCGACACATTGCCTCGACAGGGACCTGCACGCACTGCATGAATACAGACGAAACCTTCGAACATCTGTTTCGCGATTGCCCAGAGGTAAGAGTGATTTGGAATTTTTTGAAAGTTTCTAATGTAAGTAGTGTCTTTTTTCAGGTTCCTTTTGCTAGTTGGATACGGTAAAACATCATCTGCAAGACAACTATGGGATCCCTTGAATGGCGTTCCATCTTCGCATCGGCGTTATGGTGGATTTGGCGTTGGCGGAATGCGAGGGCCTTTCACGAAGATGTGAGGGTTACTGATCGCGCTCACTACATTTTGGAAAGAACTCTGGAATATGCCAGAATTGCTGGTAAGTCTTCCCACTCTAGTTCAAATACAAATGCTAGAATGCAGGATATTGTGTGGAACAAGCCAGATTAGGGATGGGCTAAACTGAACACAGACGGAGCTGTAAGGGATGGAAACAGAGCAACTGCTGGTGGTGTCTTGCGTGATGATAATGGACATTGGATTCAAGGGTTTATCCACAACATTGGGTCTTGCACGGTACCGATGGCGGAGCTTTGGGGGGTTCGAAATGGCCTAGAGATTGCGTGGAACAACAACTGCAAACAGGTGATCTTGGAGTGTGATTCTCAGCTTGTAGTCAATTTATTAAGTAGTTCTATTAATAAGAGTCATCCGCTTTATAGCCTGGTAAAGCAATGCCAAGGCTTCATTAGTAGGAACTAGAATATCCAGATCCGACATGTGTATCGAGAGGCGAATACGGTTGCCGATCGCCTCGCGTCTATTGCTTTTTGTTATCCGCTTGGTTTAAATGTATTGAGTGCCCCGCCTGAGGGGATTTCTTTACTGTTATTTGACGATGTAAGGGGTCGGGCTATCCCCCGTTTGATGACTACTTAGCCCATTTTATTCTATTAATAAAATGCCTCCTTGAGAGGCCGGAGAGTACCGCCTCTCCTTCTACCAAAAAAAAATAAGAACTTGTTATAATCAAAACACTAATACCCTACTTTTCTTATAAAATTTAAAAAACACAAAAAATTATAAACCAAAAAATGAACAAAACATGAACTTACATATAAGACAAGTTTGCTATCTTGCTAAGATCAGGAATTGATCCTTGCAAGCTACAATTTCGAAGACTCCTGATAAAGAATACATGTTAGATTAGTATACATAAGTATAATCACAAAATTTTATGGTAATTAAATGTCCAAAAGTAGCTTTAGCAACAAAAAAAAAATTTTACTTACAACTTTAGCAACTTAGTCATGTTGACAAAACTGGAAGGAATCTCACTCCCACTAAAATTGTTGTTGTCTAATTGACTGCAAAAAGAAGGACAAGAAGAAACAAATAAAATACTATATAAAATCAAAAAATGCAAATCAACAATGAATGAACAACATAAATCCTTATAAATGGAAAGATAGAGACATACAGTATCATTAAATTTGGAGTCTTGGACAACTCTGGAGGAATGGATCCTGATAAGTTGTTATTGTCAAGAAGTCTGCATTGGTTTATAGTTTTCGTTAGAATGTCGAGTGTAAATGCAAATATGTATATATACATACAGTGTTCTAAAAAACGCTAGGTGGATCCTAGGCGGAGAGGGACCGCCTAGCGCTTAGGCGGCTTAAACGAACGCTTAGACGGACTAGACGGTCTCCTAGACAGGCTGAAAGGTTAGACGGGCTAGCACCTTCCAACGCCTAAGCGGGACCTAGACGAAGATTTTTAGAATAGTGCATATATATATATCAGTAACTTACATGTGAATAAGGCTTGGTAATCTGGATAGTTCACTAGGGATTTCGCCGCTAATAGAATTATTGTTCATATGACTGCAAAAATGAAGAGAGTGAACGGTTATGCATACAAGAAAAGCAAAAGGAATCATTGGGAGTGTAAAGGAACAACAAAGTAATATGTGCATACAAGTGTTTTGTTTTGTTTAAATTTGCAAATGATTTAGGAATAGATCCTGATATTTTGTTCTGGTCAATCTGAAATCTGCGTAATTTCGGCATATAACCAATCTCATCTGGCAAGGATCCTGTCAACTGGTTCCCATTCAAGAGCCTGAAAAGGCAAACAAAATGGCACATAAACATCAGAAAACCATTAAAATGGATGTATTAAAAAAGAAGAAGCAAAGGAACAAATAAAGAGAGTGAAAATATATGTATATATATATATATATGAAAACCACAAACAAAAAATCCATTGCAATATGAACCAAAATCAAATCAAAGGAGCATTTGTCAGCATAAGATTTCATACTTATATGTATTACAAGCCAGTAGAATCTTACAAGAGTTCAAGGTTTGTAAGATTGCCTATCTCTTTTGGTATACTCCCTCCAATGTTGTTCCACATAAAACTCCTAGCAACACACACAAATGAAAAGTGATTAGCAAATGTAAAGCTGTATACAACTAGGGCTGAGTATGGGTCAGTTCAAATGGAAATTTTAAGTCGAACCGAACAGAACCGAACTGGAAACCAAAATTTTGTTCAGTTCGATTTCCGTTAAATTTCAATTCGGTTCGAATTTCCAAAGAATAACATTCTATTTATTTAGAACTGGAAAAAAACGAAATTTGATTTGGCTTACAGTATTATCAAACGGGAAAATAGGCCAACTTCGGGCGCTAATGTTCCTGAAAGATTCATGTTCATCAGTTCCCTACAACAAAGATTCATGTTCATTATTAACACTTGAGCAACTTCAAAGATTAACACATCTATTGATTTTGCTACAAAATCATGACACTAATATTACAAATTCATTCAACTTCAAAAAGGCTTACAATTTCCGGAGGTGTAAGTAGCCATCTGTAAGAGTCTCATTGAAGCAAAAAACACCAGTCCAGTTTGCATTACATGGATCTCTACTATCCCAAGTGCTCAAGTTCTTCATTGGATCAACGAAACTCGATTTAACAGCCCGTAGCGCCTTAACTATAGGCTCAAAACACACAATCCATGAAAAAAGTGTTCATTTTGCACTGAAATTGGTTCCTAAAACATGCTAAAATTAGTTCTGAAGCTGAACATTTTGTACTGAAATTGTCAAATTAATCATATATCATCATTGAACCAGTGAGGCTCCGCTACAACGGAATCTGGGGGTCAAGATGGGGTACCCTTGCCCAAGTAAAAAGGGGTACCCTAGATAGACCCAAGAAATACTAAAGTTCAACTATGTGATAATAATAATAACTGAATTTAGTTAGAATGCACCAAAATTGATATATTCTAACTAAATTCAGTTATTATTCTAACTAAATTGATCATATATATGCTTTAACAAACATAATTGAATGAAATTTACTCTCATCAGGATGTGTAAGATTAACACTTCCATTGATCAATGAAACTCGATTTAACATCCCATAGCGCCTTAATTACGGGTTCAAAACACACAACATCAACAACAATAATAACATTGACCCAGTTCAGTATCCCTCTAGGAGTATCTACGGTTAAGATGGGGGCACCCTTGACTTACATTAAGGGAGTGCGACCGAGAGACCTAAAGAGGGCAAAAACCCATAAACAACATAACAAGTAAGATAGCGAGAGCAAAACAGAACGAGAACAAGACCAAAGACAGAATAAAAGGAAGGGGTAATTCAAAACACCCAATCCAAGAAAAAATTGATCATTTTGTACAGAAATTGGTTCTATAGAAACATGCTAAAATTAGTTCTGAAGCTGAACATTTTGTAATAAACACAATTGAATGAAACTTACTCTCATCAGGATGTGTAATCTGCGCTTTGACATGGCAAGAAAAGTAAAGAGCGAAGAAGAAGAACGAAATTTTCCGCCACATCGCAATTTGAATCAGAAAATTGAGCTGGATTGAAGTTGAAGATGAGAAAAGAAAGCAATTAGGATTAATAGATGAAAGAAAGATGAATTATAGATGATTTCATTCTTCGGAGTTGGAAATTAAAAATTGAGAGATGTTGACATTTTGGATTGTAAACGAACCTACGAAGGAGTGGAAGAGCGATGGTGAGGTGGGATGTGAAGTTGACTTGATCGCCATTGGAGCACCTTGAGCTGATTTCGAATTAGATATGCATTTTCTCTTTTAAATATTTTAACTGGCTGATCATGGAAAATATTTAAAATTTCGACCCAAAAAAAGTGAAAATATTATAAAATTTCCATCTTTTTTTTCATGTATGTATATTCCAAGGACTTTGACCAAAAAAACGTAAAAATTATAGAACATAGCTCTACCTTTAGAGTTGGTTGCAAGTTGCAACATATAGTCTGAACTTGTAAAGTTGTTGTTAATAGCCTCAATTATAGTGTGAGTTGTTGTCACTAGTATAATTATTAATGGAGCATTAATTTTAAACCGTCTTTCTAACTTAGGTCCTAAGGAGAAAGGATAATCTTAATTTCCGAATTTAAAAACTAAAACTTTATAAAAAAAAGGTATAAATTCGTCGTAAAAAAAATTAATTTTTAAATAAATAAAAAACAATAAATGTGTATAAAAAAGGATCCTTATCCTAAGGTATCATAAGTTAGAAAATCCAAAGTTTAAAACCGACATGTTTTTTTTTTTTTTGATTAGGTGAGAATTAGGACAATCGTCTCACGGAGGGCGTCCTAGAGCATCCTTACGGATGAAAACCTTAAGTTCTGTATGATTCCTAATACACTCGATAGGGAGACTATGACCCAATTTAACGATTTTGTCGGTCACAACATTACACTCTAAGAACATAGTTAATATTAATATCTTGAGTACCATGAAGGTAGATTAAAATATCCGACATGTGTTTTTGTAAATACAAATAATCATATCCAAGTTGATTTTTTTTTCCATATATGGTACGTAATGCCATGCATGTGTACAGGACTTGGTCTATACTACGTATTTCTGAAGAAAATTTCAAACCAAATAAACAATCCTCATGTTGATAATGACGATCAGAAGATGGAAAGAAACAATTGAAGACAATAATCACTTCGGAGCATTAATCAAACAAAAATAAAAATAAAATAAAGTAAAATAAATTATAATTTTTTTAATATGTATCTATTGGCACACAATAAGAATATCAACTTTAGTAAATATGAAAATCATTTGTTAATTTTAAAAGATCGGATTTTGGAGTGTACAAATATGAGACGTTTTAAGAAGGTATATATAGACTCTAGAAACCCAATTTTAGATTATCAGGCGTAGACTCAAAAAAATCACGCCAGATCCGATAACAAAATACATAGCATATCGTTAAGGACACTGCCCCCCGAACAGATTAGAGAGAACACCTTTGTATGTGCCTCAAACCTTTGATAAATACCGGTCAACGACAAATTTAAGGTACATTAACACCTATAAAAATTACAAAAAATAGTTTAACAAAAATTCTCTAGCTTCTATGAAAGAATCAATTAACTTGCTCTACCTAATAATATACATCCGCAAGTAAATGGCATTTACATATGAGATAATTGTACACTAACATTAATTAAGATGCTACTTGCTTAAGACTGCTGTGTAACTTTTGTTTGTCGTATTCATAAATATGTTTGAATTCAACTAACCCATATGTAGAATTTTTCAAACAAACGTATGCCGAAATGAACAGTCCTGAAATAGAGACATTTTGTTTTTTTGCAATCTTTCGTGAAAGCAAACAAAAACCGGTAATATTCAAGTAAAAATCAAAAGACTTATTATGTAGGTCAGAGAAAGTTTAAGAAGACTGAAAGGTCAAAAATATATATAATCATGATTATAGCATTACAATTTCATCATTCTTCTTTTTGTTTTCGATTTCCACATGGAACTTGAAGAAACTAATACAAATTATATTACATGAAACTTGATTATTTTACAAAAAAAAAAGATTTTAGGAAAAACAAATTTATAGTATATCAGAAACCATAAGGTCCAATACATTGTGAAAAAATTATAGTTTATCATTATATCCTTTGCACAAACAATAAAAATATAAACTAAAAACAATACAACTAAAATTTTACATAATAGAATATAATATTTTAAATTTTTTGTTGGGATACCGATAGTCTCTTAGGCTTAGGTTTCTACTAAATTATACGATCCAACTAATTTGTTTATGATCTTAATGATCGAGTTATTTCACTTTGCGCTACAAATTGTGCTAGTAGCCTCAATTCCTAAGGAAAATTGATATGATTTTAACATTTGATTCAAGCAATTTTGATCAAATTTTAAATCAAATCACCCCTAACATGCACGTCATAATTAAGCACAAGTATAGTGTAATGGTATGAATTTTCTCAATAAGAAGTAAAACATACATGTTACCACAAACTAACAAGGCTATTGCATTAAAAAAAATATATCACTATTTTATATATTTCATTTACAAGAAGCCAAGTTGACTTGAAGTAAGAACAACTCAACAAAATGGACGTACGTACACATAACTCAGTACCATCGACCCTTTGACATCTACTCAAACGGTTAAGCTTTAAGGCTAGTACTCAAAGGTCTTCGGTTCATGATACGGAAGAATTATCCTCGGCTAGGCCATCTCGAGTTCGGCGTCGTCCAAAACGATACGAAGATTAATTTTAATTATTTATATTAGTATTTTTATAAGTTTTAGGACATTTATTTATAATTTCAGTATTTTAGGCAATTTATGTAATTTTTATAAACTAGAGCATTGCTCTCTTCTCGGGTTTTCTTTACGGTTCTTTCCCGGGACGCCTTTTTTGAACCGTTAGGGCTTAGGTATAAATACTCTTGGAAACTCTCTTCATAATTTTATCCAAGAAAATAGTTTGCCCTAATTTCTCTTTAGCTCTTATTTCCCTGCGTTAGCTTATCTCGAGTCGGATTCCACCTCGGAATAGGCTCAACCCCCTTGACCAACAAGGGTTCGATACGCGGTCCACATCGGGTCCGTATCAACTGGTGCTTTCATTGAGAACACCATGTCGAAATCCCCCGCCAGCGAAACCGCGAACACTACCGGCGATCAACCCGATCTCCGCGACTTGCTTATGCAACTATCCGAAGATTTCCAACGACTTTCGGGTCGTGTGGACGCTCAACAATCACGCCAAAATACGATGTACGATATGCTACAATCGGCTCGTTCTCCGACGGATCTCGTCTCGGCGGCGTCGATCGGCCACACCACGGCACAAGCCGTCACGGTTCAGCCCTCGCTCAGCCAGGCTTGGCTTCCACCGAGCGTCGGCCCTAGCAGCGCTCCCCCGGGGTCTTTCGATTGGACGTCCGGCCGCACGTTCCCAAACCCTAATGAATATAAATAGTTTGTAACTCTCAGACGGTTGTAACTCTCATGGCAGTGCCCACCATCACCAAATGACAGGCTATGCTATAAAATTTTATAGACTAGGTCTTGTACATATTGTCGGTGCATAAAAATTCATCTTTAATGTACTAGTTGAATATTCCTCTTGATTCTCCTCTTCACCTTCCGTTTTAAGCTTCTCTTCAATCTAAAACTTGCAAAACAAATGACATAGGGGGCGGTGTCCACCTAAACCATCTCCGATGCCTAAGTCAAAAGAGCAGTTTGTCAATCGAACCTCGAGATAAAATACCTGATGACCCGTAACCCAACCCGACCTGTAATCACGGGTCCAGATTTTTCGGATTACGAGTTACGGGTTGGGCTACGGGTCGACCCGTAATTAGGGATGGAAATTATCCATGGATGTCCAATCCATCTGCTCACCCGATCCAAATATATGGATTAAACCCGATCTAAGACGGATGATGGATGGGGGACGGATGGACTAAATAATTGGTGGGTTGGATGCGGGTGAAGGGTCATCCGACCCACCACCCGATCCATCACCCATGCAACCACCCTTCACGTTTCATCTGCTTAATTAATAATTATATATACATTTGAGTTTATTCTTTATTTTGTTTTCATGTATTGAATTTTTATAGAATATTTTATAAATTTAAATTATTTATTATATTTTATTAGGTTGAATTTTATATAATGGTTTATCTTTATAATTTTTTTTTTGTAATTTTTATGCATTATACTTGAATTTTTTTATAGTGAAATATAACTATTATACATGTTTCGATGGGTTAGACCAAAAAATATATATAAAATTAAACACCCGATTATTTCACCCGACCCACCCGAAAATCCGACGGATGATAAACGGACGGTTGACGGATGATGAGTTTCACGGGTGGTGGACGGGTTGGGTGGATCATTTACTTTGTGGATCGGGTGATGGTATTGGGCCATCCATCATAACCTGATCCATTTCCATCCCTACCCGTAATACTTAATATTAATTTTTAAATATTTTTCTTAATAGATAACTATATTTATTCTTTATAATAATATATAAATACCCGAAGGGTCAAGTAGGTCAATGGGTCAAATGGATCATTTTAACCAGGTCAAACGGGTCATTGAGTTAACATGTGATCCAACCCGTAAAACCCGTAATCCGAACTATAGTCTTTACAGGTCAGGTCACGGGTCGATTATTTTTTTATGGATCAACAGGTCGACCCGAAACCAAATTACGGGTCGGGTAGACCCGTTAAACAACCCTAACCTTTATTATTTGTAGGAAAAGGGTGACACTGAAGTAGGGTATAAAATAATTTCGTGTATGGAGCAAGTAGGATGCAAGCCGGATTCAGTTACTACTTACTTATAATACAATCCCACTTAATAGATAATATGATCCAATTAATAAAAATACATGCTCATTTACACGCCATACTTAGCATGAGCACTAATGAGAACCAAAACTGACTCTTAATTAGCTAGAAATTGGATTAGGGCTAGTGAAACTAGCCTAAAGATAAGCCCACTAATGAGAACCAAACTCACACAAACTAACAACTTCAAGTCTACATGTACCTAGCCTAAATTTTTGTAGCCTAAATTTTTGGACAAGGCAATAACGTATGATTATGTTTTTGATGAGAAAAAGATTACCTAGCCTAAATAATAAAGATTGTGATTGGGGTCATAGCTATAAACACATCCAATAACTATATAAAGGGCCCCTCTAATGCCTATATAGGAATAACACATTAACATTCACTCACTTATTTTTTAGAAAACATTCACTCTCACCAATGGCATTCTATACCTTCACTTGTACAATTTTCATTATAGCTTTCGTATGGATAATGGCCGCGGCTGCCCACCCCCCGCCCCCACCCCCAGCATACGAAATGTTAGTCATGCACTGGCCGATGGGCTTATGCCAGACCGAAAGGTGCAAGTACAATGTCTACCTGCCACACCAATTTCGAATCCATGGAATGTGGCCAGTAGATGCCAATAATGTCTCGATAACTATGTGTGGAGGTGAACGGTATAGTAACTCGGCTATACGGGTAAGTATAACACTCCCTCTGTTTGGTTCTATTTTTGCAAGGCAAACTTCCTTTTATTAATCTTATTTTAACAAATTTAAATTAAATATTGGTTTAGGATATACCCAATCTTCAATTATTTTGGCCCAACTTCATTGATGGGAGAAGAGACACAGATTTTTGGGAATCAGAATGGGTCAAGCATGGATCGTGCTCGGGCATGTCCGTGCATGATTACTTCAGATTAACTGTAGAGCCCTTTAATGCAGTGTATATGAATGTTCTCACTGCTCTTCGTAATAAGGGTAAGTCTTTCATATACCTAATCTTTTTATTATTGGCGCATCCTCATGTTCATTGGCTTTTATATATACACTGTCTTTGAGATGGATTTTGTATCTATATCAATTTTGATGCATTATAACTAAATTAAGTTATTATTGTCACATAGCTGAATTTCAATTTTTCTTGGGTCTATCGGTCGTACCCCTTTCCCTTGGGTAGGGGTACCTCCATCTTAACCCCCCAGATTCTGTTGTAGCGGAGCCTCACTGGGTCAATGATGATGATGATGATGATGTTCTTACTTTCTTTACAGGCATTCGACCCGTGGAAATGTCCGTTAGGAATAGTAAAATAAATAAAGCTCTTTTCCCTTCCCTGCTCTAAGAATCTGATGTCTTGTGTAATGTTTCTGTGCAATCAATGGATCCTCGATTTCAGGCACTTCCACTTGCATCTTAAAGAGTCGTTGCTTCTATAAAGACCATAAATGAACTTGTCTATGATGTTCAGATATCCAAAAAATGACACTTTATTTCATAATTCGCGCCTAAACATTTGAAACTTAATAAAAATTGAACAAAATGATCATATACTATGCATTTTGGTGATATAATTAAAGATTAGAATTGCATTCCTATGTTTGTCTATTCGCTTAAACCTAGTCTCTTTTGTTGGCCGAAACTTAAACCTAGTCTCTAAACACAGTTGTCTTAACTTTAGTTGGATAGATAGAAGTACCAACATAAAAACTTTGTGCCTTTGTGGGTATTGTTGTTCTTTCTTGTGCCTTTTCAAAGTTCATGCTATTAAATTATGAGGCATTATTTCTTAAGTCATATCAGTTTCTTACTTACATATGCAATGTGTTAATATGGAGGGACCTATTCCTTACATGTTAGCTTTAAAAATTAATGATATTTTTATTCATTAATTTTCCTTCTTGCCTTGGATTTCATGTACGTTTTTTTTTTAAATCCTGGGTCTAGGGTGGATTAGTGAAGTAAAGCCACATGCCACTAAATTTCAAGCTTTAGCCTTCTCTACTTAGTATTTCACCAAGATGCATGCAAGAAATTTGTGCAAATCAAGTTGTCATGTGATCATGACAATAAAAATGCAGCTCTAACTTGAGACTTCAAATGCAACACTTATAAATTCATAAAAAAGAATATGAGGACACTCTAACACATGCATCAATACGATGGAGTCCGTAATGAGCATAAGGAACTACTACATAAAAATGTCATAAAGAAGTACATATAAAAATATATCCCTAAGACCTCACCCAAAAAAAAAATATCCCTAAGGGAAAACAAGACTTTCTACAAAACCATAAGTCACATAGCCGTCAAAATCAGGCTTATCATCCCAACTCTTCAAAGTAACGCAACCAAATCCATTAGTGTCAAATAAGACCAGCTCTTCCGCGATTGTTTGAGCTAGAAGAATCTTGCTATTTTCTCCCACTTCTTTCAGCAAGCAATAAACTCGATTTATATTGGGGGTAAGGCTAATACTAAACAGATTAACCCATGATCCTTCTCGCCTCGAGTAAAAGTGACATCTGTTTTCAAGTTCCAAATACATAAGCGAAAGGCTTCCCTGCCAATGGTTGAGCAACGGGTGAAACCTACATGTTATAGGCGGGCCCTCAATACTGTCAAATCTTTCCTGCTCAAAGTCAAATGATATTACTACATCTCTTTTGTTGTCATATACATCATCTTCCAACCCCTTTGGAGTATCATAGTAGGCACTCCAATAAGCCACTTTTTCCATCACTAAACCCGGGTCATTGCTCAAGGGCAAGAGCCGGTAATCGGCTATGCTTGCCAATTGGCGTAGAGAAATCTCCTTCCAATCACCGTCAATCGACGAGTAAGTGGCTCCATACTTCTCAAACTCTCCGTAATGGTACACCATTTTAACGACGACCATTTTAAAATGTTTGGCGAGAGGGTCAATCCAGAAGGCGGCGCAAGTACCGGGATAATTACCAGTTTCTTCAGGATCATCGTCTCTATAATAATGCTTGTATTCAGGAATAGGAACATTCAGCAACTTACGCATCATAGGGTTCCAAAGATAGACGCCATCTGTCATCCCAAGAGGCGTGTAAAAACATACGATTCCGTGAAGGGTGCCCATGAGCACAAGGCCCGTTTTAAATAATCGAGGCAGAGTGTCGGTGGAAGGGAGGGTTTGGGGATCAAGAAGAAGAAAATAGGGCTCGTCGTGAGAGATCGAGATGTTTAGGGCTAAAAAACGAGGCTTTTGGAGAGCGAGGTGATCGAGAACGAAGGATGGAGAGTCGATGAGTTGTTTCCACCATTTGCACACGCATCGAGATCGCATTAACGACTTTACCGGTAAACGCTTAAGAACTCCGACAACAATTTCTTGCGGAATGAAATCCGACATTTGTGATGAATAACAAGAAACTAAAAAAAGATAAAGAACACTATGATCAACAATGTGTGAGAGATTTGTGAGGGATTGAATTCACGCAAAGTTGGTGAATCTTAGATTAAGTACTCTCTAAAATGTCGGATCTAGATTTACATGAGAAAAGAACGTGAATAACAAGAAACTTAAAAAGATAGAGTTTAACAATACTAAGAAATAGGCCAACACTAATCAACAATATCTTTTAATAAGCAGGCGATGCTGAGTAAAGAACGTGAATAATTTAACAAAGAAACTTACAAGATAGAGTTTAACAATACTAAAGAACGTGAATAATTTAACAAAGAAACTTAAAAGATAGAGTTTAACAATACTAAGAAATAATAACAATAACCAATTGGTCTAGTGGGATGAGATGCTAAGCTCCTTAAGTGTTTGTTCAGGAGGTTCGAAGATCGAGTCTTCCTGGCGGCGTGTATGGAAAAAATTGAATTGGGAGGGTCGCCCCCAACAATGAGCCTCTGCAATACCCGGTTCGGACATAGATTGGCCCCGGCTAATCGAACCGAGGATAGGCCAACATCTGTGTATATCAGTATATCTTGATATCATATCACCCATAAATATTAGACCCGTTAATTGGGTCAGGTTGGGTTCGGGTTGAGTCGAATTCGGGTTATTACGGTAAATTCTACAAGCAATAAAATTGCTACATTAAATTTAACCATTTATATTGATTAAAAAAACTATAAATTCTACAAGCAATAAAATTGCTTATATTAAAGTTTATATTATATTTTTATTTATTAATATCCTATTTATAATGTCTATAAAATATCGAATCATAGTCGTCCATGGTACGACGGGTACAACTAGTTTTTATAGTAGATAGATATAGATGAATGTGTTATTTTATGGTAAAATATCTCATTTAATCAATCATGCCAAATTAACAAAATTGACGATAAATGAGTAAATCTTCTCTTTCTTTCCTTTTTTAATCCTTATCTTTATATGGATACAAATATACAGATAGACATAGTTCAATGTTTATATTATATGCAATTTTATTTGATAATTAAAGTTTTTTTTATTAATATGTTGATTGTGTTATTATATGGTAAAACATCTCATTTAATCAATTGTGCCAAATTAACAAAATTGATAATAAATGAGTAATTTTTTTCCAATAACAAACATCCATCTCATTTATACCCAATGATTCAAAAAATGTATCAAAAGAACAAATACATGCACTTCTCAATAACATACGATTAGTTGATCATGTATATAAATAAATAGCATACGATTTATATATGAGATCAGTGAACTAAAATCGAAAAAATTATCTCAAGGAACACATTTGATCATCAAGTCGAAAATATATATGACGAATGTTGGTCTTACCCTATGCCTCGCCCTTGCCTTGGCACTAAGTCTCGGGATGCACGTGGAGGCACAGTGGTGGTTCGACACGATAGAGGTCAAAATCCACAACAAAATCGAGTCAAAAGTGAACATCGGGGTGCACTGCAAGGACAAGAAAAACGACATGGGAGGGAAACAAGTAGCATACGACCAATTCTACGAGTTCGGGTTTAAACCATCGTTCTGGGGAAACACCTTGTACTTTTGCGGGGTCACGTGGGATGGGAAGTTGCACTGGTTCGATGGATACAAGCATAATAGGGACTTCAAAAATTGTAGGGGCAATTGCGTTTGGCATGTCAAGCAGAACGGACCTTGCTTGCAGCATCCTAATGGCGACGAGGAGGAGAAATGCTACGGGTGGAATTAACCCTCGGGCCTGTCCACAGAAAACTTCATTGAATTAGTACATTGATTAATTAATTAATTATATATATATCGTGTATGCATAATATATGCTTTCATAAATTAATAAGACTCGCACAAATGCAATAACAATTATTTTCTAACTCCTTTATTCATGATCATCGCACAATAAATATAAGACTTCTCCAACTTCACATCAAATCTTATTCTTTTTATTCAAAACATACTATTAATAAACTTTTTACTTTAAGCTTCTCTTGTTTTTTAAAGGCTTAGCTGTTTGACTATATATCCAAAGAATTTTTTACTTTCCTTCTTTAAACTTACATGATATTTCTTTATATTTTTTTTGGTGAAACTTACATCTCATATCTAGGATTTTCATAGCTTACATGATAGTTCTTTGTGTGTATGGAGGTGCACATCTCATATCTATGATTTTCATAGCTTGCTATCACGTACATGCATGAGCATTCATGCATGTTTTTTGGTTGCTTGTTGGTTCATCGGAGCTTCCTCTTGGTTATATTCATCTCGACCCGGATCATACACCTGGCTTTTGCGGGTGAATCTCCCTTAGAAAAACTTTTACATCCACTGGAGTAACCCGAGACCTCGTGGATGTGGAGCAGAGTCAGCAGACCGCTTACCACCTAGTCAACTCTCTTTGGTCCATTGATACATTTTATAAAACCCTCTTGGATCTTAAGGTACTTCTTAGCAATTCATTAAATTTTACCTATTTTCAGTGAAAATAAAGTTAATACTCTTTTTAAGCTAAGAAAAGACAGAAAATTCCATAGGGAGCCGACAAAAGAATAATACTATATGAATATGCCCTAGTAAATTTGGTAATTGATATTCTTATGTGATGGAAGGATAATACACTACGAATATTAATGGAAATGTATCTTAAATAATATCTTAATCCTAAAAAATATGGCCTTGCACGCGTTTTGTAACGGAAACTAATGTATTAAATTTAAGATATAATATATCTTATCCTTGCACGCGTTTTATATTATATATTTAGGATTAAATTTAACGGAAACTAATGTATTAAATTTAAGATATAATATATCTTATCCTAAAATAATATCTTACTCTTTTTATACAAATTTTTATTAAGAAAATATATTTAGGATTAAAATAATATAAAAAATTTGTGCATAGAGGATAAGATATATTTTCTTAATAAAAAAGTTATAAAAAATATATTTTGCTTAGTAGATTATTTATAGAAAAAAAAATACCTTTTTTAAAGTAAAAATATATCTTTATAAGAATGAAAAAATATATATATATTATTGTGGTTGAAGAAACGTAACAACAGAAAACCACCAACTCGATCTCATGGATCCAAACCCTAGGTTTCCCCCCTTTCTCTATCTTCTTCTTATTTGGATTTCCTTGTATGGGTTTTGAATTGTTGCCCTAGCTATCTTTTGGGTTATGTTTTAGTATGAATTTTTCCCATTGCAATTGATGTTGCTTCTTTGACCTAATTAGGGTTTAGGGTTTAGGGCAATAGTCTTACATTGCTATTAAATGCACTGTTTTGACAGAGGAGAACGACGTGAGCCTTCTTACCAGCTAGAGTATGGCGTGCGTGGTCGCCTTGGTGTACAAATGGCCCGTGTGTGTGCAATGGTTGCATTGTCAACTATGAACAAGCAAAATCAAGCAACAAAGGTTAGTAGTGTTTAAATTGATTCTGTTTCTGTTTGAAATCATCTTTGTGTAAATCGGTAAGGGCCCGTTTGGTTCTATATACCTAAGGTATAAAGAATCGGATTAGGTATGTGCAAAGGATTAGGTAAGATTAGGTATGATCTATTCCGTTTTTGGTGTTTGGCATGGAATAGGGTTTGGGTATGACCCATTCCCATTCCCTCAAAATATACGAGCTCATACCTTATCTTTCGCCTAGGCCCCGCCTATGCGTTAGAAGGTCTTAGTCCGCCTAATCGTCCAACCCGTCTAGCCGGTCTAGGCACATGATCCATAGTAAAGAAGTAGACATGGTACATCCGTCTAGGACCGTCTAGACAGCCCTTCTGGTTGTCTAGGCACTAGGCGGTCTCTCTCCGCTCAGAGCCCACCTAGCGTTTTTAGAACACTAGTATGAGTGAAATCTATTTCAACCTGATTCTGGGTATAGAAACAAATGGGCCCTAAATGCTTCTGTATCTTGACCATATTGTAAATTTGTCAGCAACCAAAGTACGAGCTTGTTGAGGCACTAGACTGTATTGAGTTCCACTACCCGTGGATCTACCATTGCAATTTCATTGCTCGGCCTGTAAACGGAAGTGAAGCTGAGAATAAGCTCTTTTTCGCGGAAGTGAAGTCAGAAACAAAGAAGAATGGGACACGTGAGAGAACCGTCAACTCTTGCCCATTCTACTGCGTCTTAGAGCCTAGCGATTCCAGTATGTGTAACCGACTCCCTCTCTTATCGCATTCTTTAAATTTCATGTGTTACTTTCATCTTTAGCATGCTTAGAACCTGTGTTACTTTCATTCCTTATCATAATATGGTTCTTGCATCATCTTTTTCTATGGAAAAGATTTTGTATTTCTATTAGGGTCAAGTAACATTGATGTGTGATTTTATTGAAAAAATCTCCTTTTTGATCTAATCAAAATGCTTTTTTTAGCTTTTTAGAAGCTATTTCGGCCTCTTTAGTGCTTCCGTATATAGATTGTGTCTTAGGGCCTGTTCGACACTAATATTTTGGAAGCTTTTTCCCGTTAAATAGAACTGAACGGAGTCAAATCCAGCACCCTTCTACCCCCAAGGGGACAACTTTTCCGCTAACTTGTTCATGCTAGATGGAGAAAGCAAGGAGGAGGTTGCCGAATAGAGCCATAGTGTTATGTTTTGACTGTTCAATTCATTCATCTGTGATTAACTTGAAGCTTCTAATTAAATGTTTAATCTGAAAAATGGATGGAAAGCTCCATTCCTCATTATATTATGGCTTATGTCATCATCATCATTGACCCAGTGAGACTCCACTAAAGTGGAATATGTGGGTTAAGATGGGATATATATACCCCTGCCTAAGGAAAAGGGATACGTCCGATAGACCCAAAAAAACTGAAATTCAGCTATGTAACTGAATTTAGTTAGAATGCATCAAAAATCCATCTCAAAGATAACCGTGGTGTTTGTGAATGTTTATGAAACTTAATGTTATCTTTTTTAAGTTACTTTGCTAATGTTGTGTTTTTCAATCTCATCTTACAGAGACAACAAAAACAGGACTCAGTGGCTGCAAATCTTGTGATAGGCATCCAGGTTGCATAGTTCATCCTGAGCAAGGGGGATTCACAAGCGACGATAGGCGCGAGTGGGCTCTATGGCTGCATGACAACGACGAGTCAGCTTAATCTTGATCAGCTCATGGAAGTCATATGCTATGATGCTACTTTTGGTGATATTCATGTTCATATATGCCCTGGTAGATTAGAAGCTTATCTTTTGGTGATTCAAATGTAAATAAAAATCCAAGGGACAAATCCAGCAAATTCAAATGCGAAGATGGGTGTTATGTTATTTAAATCTCGTTGAATCATAATAGCATAGAACTTGATTATAAAAACGGTGACATTAAATATCCATATATTTCATGCCTATTTGGAATTGAACAACTAATTCAAAGTCTAAAATTCGTGTTGTGTATGAAAAGAGTTTTTGGGTGAAGAGATAATTTTTGTGTCTCGGAAAACGTAGAAAAAGAAAAGAAAAAGTTGCACGAATTTCAGTAGTATTAAAAGTAATTTTTGGGTGAAAAGTAGTTTTAAGAGAGAAGTGAAATAACCACTACATATATCTTGGCATGTCGCTTTTCTTACTAAGTGCATGATAGTTTTGTGTACATTATCCGTAGAAGCACTGTAACAATTATTTATAACATTATTTTGAAAACGCTATAAAAACAAGAGTTTGGTTCAAATAAAACCAAACCCTAACATGAAACGGAAGGAGAATTTTGGGCCGTCGGATCACATGATCCAAGGGTAGAGATTGCTTTTGTGATTTTGCAAAAACAAATCAAACAAATCAACAAGGTGGCAATTTTGTAAATACACCTAATTTCTATACCCTTAAGTTCATTCTCAAATATAAAAATTCTAGCCCAGAGCCCAATCGAATTCTCACGACTCCACTTCCAAACTGATCGAACTTCTAAAGCAAACGGGACGACGACTCGACTCTGCTGGCATCGAAGTCTCCAACGATCGATCCAAGGCTCCAATCGATCGAACTCTCCAAACGAAGGACGATAGACGCTCGAAGGACGACGGACGATCTCACCTTCGCCTTCAATCTCTCCCACGAATCACGATGCCTCCAAAAACAAATCGAAAAGGTATAAGCCCTAATTTTCTTCACCTTATGCGATTGAAGAAGGAAATTGCCAGATTCTGATTTTTTTGTTCTTTGTTTATGCGATTGAAGAAGGCGGTCCATCTGAATTAGGTTTAAACTTTGTATACAAGAGATAACACATAATACGAAGTTACTGACCATCAAAACAAAAGAAAACCAATTCGGCAGTTCCAAAAGGTCTGAATTTGATATACACACCACAAGTATCACACTATAAGTGAGAAACAAATTGAGATCTGGTGCAATAAGATAAAAGTGAAGGTTGAATAAGATAAAAGTGAAGGTTGAATGCATTGATAAATGGCATATGAAAAGTGCATTATCTGATTACAAAAGTGCATTGTGACATAAGAAAAGTACATTGATAAATGACATAAGAAAAGTGGATCATCTGATTGAAAAAGTGCATTTAAAAGTTTCAAGAGTGTATTGAAAAGTTTCAAAAGTGCATTGTGACATAAGAAAAGTGCATTGATAAATGACATATGAAAAGTGCATCATTACAAAAGTGCATTGAAAAGTTTCAAAAGTGCATTGAAAAGTTTTAATAAAAATCTATACTTAATGGATTTATGGTGCATGTTTAAAGGCATAATTAAAGGAAAGCTTATTAGCTCAAATGGAAGAGCAATGTGCTTACGCACATAGATGTGGGTTCGAATCCCATATAAGCTAATTTGATCATGATTTTCTTTGAAAAATAGTGGTTATTTAGTTATTTGTCGTACAACGATAAAATATAATTTCTTTTTAGTACATAGCTAGTTAGGTTGAGAATAAATGTGTTAAGAATTAATTTGTGTAAGATATCATATTAGCCTATGTAGGAATTGAACCTACATCTTTGTGCACAAAGCACACCGCTCTACCATTTGAGCTAATAGGCTACTTGTACTAAAATAAAAGTTTGACCTTCATATGGTTTCAACTCGGATGGACACGTGGGCAAATAGTATGTCGTTCCCCCTTGAGATAGCTCAATGAAATATTCACCACTGTTTTTAGGTGATTTATCATTCAAAATAGTAGTTGAAGAAGAGTTTGATGTCCCAGCTACAACTAACGTAAAAGGGAAATATAAAGGTGTTAGTTGAAAATCAGTAAAAGTGCATTGAAAGTATAATAAAGTGCATTATATACTAGTAAAAGTGCATTACTTAAATCAATGAAAAGTAAAAGATATACAAAGTGCTATTAAGTAGAAAAAGTGCACTATTAAGTGTAAAAAGTGCATTATTAACTGTGAAAAGTGCAATAAAAATATGTTCTCTATAAGGTCAAATATATGTTCTCTAAACAAAAATGAAAAGTGCATTGTTAAGTATAAAAAGTGCACTAGTAAGGCTGAAAAGTGCATTGTCATATACTAGTTATACTCCTTTATGAAAAGTGCAAGTAAGTATGAAAAGTGCACTATTAAGTCCTAAAAGTGCATTATTAAGTCCTAAAAGTGCATTATCAACGAGAAGTGCAAAGTGCGTTATTTAAGTATGAAAAGTGCACTAGTAAGCCCTAAAAGTGCATTCTTAAGTCATAAAAGTGCAGTATTAAGTCCCAAAAGTGCAACGTCGATTCACACAGTTCAATCGATTCACTCAGTACAAGATTGGCCTAGTATTAAGTTCGATTCACACAGTTCAATTGAAATCCAACTAGATTCACACTTCACACTTGACCAGTTCAATCGATTCCGAAAAATCACACAGATTCAATCCCTCTTACCACTTACCACACAAATTCAATCCCTCACACAGATTCAATCACACAGATTCCGAAAATTGTTCGAGCTTGTGACTCCCTCTTACCACTTTCTGCCATGGTTGGAACAGACTCGCAGATTCAAACTCTTTGAATTTCGGATTCGGCGATGGCGATCTCGTTCGGTGCGATCTCCTTCCGTTTCAATCGAAGGCCACGATCTTTGATCTGCCGTCTGCGTACTGCGTTTGAACGAACCCTAGACAAAACAAAAAAGAGAAAAATGATTATTAATTAGAGAGGGAAAAGACGTAAATGTCCCCGCCTCTAATAAAAGGGGAAATAAAATCAGCCCTTGGATCTCCTTGATCCAAGGGTCCAAAATTCTCCTTCCGTTTCATGATAAGGGGATGTTTTATGGGAATCAAACTCATAAAAGCAAATAAAGAATAATCAAATAAAGGAGTTGCTCACGGATTTGTTTCACGAACAAACTAAATGAGAGGTTCGCGAGCTAAGCTCAAGTTCGGTAAGCATTTAATGAACCAAGCTCGCGTTCGAACTCGAGCTCATCTGTTTTTAACTAAACTGAACTTGAGCAACTCAAAGCTCGTCTCAGCTCGGTTCAATTACAATCCTATCTAGATTTTCTATGATGTTTTTTTTCTCAACTTTTGTGGTCTATGTGACCTTAATTTATCCAACTAATTTTTGGGCCATTTTTTTAGTGGGCTTGTTTTTGGGCTAATATTCTTTGAAGCTCTGTAAAGAGGGTATACACTGAGAAAGTCGCCCAACAAAGGTAAATATCACATGTTTTTTGAAAATTATAGATATGGATATATTTTTTAAGGAAATTACAATATCATCCTCTTGCTCTCTAGTTGAGATACAACAAAGCCTCCTGTTTTTCTTTCTTTGTTCCCCTCCCAAACTTCTCTGTCTCTCTTTCTTTCTTCTGCAATGGATTGTGACGATGCACCGCCCGCGGATTCCATGGATACGAACAACAGCGAAGACGACAACCGTCCTAATACTTCTTCCGCCGCCAACAACGCCGATTCCTCTTCGGATTCCGATTCCGACTCCGACGATGAAGCTCAGCAACACTTGCAAATCCAGACCCTAGAATCTCAGCTTTCGTCTAACCCTTCGAATTACGACGCATACGTTGAGGTAATTTCTTGCTTCTTGCTTGCTCCTTCGTATGTGCTTCGATTTTGAACTACGATTCACAGCTTCGTTTTCTTCAGTATATTAAACTCTTGAGGAAAACCGGAGAGATTGACAAACTCAGACAAGCTAGGGATTCGATGAGCCAGCTCTTTCCTTTGAGTCCTTCAATGTGGCAGGAATGGCTTAAAGACGAAATTTCCTTGTGTTCTTCTAGGTAAACCCTACAATTCCAGACTTCCAGTAATCTTAAGTTTTTGTTTGAAATTGATTGCAGTTTTGGTGTTGATTTGTTAGGCCGGAAGCAGTTGCTACGATTGAACAGCTTTTTGAGCGTGCTGTATTTGATTATCTGGTGAGTTCATTCTAGTTCTTTCTTGTTCTTTGCATTAGGTAGTAGAGTTCTTTCGTGTTCTTTTGTTAATGGAGTTCATTCTTTGGCAGTCTGTTTCTGTCTGGTGTGATTACTTGAACTTCATACAAGAACACGATCTGTCGGTCTCTGGATGTACTGTGGACGGTTTGTCTAAAGCAAGAGCCTTATTTGAACGTGCTCTCACAGCAGCTGGTTTGCATTTTTCTGAAGGCAGTAAGATATGGAATGCATACAAGGAGTTTGAGCAAGCCATCTTTCTTACAATCGATGAGTCAGATACTGAGGTGAGAAAATTTTATGTGTAGACTTGGATGAACACCTATTTACTATGCATTTTCACCTGGACATCATGTTTGCATTTTATATCTAAACTAATACTGTTGGTGCTGCTTAAGAGAGGTTGTAATGAAGTTTTTCGTTGTACTTATAGCTGAGAGAGAAGCAAGTGCAGCGTATACGAACTATATTTCATCGTCAGTTGTCGGTCCCCTTAGCTGACATGAGTTCGAGCCTACGTGATTACAAGGCTTGGGAGGTTGAACAAGGGAATCTTCATGATGTTGACTCTGATGACTTGAGTACTGTTGCTTCACACATTGCTTCTGCATATAAGAAGGCCTTGACTATGCATGATGCTCGTGTTAATATGGAAGAACAAATCTCTAGAGCTGGCATAAGTGACTCCGAAAAACTTTCATCATTCATGGTACTTACTTTTATTAGACGTTGATTGGTTTTATGTGCTTTCCTATTCACTCCTTTTCCCTCAATCTTTATGATCTCTTTGTCCCATAAGCATTAGATCAAGTTTCTTGCTTAATGCTACTACTTATTGTTTAAATATTATGAAATGAATATGACTTTTTGGCATAACCAAACACAGTTTCAGATATGTTTAAATTAGAACTTAGATATTTACCAGAAAATTGGATGTTCTTACAATTGTATTTAACCAGACACAAGTTTCTTAGTGTTAACACTGATAACACTGCTTATTGTTTTTCATAATATGAAATGAATAGGAACCCTGGCACAACCAAGCACACTTTTAGATATGCTCGAATTAGAAACTAGATCTTAACCATAGAATTGATCAATTGGATATTTGTACAACGGTATGAAACATTCATGTTGGCTGATTGATGACTGATGGTTTGTGGTGTTTCAGACCTATTTAAGGTTTGAAGATTCTTCTGGTGACCCTGCACGTATTACTGCCCTATATGAACGTGCTGTTACTGAGTTCCCTGTATCAGGCGATCTGTGGCTTGATTATACACGTTATTTGAATAAAACCTTAAAGGTATGTTATATTAATGTGCTTGGCTGTTCTTGTATGTTATTATCTTGTAATCGTTGATGCTAACTATGCTCCCTTTCCAGGTGGGGAATGTTGTTAGGGATGTTCACTTGAGGGCCACAAAAAATTGCCCATGGGTTGGTGAACTTTGGGTGAGGTACTTGCTTTGCTTGGAACGATGTCATGCTTCGGAGGATGAAAGATCTGCGGTAAATTCCTTAAATATAATCCTGAATTAAAACAGTATTCACAATCACTAGCCTTTATAAATGCTACCAATTAGTTTCACATGATGATTGTGGCTGGTAAAAGACAGATTGAAGTTCTAACTTTTACAGCATCATGAATAATTACTTGGATGACCGTTTAGAACTAAAAAAAAAGTGTTGAATACCTTTTGCCCGTCTTTGGTGACCTCCTAAATGGTATATATACAAAAGGCTTGTCTTAAATTTGATGAGGTTACATTCCAACACTGCCTATCCTGCAATAGATTATTAGATCCTAGGCAGTACTCTATTGTTATGATTTTTTTTCCCTTTTATCCATGTGCAGTGTTCAGCTAACTTGATCTAAAATTTGGTGCCTTCCCTTTCATTTTTCCTATGACTAATTTTATATTATGCATTAATGGTATTTTTTTCTGCCTGAATCCATTACAGGTTTTTGACAAGGCCCTACTCTGCACATTCACAAGCTATGAGGAGGTACTTGATCATCTTTTACATTGTGTATATTCTTTGATTTTGTATTTAATTGGTTTTCTTGTGTATCTTTTAGACTTGCCCATCTCCTTCTTTGTGAATACCTTTGTTCCGTGGATACTTGCATCCTAAAAATGATCTACCAGGTGCAATTTTTTTTATAAACTTTGCTCCAAAAACCCTTGTGCATCACTTATTGTGTGACATACAGTTGCAATTTATTTGTGCATTTTATATGATGTCCAAAACCTTAATTAGCAGTGCCTAATATGTTGCTCAAAGAAGATGGGAGTTTTACTAATCACAACCCTTTTTGGTCCATAGTACTTGGATTTATACCGTACTCGGATAGATGGCTTGAGAAGGATGATGTCAGTTGCTGAAGAAATTCAGGTGATGGATTATGCTGTCATTCGAGACACCTTTCAGGTATTTTCTTAAGCTGTGATAAGTGATGTGTATCTGCAATCACAACTAATAGTTTCTTGTATTTATTTGTCCATCTAAATTATCTTCTATACATCCCATCCAGCGTGCATCAGACTATCTGTCTCCTCAGCTGAAAGGCACAGATGCTTTATTGCAATTGTATACTTACTGGGCTCGTTTGGAGTTGAGATTGCAAAAAGATATAGCTGCAGCTCGTGGCGTTTGGGAAAGCTTGCTAAAAATCAGGTCTGTATACTTTTCCTTCCATCTTGAACACAAATCATGCTTGGTACAGATTTGAACTTTTCTAATGCTGGTTGATTTCATTGGTGTAGTGGTTTGACATTGGACGCCTGGAAAGGCTATATAGCGATGGAAATTGAGAATGGAAATATAAATGAAGCTAGGTCAATTTACAGAAGATGCTATACAAAGAAATTTCCTGGTTCAGGCTCAGAGGTAAGCCTTTTCTTGCTCCTTGTATTTGCTAAAGTGTAGTGTACTGAGGATTAGATGACTCTCAATTGCTAACAAAAATGGATTAATTTCAGGACATATGTCATTCATGGTTGCGGTTTGAGAGGGAGTTTGGTACATTAGAAGATTATGACCAGGCTTTTCCAAAGGTAACACCTGTTCAATACCTATCTGCTTCTTCTTTTTGTTGACATCCTTAAAGAAATAAAGCACTATAATTTGTGATTAGGTTCATATATTACATCGATACAGAAAAAACCACCTATTGTCAAAAAGAAAGAAAAAAAGAAGTTGAAAACACCAGCTATTTTTTATTTCACAACGACATCAACCCAGGTGGAACCCGGTCTGTGATTTGTAGGTTTCCCGCCGTTTTGAAGAACTGCAGTTATTTAGGCAACAACAAGAGTCAAAAACTGTGCCTGCATCAATAGAGCAGAGAGATAACAGCTCTAAGAAAAATGCCCGTGAAAAGAGGAAAGCAGGTCCAAGTTTAACAGATCAACATCCTGTGAAGCGGCAGAAAGAGTTAGAAGAAGTTCCAATAGAGCAGAGAGATAACAGCATGGAAGAGACGGAAACAACAACTGAGCCAGATGTCGTCAACAATCAACACCTCCAAAAGAAACAATTCAGTAGAGTGAAACCAAAATTCACTGACCAGTGCACTGCTTTTATATCAAACTTGAACTTTGATGTAAGTTCAGCACTTGCCGTGTCAACTTGCTTTCTAGTCCTAAATTCTCATTTCTCCACAAATTTAAAGTCATCAGAGTCATTAACGTTTACATGCTCATATGCAGACAAATAAAGATGAGCTTGAGAACTTCTTCAGTGATGTTGGTGGGGTGGTTGAAATTCGGATATTGAAGGACAAGTTCACTGGGAAGTCAAGGGTGAGTCTCTTTAATCTCATTTAATAGACAAAACTTTTTAAAGTCTTTTTTTTTAACTTTAGGGTTATTGTTTATCAAATAATTAATTTCCTTGCACATTTTATGGTTAGTTGTGATATTACTGATTTATTGTCATTGATGTTTAAAGGGACTTGCTTATGTCGACTTCTCTGATGAGGCACACCTGAAAGCGGCTATAGCTAAAGACAAAAGGACATTGAAGGGGAAGAAGCTATCTATAAGAAAATCTGATCCCTCCAGAGGCAAAAAACAAGAGCCTGAAAAAGATGGTAAGCTATCTATAAGAAAATGACCTTATTTCATCCATTGCTAATTTATAGAAGCCAACGCTGAATTTTATGAAGGCCTTTCTAACCGATAAGATATATTTCGAAACCTCTTCCCTTATATGGAAAAGATAAACCCTTTGTATTTTATAAAAAAATCTAGAAATATCTTTCTAATTGTGGTGGGTTTATGAATTTGGCATGCCTACTTTACAGTTTCACTCCATTCGATTATCATACGCTTCTGATTTGTTCAATTCTGCTTTTTTTACCGTGGTAGGTAAAATGAAGTCTAAATCTGGGCCCCCACCTGTCCTTGGTGGACGGAAACGTGGTAGTGAGAGCGTCCAGCTGGAAGGTAAGAACACATTTGCCGTCCCACGGGCTGTGAAGAGCGCGGGCGCATCTAAACCAGCTGAAGATGATGAAACACCAAAGTCAAATGATGAGTTCCGCAAAATGTTGATTGAAAAATGAGAGGTATGAAAATTGACCCTTGAAGTTACTATTGTCTTGAGTACCCTATACTTGCTTTTTAGTGCCAATTTCATTATGCTGATCTTCTTTTCTAGCCTTTGGATGAAACCAAGCTTGTGTTGACTGTAGCTTGTGTTGGAATCAAAAGAATATGTTAGTGTAGTATTATCAGTTTATGGAAAGTTTTTCCATTTTTTTTGGAAGAAGAAAGTTTATGGGAAATTTTCCACTTTTTTTTGGTTATGGGAATATTAAGTTACAAATTCCTTTTTTTTTTTATCTATCATAAGTAATACTGATCAATGAAGTCTTTGTTTAGGGCCCTTTGAGTTTAGTAGTTAGATTTTAGTGTGTTAATGGGAATATCAAAGTTATAATTTATTAGTTAGATTTTAGTGTGTCAATGAGTTTTATTAGTTAGATTTTCCACTATTTTGAAGAAAAAGTTGATGGGAATATCAAAGTTATATATATTTTTTGTGCCTATCTAAGGAAGGAATACTGATCAATGAAGTCTTTGTTTAGGTATGGGGTGCATCCTCTCATTGGCTTTTATATAATGCCTTTGTGACGGACATAACCCCTATATCAATTTTGGTGCATTCTAACTAGATTCAGTTATCATTGTCACATAGTTGAATTTTAGTTTTCCTTCGGGTCTTTCGGGCAATGATAATACTTGGGTCTTCTTCATACACCCTCTCAATTTTATATTGGGGCAAGGGTGTGTACATCGCCCCCCAGATCTCGCCTAAGGCGGGTTAACACTTAACATTGGGTTGATGTTTTTGTTGCTGTTGTTGAAGTCTTTGTTTAGGCTTTTTGTAATCGAGCTTTATTAGTTAAATTTGAATGTGTTAAATGACCAAAAACACTTGTAGAAAAGCTTAATGCATTTATGATGTGTAGCACATGACATTTATACATACTCATGGCTAAAATACATGTCAAACATAATGTACTCGTGACTCTAGCAATTGGCCAACTTACATGATGAAATACTCTTGTAATACACTAATACTTGGATATGATTAATGAAAATGTGATCTATACGTATTCTTGGGGAGAGAATGGGGTTCAGGAGGGCAATTCATCATTGTTCTCCTTTCATGATTAAACAAATCGTCATAACAAGGCCAGACCATTATAACTGATTCAACAAAAAAGAAACACACGCTTTTGGTAGATTTGAATTTAAAGGGGAAAAAAACTTTCACAAGCCTGTGGAGTGAAGGAAGAGCCCAAACCCACGAGCTTTGTTTATACCTTTTTTTGATAAGAATGAAATTATTAGAAATCAAACCCACGAGCCTTTCTTTTTCTGTTAATTTGGAATGAAATTGTGCATGCTAAGATTGAGTAGGACCACGCTTTAGCTTAGAAAGCAAACTTAGGAACTTCCCTCACCAACCAACTAAAAGCCAAAACTGTTTTCAACTTTGAAAAAGGCGAAAATGTAGAACTTTTTAGCTACTAAGATTTTGAGAAATGTTGTATAATTGTATTCGGCCTAAGGTGGCTCAAATGACACAATGACCTGTAACCTAACCCAACCCGTAAATTAAAGGTCGGGTAAATATTCTTAAGATTACGGATTAGTGGTCGGGTTATTATAGTTAAATATTTTTTATAATAATATTTATTCTTTATAATAATATATTAATATCTAAAAGTCTTTGAACTAGTTGTAAGTAATTATTTGTTTTATCACCGATAGAGCGAACGGGTTAAAATAACCCATAATCAAGCCAAACAGATTAAAAGGGTCAACGGTCAACCAGTAATACGCTTAAACCAGGTTACGGATCAGTTCACAGTCAACTTAATTTTTTTACGAGTCCACCCATAATTCCTGAACCGGATTACGGATTGGTCGACCCGTTGAGCTACCCTCGTTCCGCCATTTTGTATCTCGCGTAGGTGTAGTTGTGCGTGTACGTATTAAAAATATCTAAGATCCAACCAAAAAAAAAATTAAAAATATCTAAGATATTTTCTTATTTATAATATGTATTGTCACATTATTCCAAGTTAGCGGCGATAAATAAAATTCTTAATTAACCCAAACAATGGTGGCTCATTAATGTCCTCATTTCCTATCTGAAAATCATCAGATATATGGGGATATGGTCACTTGTACACAATCCTCGTATCCAATTCCAAAAAAACCGGGTACCCGTTCAAATTATTGATGGATTGGACACAATCCGGATATCCGGTTCTCTTATGGTCACTTGAACACAATCCGGGTATCCGATTTCAAGAAAAACACAATCCGGGTATCCGATTGCAATAAATCCGGGTATCCGATTCCAAGAAAATCGGGTACCCGTTCAAATTATCAATGGATCAGAAAATCCGGATATCCGGTTTTCCTAGGATCACTTGAAAACAATCCGGGTATCCGGTCCCAAGAAAAATTCCGGATATCCGATTTCAAGAAAAACATTGTCCGGTTATCCGATTCCAAGAAAAACACAATCCGGTTATCCGATTCCAAGAAATCCGGGTATCCGATTCCATACCCGATTCCAAGAAAATCGGATACAGTTCAAATTATCAATGGATCAGACACAATCCGGATATCCGGTTTTCTTAGGATCACTTGAAAACAATCCAGGTACGTGTTCAAATTATCAATGGATCGGACATCCGAATTGTGCATTGGCGATTATTTTTGTTCGTCGTTTCGTTTCAATATCTGTTTTGAAAAGCCACTGGTAAATTTTCTCAAAAAAATTGTGACGCTGCACATTTACAGAATACATTCATGCACAATTCAGGTGTTGTCGGATAATTTCAATTAACTGCAAATTTTATAGGGGAAATTGCATTTAACCATCCTTTATTTTACACTTTACTTGTTGCAATTAACCACCCTTTATATTTTTTTCTACACTTAACCACCCCTTATTTATAATTTTGTGCATTTAACCACCCATTTTGACCAAAAATGTCATTTTCTCCGTTAATTAAAGTAAATTACGTATTTCCCTTTCTTTTTAAATTTTATTTACAATAAATAAATAAAGAAAAAACCATAATCGACACTTTCAAGTTCCAATATGCCGATCGATTTTTGCAACCCTGGCCTAATTTCCCCCATCCAATGACGAAGAAGAACCACGACTTCGCCGATGCAAAGACCATGTGTTTTGAATCTTATTCCGACGACTTTGAGCGTCCCTTGGAGTCGGTCGTGTCTAAGTTGATGGACGACGACTCGAAATTCAAAAGGTTGAAATGTAGGCCGAAATCCAATGATAATGACATTCGAAGCTCAATTTATTCCTAAATTCTTTTATTTATTGTAAATAAAATTAAAAAAGAAGGGCAAAAACGTAATTTACTTTAATTTACGAAGAAAATAATATTTTTTTATCAAAATGGGCGGTTAAATGCACATATTTACAAATAAGGGATGGTTAAGTGTAGAAAAAAATATAAAGGGTGGTTAATTACAACAAGTGTAAAATAAAGGGTGGTTAAATGCAATTTTTCCAATTTTATAATGCAAAATTTCTTCCAGCATGAATTGTACGTCAGTAAACCCAATAAAACATTATCCTAAAATTAACACAAATTCAGCGTTCTTGACAAGTTAAATAAAAATCAATCATTCCACTTTTTCTCCATTTTGTCATCTCTTTTTTTTTTAACAGTGATAAGTTGTTGTCAAGTGTCAACCTACATTATTAGCCCCTCCATCCTAAAAGAAAACATAACGCTCAAGAACTAATTAAAATGAGTTATAAAAAACACTTTACTATAAAGATCATTTTAAATAGACAGCACAAAGTTTTTGTATACGATAAAGATCATTTTTAAATGAATTATATTTTAAAGCGAATTAACAATTAAAATGAGTTATATCAAAAAATTAATTATGCAAAGAATGACCTTTAGTCCTTTATCATATAACTCATATAAATTGAGCTTTTTCTGTATAAAATTACTAAGTTTTCTTTTCTTTTCTTTTTTGTTAAAAAACACTTTACTAGAGTTTTATTTATCATATATTCATATAAATTGAGCTTTATCTTTAAAAAATTAGTAAGTTTGTGATAAGGAAAGGAATTAGAGGAAGTACATCTTGATGTCCTCCGTCGTATAGCATCGTCACGGATGAGGTCATATAGGCCTGGATCAGCTACCAGCGACATGGAGGAGACCCTAAGAAAGAAACGGGCGATATAGTCACAACAGAGTTAACCTTTCTGAAGATGTGAGTGATGCTCCAAGACTGAAGTCGTCGGAGCTCCAAGAGGATATCTATATAGACGATCTCAATTTCTCACGGGCAGCGGCAAATGCCATTAAAGGCGTCAATCATACACTGATTCTCTTTCTTTTTTTTTTTTGTTAAAAAACACTTCACTAGAGTTTCCTAAGTCTACGGGGTCCAATTCCATCTTTAATTTTATATCTTTCCAAATATATGTAATTCCTATCTACCCATCTCCCGTATGTGAATGAGACAATGCGTGGTTGTTTGCCCTCTCCACTCTCTGACACACTATCCATAATCCATATGGCTTAAGCTTCATGTCTGATAGTGCAAGCAAAGCAAGCAAAACTCACCCAAAAATAAAATAAAAATAAATAAATAAACAACATAAAACTCAAACAAAATCAATACAAAAAATTTAAAGCTAACAAGACAAAGCATGGCAACAAAGCAAAACAAAATTCCCTCTCTTCCCACAGCTTTTTAACTTTTACCAATTCACCTCCCTTTAACCCAAACTAACTTTTCACCATTCTACCCCAAACAAATTAAAAAATAATTAAAATTTTCACCATGGTCTGGTAAAGATAAAAAAGAAGGGGAAAAAAACAGCTTTTTATTATTCTCTTCATCTCCCATCACACCACACCCCACACCCCACAACCTGTCTCTTTTTGGACCCATCAGTGACCACTACAAAGTACAAGCAAACGGCTATAAGCTGGTTGTTTAGTTTGTGCAAAACCCATTGCAAAAAACACTCTCCTCTCAAGTTCCTCTCTTCTTGTCCTTCCTCTAGCAAACACAAACAAGCACTTAGTTTTCAGCTACTAAATTCTGCTTAATCTCTCTCTCAAGGCTATGTCTACCATAGGTAAAACTCATGCTTAGTCTTAATTATGTAACAAGAACAATCTTAATAGAAGCTTAACCTAATTTTTCAGGCTTGGTGCAAATTTTCTTCCTTTTGCTACTAATTTTTAGTGTGTTTTCTGCTGTAACAGGGTATATGTAAGTTATTACCAAGCTTGAAGTGCAAAAATGGTGGTTGAAATCCAAGTCTCTCTTGTACTGCATTTTTAGAGCTCAGCAAAGTAATCTCTCTCTATCTTTCTCTCTGTAAATCCCTAGGGGTTTTCCTCTTTATTTCAGTGCAAAGAAGATTTTTTAGACATTGATAACTTAAATTAATAAAGGGCTTTGTCTATCCACTTTAAATAATTCAGTCTGTCCTAGGAATTGGGCACTGATCTCAATGTTTTTCTATTTTAGGGTTATTGAGTGTAGTAATCCAAAAAACACACCCTTAAAGTTTTAATCTTTAGCTATATAATAGTATAATTAAACTTATAATAATAATAAAAAAACTAATTAATCCTGTCTCTATCTATGGCACACAAGACACAGACAGCATACTAAAGAAGCAAAGGAGACATGGAAACTCACAGAGAAGAAGTAGAGATCCCAATGCCACTGAATAGTGCATATCCAGGAGGAGCTCATGTGCATGTGTCAAACATGTTCCATCAATATCATTACCATGACCATCATCATCACCATCATGATGAAGACCCATCATCCAATATTGGTCCTCCAGTCATGCCCATAACACCAAACCATCATGACCATGTGTTGGTGTCCAATAACAACAGCAAGCATGATCATCAGCAAGTCAAGTACAAAGAATGCTTAAAAAATCATGCAGCTTCCATGGGAGGCAATGTCAAAGATGGATGTGGTGAGTTCATGGCTTCAAAGGATGAAACCCTAATTTGCTCAGTTTGCAATTGCCACAGAAACTTCCATAGAAAGGAAGTAGAAGGAGGTGGTGAGCTTTGCAGGGGTAAAAAGGTAATTAGCTTGGGCCAACATAAGAGTATGAAGAATATCTTGTCCCCTGCAGGAAGAGTACCAATAATTCCCTACAACATGGGGTCCTTGTTGGTTTATTCATCGGATCAATCGGACGGTCAGGATGAGGTGGGTGGTGGAGGTACAGTTAATGCTTCTCCTGGGGTGGCATACATGGGATTCCCACCTCCACCACCACCATCATCTCAACATCATCATAAGAAGAGATTCAGGACAAGGTTCACACCAGAGCAAAAGGAAAAGATGTTTGGCTTTGCAGAGAAAATTGGATGGACAATACAGAAGCAAGAGGAATCTGAGATTCAACAGTTCTGTCAGGAGATTGGAGTTAAGAGGAAGGTGTTAAAAGTTTGGTTGCACAACAACAAGCACAATTTAAACAAGAAGAATTCTCCAACTATCAATGGTTGTCAAGAAGAAAAGCCACTGAATGTCTGAATATCCTGCTTGTTAATCTTTCCTCCTTTTGGTGTCTCAAAGCTGTTTTTATTTTATCTTATCTATCTCTGTAATCTTAATTTATGTGTCGTATGTTGTGTTATTATATGATTAAAATAGTACGATTAATTAAACGCGTGTAATCATGTGATTGAGACCTTTTAGGTATTTAGTTAACTTTTTATTTGTCATTATCTTATTGTCTAATCATTTGGAAATCAGGGAATCCAACATGAGATTTTCCTTTATAAATAACAATAGCTGCTTAAAATGGATGATTAGAAACTTGTCTGAATAGAGTTGGTTAATTAATTAACACACAAAACATCACATAATTGCTATAAATACAAAAAAAAAGAAGGAAAAAGGGCAAAGTTCATTTGGGTCATTCTAAACTCATGGCATATGATAAAGGAATTGACATTATTCACTTTAAAGACATGGCCTACTTGCTAGAACTATCCAAACGAGGTGACCACACATTACTTGTTGGCTTGTTGCTATCCAAAGCTAAGAGTTCTTTGTACTTGTATTATTGAATTTAATGTCTAGCCTTGTCATAATCAGTCCCTTGTAGGAAATTGATTATTACATGAATGTGCTCTCCCAATCAAAGTACTTTCAGGTTTCACTTTTTTTTATATTTTCTTAATTGTAAGGATTAACTAGTGATCACATATTTAATTTGAACATGGATTTTATTAAATTTACAACATAATTTTGAGACTTTTCTCATTTTCTGTTCCTCAGTCTGGTTTGTTGTTTTTTCTAGTTTGTTTGGTTTTTGATTATCCTGTTTGTTTTCTCATACCGGTTTGTTCGTTTGCCAAATTTTTCGGCCTATCGATCTAAGGAAAAGAAGAAGACTTTCCTATGATAGCATATTTTTTATGTGTTGTAACTTTTAAAATCAGTTTGTAGCATGACCAACTTGTCCAGGATGAGCAAAGTCACAAAACAGTAACAGCAACCTGCACCTCTCACGTGTAACATTAAATATTTTTGAGATTTTATTCATTATTGTTGTTTTTTCCTTTCTTTTTCTTTTTCTTTTTTTTTCTAATTTTTTTGTTGGGAAAGAGGGGAGAGTCCTTTGCCCCTTCTTTTGGGGCTACCAACTCCTCTGTTGCCCATCACATGGCATGCCCGCCTGATCAGAACTATCAACTCAATGAACTCACACTTACAACATGAAGTGTTTACACTCCCTCATGATTCTTGACAATTTTCTTACATTTAATAAATATTTCGTGCTTGCTTATTATGTATGGGAAAAAAAGAACAGGTTACAAATCACTGATCACTGTAGAAGTAAAAACCTTACTTTTATATAAACTTCAGTAATTAATATTCTAAAGCAATGGATAAGAGTACACCATGAAAATTACTCAAATCTTATAACTGCTAAATTATAGAATTGATGCCCATTCAGAAAATACTAAAGCCTAAAGGCCAAATGATAGCATAACATGTTCACCCAAAAGTTACAACAATGTACAGATTTTTTTGTTAATGTTTGAAATGCATGACTAAAAAGCTTAGCCTATATTCCAGTTATAAGGCAGTAAATTCAGCTACTAAAAATTTGTCAATATAATCCAAGAATTTGAGGTAGCACATAGCAGTAATATATCCAAGTAATATTCTTGACAAAGGATATAGCTGACTTTGAGAAATAGAAGATCAAAGTTGTATGGCATAGAGATTCTCTTAAGAAAAAAGCAAGAAACCAGTTATTTGGATAGATCATAGATGCAGGATAAAGGGAGATTCTATTAGGCAACTCTTTTCTCAAAAGGACAAAGGACTAGGAATTTTATTTTTCCTAAAGATGAAGAAGGGATACAGCTTGATAGCACATGATGCAAAGGCCATATTTACAACAAACTCTCACATAACATTAAAGCCAGAATAAGATTCCTAATGTAACTTGGGCAATATTAAGGCGAAAGTCTGAAAGTGGATCATGTCAAAGTTAAGAAGAGACATGAAGAAAGACTCTCCTACTATACAGATGAAGCCGGCTATGCAAGTAAAAGGAGAAACTGAAACATACCGAACAACCCTTTCAGGTAGTGCATATTACCAACACTTCCTTGTCAAGCACTCTTGAGTTGAGTCCTAGGGTGCATTTGGATTACACTACACAATGCATTATCTTGCATTAAATCTTGCAATATAAAGTATTATAATACAAGATGATGCATTATGTGATTTAATCCAAACACACCATTTCTTTCAAGCTAACTTAAGGGAACAGTTGTATAACCTAATTACATGATAGTAGCCGTGCTCGTCCAGGATTAAGAAGGGATTCTGACATGAACCAACCCTGAAAAAGAGATGGAGGCAATCATTTCCAGCATCTGATTCACCATAAAAGACACATTTCGCTATCAACCACGAGCAATATTATCTATATAAAGCAGTCTCAAAGATCCTACAAGCCTGAACCACAGAATGCCTGGAGACTAAAAGCTAGAGCATTTATGCAACCCAAAAAGAATATAATAAAAATGAAAGATAAAGAAGAGGACCACATGCAACTAAATGGCTTTCATATCCTAAACAAGCTTAGTGACCACAGTGTTTTTAGCTATAAAGGCCTAAAGAAAAAAAAACCAACAGGAGAACAGTTTAAAGAGATAGCATATTGTTAAAGACCAAAGTATTACTTGAGAGTTAAAGACTTTCATGTATGTAGCATAAATTAAAAAGAATGTTGATTTTAACTTGCCTTTTGTGCAGCTTTATCCTTGAAGAGCTTGTATTTTGCAGAAACTAACTTACAAGACTCTGCTACTTGAGCTTCAATATCCAAAGGTGTCCCCGTGAAACATAAAGCATCATTTTCTTCGTTTTTTCCAATGGAAGCCTGCTTCTTAGCTAAAGAGCGGATAGCATGAAGGAGTACCTGACCCTGTAACACATAACCTAGTATCTGTAGCCAAAGAATCGGAAGCAAGATATTTCAGAAAAAAATACCAAATTTTCTTACATGGAATGCTGCTTTCAATATATCATCAGGCTTTGCTTGATCCTTCAGCAGAGCATACACCTTTCTCTTGGCAGGATTATAAGTCACCAAGTATTTCTCTTTCTGTCAATGAAAAAAAAGTTAAAAAATATTAGCCATCTAGACGAGAAATATCAAAGAGTTATAAAGTTAAGCACATACTACAACATAAACTGAAAAATTGTACATGGTGCTCCACACTAACGTCACTTGTTTGTAAGAAAAATATTTCATACCTCAAATAGAGGCTCCACCATGAAATATGACTGTGGATCTTGAAATGCATCTTTGAATCTGGGTCCTGCAGAGGTCATAGGTTAGACTTGGAAAAAAAAAGTAATTTCAGAAGTCAGCTAATAGGATTAGATAAGAACTATAGATACCAAGAACAAAAGGTTTGTCCTTCACCCAGGGAAATGTGAATATGTTTTCCTTCAAATTACCCTCTTGTAAGGAGGGAACAAAACCTGCATTTAATTGTCATTTATGTATATATCAGTGACATTCCAATCATAGCATATGACTGTAACAAGCTTTTACATTAAAAATTATAGAAGGTATTTCTAACCTGTCTTGAGAAATGACTCTACTGCCACTGTGAACCTTGCCCTATTTAATGTGTGCAATACAACTGATTTTACCTAACAGAAGAAATAGTTGGTGTTCTCATGAGAATTGTGGTTAACCAGCAATGAGGCTGGAAAAAGCAAAATTAGCACACCTCTTGATAAGAACTGAACACATATCCACAAGACAGAAGGGCAAATGTAGTAGCCAAGGATGGATTTCTCTTTGATATCATGATGCTCAGTCCAGTTCCCAACTACAGAGGAAAACTCACAAATTAGTCGTAGCAAGATAATTATAGTAAAGAAAATTAGAATATGATTGGATAATATAGCCCAAATAACATCGAGATCAGTAATTAACAACAAAAGAAAAATCTTATAATCTAAAACTGAATATTCATCAAGATTACTTGTGATGCTTATACATAAGCAGTCAAAAGATGTTTAGCCTACACAAAAAATCATGCTGTAAAAAAATCAAGCTATGTTGGAAAACTCAGAGCCTTTTTTACTTTTTGTTACTACTAAAAACTAACAGATGACCAAATTCTAATTATCCAACAAATTGCAAGTGATAATTTTCCACATGTAGAATAAACAAGCCCTTCAAAACTGAAATTAGGCTTCCAAATTACCAGGTCTGCGATATTGCCAACACATTCCCCTTTTGCAGTGACATCTCCAATGTTCTCACCCTTAGCAAATGCTTTATATATTGGAGTACGAGTTGATGTTGATGTAACTGCACCCACATTCTGTCAACAATTGAAACATATGAGTAACACGAATGACCACGAGCTCTAGCACTAAGAAACAAAATCTGATGAAATCTTGTAGTCCTCCCACATTCACTGCCAAAAGACGACTTTTTTTCAGGAACTTCTAGAAAAATAACGGAAAAAAAAAACAAGAGCTTGACAAATGTAAATATATGAAGGGCAGCTTATAGAATTGTTTTTATGTGAAAATCTGCATTCCTATTGATCTCCAAGGAAGTAAAGGTACCTTTAAAACATTGGCAGCACAAGCCAAGGGCAGAAATAAGTGTGGCATAGCTGCAGTTGCCAGCTCTACACCAGCTCCCAACTCCATTAGAAGATCACCTGAAAACCTAAGCTGAATAATAGAAATTACATAAGTTGATACCTCCAACAGTGAAATCACAGAAGATATAAATTTAGAGGGGAAAGGAAAAGAAACCTACTTGTTTTAGGTCATAATCAAACTTTTTCCCTTGCCGTGAAAAGATCATTTTTCCAACCCTTCCTGCACCATCCTACATATGTAAAAGCAGCAAAAAGAGAGTAACATTCAAATGAAATTTATATAAATAAAAGAGCAATAAAACTTAAGGAGAAAACACAGCCAAACAACAAATAGGATCCCTCAAATGATTCAGCAGTGTGAAAAAAATAATATATATTTACCTTACTTAATAAAAAAACAAATAACACAAATCTACAACAAAAAGACAGGGTGACGCATATACCTTCAATATCCAGTTAACTGCAACAGCACCGGTAGCTGCTCTGTCTCTGGAGATTCCAACTGAACTCAACAGAGCTTGTGTAGTAAAAACACCCATGGCCCCGCCAAAAAAGTGCTGTAGCAAGCATTATGAATATTGCAGCTTTTATAAGCATCAAATAGAAGAGATACACACATGAATTGGATCCACAATACACAAAATACAACAAAACCATATTTGAATGAGGACCTGGTCAGAGCCAAGTTCCTCAAAAACCACACTTCAGCACTACAATAGGCAATATTTAGACATAACCTCCAAAATAGCACTAATCAGAGCTCAATATCAGTAGAATCTCATAAGACTTCTGAGTGTACCTTTAATGCTCGCCATGACATGTAAGGCACATATGCAGGGGTCACGCTGTCAGGGAAACCTTCAGGGACTACATATGATCTTACAAATGACACTAACTCCTGCATAAACAGATAATAGTTTGCTTTAGCCAAGCCAATTGTATAGCCACAGCATTTTACCTTATAGACTCTAATATCATTTATGTAATCAAGCTAGTGGATCTTCATCATGGAGTGGAATAAATTGATTTCAGATATCCACCACAAGAGAACAAACTAAACTACATTGTTTATATTTTGGTTCCCCCAGTCCACTATAAACTAATAATGATTGTTACTTAATGGAGTCAGCAAGATCATAACTATTCTACTAACAAAAGCCAAATGCTAACCTGATCCATAACAACACACTCAAACCCTACATTCTTCAAATCAAAACTGCATAAACTCGTATCAAATCAATTTAAGGCGAAATGAACCCTACATTGAGAGGATTTTGCGGAGTCTGCAAACAAACAGCACGAATCGAAGCCTTGCCGTTCGAATTGAGAGAAGCGCGCGAACCGTCCTCAACAGCCATATACTTCCAACGACGGCCGTCGACCTCTTCGCAACACATCAATCGAAAACTAGAACCAGCGAACTCTTCACCACTAATTCCGGCGCTCTTGGACCTCTGATCCAACTGCAATGGCGGAATTTCTGGCGGCGGAGTAGCCGAAGCGGAGGAACCACCGCCGGAAGAGGCCAAATCGGCGCTAACACGAATCGTCTCCCGGACGAGAAGCCGAGCGTCGTGAGAGGACGTTGTCGCCGTCATCGTCTGGGCGGCGGACCTTGGCGTTGCCGCCTTCACGTTGACCGGCGCCATTGTTGTGAGGAAGGCGGAGGATTCGACGCTGGAAGGGGGGTTGGAAAGTGCGCGGGTTTGCTATTTAAGATGGCGGGGGTTTGGTTTGTGATCGACGACGCGTGGCGCGTGTTGGATTTTGATACTTGCCAAAAAGGCACCGCCACTAAAAGGATTAAGTCTAGTTAATTTAAGTGGCGAAGATGGCAATGGGGCCATCGAATTCCAGCTCAGCAGCTTAGGTGCTGAGCTGTCATCGTAATCCCATTCTTTTTCTCTAAGGTTGTGTGTGCTTAGCTTTAACGTGGCTTAGCTGGCTTGTTATCTTCAAAATGGCATGGATTGCCGCAAGGTAGGACCCGATACTTTTATTTTTGTTTATTAAGAAAAAATTGTAATAGTGATTGGCAATATACACACCAACTTAACCTCTGTTTGGATCACATCATTTATGTTTAATATAATTTCATCATCGACCTAGTGAGGCTCCGCTATATCGGAATTTAGGAGGTCAAGATAGAGTTACCCCTGCCCAAGGAAAAGGGATACGCCCCCGATAGACCTAAGAAATATCTAATATAATTTAATGTATTAAATTTATAATCCAAACAAGGGTTACTTATTTAAAATATCTTTATGGATGAGAAAAATATATTACATAAAATACCTCTATTTTTATATATTATTGTATCTAGATGATATGGAAATTATGAATTGAGAAGAAAAAACAATATTAAATCATGCAACATGAACACAAAGGCTAGTTAAGTATAAAAAGACTTGTCTAAGACTAGGACAAAAACATTTCACCCTAAACTTACCAAAACCAAGAGAGAAGAAGAATATAGTATGACAAACACTAAAACACCATTTGACATTATAAAGGTCCCATATCTTTATAGACTTATAGTGATGCCTTATTATTTACCCACTAAATTCAAACCAAGAAAAATCATTTGTATTACAGTTGTTCATCTCCTGAACTATAACTGACTATGCAACGAACAATTCGAATCTAAAAACTTCCCCTATTGAACTCGATTAACAAACAAATCCATCAAACACATGATGTGATACACCACAAAGGGGGTGACAAACAAGGCTTCATTATTTACAACACAAGCAAGTTACACACATCTATAGCTTAAGATAATACATCATGCCATAGCATTGAAACCAAATCAGCAACAAAAACAATAAACAAGCAAAAGCAACTCATCCAAGTTAGACTCAAATCGACGACAAAGGGATGATGCTCCCTAGGGGAGTAGCCTAGTCATCGACCCCATGACACAGAGTCTATTTCATCTCTAGCTGCCTTGTACAGTTCAAGCCTTTTAGCACATTGCAGCCTCCTCTCCATCAGAGCCGGGTCTTCATCAAGCAACTGTCCAAGCTGTTTACCCTACAATATTTAAAACCACATCTTCATCAGCAATCACCCCAAAATTCTTTAAGTTCAGCTGATTTTTTTTTGCTTGGTTCATTACTTAATTCATACTACAGCAAATTGATTAGTAAAGGTGTGTCTGGAGCATTATAATGTAAGATTGAATGCATTTTCTGGTGTAAGATTAAATGCATTATAATGCACCATCCTACAATGCAAGATACAGTTTTAGTAGGCACAGCTCACTTGGTTCGTTGCTTCATTCACATTAAGCAAATTGATCACGGTGTGTTATATATTACACCAGAGAATGCAGTTTCTAGCATTACAGTGCAAGATTTAATGCATTATAATGCTAGAGGCTATATTCTAATGCAAGATAAAGTATTATCATGTGTCCAGGATCATAAGAATTAAGAAGGCATTATCTGGTGTAATCCATGCACCAATGCAAGATACAGTTTTAGGCACAGCTCACTTGGCTCGTTGCTTCATTCACATTAAGCAAATTGATCACTAAGGGTATGTTATAATTACACCAGAGAATGCAGTATCTAGCATTACCAATGTAAGATTTAATGCATTATAATGCTAGAGACTGCATTCTAATGCAAGAAAGTATAATCATATGTCAAGGATCATAAGAATTAAGAAGGCTTACCTCTCTCTTTCCAATCTGAACATAGAAGTGATTGAGCAATGATTGTTTGGCCTGACGGACTTGACAATAAACAACCGCCTTGGGAATGGTAAGCTTCAGGCTTTGGCAAACCATATTGATGTAGGAGGAGACATTTGATGCTATCCTCCTGAAGTGTGACTCAGTGTATCGATCCACAGTTGGGGTAATAGCTGGGTTCCCTGCTTTCTCAATTTCTTGTGGAAGCTTCCGGAAGAAATCAACAGTTAGGTAAGAAGACTCCATTTCCACCAACCGTGTAACTGTTTTCTTGCTTTCCTCACGAAACCTTTCTAACGCTTCGCTTGCAGCTGCGGCGATTTCAGCTTGCAAACTAGGGAAGCGTTTCAGTTCCTGATGACCACAACAAATGTAGAGCTTAACTCTCAAGCTAAGATTAAAAAAAAAATTGTCCTATTAAACCTAAATAATTTATGAAAAAAGTTAACAAGTCAAACCATGGTTTCTGCCATGGACTTCCTCACTAGTTCCTTCAAGACAAAGTGAACCTGCATAGTTTTATTAAAAATAAGGTTCAGAGTGTGGAAATTTGAAAGTTGCTAATTTGCATGGCAAACTCCAATCATAAGACGAATTATTCTGACTTACAGCATCAACAGATGCCTCAGCAGGACCCCTGAAATAATTAAGTGATCCTTCAATAAGACGCCGATAGCCTTGCTCAGGAGCTATAAGATGAGGCTGGTATCCATCAGATTCTGACACAACCTTCCTAACATTCTGGAGGGAAAGATGACGATCAAACGGAAGCTTCTTCAGAGCAGCAGGAAGCTGGTTGTCAAAAACACCATAAATACGATCACCTCCAGGACGCCTAAAAGACCAAAAGAAGTATCGATTATGTAGGAAGTACCCATGATTCCCATGAACATAAATGCAAAAGGGGGAATATGCACAAATTAAAATGAATCATGCTTTGTTGTGTTAAGGACCATATATGAATGGAAAATCCATCTGTGGCCAATGCTGCAGCATGCTTACTGAGTCACAGATCAATTCAGCAAAACACAAGAAATGTGATCAAATTTTAAAACGAAAAAAAACAGATTCCTAAGAGAGAACCCTCAAACAGAATCTGCATGAGCTTGAACTTATGCTTCAAAGGAATTTGCCACATTCAGGATGCAAATCAAGATAGTGCTAGTCTACAATGTTATTAAGGAAGAAAACAAATCATACCCTCCATCCAAATGCTCCTTGAATATCCGATCAAATGCACGGCAGAGTTCAAGAATCAATAACAACTGAGCCTGAAGTATATAACAAATTGGTTAACAACTGAAAGTAGTGTCAACTGTGTCATAACTTGAATGTATGAAAGAAATGTTACTCACCCCTGCATCAACACCAATAGGTCTCCCAAGACGGTCCAATTCTGATTCTAGTTCATCGATGTTTTTGTTTATCAACGAAGTAATACTTGGAAGCCTGGCCCTAATCACAGATTCCAAGTGCTGAAATCCAGGTCACCCACCACAAAGTAATTAATAAACTTAAAAAACAGGGCATCATTCTACTCTTGAGAATGAAAAAACACACATAGTTGCACCTTTGAAAGCAGTTTTGCAAGATACTCTGAGCCTGATTTGTTGGATAAGTGTGAATAATCAGGACTGGTTGCAAAATACTCCTTTTCCTTGCGCCTTGCATCAATCATATCAACATTTCTATTGATATCTGCCTGTGAGCGGTTCACTATGCCAACCCATGGATGTTGCAGTCTATATGATCTTCCTTCAAGAACCTTGACATTTAGATGAAAAAATATATACATAAAGATAATATTTTATTCAGATAAATAATTGGTTCACAAGCACGCCCTGATTTTGCATTTTCATTATATGCTGAGTTAAGAAGTTAACAGACATGAATCACAAATTTCTATAGTTTCTACAAACTCTAACATTAGGTCATGTTTCTCCTTATACTGAATTACCTGTGATACACTTGTTCATTTATCCATCAAATATATTTTCATCCATAAATGAGTAGTAAAAAAAAATTTAATCCCATTCATAAAATGAGGAAATGACCAAAGAGAACATACATCCAGTGCATTTGTTCCTTTATCCATTAGATCTAACTTCGTCAGAACTCCAAATGTACGGTCACCTGTGCATGATAAAACCATAAATCAAAATAGAGGAGACAAATAACAAAATGAATCACACATGCTAGGTTCATAATTAAGCATACATGTACAAACATAATACCTGCAGGGTCCACTTCTCTAGCAAGTTTTATAGCATCTGATGTTGCAATATCTTGATTGGCAGGAGAGATAGCCAATATAATGCAATTGGGCTGCACAAAAGATGTTTCATCAGAACATGCAGAATTGATTTTAGAAATGTTCAAGGAAAAATGAGAAGGGTAGAAAGAGGTGAAAAGTTACCTTCTCGACATATGATCGAACCATATTTTCAATATCTGCAACAATACTATCTGGCTGTCCCTCTGCAGGACAAAAATCCAAATTTAACAACGAAAGTGATGGATTTTTTTTTTTTTTAATTCCACGGGTAAGATGAACCACTTACCAACAGCAACCTTTGTCAACCCAGGCAAATCGATGAGGGTTAAATTTACAACTGTTCAAGATCAACAAATAATCAGCAGAAATCTATGACAAATTCACAACTCATGTGTAAAATAATTCTTTTTGCTCCATATGTGCGTGTTCAGTGCAGAATATACATAAGCATGGTACAGAACTGATTAAAAACTAAACAGCAGACCAAAATATCATAAAAACATTAGCTTATCCCAAATGACAGTCAAACAATTGCCTTGATGAAAGAATTTGATATAGAGTAATTTACCATTGGGAGAATATATGCTGAGATGAATTGGAATAGGAGAAATCTGCTTTGTCCTCCCGGTTACTCGGTCAGTTTCATCTTGGATCTCCTTACGAACCAACGCTTCAGAAGAAGAAAGCTAGCAAAATTAAGGTTCCTCTACAAGTTTCAATTACCCAATCACATGAATATGCTTCATAAGGCAAACATATGGATGCTGAAACAGAAAATAGAAGGTAGTACGCACAGAAATCAGTAAATCGGCGCTTAGGCATGTGAAGGAACTCGGCAAATTCAGGTGCTCCTTGCTCTGTTTTGTGCAATTGCAACACCAGCGGCCTCCTAGTCACAATTCCTGCGAAAATATCAATATCCCTAAACGATCAACTCTCAAATTCCCTCCCAGACTTCACATGCAACTAAACAACAAAGCAAAAGGCGAGAAAACATTAAAATACGAAATTCGAGCGAAACCCTAACCAGATCCTCGAGGAAGAAAGTCACGTCCTACTATACTCTCGAGCACTGAAGACTTCCCAGAACTCTGCAAGAAAACAACAAAAAAAAGTAATTGAGCATGTAACGAAGCTAACAACAGAAATTTAAACTGCTTCAACGATTGTGCCGAGCAAGTAAACTGGAGAAAATGAAAAGGCCGTGTACCTGACCACCGACGACGGCGACTGAGGGGAGAGCTTCCCAGAGTGAAGAGAAGGAGCTATCTCCGCCGCCATGGTCGCCAAGGACAGTACAAGCTCTCTGAATTCTGTTGACAAGACCTATCAAGCTTTCCATGGTCGTCATCTTCTCACTATCTCAGCAACACACCTCACAACCCACAGAATTACAGCAAGTATAGAGAGAGTTTCGAAATTGAAAGCTTTGTGGAGAATTCTCGATGATGCAAATCAGTGAAGGGATTGAGAAGCGAGGGAGAGATAGAGAGAGACTGAGAGAGTGGAGAATTGCTGAATTGGAATGGAATGAAGATAGGTTTGTTGGTCGTGAAAAGATGGTGAGAATGATGTAAGAAGAATTACAGATCGTGGGGTCTTTATTTTCAATTTTTCAATTTTTGGATATTTTGGGGGTATGGGTCGTAACGGACAAATATGCGGTACGTTGGGCGAGTTTTAAAATTTTTGAATTTATGATGGTTGAAGAAAAGACCGCACGCACCAGATCGCCTAAACCCGGCCCCACCAGACCGCCAATAATGATTAATGAGCACATTTTTAAAGAAAAATTACAAAATTGGTATTGGCTTGTCCGGTTCGATCGGACACTACTCCACGTTTAGATCAGATATTTCGTGGTTATTTCGTGGTCTCATTTTGGAGAGACCCTTCCAATATCAGTTTTTTCATACATGTCGTCAGTGGGATTCGAACTTCGAACCTCTTGGACAACACTTAAGAGTCTAGCACCACTTTACCACTAGGCCAACTAAGTATTGGTGATTGCTTTTTTTTATTGCCCACTGATTCGCCACAACTTCGTTTTTGCTACGTCTAGCTCGATCCGATCACACACCTATAAAATATTTATGACATAAAACACACATTTATCCCAATTTCAAACTTGTTTTGCTCTTTTTTTAGGATTTTTACTATCCTTATTTGATTATGTCCACCTTGTGTGTGATTTATTTGTTTATCTGCCTAATTGTTCATGGTTGGCCTCTTTTTCATGACCTCTCAGACTATTATTTCATGATTTCCGAGTTTTTGTAGACGTCCAAAGGAGCACGCGACTTATGTTTAGTTTGTTCTTGGAGTTTTGAGACTGGCAATTATAAAAGAAAAATATGAAATGTGAATTCTAGCCATTAGAAGGGACCTTGATCATGTGGGATGAGGGGATGTTGGGAAGTTTCAGGCTCGACCTCTTGATTCCGCCCTTTCACTTAGATGAATTAACACATTTCCGCCTTTAAATTTGGTTGATTCAAGCCGGTTTACTTGCACCGCACGTTTTGTCGATTTATTTACGAACCCAAAATTTACCACAAAGCTGGTTCCATTGTTACTTTAAAAAATACCACATTTCCATTGGATACTAACCCGACCATATCCTTTTATCCCCGCGCAAAATTGCGCACCTCGCTTCGAGTCCCCCTCTTAAACCCCTCTCTCACACCGCAAGCAGGGTTTTGCATTTTCAGAGAAAGAACTAATCTTGCTCGCCAATGCCATTATAACACAAGCCATGAAGCTGCTCTACTCCATATACGGTAGCAAGTTGCAACCTTTGCTGTCAGTTCTATTAAGGTCAGAAACTTCTCAAATCTTTCGCTGTCCCTAATCTGATTTACTTATCTCTATGTACAGGGCACCATAGCTCGCTTATCCGAGTTTTTGGGCGCCGATTGTTCACAGTTGAATCAGAAGCTTATTTAAAGCGGAACTACGCCATTAATTGTTCTGAATACAACACTGTTATTCGTTCTCTCATTTCCCAGCGTAGGTCTCTCTCCCCCTCTCTCTTTTGATCTTTGTGTGGGTACTTGTGGATTTCCCAATTTGAGTTACTAATCCTGAAGCGGTTATTGACAAATTTTAGGCATTATCTCTTGCGAGATGTCTATGATGATATGATACTTGATGGGCTCCAGCCTACGAGGAAGGTGTTCCATTCTCTGATTGTTGGGACGATGAAAAGGGGGCAATTGGAGGACGCTTTCTTCTTTGCTGATTCCATGAAAGCCATGGGTTTGCCCCTTGATGTATGTATATTCTCTTCCCATTTGTAACTCTATTACTTCATTCATGAAGATAGATATAGATATAATATATATCATAATATCATATGATTTAAACATGCCTTGTGGTGGAAATTAGTCCTTTTAACTCCTTGAAGGGTTAACTTGGTTTTGTATTTTTTGCATGTCATAGCTATGTCCCTGTTCTTAAAATAGATTGCACATATATCAAACCTTTAGTCTAATAGTTACCTGCTTGACACATCTTTTGCTTATGGTGTATACCTGTGACTGTTTCAGGTGGCCCTGTACAATTTCTTGATTTCAATCTGTGGGAAATGCAAAAAATCTGAACAAGCTATCCTAGTACTTACTTTAAAATCTTTTCAATTACTGGTTTATGGAATTGAAGTTTATGCATCTCAGCAAGCAGTTGTATAGCTCTAACATGTTTTTTTCTTGGAACCCAAGCTCTTTCAAGAAATGAGTAGAAATGGAGTTAAACCAACCGGGAAGACCTACATTTGTCTTCTTAATGCATGTGCAGCTGATGGTCAGTTGGATCGAGTGTAAGATATTTTCTTAATGAATGATAGCTGTCATCTCTTGCACCTTGCTGTAGATTTTGTTTATAACTGAATTATGCCCAAGTTATGCTTAGTGGAGCTCTTTAATTATTCCTTTCCATTCAAGGACGGTGTACATAATCCACTTTATTATCGTGTATCTTGCTAATAGAATGGATTCTAGAATGCCGTTGGCTAAAATTTTGATATGAAACATTTCCAGCTAATGGCTGGCAGTTGTTAACACTATGGTTCAAGGATACAGCTATTTGATCGCAATTATATTAATTGAGGGCCTAATTTTAGCTAAATTTGATCTATACAACTTGATGTCTTGGATGTAGGTATGCTATTGTTCGTGATATGAAAGCTACTGGTCTTGGCTTAAACAAATTTTGCTATGCTGGTCTTATTTCTGCTCATAAGAATGGGGCATCTGAATTATATGATACAGGTGCCGAGGTATTTAAACACTTTTATTATATGATTAAAATAGATTCACATCGTTATTTCAGTGAATTTTCTAACACTTATCTTATGTGTTCAAGATCCTTGAGCTTATTAAACAGTCAAAATGTTGGTCGTCATGGGATAAAGATGATACTTCAGCTGAAAATGACATGATGGATGTTTCTGAAGAAGAGCTGTATAATATCCCAACTGCTGATTTTGTCAATAGGCATGGATTTGTAGCTAAGCAGCTAACTGTGTATCATGTTGCATCACACGCTTTTGCTGATCTTCAAAATGTAAAGGTACGCTTATCCTGCAGGACCATATTTCCATCGTCAGTCTGTTTATCATTCTGTGATCACAGCCTAACTGCTTCCCATACTGCCACATGCTTCCCTTACTTCCCTATATTGAAGCATGCACCTATAGATCTGTATCTACAGTTGCAAGTCCTTTACTAATTAATCAATCTATTGTGTAGGGGAAAGACTGGTAGTAGCATATTTTGTGTCAGTTGAGATATAGTCACAAAAATCTTCTGCGTTTTATGCTTCAAGGAGATATAAAATCTGGTTCTTTCACTTCTTTGTGACTTGTTACTTTTGACCCTTGACTTTTGTTTCTGCTATTGTGATAGGCCATGGAGTCGCTAATGGCAATGCTTGAGAAGGACAAAAAAACTCCTGATGGATTCATTACATTGCAGAATATGAGGTTGGATAATTTCTATTGAGTAGTCTCCCCCCTTTCTGTGCAGATTATGAGCTTGTACATTGGCAGCTCACTTGTTTCTTTAAGAATCAGAAATGATTTTTCTGGATAGTATGCTTCTGTGTTTGTCATGCTTGTACATTGGCATCTCGCTAAGCTGTTGTTTGATTGTTGAGAAATTAACAGTTTTCCTGTAGGGTTTGATTGATATCATCCACAGTTAATGTTTGGCTATATTTCCTTTCGAGAAAAAAGAAAGAAGCAAATATACAGTTGGATCAGCTTTCATAGTTCATTATGAAAATCCCGGGAGCTAATTATTTTTATCATTAACCTTGCCTCTGCAGGTGTTACCTGCATTCTGGAGACTTGGATCGAGGACTTCAAATCTTTGAAAATTATATAAATTCTGGGAATCCACCTGTCTTTGAGCTTTATGTGGTAGGTAGTTTTAATGGGTTTTTATTATCTTCTCTGTCAATTAGTCGTATGTGTTATCTGCTTAAAGGATATACATGTAGCATGCTTAGCTCTTGTACTACATGGATTTTATTAATGAAAACCAGCTTTAATGCATTAACTTAACATGTAGTAAGTAACCTTTGATTCTTATGGAAAGTAAACCGTTGGTTTTCATCTGTAGACTGCAGCAGAAGCATCAGTTGTTGCTTTCTGTTCATTTCACTTTTGATCTTATATTAGGTAGGATAACTTACAATTTCTCTAGTAAAGGCAGGGTCTGTGTGCCTCTAGAAATAAAAAAAATGGTGGGATTATTTTGATTGTATTAATTTTCTTGCTGAAACTCAATTTGTATTACTATAGATTACAAAGCATAGAAGTATCTGAGTTATGTAAAAAGCAACATTATTCATTTAGATTCATGTAGATGGCAATACAGCATGATATAAGAGTTCCTTTGCCGGCTTGTGTTTTATGTTGTTAGCAAAGCACTAAAAGAACAAGACCATGATTAAAGTAAAACCTTCCATCTTTTAGTGACATTTTGCTGATGACATCTTGTGGTTGCTATTTTGTCTATCTGTCTGTCTCTAGCAATGATCTAAAAAACGATAGGCGTGATTTTTAGAATAGTGGTCTCTAGTTTCTGTGTTTGGCGTTGATTATTTATTTGGACTCACGCAGATGCTTATCGAGGGATCCATGACTGGATATACACCCAAGGGCATGCAACTTGCAAAAGATTACCTGGTATGCAGCTTCAGAATTAACTGATCTCAAGAAAAATGGTTAAGTTACATGTGTTTTCCTTTTGTTTTTGTGCAGGAGAAAATGATGTCAAAAAACTACGTTTTGAATCGTAAATGGGGTAGTGATCTCCTTTATAGAGCAGCTGGTGAAAAGGTTGAGATCTGTTGCCTTTCTGTATCATATATTCTTTCAACAACTCTGCTGCGTTCATTTTGTCTATTAATGTAGTTTTCATTGATCTTTGAATTCTAATGTAGGCTGGTGGTGGATACACCTTGGCCGATCATATATGGGATTTGATGCAAGAGCGTAGAATAACGCCCACTTTCCCTGCGGTGGAAGCATACCACAAGCACTTGAAGGTGATCCGCGCTTCCCCAATTCGTGCTTCCTCTTCATACATAGGCCTTGTTACACTTCTTATTAAAAAGTAACTGTTTTTCACACATTTAAAGATACAACAACAACAACAATAATGACCCAGTGTATTCCGCTTCAACAGAATCTGGGGGCCAGGATAGGAACACCCCGGCTTAAAGCTGAGGGGCAATGCCTTGAAAGGCCTGGGTAGGACCACCAACTAGAAACCCTGAAAGCACAATACCACAGTCGACACCCAAACCAAGCAACTCACCACAACACACCAACTCCAACAAAAGCACAGAAAAAGGCACACACAACAAAACACACTACAAAACAAAACAGAACACTAAAACCAAACCGACAAACAAAACAAAGCACAACAGAACTAAACCCTCAAACCACGTAGCAAAAAGCGCTTTTTTCTACCAAGCATAGCAAGGCCATACTCCCTGTTTTTCCCAAAACCTAGCCTCCGTCACACGATTTAGACATCCATTCATCATTATGATTTTTTGGTTTGAGCACATGATTCTTAAACAAGCTATAAGAAAAAAAAGTCAGTCATGGTATTGAAGTTGTGTGTACAAAGGGGAGGACTTCAGTCATAAATGAGCGAAATGCGCCGTGTGAACCAAACTCATAATATCATTTGATTTGAGTTTTTAGTTTGAACTCATGTGAAAGATTTAGCAAAGAACAAGTCTTATAGGCATGTATTTCTGATAAAAAGCTCTCTATTTTCTTGCTGTTTGATGCTAATATGCAAATTTTACCTTGGTTTCTTTGTGAGGTGGTGTGCATCTCTCTAATTTACTGATTTTGCCTTGTTGGTCTTTATATCAGTATCTAACATGAACCCATTTGTGATCCAGGAACGTCAAGTGCATTTAGATGACCCAAGGCTAATATTAGTGCATCGGACGCTTGACTACTTCATCAGATCCGGACCTCCCCTAGATCCGGACCTGTAGACGACCCAACGCCTTTTTGAGTTTGTGGAAGACTCGATAGAGTTTTTGCTAAACTCCACTGTAACTAATCACGACTCTCTCTATTCATGTTTGGGTTCCATAATTATCTCAACTTGCCTTCGGTTGATTAAGGGATAGGTAAATTACTCATTTCGTACCAGAAAAGCCAATGTATGAACAAGGATTAATTTTACTTCCCCACCTCGCGGGTCCCCTATAGAAAAGCTTATAGAGAAGATAGATCATAGATCTTTGTTGCGCGGAATCCACAAACAATTCCGACTGACGGTCAGAATTTCGTTGAATGTGTCCTTGAATACATTCGAGACAGGAGCAAAACTCAAATTGGAGAAGAATATCATTCTTGGGTTCCCTTTATTGGGACTATGTTTCTCTTTATTTTTGTTTTGAATTGGTCATGGGCTCTTTTATCTTGGAAAATCATACAATTACCTCATGGGGAATTAGCCGCACCTACGAATGATATTACTTCACAGTTCAAAAACAAGAGCCAAGAAGTATAAGAATATTATTTATCTTCAACTTCTAAATTGATGTATTCACTATGTTAAGGTTGGTTCCTAAGGAATTATACTAAAATTATCAATCAGTAACAATGAGCTAATCCTGAGCCCAAAAATTACAAGTGGAAACAAGTTAAATCTCTAACTTAATGTTAATTAGCCATTGCTGATAACAGAAAATTTTACCATCACATAAACTAAAAATACATTATTACCCACAAACCTTGCAGTAAAAACTGGTAGATCATATATCTCTACCACAATAGAGTATACAAATTCGGGTTCATCTGGCGCGATTATTCGGATGATCGGATGCAGAAGGCAGTGACCAAACTTCAAATCTGAACTCCATCCATAAATATTTTGAAGCAAAGTTATACATACATGAACATAGTAGCATAATATAAGCACAACAGTACTTTAAATGAGTGTACAATGGGCTCAAGAAGTGTGTGAATGGTTTTCTTTCTACTTCTTACTGTCCATTTTATAAAGGCAAATTAGCTCTTCCTGTAAACCACAGTAGGATATTCTGGACTCCACATGTTGTGGATGACATATGAGTTTAGCTCCTCCTGCAAAGCCAGAGAATTCAATTAAACACTATATAGTTTTAAAGGTGAGCATTAACACTGTTTGATTTCATATAAAGACTTGCAGCTGCAAATCTAGTGGAGCAATAAATAAACAACACTGTTCTTTTCCTTTCTATAGTAATTATGTCAAATATGAAATTCATTGAGATGTCCCATTGAAAGATCAGCTTTTCAAAACACTTAGGGGTCGTTTGGTGCCAAAAAAAAAAAATGATTATAATATATTAAAAACATTAATCTATGAGTCTATGACTGGACAAAGTTACTTATTGATTATAAGTAACTTTTTCATCTTTTCTAAGACTGGACAAAACTCGGTCTGGCCAGGATGGACCAAGGGACATCCAGTCCGGACCTCGGTCCAAAAAAAATATTAAAAGTCGGTCCCAGGTCCGATCCAGTCGAAAATCGAACCGGGACCGAGACTGGACCAAGAAATTCCGGTCCGGTCCTCTGTCAATTTTTTTGGGAAATCAGTCCCGGTCCAATCAATGCCCACCCCTAATCTTCACTCAAAAGTCATTTTAATCACACATCTACAAATCTCCCACCTTTCCAACACTTTTTTTACTCAATAATCCATTTTAAAATTCAAAAAAAAATTCAACATTTTTGTGGAAAACCGTGATGCCTTAGTTCCTTACCTTTTTTTTTTATTTTGCATTTCTGGTCTTTAGAGAGATTTTGACATCCAGAAAATTTGCATCTCTTAAGCTGGAAATAATAAAGTAGACCAACAGCAAGTGAAGTTATACCTCATTAAAATTCTTAATCTCTCGAACATCTACTCCTCTATAGCCTTCAGCTAGGTCCTCTACAACAGCTTCCTTTATAACAGCTGCAGCCACCTCCTTTGTGATATCACGTATTCTGTGAACATAAAGTGGTCACTACACATGCAGAATGTGCATAAAAAAAAGAGTTCATGAGTCAAGATGATGAACCTTGATGTGGAGGGAAAAATGATCCCATTATGCACCTCTTCTTCTGTCATATATTCAGCTAAGCTGAAGATGAAGAAAGAACCAAACTTAATGTGAGAATTTCAATGGCATTCTGAGAAGTAATTTCACAAGGGTGACATCAAAATTGACTGTGAGAATGCAGGTGAGAAGATTAATCACTAGCGACTAAGCTAAGCTAAAAATCAGATTTCCAATATGTTTCATTGTTCGGATAGCCCTAATGATTGGTTCAGTTTTGTATGATCTTTCCTTTGCCAATAAGGTTTTTTAATTGAGGTAATCAAGATAAAGGCACAACAACAACATTACCGTTCAGCTGCAGCTTGTAGCATACCATCAGAGATAATCCTAGCTCCAGATAGAAGAGTACCAAGTCCAATCCTAAATGTTTTAAATGACAAGAACATTAAACTAGGTAAAAGCAAAATAATGAGAATTTATTGAACTGTTTTATGAGAGGGTCACTTACCCTGGGAAAAGGTACATATTGTTTCCTTGGTTGCAGTGGCCAATTTTACCATTTCCTGTCAAGGAGAGTTGTTTCACTTGTTAGTATCTATCCTACACCACCAAGATCATCATCATTGACCCAGTGAGGCTACACCACCAAGATGCTTGAATAAAATATTTTTAAAATTATTAAACCTTCCTAGAACCAACTAATCATTCAGGGTGAATCAGCAAATGATATAGTATAGAAGATGATTATATCAGTAAGATGCTTGATTACTTCTCCTACTGAAACATCCTACACTATGTTTATATGGTCTGCAAAACATCAGCATATATACTAAAAAGAGCATAAATTTTTTACGCAGTCATTTGCATTACAACTTAGCATCATGAAAATTGCTAGTAGCTAGCAGTGGCATGTGCAAATTAAAACAGAAAAGTCCATTGATTTGTCCCTAGGAACTCATATGCTGTGCTAGTCCATCCTCTAAACTGATATATCCTTGCACTAATTCATAGATATTTCCTCTCCCTTTAAATTATTGACTCTTCATAAGCATTAAAAAGAGGAACATATGAAGGCACAAGAGGGCTTAAATTGAATATGAAAAAGATCATACCCATATCAACATTATTGAATGGACTTCCACTAGCAAAGATAAGGTTGTCACCCAAAATGGAGAATGCTTCCTCAGGGGTACATTCAGCTGTTTAAAAAGGAAACACTAGTAATGATTACCCAAAAACACTTTTTATTAAAAGCAAGGGAAGAAACTAAACACTACTTTGAATAATTGAACTGGCAGAAGCATACCATTCTTTGTAGGGTTTGACATAGCAAATATTGCAGGCCTTGTAGAGGTTGAATCTTTAAGAGCCTCTAGAACCTATATATTTATCGTATAAACAAGAACACTGTAAGAAATGATAAGAAATAACTGTTGTATGAGAAGCACAAGTTGGCAAGTTGCCATATAAAAAATCTGAGCCATAATAACCTCTGAGAAAACAAATTATAGGATCCTCAACCCAGCGGCAACCAAGGTTACAATATCACGGGGAAAAAAAAAAGCATTTTAGCACATTGTAATGCAAGAGGGAGTGAGAACTATATCATCTGAAAGCAAACTATTGTCAAGGCCTTATTGGAGAAGAAAGGGAAAAACCTTTATTCATTACAAATAGCTAGCATCAACATGGTCAGTAATAGCTCAATAGCTCATTCTTAAAAAAGGAATTAAAAGTGTTTTAGTTTAATAATTACAAATACATTTCAGTATCATACTCATGTAAGACAGAGACCTAAGTATCTTTAATCGTAGTTCACTAATTCAACTTTACCTCTTTTGAGAACAAACCTCCAACTGCAGACAATCCAAGAAGAACATCTGGCTTTACTTGGCGCACCTGAAGGAGAAAGGAATGATAAGTTAGTAGTTTGACAGCAATATAGGGATGCAGCAAAAAAAAAAAAAAATTGCTTGGCCTTCCTTTTAAACAGTTGTGTTTCTTGGGCAAATCAGTTTGCATGCAAGAAATAAATGAAAAAAGAAAAAGTAAGCAAGAAAGCCCAGTATAAGCTGTTCACTCACCACTTCTACTAGACTTGCCCCTTCACTTAACCCTTGGCGAACCATTTCATTGGACTTCCTTGCAAACGGTCGTGCTTCTGGGTCAATTTCTTCACGGTCTTCTGTAATTAACCCCTAAAATGGATCATAGCAGCATGGCAATATAAATTTCTTATTTGCCAAAATCCCTAAATTTTTTATCAAATATGAAAGTAATGGCACATCACACTGCAACTTTGCAGCATCTTACTCATAAAGATATAATAATGGGAAAGATACCTTGGCATCCACAACCCAGAATTGGCTCCTTGCACTTTCAAAAGCACTTTCATTATTCCCCAACATCCTTGCCATTGTTTTCCTAGCAGCATTAAGAACACCAATTCCTGCACTGAAGTGAACAAAACAAGCTTTAAAGAATGGAAAACAGAAATTGAAGTGTTTTCTAGTAAGTTCCATTGAAGGACAAAATTAGAGAAGTATTATTAAACTTTACGGAGTCACCTCTCAAATTCTACAAGTTCTACTAATAATGACATGGAATCTTGGTGACAAAGATACATGAGTCAACAATAAAGGAACTTCTACCTCTATTGAATGTGGTTCAATCTTGTCTATAATAGATTGGTTTATGCACAAACTGTGCCCCACACCTTCCCACATTTCAGCATCTAACATCCAGCACCTAGAGATGCTAAAGATGTAGAATCCAAATAGAAAAGTGACACTTATGCATAGAGGTTCTATGGTAAACAGGGAGAAATATATTTTTATGTGGCTTGAACCTTATAGAGGCAAAGGGCAATATGGAGGAAGGGGAAAGTTAGAGCGTGTAAAGTGGTACATTACAGGCCAATAGGAGAACAGATAAAAATTGCAGAAGGTAGGCCCAAATGAGCACGTAGTAGAGTTCAAAATATTAACGCGGGAATGCCATTACACAACGTGGGTTCATATGACACTATAAGAATGCCTGAAAAGCATGCAATATCTCTAATTCATATGCTCAACCTCATATGAAGATCATCAATTGGCATAGCCATAAAAAAATTTAATGTCATAGTTGCAGACATAACATGAAAAACATGCTGAAATCCACATGTAAGACTCAATAAGTAGATGGCTTGATTGTCAGATTGGAAACCAAGCAAGGACAAGTGTCTAACCTCCCTGCCCCAGCAACAACAATTTTTTGCTTTGGGAAGTCAATCATTGATCTTCCCTGGGCCCTCACAGCTCCCAAAAGGCCAGCAATTGCAACACCTGCTGTACCCTGCATATTTAGTTCAAGAATTTACCAAGGGTGAAACTTAAGAATGATTTTTATCAATTAGAAAAGCAAATTAGATTAATAAAGAGAATAGGAGCCCAAAAACCAATGCTAAGACAATCGTACATCCAGAAGAATCAAAACTCTTGTTCAAGCCAAATTGAAAATCTATGGTCTAGCAGTCAACAAATAACAATAAAAAATGCAATAATTAAGTTAGAAGTAATGCAGCATTATTTGGGCAAAAAGTTGTTACCTGTACGTCGTCATTAAACATTCTATAGTTATGCCTATAGCGCTGCAGCAACTTGAATGCCCATTTGCTTTGGAAATCTTCAAACTGCATAGCATTTACCAATTTCTCCAGTAGAAATTCACAAACCTTGAGTAGTTATCAGAGAATTAGGATGAGCATTCACCTGTACAATCACATGTGGCCATCGTGTATAAACAGCCTCCATGAACTCATCAATGACTCCAAGATAATCCTCACCATCAAGACGGGGTTCTTGCAATCCCAAATCTGTCCAGAAAAGCACAACAATAACTTTAAATTTATGAGGTTACTTCATCAGTTCATCTCCAGCCTTGAAGACAGAATACGATGGAGCTCATATCAATTCAATCAAAATCTTTATTTATTATCAATCACAACAGGCCTAACATTTTTTCAGCATTAATCAATATAAAACGAGTAAAAAAAGAATTTTGAATAATCAGGAGTATAGAAGCTCTCAGTCTTAGCCATGGTGTCCATACGTCGATTCAATTTATTTATGAAAGAAAGATTGAGATAAACCATCATGTCAGCAACTTTAAGTTATGATGAGTTATAAACTAACACAGAAATATTTAAAATTTAAGATAAGTATCCTCACATAGTGGATCCTTAAGAAGCTTTTCATTGTTGGTTCCAACATCAATCATAACCGGAAGTACCTATTTGGAGGGTGGTACAGATAAGTTCAGATTGGTCAGTGTACAATTAAGAAAGATAATATTGCAAGGAAAACCAGAAATATGGTAACAATGATGAAATCATCATCTTATAATGTAACTGAAGACATTAAGACGTGATATTACATCACGGTGGAGATATAAAGGAAATTTTACTAAGAAACTTACTCTTTGTGGATTAATTCCAGCAGCAGCAACATATAAATCTAATTTCCCAATTGCAATTCCAATACCCTGAACTCCCAGGTCTCCAAGACCTAATATTCTACTTCCATCAGTTACCACAATCATATCAACCTGCAATAAACACGGAAAAATAAAATCACAAATCAAAACCAAACAGAGAAAATAAAGGAGTCATTGTAGGGGGTGAATAAGTCACACTCAGCCAAAATAGTACACCATAGCAAAATAGTTGTCAATGGTGCTAGCATTACTCTACCTGCTCAGCAGGCCAGTTGTAAACCATTGACATCATTTCTCCACGATCAGCAGCACTGAAGTACATTCCCCGTGGACGTCTAAATAGACCACTATAGTTTTGACAAACCTGACCAACGGTAGGAGTATAAACTACAGGAGCATATTCTGCAATTTTTGCAATCAAAACCTGCCAAAATCAATTGAATTTTAGAGGATAATAGAATATATTCCAAACATCTCATAAAAATATTTACATTTTTCAAGAACCCCATAAAATTTCACTTGTTCAGGAAGCAATGTTATTTTCAGAATATAGGTACAGGGAACTGCACTGATGTCTCACCTTATAGTACATTGTCTCATTTCTATCATGCAGCCGATTTAGTATACGCCACTTGGCTAAGGCATTTGGATCAGTAGGCCCATCCCGTGCATGAACTTCAAGCCTCTTCAAGTCAGCCACTAACAGACAACAAATGTTACAATGACAGAATAGGTTCAACCAGCAGTATAGCACTATACTAGGAGGGGGGTCGAGGGAAGGAAAATGTTTAAACCAGCTAATTGAATATATAATTTTTCCAAGATCATCAAAAAAAACTTATAATTTGACCTTTACTATGTTTCTCTACTTATCCGCCTGGTGTTCACTTCACTCCTTTTTCCCCCTCTTTTCTGGCCGATATATCAGATGTAGGATCCTCCCCAAAAGCACCTCATCATTAGCACTGTTGCTGGGATTTCCCAAATAAATTAAAATTAAAATCCTCTACTCTTGCTATCTCATATAGGAGGCGGTACATATAAGGCAAGCAAGCAGGTAAACATACAAGTGAAGAATTTAATTTTAATTTGTTGCAACAATGTCGTATCAGGATGGGAAAACAATCGATCAATAGGAGGGGGGTGGCAAAGCATTAACCAACTTGCACTTTGTGTGTGGGTCTAGACTATTCCCAAATTTTCAAGAGTGAATAACAAACACGTCTCTGATTGACAAATAGTTAATTCCTTACATCAAGAGTCAATAACAAACACCCTTTTACTAGTATATGCCAAGAGAGCAAAGTACAGGCAGAATTGAAAGTGCCACAAAGAGAGAGATAGACATACTGAAGCGCTCAATTTGCTGTTCAGAACTCATGACATTTGGTGGAAGAAGTCCTCGAAGATCAAGACGATCTCGTTCAGTCATTGAAAATGCAGTTCCCTATAGTTAAAAAGTACCAAAACAATGTCACAAAAATAGTCCACTATTAAACATAAATGCTATTTTTCTCTTGGTGAATATAAATGCTAAAACAATGACAACCATCAAACAAAACCATCAGATCTGAAGTCACTCAACAATTCATTCCTCTAATCTACGTTCAGCTAGGACCAGATCATACATTTACAAGAATTCCAAAACTCAATTACTCTGCGCATTCGCACATAAATTAGCAATTCCATACGAGCTATACCATTCAGTCACTCAAAAGGCATCAAACAGGTTTGCAAGATCAAACTCGACTACTCTGCACTATGAAGAACCAGAAATATATGCACAAAATCACAATAACTCCAATCGCGAATTCGTATTCGCCTGTCAATAAGAATTCGCTCAATCCGTCTATTAACGCGCGTAATTAATAGCGAAATCAAAAAACATAAGCACGAACAGAACCAGACTCCAAATCACAAAAAAACTGATCATGAATTCACAGAGATTACAGAAGGCGGACCTTGTTGAACCAAGGATCGTGAAGAATATCAACACTCCGCTTGTTGACGATGATAGGACGGTGGCCTTCGGAGGTGGTGAAAGGTCTCCGATCGCCGGGCGTGGAGGCGGCCATCATCTGGTGCCTCAATCGCCTGAGAAGAGACGAAGAAAACCTAACTTTCTCCAGCTGATTCCACATTTCTTGGATTGCGATCCGAGGAGAGATCGATTGGAGAAGAGTCTGAAGATAGATCGAATGTTACTGAAGTGATGAAGAATGAAATCATTCAAGATAAAGCGAGCGAAGGGCAACTGGCAATCCAACACTGGCCGATGTACTCAGCTAATCAAGGCGCTGTTTTTTCTGACGGATGAATGGTGAAAATGAAAATTGAAATTGACTCGTTTTGTAATAGTAGTTTTACAACTGCGTAAATTTTATTGTAATTAATTTTATATATCTGAATAATTGTTTAAAAAAAGTTAATTTATAAGTATAATCTTTCACATATTTTTTAGCAAAAAAATCTTCAAGTTCATTGATGATATGAATATTAAATTCTAATAAATTAACATACATTAATTTTTTAGTACAAAAAAATTTTCTACTATTAAAATAAGTAATAAAAGTAATTACTATACCAATGGATTAAAAGAATCTTTTTTTCCATAAAGGTTTTAGTGGACGATTGAGCTTTCTTTTGTCAAAAGATTATTTTAATTATTTAAAAAACAACTACTTTTGATTAGAGAAACTATTGAGGGAACAAATCATATTCTATTTTAAAGGTAAAATTATAATTATTTTACATTAATTTTTTTTCCCTTTTTTATTTCTAAAGACATTCGACGCATGAAAGTCAAAGCGAAGACTTCATGATACCTCTCTAACATATAAGAGCATCTCCAACCGTTTCTCCAAATTTTTCTTTAAAATGGAAAATCAAAAATTATATGTTTTACTTTATTTAAATTTACAATCTAATGGTTTTTTCATTTTAGAAAATCCCTATTTTATTTGGAAAATTCTCTGTATGTAGGGATTTTTTTTCTGTTTTTTTTTTATCTTCTTTCTCTATTTTGGAGAATGAAATGAGAATCTTTTTAACAAAAAAACACGTCAAATACCTTGAAATTTTAAAATTTTCTATTTTAGAGAATCTGTTGGCGATGTTTTAACATAATATTTTATTTTGTCCGAGAGAAAAACTAGACGACTGGTCCAATCGGTCAGAGTCAAGAAGGTCACCAATCATAAAATATCTCATGATACATGTTAAATGAGATTACATATGTCACCCAAAAAAAATTGCATATTTAACCTGGACTATAAGTTTAAGGCATTACTGTAATTAAGAAAGTGCCTAGTAAAAGGCCAAAGACAATGCATGTGGTCCATCACTAGGCTTGAGAAAGAAAATAAAAATGTGTAGCCAAATTAAAGAGAGGACTTTTTGGGCCATCTAAGAAAACAACAAGTGAATACCTCTAGCAAAAATAAAGTATGCTTACAACAAGCATTTGACTAAACAATGATGTACAAAGATGAATAGAAGATGCTAAGTATGCAAAATTCGACTAGATCCATCTTATACTTGATGACGAGTAGCTTACAAATAGTTAATATCAAAATATTAGGGTATTAGGGATATATATATAGTATTATTTTAATAAGGAAAGAATTAGAGGAGTCGACTTAGTAAAGAGTTTGTCGCTTTAAAACATTCGAACGGTGAAATCTTGTAAATCTGGATATAGATCATGGTCGAACTTTGTAATGAAATTGCCTATTACGCTAATTCTCTTGAAGATGTGAGATAAATAAAGAGTCGTGAACCTCTTTAAACAAAGAAAAATGTTTGAAACTTTCAAGCTAGAATGATCTTTGCAATGAAATCGGCCATCACGTTAATTTCCATGAAGATGTGGGATAGATGACGAGTCGTGAACCTCCTAAACAAAGAAAATATTTAAAACTTGATAAAGTTTGGTGTGTCAATAAGTTGGGGAGTGATGGGTATAATTGATGTAGCATATAAGTTTAATAAGATTACAACCCAAAATCATATAAGCCCAATAAAGTTTGAACTCATCACTCCAACTCATTAGATTATTATCGTACATATGGTGTATTTGGGATTAGCGTTTTTGGAGTGTCTCTCTACTAGCGAGAGCGAAAAATCTCCAATTCTTGCACCCTCCTACCCCAAAGGGGCAGTGGTTCCTCTAGCGTTTTGACGCTATATGGAAAACGCTTCTATCATGTTGTGAACATAGTTATCCCACATCAGAAATTTGAAAAGAGATTTGTCTAGCATATATATCCTTAGGTTACTCCTCTTATCGTCAATTGGTTTTAGGATAGAACCTTATGGGCTTATGTGTTAGGTCCATAACGTGCATATGCGCACGAACGAACGTGTGGACCCCCCACGTTGTATGGGCCCACCGGAATTTAAAATGGTATCAGAGCGGTTTGATTTTGGGTCCCTAGTTGATTGAGTCAGGTAAGGATATTCTCCACCAGTGATATTGAGCTATCGATTTGGGCTAGGTGTATCGGGATCGGAATTTGAGAATGGATTTGTCTAGCATATATAACATTGGGTTACTACTATTATCGTCAATTGGTTTTAAGAGAGAACCCAATAAAATTACGTGCTAGGCTCATAACGTTCATATGCCTATGGACGAACGTGTGGACTTCACGTTGTATTGACCCACTGGAATTAAACACCTACCAAAGAAAGCCTTGATTAAACATGATAAATTATCACAAAGCAGCTAACAGATAGGTTTTAACTTATTGCAAATAAATGTATCTTAGTTAATAGTGTAAAGTTCTTCTATGTGCTACGCCAGGTTGGCCATTGGCCATAAGCCTTTAATACATTTTATTTGTTCGTAAACGATAGATAATTCATCGAGCATATATAATTATTTAATTCTAGTGTTTAGGGAAACTTTGAAGTTATTTATTTATTTCGTGTATAATATATATTGTAGTACATAGAGTTTGGTTCAAATAAAACAAATTTTTATCCTAAAACGTAAAACGAATGTACTTTTTCTAGTTCGTCGTGCACTTTTTATATAAAAATACATTATAAAATACAAAAAGTGTAATAAGAAAAAGTGCACTATAAAAAATACGAAAGTGCACTATAAAGTATGAAAAATGCAAATATGAAAAGTGCACTCTTAAATATGAAAAGTGCACATTGAAGTGTGAAAAGTACACTATAAACTAGGAAAATTATATTCGTTTTAAGATAAGAGTTCGTTTTATGATAAAATCGAGTTTGTTTCATTTAAACTAAACTCGTAGTACATAATACACACTTTATATATGTTTAGCAACATGAATTAGACAAGTAGAGAATTGGGCTAGTGGTAGTGGTAGTTGAGATGTTTGAATATGGAAGTGGAGATAATAATTTTTGGTGGTCGATTATAATCGGCAAAAAGCAAATGAAATCTAACGTTTTGGGGGGGGTGGATACTAGGCAAATCAACATTAATTCACTATTGGAATACTAGTATAGTGGAGGTGGTTCCAATTCAATTGAGATTGTTTGAGTTATCTTTTCATCACACAATAACATGTGTTGCTACTTGTTAGTACTTTGTGAGGTTTATTCATGAATATATGGTGTATGGTTTATATTGATGAAATGAAAATATGCCCGTAATTAGAATAGTAGAATTCAAGTGTCATGAGTGAAATAAAATATGTTTCCACTCTTTATTTTATGACGACAACAAAGAAGCTGACAAAGTTCGGGTTCATGACTCAATTGATAATGATCATGAATCAAGTAAACTGAATCGGTTCGACACAGTTAAAGAAAAAAATACACAAAGATTGGTTTTCAACCAAATAAAGGGATATAAGCAAGGATCAAACCTGGAACTTACATCTTTGGATACCATCTACCAACCACTAGGCAACCGCATATGAGGCAACTATTTCTTGTATGTTGATGACCGTTGAGCTTTGTTTTGAAAAACATTTGATATAATAAATAATCTTGTAAATTGAGAGATAGAAACTTGATAGTCATACAAATCGACATAAAAAAAATAAAATCAAAAACATCAAAACAAGTGAGAAATAAAAACCCGACATTAAAACTTTAAAGATCTAGAAATGGCGTGAGTTTTATATAAACACATATTAGTAAAAATTAACGCAGTGAAGCAAGCCTAAAAACATGTCATTACATAGGACTTTTTTGCTCACTCGTTCTCAAGAGTTACGTCCAGTTCAACTCAAATTGTGTATACATTTTTAACGGGTGAGTCGTCTAAATTAAAACCTAAATCTTATGGATTAAAACTGAGCGCTTACCACCCTGGCCAACCCCCTTAAATTTTTATAGGATCCGCTATGCCATTAACGAATTTGAGCTTTTATTTTTGACAAAAACAAAGAGTTGACCTTTATTCACTTATCTATCATTCAAAAAAAATCATTTAAATGCAAAATCAAAATTAGTACATTGTAGGAGTGGATTCAAAATTATACAATATAAAGAATGCATTTTGATAACTTAACCGAAATATAATACCTTTATATACAAATTTAATATTTCATAATTTATAAATGCCCTAACTTTCTTGCAAATAAAGATAAAATGAAAACCATATTTTGTGAAAAAAAAACCCCAGCTAACTCCCCACTTACAAAAAAGAACTCAACCCTTAATCACTTTCCATCCCTTCATCTTATTTGCAAAAACGAGCTTAGTTTAGTACGATTAATCCAATCAAATTCATACTTTACTCTAAAATTTCAGGTACAACCAACTAACTAAACTAAACAAATCAACACATCATCCCTACAAGCCGTCTACATAAACTAATTAACCATTAACAATTACGCAAAATCTCTGTCATTTCATTTTTCCTTTAATTTTTCCTTTAAAAAAAATTCGCACCAACCTTATATAAAGATCACTCTTCTCCTCTCCACGTTTCCTCTCAGACCAAACCGGACGTGCTTTCCCGGAACGTTACAATACGACATCGTTTCATAATCCAACGCAGAATCGACGCACACCAAAACGGTGTCGTTTAGAAGATACATAGACCCTCCTGCCTAGTTATGCGGTGCAAGAAGCACTTCTCCGTCGACGCCAGTAGCGCGGTCGGCGTCTGCGCCACCTGTCTCCGGGAACGCCTCTGCTCTCTCATCGGCGGCGAGCCCCGGCCCCACCAATCTTCAGATCGCCGGAGCTCCAACCAGAAATCACCACCTCAACGCCGCCACCACCAATCGCCGTACATCTCTCACCGGAAATCGGACCCCTCGCACGCCGCCGATTACAGCCATCACCGGAGCAATCTCCATGAAATCAGGTTCTTCAGCACCCCGCAAGTGGACTCCGCCGCCAAGTCGACGACGAAGAAGAAGAGCAAGCTCCAATCGATCTCGAATTTATTCAGATCCAGATCGGCGAAATCCGCGCCTCCGAATCCAGATCCGTTCTCCGATCCCGCTTTCTCCGTCTCTGGTTTCATTTATCCGGCCGCCGGCCGCCGGAAGAAGACGGCGCTCAAGCTCTTCTCCCTCAATCACCGCGGAATGTCGCCGGACGTCGTCGGAGAAGCCGATTCCGACGCCGAGTCGCTGTCTCCGGTCCGATTCGGATGCTCGCCTGAGCCGTGGAGGAAGACTCCGAGTTCGGGGGCACGTGCGAGTCACGTGAGGGTCAAGGCGAGCCCGATCAGGGGACACGTGGCGAGTGGAATCGGGATTTGCCTGAGCCCGTTGATGAGGCCGAGTCCGATTAGGCATTGGAGCGGGAAAGGTGTGGGCCCTGTGGGCCCAGTAGAGGCGCTGTATTCCGGTGAGGTCAGGTCCACGGTGAAGCCGCACTTGTCGAGCGCGGCTTCGTTTTGCTCGAACCGGTCCAGGAAAATGGCTGACTTTGGCAAGTTTAATCACAACCGTTGACTTGATTTTGTTCATATAATCGTATATTTGTTTTTAAAAATGTTTGTAATTTTTTTTTTTTTGGATTTTGTTATTGAGGAAACGAGTATATTTTTTTTTTCTTACTTCTAACCCCAAAAATCTCTCAATGATCAAAACAATAGAATTAGAGCAATAAAACATATTGTGCTTAATTTATTTTATGAGATTTCGCCAATATATGTAATGCATTTGCATTGTACATTAAATTGATAAATTGTGCTAAAAAAATCAAAGCTTTCCATTGTCACTTATAAATTATAATACATTAGGATTGTGGTCCAAATGCCTTTGTCATTAATTTTTGTATGAGTGCTAGCTATGAGATAACAACATGATGAGAATATATACTCAAATTTAAAGATTTAATTACATGTAATTTTTATAGTTAAATACAGTATATGGTTTATTACTCCTTTTTATGATTTAGTTCTAAATTAAATATTCTTACAATATGATTTAGGATACATTTTAGAAAAAAAAACTTTTATAATAAACGTTTAAAAACAACAATCATCTTCCCTCAAAACAAAATGGGATTTTGTCTTTGTTCATAATTTATTCTAACTTCTTAATTTCTCAGCTTAATTATAAAAAGATGAACTTAATTAAGAGATTTGAAATTGAGTTAAAACTAAATTAGGAGCTAATCCAATATGTTGACTCTTGTGTCTATGTTTTAAGGGGTCTTATATGTCAAATTTTCTTCGGTCTTTAGGAGCAAGGTCTCATAAATAGAGACATCTTCAAAATGTGTTTAACAACCTATAATTTAGGATAGGGATTTTGCATTATCACATTTAATCACCTTATTTAACTCTTGACTTATCATTTGTGTACCTTATCAATAATACAATCTACTTGATTATTAATATGTTTATTGAACATAGGCACCCTAAATTTTTGTAGTGACAAAACAAGTTCTCTAGAGGGAAAGGAATTGGAGAAAGGAAAAGTCATATACAATAAAGCAATTATTTAACGACAAACGAGATTTTAAAATTTTGATTGTTGTTATAATTGATATTGCATGTGAAGACGTACACAAGTGTATTGACTTGTATTTTATTCTAAAACGAATTTATGGAATCTAATCACTACAAGATCATATATGAACATCTTGCCAGACTTATTATGTAGCAAATTTGTATAAATTAATATAATTAAATTCCAAATGAGATTTGGAAGGAATATTTTAAGTATTTGCGAAAAAATTAGGATTGAGTACTCTTTTACAATTGACTAATTGACTACGTGTGTTAATTTTTTCATAAAATCAATTGTACATCAAAATGGATAATTTATCAAGCTTATGTGGTAGGTATTTAATTCACTTATTCACCAAACCTCATGTGTGAAACTCGTTTTCACATGCCTCTTCGATCAAGTGGCAATTGACTTAACTCAGTTATCACTTACATCATGTCTTCAGGTCGGTAAGTCCAACTGTCTCTCAAGGCCGATGATAAATCAATTAAATAAAAGTCGGGTTTAAATCGGATCCGGATACCATATTAAAGTTCGATAAGTCATTTAATAGAATATTTATATGAGGCATATACATAATAGGCACAACACATAAGTTCTAATTGGCAATAAGACGAGAAATCCATCAAGCTTACACACTAAGCATTTGATTCATTCAATTTCGCATGTGGAAAGATCATTATCACGTATACTCGTGATAAAGTACAATGGACCGATAAATTGGGAGTCGTGCGAGTAACAGGCTTAGGATACAAGCCCAATAAAATTTTAACCTAAAATCATATGATAATGATTCGAGTAACTCAAGAGATTATATACTAGACAATTTTAGTCCCAAACTTTCCATGTAAGAAACTTTCAATGCGCCCCTCAAGTGACGATTGCTTAGATCAATTGTCAATTGGAACAGTCCCTTAAGGATTGTAAGCTGTTACATTTAGATCGGCAACACCTGTATTGGGCGAACTGCTTGAACATGATTTAAGACCGACAAACCCGAACAATCTCTCAAGGTTAGCAAACAACCACTTTTTGAGATTGATCACTCCTTTATTGGGTGAATTTTTTGAACACACCCATAAAGTCGATAAGTTCGAAGGCTATAGGAAATTAAGTCACACCAACAAGCCTCCTCAAGTGGCAACTATTTGGACCAATTGTCACTTAAACACAATCGTTCAAGGCATGCGAAGTGTCACATTTAAATCGGCGATTCATATATTGGGCGAACTGTTTGAATATGATTTTAAGGCCGATCGATAAACTTGAACAATCTGTCAAGGTTAACAAACCACCATTGTTTTTGTTACCAATCGCTTTTTTTATTTTTTTGGTCTTGCCTTTGGCTCACCCGGTTCGATCGGTCGGACACCGCTCTACATCCGGACCGGGTACTTCGTGGCTCCATTTTGGGAGAGACCCTCTCAATATCAGTTTCTCCATACATGCTGTCAGTGAGATTTGAACTTCAAATCTCCTGAACACTCAAGGAGTCTAGCATCACTTTACCACTACACCAACTAAATATTGGTACCAATCGCTTTTTTATTAGACGGGTTGTCTGAACGTTCCCATAAAAATGACAAGTCTGGATGCTAGAGTAAATTAAACCACACTAAAACCTATATACCATGTGAAAATCCATCGTCAAAAAATCTTCAATTATTGATGAACTTCAATTCCTTGTCACATTATTATTATTGCAATTGCCATGAAAGCTCATGGTTGTGCTTCAAAAGAAGAAGCATTTGTATTGTATGTGGTGATGATTTAAGGCTGTGTTTGGAATGAATGGAATGTGGATGTAGCTAGTCAATGTAATCATGATTTGACTTAATTCGAAAGTTAGTGGAAGTAGTGCTCCGTTGAAAGAGGGCAAGTTAATCATTAATTGCATGTGCTAAGTTCTCTCTACTATTACCTTAATTTGGTCTCAATATTATCATGATTCCCACAATCCTACACACTTAAATAACTACCTCAAATTATTTCTGATATTCTTGTTTCTATTTAAGAATTTGAGTCAATTCGAATTTTACATGTCAGTAAAAAATGCAATGTTACGACTAATAAAATTATCAAAATGGACCACAATTTTTCTACCGATGTTATTAAAAACACCCAAAACTTAATATTCTCATCTGTCGGGATGCTCTAGGACACCCTCCTTGACTGGAGTGCCTCCTAAACCTTACATAATAAAAAAAAACTACCTCAAATTACTTATGAAGTATGATTTTTTTATTGGCTTCCACTAGCTCAGTTCGATAGGTCAATACCACTCTACATTCGGACACGGTATTTTATAATCCTATATTAGGAGGGACCCTTTCAATATCAGTCTCTTTATACGTGTTGTCAAAGGCCCCTATATAAGACTTGGATCTGTTTCTAAACCAGAAATCAGATTGAAATAGGAATCATTCATGCCCTAGTTTTGGGCTGAGTATATATAAACTAAAATGTATTTGGCCCGTATGAAAATTAGTCATTCTCATCTTCTCAGTCAAAACAAATACAAGTATGAGGTTAGGTGATTTCAAATCCAATTTCTCACACCGATGATATAGAAACAAATAGGCTCTTAAAAAATTTAACATTACCTATATCAACTAAGTATGGATATGAATTATAGTTACTAGGATGCGATTTATTAATTAAACGTATGGTTAAGATCTTGAAATGAAAGTACTTCTTTATGAATTGTATTTATTTAGAATTATTTAAATTTGTTAGGATTTATTTATTTTCTTTAAAATTTAAATTTCTAAAATCATTATTCTCTATTTATGCTTTAAGGAGGTTAGAAAAAGAATTTGTTCGTGAATTATAAATTGCAAATAAGAAACATAGCTTAAGGTCGTCGTCTCACCCTTTTTAATCAATTACAATCAATTCATTACATATTAATGCTGATTAGATCAATTGATTAATCAGTTTATCACCGAACAAATCACATAATTTGGGCATACAAAACTATAATTAACCACCAAATTAATATTCTAAAATTTGTCAAAAGGAATCGTTTAATTTCCCTCTTTTTTTTTTGGTAGGATAATTTCCCTCTTCTTTAAACATTAGTACGGTACGTTTAACTATTAGAGTTTGTCCTTGGCCGGCCTCTATAGGCCATGATGAATTAATTAGTTGAAATTAAATCTGATTAGACGCCATTTGTCCATTTGTAATATTCGTTTTTCTTTTTTAATTTTCAAATTCTTGCGTAGCCACATGATAATAGATTTTATTCTAACTTAATAGTTCTACAAAAAAAAAATCTAACTTTATAGTTATATAATCAGTGCTATTTTCTACTAGTATTAGATTGAGCTTATTTCATTTGTTACGTGTTATGTGTATTTGTGGCTTAACACTTCTTGACCTTTTCTCTTTGTCGTGACATGATAATTAATATAAATAATTAATCTAATAATCATACAATATATTTTGCCTTGCGTAATTATGGTATTATTATTTTTTTCCTTTAAGCTAGAGTACGTGATTATATGGTATTCACGTTTTACCAAACCTAAATTAATAATTAGCCATTTTTTAGTTAACTTGAATATAATCGATATAGCTTATATCTTATATGCATTTTAGCCTTTTAGGTGCATGCAAGGGTGACACTCTAACGTCATAACTATTTTATGATAACGTCTTTTGGTGTTTTGTGTTGACTTATTTTTTTCTATGATTTAATTATGAGTTTTCTTGACTTTATTTTTTCACTTTTTAAAAATGGGTGACGATTACATGAACTACACTTGTTTTAGTTGTTTACATTGGATTCATGTGACATAAAAAGCGCTGTTGAATAGTATTGTGTTCTTTTAGTTGATAAGATCGAGCTTAGAAGAGAGGATTTAAATTTGTTATCTATGATCATAAAGTCATGACCTAAATAATGAAAATGTATTCGAGTTGATAAAATAGTAGAGGGTGATTTTGATAGCTTAGCTTGGCTTGGCTAGTATGAAATGCTTTTGTTTTTTGGTAGAAGTATGAAATGCTTATTATATACTATGATTAGAATTTAGTTCAAATAAAACAAACTCTTATCCTGAAACGAACTCTTATATTGAAAATAATATGCTTTTTCTAATTCGTAGTGCAATTTTATCTGTTTCGAGTTACATTAATTTTTCGGATTTACACTTTTCGTACTTTTTATAATGCATTTTTTCGGATTACACTTTTGGTATTTTACAATGCACTAGTCTTAATTTGTAGTGCACGTTTCACATTTTAGGATAAGAGTTTTGTTTTATTTTAACCAAAAACTCTTGTACATGCTTATATACGATGGTGTGAAAATAAGTACACAAATACAAGTCTGAATAGTGTAAAAGTATTTAATGCTTTTTTTCTTCCAGATATTTAGTTAAGCCGCTCTAACTTAAAGATAGTAGAATAAAAACTTATTGGACAATGTCTTTGAAATTAACAAAATGGTGTGAACAAGATAACTTGAAGTCTTAGAACTTATTAAGGGTGCCTACTATTGTCTTGACTCTTGAGCTTGTAGTAGCTAGCAAGCCTTGACTTGCTCCATGTGGGGACTATATACTTAAAGTAACTTGACTAGAGTAGCTTATGACTTTTCAATGAATCCAGCCAAATTGATATTAGGGTTAAGCATATGACTTATAGAACTTGTAGAAGTTCATATATTCATATGAGTTGCACATTTATAGGCGTGAAAGTTTGGCCTTTTCCTTGTATAGATACTTTTTATAATTAAGATTTGTGTAGGGTACAATTACAAGAATCTTTCTCTAGATCATGCACCATGTCAAGCAAAAAATTGAAGCATATTAACAACATATTTCTTATTTCTTTATCGATTTTTCTGTAGTGTGTCCTAAGAACATATTATAAAATTTTTGAGTAAATGTGTTATGGTATGCATTATTAGAGCAAATGTTCTTTTTTTTTTTTAAAGACACTGTCCATGAGAATCGAACCGAAGACTTCTAGATACTACTCTTGAGACTTAACTGATTGACTGAATGTTTGAAGTCAAGCCAATGTTATTTATTATATAACATACAAGAGTACTAGTGAAATGTAAAGTGACTCTTTGACATCCCTATAATCAAGCTTCACCGATTCAATTAGTATACAATGATATTCGTGATCACTATGTTATAAATTCGATTTTCCCTCTCATTTGTAATGATCTAAATACCTCTCTTAGACCAAAAGGAAAAAAAATCGTAGGGTTTGGCACGTCTTCTATACAATTTTCACTTTGTAGTCGATATTCAAAAATAACTCAAAAAACGACCCAAATACTAAACGCGTTGTTCTCTTTAGCCCTTCACGTACTCTCCCTATCACCAAACTCGTTGTAGTCTCTTTTTTCCGTGAGTTGTAATTACCTTGCGTGTGGTTTATGTTTGATTTAGATAGTTCTTGCCATTCTCACAACCTCTCGATTGTTATACCGGACTTGTCCGGTAAACCGAAATCTCACCTCATAAAAAAACCAAAAACGACCCAAATAGCCTATATAAAATTCGGCCCAAATACCCTTTCCAAAAGCCCGGCCCAAATAACGTCCTAATTTAACAGTCAACCGTGAAGCCGGCCGAGTGGCCGATTCCACATCAAGCAAGCGAGAGAGACAAAGAAATGGCGGGCGCATTGAGAAGAGCCGTCCTTGGGCACCTGAGAGTCCCAATTGGTTCTCACACCAGCTTCAATCTCTCATTCAATGGATCGGAGAAGAAGCTCGCCACTCCATTAATTGTCCGCCTCATGTCTTCCCACGACGACCACCTCACCAAAGAGCAAGTCATCGATAGAGTCCTCGCCGTCATCAAGGATTTCCCCAAAGTCGATCCTAACAAGGTATCTTCTCTCCACCTTTCGATTCTTCGAAATGTGGCTGGTTTTGTACTGATTCAGATCCTTTTGCTTTCAATTATCGCTGCGATTTGGGGTTTTTGTTTGAATCGGAGCATGCGTATTAGGGTTAGGGTTTTCTGGATTAGAGTTATGTGTAGATTGCTTTGAAATACTTAATAGTGGCTGTCAGACTCATTGGAATGATGTGAAAGAGTAACTCTGTAGATTGATCTGAAATTGAGCAAACGAGATGGTTTATAGCTTACTATACTGTGCTAGTGTGGTCATACAGGTTGGGATAATATGGATATAAAACATTTTGGCTTGTCCAAGATGATGAATTTTTCTTCTACTAGTCCTCAAACTTGTCTTATTCACACTCCTTTAAAGTGGCCAAATGTAAAGGAGATTGAAGATATGGTCAGTTTGATTAACAAATGCATTGATTTGGATTGCTAAAGGAATCATCTTTGAAACTGTACATGGTATTTGTGTCTGTCATTGTTTCTGGATGTGGGATGGCAAGAGAAAAAACATAGCATAATCAAGATCAACTCATCAACCTCAAGTTTTATCAATCTCTAGCATATCTCATTTATATATGTATTTGAAGTATCAAGATTGTTGTTTAAAAATGGTTTCAGATTGTTTTGGATGCATGATCAGACATCAGTAAGTGTGTCATCCTTTGTTCAAAGCATCTCAATCTATCATTTTACTTTTGAAATATGTTAAATTCTTTGTATTAGAATGCCTTAATTGTTGAGATGTTTTTCTGAGCTCTGAAACTTTGATACATTCTTCTGTTAGAAAGCTCCTTAGCTTCAAAACGACACTATCTTCAATGATGTATGTGTGAGCTTAGAAGTATGCAATATAATCTGCGATTCTATATTGTGGCAACATGTAAATATAACAAAAATGTGTTTTCTCTGGTCTGGTTTGATCTTGTTTGCAGGTAACACCGGACGCTCATTTCCAGAAGGATCTGGGTCTAGATAGCTTAGACAATGTGGAGCTCGTAATAGCCTTGGAGGAGGAGTTCAAGTTGGAGATTCCTGACCTCCAAGCTGATAAACTCGACTCTACAAAGCTTGCCATTGAGTTCATCTACAATCATCCCATGTCTAGTTAAACACAATGGGATCAAACTGTTTTTTTGGTTATTGCCATTTTCCATAATCTTGCTCATCCTGTTGAATTTGGTGTGGAAAGACACCTTTATCATCTTTGTGGATTGACAATAGTCTCAGTCTCTTTGGGAGTTGGTCCTAGAACATTGTTGAATTTGTGGATTATGACCACTTGGTTTTGCAGATATATGATGGATTCTCGTTTTTTTAATATGCATGTTTCTTTTGAACTCATTTCTTCTTCTGTATTGACAACACTCTGTTAGAACCATATAACTTGCATTCTTCAATTTTCAGCATGTTTTTTTATGCTTGAATTTTCAGCTGTTAAAAAAAAATCTCCTTCACATTCACATTTTATTGTTGAAAAAACAATAATTATGGTGTCTTAATGTTTTTACAATCTCTAATATTGTATTTCTGAGACAGATATTACAAGGAATGCAAACCCATTTCCACATTTCATGTACACAATTTGGAAAAAACAAATATTAGAATTTTCTGAAAATAAGGTACGTTTGGATAAAAAAAATATTAGAAATTTCTGAATATAAGGTACGTTTGGATTACTAATTTAATATATTGCTAAATCATGGAATTGTGATTTTGGTATTGAACTACAAATTCAAAATACAATGAACAACTCTTGGTGGTGGTTATTTTATTTTCATCAGCACTCAACTACTCAAGCAATTGAGAATTTTTTCATTGTAATGTAACACGAGTGTGTATGACTAATTTTGATTTTACTTGTGCTGCAATTGGAAAAACAATGAAAATAGTGCCACTTTCATTAAATAATACAAAATTTGGGGACCCTAACTGTAATTTTACATGGGTTTTATCATCTTTGAAGATAACACAAACATAAGCCCGCACTCTCTCTCCCTCTCTCTCTCTCGGAAGAAGAAGAAAAATGGCGAAAACACAGATGGCCATGGACGCCCAATTCTGGGACCTGAACCTAGCGAGCTCACTAAACCTAGACGGCTGCGCTCGCGCCGTGCCTGGCGAGCCGTTTCCCTTGGACGGCTCTAAAGCGAGCCGACTCCACCGGCTTAAGCAGCTCGCCCTTCTTCGCTACGGCTTCCCTCTTGGCCTCATTCCCTGTCTCTCACCAGTTCATTCTCACAAGCGACTTGATTCTCTCGCTCTCCAGTGCTTCCCCCTCAGGATTTCCATGGGCGAATGGTAACTGCGTTACTTTCATTTTCCTCGACATTCAATAATTTATTCATTGAATTTGTTTAATTGTGTGTTGTAATGGTGTTTTGTGCATTCCTTTTGTGCTCCTGAAACTAGAAATTGGGGATTTCTATGGTTAATTAAGCTCACCAATTAACGAAATTGGTTAATGTTATCCTTCAGGATTTCCATGGCGAAATTGTACTGTGTTATTTTCATTTTCCTCGTTGAATTTGTTTAATTGTGTGCTGCATTGACGTTCTGTGCACTCCTTTTGTAGTTTTGAAACTGGAATTTGGGGATTTCTATGGTTAATTAAGCCCGCCATTAACGAAATTGGTTAATGTTTATGAGAATGATTCGAAACTTGATTCCATTGGAGAATGGTACTGCCTTAATTTCATTTTCCTTGACATTCATACATTCATTGGGTGTGTTAAAAGTGTGTTGATTCCTTTTGTGCTTCTGAAACATGGAAATGGTTAATCAAGCCTTCCGTTAGCTAATTTGGTTAATGTCAATGAGAATGATTTAAAATGGTGAGTTTTTCACATCAAAGTTTATTTATCTTGATTTAACTGGTTTTAGGTGGCTTGGATTAGTAGGTCAGATTCGTCCTAAGAAACTGATCTCTAACTTAGTATCACAATTATCTGGTGCGCGTGGTTGGGACTTTTCAGCTTTTCAAAGCCTAGCAAAAGATCTTGTAGACGACTCAATATACTCAACAGGCTTGTTTTCTGAGATCCCAGTGACTGGCTCTTCGGCTTTGATCTTGAGCTCAGAAAAACATGGTGAGAGGAAAGGCCGCTGCAACAAATTAGCCTATTATCACAAGGCAAGAACTGTTCTGAGTTACTATCTTTGTTACTTATCACAAATTCACAATCCTTATGCTTCATTGCTCAAGTGTGATTCAGCTTCTAGTTTTATCAATGCCTAACAATGTCCATAAGTAAAACTAGAATACACTATTGAAACTTTTCTTTGTTTTTCCTGCTGTATAGTTTAATCTTAGAGTATCATTGATCCAATTCTGTAGCTAATGTGAAAAGTCCAAGTAGAATTGATTGATTTTACCACACATATCTATTACGACATTCAGCTGGTTCTTTGTTCATACACTTTCGTATCATTGATGTGCTAGACTGCTAGATAACATAGAATATGACTTTTAACAGATTACAATTTCGAATGCAGCTTTCTGAACATGATGTTTCTTTGGAGGCAGCTTGGCCAGAGCTATATCTTGATAACAAAGGAAGATACTGGAATGTTCCAGAATCAATTTCATTAGATTTAGCATCTCTTGATTTTGGATCAGGGTTTAGATATCGGTTTGGAATACACAAAAATAGTGGTAATCCTCAAGCAGTTAACGCTACAGATGTAGATGCTCCACCTCCTAGTTTAATGCCTGGTTTGTGTGCCAAAGCCGCCTTTTCATATGAAATGAGCAGAGACTTTTGGAGGCAAAAGGAGACAATTGCAAAAGACATAGGCACAATTCGACAACTTGCTTATGATGAGCGCCTTAAAGAGCCTCATTCAACTTTATCCACCATTTTAGGTAATATCTCTATGAATACAACGAATTCATTCAAATAAGTCTCTTCTTTGTTTGAACGTAGAATCTATGCATCCTTTGAACATCTTTTTCTATGATACTCCCTATTTACAAAAATACTTGCCATGTTTATCTATTGTAGTCTATACTTTATGCATTTGCCCTTGTAACTATTACAACAGATTATTAATAGTGGTTTTCAAGAAAGTAAAAAGTACAGTAATGAATGAGCTTGTAATAGTATTTTTGAAAATGCTAGATTGACAAGTATTGTCATACAAAGGGAGTAATTTAATTGGAGATTTCTCTTCCATACTGTAACCTCTTGATTTTTTTATATTATGGCAGGTGGAACTTGTGGGGCTTGGTTATGGGGTAACAAAAGTCCTGAATCAGGCGCTCGGATAAGAAGCCCTGTGTTTGCTGATTTATTCGGTTCGTTGTGCTACACGTTTCAGCATGGGAAGTTTAGGAAGAAATATGGTGATTTAACACGGGTAGATGCTCGTCTGGATGTTTGTTCCGCTTCTTCCATTGCCAACAATATGCTAAATATCCTTACAAATTCCGGTACCCACAAAAATCTTACATCTTTCCCCAGTCTCAGTGTCATTCTTCAACAACAGGTATTAAGATTTACTTAGGCTCACAAAATCTTATTGTGCCTTTCATTTGAAGAAACTGATTCTGCATTGACACAAAATGTGGTCTTTATTTGTATATTAATTTCTTATCTTATAACAACAGGTCGCCGGTCCCATTGTGTTCCGCATTGACACGAAATGTGGTCTCCAAACGCCAAGCAGCGGCTTAGTGAAGATTGAGGATTTCATATGCAGTTTGAACTACTCTATGCGGCTTCTAGGCTCCGGGAAAGTGGTGGCATGGTATTCTCCGAAGAGGAAAGAGGGTATGATTGAATTGCGATTATATGAATTCTAATGCTGACATAGATCAAGGCCCTTCCATTTTCGCCTATTGTTCCTTCCTCCTTCTGCTGGAAATATGTCAAGGAATGCATCAAAACTGAATGGATGATGTATTATGGTACTTTTTGGCCAATTTGTCAAAAGATTTCACTAGAATGAATTGAAAACTGGCAAGGACTGTTTTTTATTGTTCATGGGCTAAATTGTTCAACTTGATGGGCTATGCTACTTCCCATATTATTCAAAATACCAGAACCTGGTGGTTGTAGGGTGACCGACTCATCCGTTTAACCCACTCGAAATAAACGGGTGAAAACCCAATCAAAGCGGGTGACGGGGTGACGGGCGAAACGTGTTATGGGTCAGGTAAGGGTGAGATTTTATCACCCAATAACCCGACCCATCACCCGTTCCACCCAAACCCCCCCATATAACCCGTTTTAGCCCATAATTTCTAATATGCATGGGCAAAGTCACCCATATAACTAATTTCTGGCCTTTGATAAATAAGTCCATTTGTAACCCATCTTTGACTCCATTTTGATATTTATTGCTTATGAGATTATTTTTTGTTTATGTATGGATTATGGATATTTGTTTTAGTTTATGTACGACAATTTATTTATAGACATAAAATACAACGATTATACAATAGTTATATGGGGAACGGGTCGCCCATATAACCAACGGGTAGTTTAGGTGACGGGTAGAGCAATTCACGGGTGACGGGTGGATCGGGTAGTGCATTTTAACTTGCGGGTTGGGTGGTGGAAGTGCTCCACCCACCCATAACCCGACCCATTGACAGCCCTACTGGTTGCCCACAACAACAGTAACTCAGTAAGATATGCATCATTTTCTAAAAAAATACAATTAAATTAGAATCATGCATCTTATGTTGCTCCTGAAAAAGTGAAGGCTTTGTTACTAAGGTGTCTGTCTGAGTTCTTATTAATGGCACACCTAATTGTGTGAGGTTCTTTACTCCTTTCAACAGAGTAGCAGGTGTTATTAATGTAATTGTAGTCAGGTGTCCAAGGTCAAGATTGTGAAGCATTAAATTACATATTTTAAGGCCAACAATTTTACTGTAAAATAAGAGGAGGGTTATGCAACAAAAGTATCAATGTCCTACCAACATACACACAATTTAATGTGCATTTAATTAGCTAGTTATGTATATTTTATGATCATGGTAAATGTCTAAATTACTAAAGTAACATTGGACATAGAAATCAACCTTTGGTGGTAAAGCTCGAGTCTGTGAATTAGCTGGCAAAGTACACGAACCATATAAATCGGTTTGCATCGACCGACTCGACCTAGTGGTGAAGAATAGTGAAACTTGATATTTTCAGCCGAAGGGGCAGAAACAAGGATCGAATTTTAGACCTCCTAACATCTCTTCCCCGTGCCTCTTACTACTAGGTTTCAGCCTCGTTTTCTTTATTTTAGAATCATGACAAAGATCACATGTTGCAATTGGACAAAAATAATCTTTAAGAATCATGACAAAAACCAGACTAAAAAACAAGGTAAATGTCTGGTTTTTGTCATGAGATTAAACAGACGAATAGCCACGACAACAAACATCTTTTGGCTACAAAAATCAAGGCTAGAAATCGCCATTAAAGAATGTCATATTTGGAGTGAGACCCAAGTTTCCCTTTCCTAAGAAGTTTGCCCATCTTCAAAACTTCTCCCATATTCTTCATCCCATCATAAAACTTTTGTTTAACACATACTATGTTCAATGATTTGTTTCTTAATCAACTACAAAAGTAGTTCTTCTTGAAAAGAATTAGCATAAGCACAAGCATTTAGTAGATGACTTTATGTACCGTAATTCTTCTTAGCAAAAATGGAAGCATATAAATGGATATATGTGTAGCAGTACTAAACTATAGCTATATCTAAGCCAAATGTCCAAAATGACCTCGGTGTACGCCAAGAATTACCAAATTTACACCGCCGATAACCACCTGAACATCTCACCGATTTCGTCGCCGAGTTGACTCGCCTCCAGATCCAACTCGTGAACCCTAGGCGCGTCCGTTCTCCGACTGCTCCCGGCGAAGAACCTTCCAGAACTCCGAAAAGAATAGGAGAGCGAAAACGACGCCGTTCTAGCCATCCTGTCCACGTACTCTCTCAGCCAGCTGTTCCGCCCTCTCTCTCCTCCGCCGGCCGCCACTTCTTCCGCCAAGGTCTGGATATCCGATTCGTCCAGCGAACCGCTTTTGTCGGCGGCGTGAATCGAATGGACAGTGACTTCCGACATGACGTCGTCGACAATGTAGTCGAAGGAGCCGATTGAGAACGATCGACGGTGGTTTCCGGACTCGGAGGGGAGATGACGGCGGCTGACGCTCCTGATTTCGACTCGGAAGCTTCTCCCGCTCCTACTGGCGGAATTCGGCGGCGCGGTCGAGAGGATTTTGCTCATGAGCTCCGATTCCGAGACGTAGATTTGCGATCTGCACAGAGGACACGTTTCATTGGCGGCGATCCAGGTGTCGATGCACTCGGCGTGGAAGGCATGGCAGCAGACAGGGAGGAGGCGGAGTCGATCTTGAAGCTCGAACTTCGAGAGGCAGACGGCGCAGTCTCCGTCGGCGGTGCCGGTGAGTGAAGAGAATGTGAACAGCGGAAGAGAATCGACGCGATTCAAGGCCTCTTGAGGAGCGATTCGCCGCTCGCTTCCGTGGAGCTGTCGGTGGAGAGACTCTCCGGGAATGGCGCCGCTGGAGGACGAGCGGCGGAGGCATCGGAGAAGAAAGAAAACGGCGACGGAGAGTACGATTACGGTGATGAGGATGATGAAGGCGACTAGATTCAAACAGCTATGGTTCACCTGTCCATTATCGGTAGATTCAAATGAGGAATTCTTTAATGGAAGCTGTTGTTGAGGGAAGGCGGTGTTGTTCTGGGCCGCCATTAACGAGGAGGAGTAGAAAAAAATGAGCTAGAGAGAAGAAGAAAAGTGTTGGATCGTATTTATAGCGCAGTTTTGAAGCTGTTGGCTGTGTCACGTGCATCGCGCGTGACTAAAGCCCCTAGTTAAATTGAGTAATTGACCTATAAATAATAATTTTATAGTTATATTTAATTATGTGATATAAATGTATTTTGGGATAGGGATAACACTACAAAGTCTATAACGATTATTGCTTGGTTATGTGACTTATGTGAGTTATGTCAATAGTAATTTTGGCAATTCATGTATTCTATGAAAATTGCAAATGAGATGAAATCAACAAAACTTGGAAAGTCCTTCAAAAAATGAGGTTATATAAAGTCCATATTTCCTTTTTTTTAACACTTAATTGTTCATAATGGACTCTTCAAAATATACTTGCTTTGCCTTTTATAACGCTAGGCAAAATCTGGAGCGGACTATACTGAGAGTCATCCAATTCAGTCCTCGGTCTAAAAAAAATTGAAAGTCAGTCTTCGATACAGTCCAAAATCGGACTAGTCTCGGTCCGAACTAAATTGCTCATAATAGACTCTTCAAAATATTCTTACTTCGTTTTATTAATTGCGAAGACAAATCATTATACAGGAACTTCAACTTTTTCACGGCCCTAGAACAACATCGTTTTCGTTCTTCTAAACCATCACAAGAACCAAACTAACTCGGCAAAAAATCCAATACGAGCCGAGACTCATGCCAAATAGCATCGCATGAGCCTCCGCCATCAAGATATCTTAATGCATTTTCAATCGTACAAAGCCATAAGCATCCTGAATCACCACGCTCAAACCAATAGATCCACGTCGAACCTAATAATGTTGTATTTGTGTTTAGCTTCGACGTCCCTCCGGACAATAAACTTCACTCAACCAGTGACCTAAAAACCATTCTTGCACCCGACAATGAGGTATATGGCGCGTAATCCATGTATAGTTTGTTTTGAATTTTTTTTATCTCTCGCTCGGTTCGATTAATCTGGGCTAATCTACGTCCAAATTGGGTACTGTAGAGGCCCATTGCTGGGGGTGACTCTCCCAATATTTATGACCATTTTTGTAACATAAAACAAGTAATAACATGACATAGTTCTATAGTAATGATACGTACGATAAATTGATGTCAACATAGTTTTGTACGTGCTCTCTTTATAAAGTTTGTATGTATCCTATATAGTATTGTGGGCTTGACATGGTCAAAGCGATAGAAAAACAGCTATAAAATACGTGTATTACTCTATTATGTAACAAAATGATCCGTTTTAACTTGTATCAAGTTGACCTTTATTTTCCAAGATTTTTAAATATATTCCAAGACTTTCAATTAGAGCTGTCAAAAGATGATCGAATCGAAAATCCGATTTGAACTGTCCGATAATTTTAGGGTCAAGACCCGAAAATTTAACACGAAACCCGAAATCAACCGAACCCGAAATCCGTTGGGTTGAATCCTGAAACCGTTGGGTTGACCGATATAGTATATTTATAGAATTTCTAAATTTTATTTTGAAACTTATAATATATTTTATTATTAAAATACATAAAGATAATATATTATAATTAAATATTATTATTTAATTAAAATTTGATTTTAATAATCATTAAAAAAGGATATTTTAGACATGTTGGTCAACCCGACCCGACTGAAAAACCGCTACAACCCGACCCGATTGACCCATGACCCATAACGAAACGGAACCCGATTTAAACCGAACCCGAACCCGCCCGACCCTACCCGGTTGACAGGTCTACTTTCAATGGATTCTTTAAACTAGTTTTAAAATATTTTTTAAAGATTTTTAAATTTTAACCAATAATTAAGAACCATGAAAAGATGCTACTAATTTTGTACTTTCAATTATTTCAAGCCAAGTTATAAGCAATTAGTGACATTAATTACGCAACCACTTCTTAGCTAGGGTAATGCTTAGTTAGAAGCAACCAAACAAGATCGGTAAATTATGGGGATTTGCCCTCAAGATTTGATTTTCTTGGGCAAAATTTACATGGACCAAACTAGATTACTTGAATTATACATATTGAAAATGTGTTATTGCATGCTATATTATGTGTCGAGTAATTATACTAGTTTTTAATCTATAAGGACACATTATAAAAAAAAAATTAGACCCTAAACTAGAAATGATAAACCCTATAAAAATCATAAATACCTAATTAATTTTTTTACCACGTCCATAAAAGACATTATAGAAAAACTGTTATAGTGCATATATATACATTATACAATCTTTTTGATGTGAAATTAAACGTGCATGAAACTATATATACGTATTACTTAATTATAAAATAGTTTTGGAATCAAGTAAATTAATGGATATTCAAAACATATCGACAAAATCTGTTGAATTACCACGTACATTTTTTTATCCGAATTACCACGTACATTAATTGCGTGCATGCCAACAACTTTGTACGTGTATTATACTTGTATATACGTAATTACGTATCCTAATCTTATTACAAATTAAATACTCCCTCCGATTCAAATTAATTGTTGTTTTAGCACTTCAAATTTGATCCATTTTATATGTCGTTTTAAGTTTTCTAGGCAATTGATTAGGAGTGAGTTATGAGAATTGTTATTGGAATGTGTTTTTATTAATAAATGTTATTCATTCATTGGTTGAAAAAAGGTGATGAGTGGTAAAAATTATAAAAAATTTACCTTTTTGAGTATAGTTAATGCTTTTCTTAATTCTTGTGTTAAAAACTAAAACGGCAATTATTTTGGATCGGAGGGAGTATTAAACTAATCATAAATTGTTTTATATTTCTTTGACTTAAGAAAAAAACAATGAACTTCTTTCTTTATAGTTGACCTTGATTTTCTATTGTTTTTTTTTCCCCTTATCCTAGTCTTCCAACAATCCAACGTATCGTACAATGTTTGGTATTATCTATAAACAAAATTTGGTTTGCTTTGACAGACACTAATCACCTATTAGGTGACTAGAATCAGCATACATACATTTATAAGAATACAACATCAACTCGGTGTTAACCCGCCACAGGCGGAATCTAGGAGACCATAATGTACACACCCTTGCCTTGATAAAAAAATCAAGAGGGTGTATGAAGAAGACCCAAATATTATCATTGCCCGGAAAACTCACGGAAAACTAAAATTCAGCTATGTGACAAATGATAACTAAATCTAGTTAGAATGCACCAAAATGAACGTGTCAATATAAACATACATTAGTAAGACGACAACAACACCATTGAGCCAGTGTAACTCTGCTACAACGGAATCTGTAGGGCCAAGGGGACTCTTGATTCCTGACTTAACACGAAGGGGGGTGCCCGAAAGACCCGTAGGCGACACGATCCACAACACACCAAAGACAAGCCGTAACACATCAAAGCAGACACAAGCACAGAGCGCACAGACAAACCAAACAAACAAACAAAACACACCAAACAAAACCAAGCAAAACAAAACTCCAAGATGTCACGGTGAAAACCTCTCAAAATAAAGCCTATTATGCAAACAAAACACCCATACATACATTAACTACAGAATCTGATGAAAATCATACAACAACAAGCTTAAACATGAAAACAAAGTACAGCCTAGACTCTAGAGAGACCATAACATATATCAGCAACCACAACTTATTCATACATACATTTTCCAAAGCACCCATAGTTAATTACTACTATCCAGAACATAGAAACACTTGGTCAAAATCTCAGCACCCGTTTCGAGCTCCTCCTCGGAAACGACCAACGGCGGAACAAGCCTCACAACATTCCCCTTCCCGGCGGTCAAAATCAGCATCCCCGCGTCCCGACACGCGTCCACAAGAGGCGACGCTGCAACGTCGAGCTCAATCCCGACGATAAGCCCTTGGCCCCTCACTTCCTTCACATGCCGATTTCCTGCAAGAGCCCTAACAAGAAGCTCCCTGAAAAACTGACCTTTCTTCAGGACACTGTTCAAGAAGTCTGGGTGCGAGATCTTGTTCAAAACTGCTAAGGCGGCGCTGCATACGAGGGGCCCGCCTGCAAAGGTACTCCCGTGGTCCCCGGGGCTTATTGCTTGGGAGACTCGCTCGGTGACTAGGACGGCTCCGATGGGTAAGCCTCCTGCTAGGGGCTTTGCTAGGGTCATTATGTCTGGGTAGACCCCGTAGGACTCGTGGGCCCAGAGGTGGCCGCTTCTTCCTAGACCACACTGGACCTGGGTGAGATAGTATTGTTAGTATTATTGCACTGAAGTGTTGCATTGTCATGGCTAACAAAGTACAAGTCAGAAGAAGCTTTTCAATTGCATATAGCAAAATTCTAAGGGTTTGTTTGGATGTCATGTAGTATTAAGAACGTATAAACTACCGGGCATTTAAATTCAAAATGCAGTATTTGGGTCTACCGGGCGCAACCTACTGATGTGTTCAGGGTGAAGGTGTCCCCATCTTGACCTACAGATCCCGCTACCACGTTGTTGTTGTTTGTAATGTATCAAAAAGCATTGTTTTTTAGACTAAATTGAAAAGATTCAGACAAGGCAGTACTCTTCATCATCATCATAATCATCATTAACCCAGTGAGGCTCCGCTATAGCGGAATCTGGGGGGTCAAGATGGGGGTACCCCTGCCCAAGGGAAAGGGGTACGCCCGATAGACCCAAGAAAAATTGAAATTCAGCTATGTGAATAATAACTGAATTTAGTTAGAATGCACCAAAATAGTCTTAAGAAGGTAAATTTTATCACATCCACATTGATAAACTGAGCTTCAATGAGACTTGAGCAGATATTTTTAGTTATTCTGTGTAGAAGATGGGCTTTGACAGCAACTTCGCCAGGAAACAGGTAGTATTTTTAATATGCTAAATTTTAAGCAAGCTGTCAAATGAACAATATTAGCTTCCACCAAATACTAGAACTGGAGGAAAAGTTATTTAAAAAATAAGCAAAACAATATATTTTTGAAAGGACTTACCTCATCATAAATCAACAAAGAACCAGCTTCATCACAGGCACTGCGTAACTCTTGTAAGAACTCTTTTGTGGCGCTATAGATACCGCCTTCACCTTGGATGGGTTCAACAAAAACACCAGCAATCCTACCACTACGAATCAGTTTACTAGCTAGCTGCGCATCCCCATATTCAAGGAAAGTAACTCCAGGCATGAGTGGTTCAAAGGGAAGTCGGTAATGCTCTTTACTGGTCAAAGATAGAGAACCCATTGTCCTTCCATGGAAGCAATTGCTGAAGGCAATAAATTCTAAAGGAGGATTTTCCGTATTTTGATGAGAAGACCGTTGGAATTTTCTTGCAAATTTAATGGCAGCTTCATTCGCCTCAGTTCCAGAGTTTGTGAAAAAGACGCGGTCAGCAAACGAAGACTCAACTAGGCGTTTTGCAAGTTCCACCTGCATTAACGACGTGGTTTCATTTTATAAGAAGAAAATTAATTACGTGCCATTAGGGGGAAATTGAGGAACAAGAAATTGAAGATGAACAGATACTTCAAGAGGATATATAAATTAAACAGCGACCAAATACTGAATCTACTAAAAGCGTGTGCTTGGTGTACTTAAAATTTATAGGAAAACATAAGAATAAATATATTATGATAAACTTAAGTGAATATTCAAGGGCAAAGAGCTATGACATGGAGAGATCATAACCTTTTTAAAAAGAATTAATACAAAGTGAAAGTCAATACTTGATTTAGAATGTCAGTATGTCATATTTTTGTGCTTCTTTATCTTTCCCTTCTCAAATGAATTACCATTTTGCAACATGTAATTTTAAATGAGTTGAGAGATCCACGAAAACGGAAAACATAATTGATAGATGCAAAAAAAAAGGTGAACAACTTACTTGGGGGATTGAGTGAAAGATATTGCTAACATGTGTAAGAGTATTCGCTTGTTTTTCAACAGCCTTTATCCAATCCGGATCTCCATGGCCAAGAGCATTGACTGCAATCCCAGATGTCATATCCAAATATTCTTTCCCTTCAACATCATACAATTTACAACCCTTTCCATGAGATAACACAATAGGGGTTCTTGCATAAGTCCCTACGAAAACTTTTGCATCCATCTCTATGACCTCTTTCGTTTTCAACCCCAGCTCAACACTCTTCTTAGTTTCTTGAACACTTACATCAAGACAAGCTACAACTCTGGTGCAATTTGCTGCAGCCAACTGTTTCCCCCTCTTTGGGAGACTAAACAGTTGGCAAAGATCCTTAGTTGGCAAAGGAGAGCTTTTCAGCAAGCAATGGACTGAACTCATCGGAATTCAAAGCTCAAATACTTAAATTTATTGACTATAGGTAGAGAAAGCAAGAGCCTGCCATGAAGAAAATGCCATTTATCAATAAAAAACATGGAAAGGGCAAACATAAAGAGATAAAACCATGTCATTTGGTTATGCAGAGACATACAATAGGTAATGTGATTGAAAGCACTGAAAATTATGAGATAAGTTGATATGTATCTATGAAGACTCACAAGGTAGATGGCATAAACAATAATACAAGATAGTTTTATCATGATCTATAAATAACTTGAAAAAAGAAGCATCATGTGAATAAAACAGTGATTTTCCATAATTTGGCCTTTGAAATTGACAATCAATGTCAATGAATGCAATCTTTTTGCAACAGTTGATTAAAATTTCATACATAAATTTATCTTACACTTACTCAAGTTCAAATACTTAAATTTATTAACTAGGTAGAGAAAGAAAGAGCCTGCCATGAAGAAAATGCCATTTATCAATAAATAACATGGAAAAGGCATGCATAAAGAGATAAAACCATGTCATTTGGTTATGCAAAGACATACAATAGGCAATGTGATTGAAAGTACTGAAAATTATGAGATGAGTTGATATGTATCTATGAAGACCTAAACAACAAAATAAGTTCATCAAGAAAGTTTTATCATCATCTGCAAATAACTTGAAAAAAGTAGGCACCATCATCATGTGAATAAAACAGTGATTTTCCATAATTTGACCTCTGAAATTGACAATCAATGTCAATTTTGCAATAGTTGATCTTCCATAATTTATTGACCTGGACTTCCTCAAGTTCTAAGAAATCCACTTGCACAGACACTCTCTATGATTTAGCAAATGCTTAGCAAGCTGAGAAAATGAAATCAAAGAAAACACAGCTGATTGAAAACAAATGATCACCAGAGGAATCATTATTGATTATAATATGTGTGCATGCATTGCTGTATGCAGATTACTGGTCAGTGGCGACCGGCGGCACAAAACAAGTGAAAGTTTGGATCTTTCTCAATTGAGAAAGAAGAACCACGGTTGACATACAGACAATTAGGAAACAAGATTCAATTGAGAAGGAAAAGTTCAAACCGATCAATTTTGGAGACGAATTAGTAGACTTTGACGAGGCGGAGAAGATATGCCGGCAGTGATGAATTCTTTCTCCCCGAGTCTGTCGTTCAATCCTGATTCTGGTTTCCTTACTAGGGCGGGCTGTTTATCAGTTGAATGAGTTTGGGCCTGTTTAAAGATAGGCCCACTAGGCCTAAAAAAAATATTTAGTTCAACGTTTGGTCATCAACTCATTACAGGTCAATTTTAGTTGTATAATGTGTAACAATGATGACTCAAGGCTTAATGTTTTCCAATCTACTCAAATAAAAGTATGTTTATTTTGTTTTAATTTTTTTTTTGTTTTTATTTGATATACATAGAGGGTGGGGACGGTCGAAAAAATATCCACAGTCGAAGAACTGTTGAAAGAACAGTATAAAGTAGGATATCATATCAGGCAGTTGAGAATTTCTACATATCTGGCAGCATGCATGGATAGTTAGAGGGAGAATATTCGAATGACGGGCAACTAGTCACCTAATAGACGGTTTCACAGGGGCCTTTGTGGCTTCGACGTTTTTGTTTTGGTTTATGTTTTTCGTTTCGTTGATCTTGTTTTCTTTTCGAGTCTTTCGGACGCACCCCCTTTGTGTTAAGTCAGAGGTCTCGTCTTCACCCTCCAGATTTCATACGGGTCGGTCGTGCCTATATAGAAAACGGGTGATTTAAGGGTATTTTTTTAAAAGTTGAAAATATGGGGCGGTAAAAGAAATAAACGATAAATAAGGTTGATTAATTGCAAAATCATCTAAAACCCTACTTTTTGTTGTCATCAATCCAAACTCCCTTTTCAATTCGTAAAAGCGAATTCAATCTCTCAAAAATGTCCGACTACATCATCCCTGAAGAAATCCTAGTTCAAGTTCTCAAACGTTTACCGGCAAAATCGTTAGTTCGATCTCGATGCGTGTGCAAATGGTGGAAACAACTCATCGACTCTCCATCCTTTGTGCTCGATCACCTCGCATTCCAAAAGCCCCAATTTTTCATCGCGAATTGTTATTACGATGAGCCGAGGTTTCTTCTTCTTGATCCCCGAACTCTCCCTTTGTCCCACACTCCGCCTTATTCTTCCTCTGAAAAGTTGCCACGTGTAAAGTTAGCCCTGATGGGCACTCTTCACGGAATCGTTTGCTTATACGAATATGGCACCATGAGAAGCGGCGCCTATCTTTGGAACCCTTCGACGCGTAAGTTGTTGAATGTTCCTATTGCTGAATACATGCATTATTATAGAGATGAGACTCCGGGTTGTCGCTATTTTATGCACACTGCTTTCTGGATTGACCCTCTCACCAAACATTTTAAAATAGTCGTTTGCAAAATAATGTATGATTGTGGATCAAACTTAAAGAAGTATGCAGCCATTTACTCGTCAATTGAAAGTGATTGGAAGGAAATTTCTCCAGGCGAATTCGAAAGCATAGCCAATTGTTGGATCAACATTAATCCCGCTTTAGTGATGGGAAAAGTGGCTTATTGGATAGCCTTCGATTATACTCCGTCGGGAGAAAATAGACTTTCTAGATTTATGAAAAGAGGTTTAGTAGTATCATTTGACTTTGAGCAGGAAAGATTTGGTAGTATTGAGGGGCCTTTTGCTTTTCTAGCATGTGATTATTATCCGTTGCTCTGGAACTGGCGAGGAAGCCTTTCTCTTGTGTATTTGGACCCGGAAAAGAGATGTCACCTTTACTCGAGGCAAGAAGGCTCATGGGTTAATCTGTTTAGTATTAGCCTCACCCCCAATATAAGTCGAGTTTATTGCATTCTGAAAGAAACTGAAGAAAATGACAAGATTCTTCTAGCTAAAACAACAGACGGTGAGTTGGTTTTATTTGACACTAATGGATTTGGCCATGTTACCTTGAAGAGTCAGGTTGATAGCCATGACTTTTACGACTATATGGCTCATGGCTTCGTAGAAAGTCTTGTTTTCCCTTAGAGATATATTTTTATATGTACTAGCTTCTTTATGACATTTTTCTATAGTGGATTTTTAGGCTTTATAAATTTAAGAATTAAGTTTGATGAGAGCAGCATTGCAGCTATGAATTTGTAAGTCTTGCATTTGAAGTCTCAAGTTAGAGCTGCATTTTTATTGTTATGATCACTTGACAACTTGATTTGCACAAATTTCTTGCATCTTGGTGAAATACTAAGTAGAGAAGGCTAAAGCTTGAAATTTAGTGACAAACAGGCTTTAATTACTTCACTAATCCATCTTAGACCCAGGATGTTAAGCAAATTAAAACATGAAATATCCAAGGCAAGATGGAAATTTAATGAATAAAAAGATACTAGACAGAAATCAGCAAGGGAACTTTCAGCATATCATATTAAGTAAAATTCAGTCAGTAAGTCTGATGATTAGAAAGACCTATGAACTAAATCAAAGAGGAAAAAGATTAAGGTACCTACAAATTAGAAAGTAAGTTTATATCAAATCAAAACGGACTCTTAGCTAGAAATTGGATGAGTACGGCTATTGAAATTAGCCTAAAGATAAGCCCACTAGTGAGAACCAAAACTCACAAAAACAACAGCTTCAAGTTCTATATATAGGGCTTGCTACATTTTTTTTAAAGAGTATAAATAAGCATGCTTTTCAGATAAAAAACATTACTTTTTTACCTAGAAATACGTAAAAAGTAACTTATTTTTACGCATTTTTAGACAAAAAATAGTACATTTTTTTTTACCAAAAAGCATGCTTATTTATAAAAGTGTAGCAAGTCTATAGTCATTGTGTCAATGTAGTATTTTTTTTATGAGGAAAAGATAATATCGTGTTGTATGATTCTTTGTTAATGAGGAAAAGATTACCTACCCTAAATCATCGGATGTGAGATAAAGTATGTGATTGGGGTCATAGCTATAAACACATCTTGTATATATATAAACTATAAAGGGCCCCTATATATAAATACCACCACAATAACATCTTAAAGCATCAAACATTCACTCTCTTATTTTTGTTAGAAAATATTCACTCTCTCCAATGGCATTCTACTTTATCTTTGCTCATACAATTTTCATCATATGCTTAGCTTTCCTATGGCTAATGACCACGGTTGCCCTACCCTCACCATATGCAATGTTAGTCATGCATTGGCCGATGGATTTATGCCAGACTCAAACGTGCAAGTACAACGACCTGCCACGACAATTTCGAATCCATGGAATGTGGTCATTAGATGTCAATCACGTCTCGATGACTTATTGCGAAGGCGAGTACAGTGGATCAACTATAAAGGTAAATATAACACTCCCTCTCTTGTTGGTTCAATTTTTGCGAGGCGAACTCCCCTCAATATGCCACTAGTGGTCTTTAGTTTTCGTCTCATCGGATCAGTCCTTTTTTTCATTTTGCGTAAGTGATGTTCGATATCGCTTCTGTGCGGTGACTTTTTTTAATCTTATTTTAACTAATTTAAATTTAATATTGGTTTAATTAAGTCCTTGAGACATGATTGACATCTACTGGCCACATTTCATGGATTCGAAATTGTCGTGGTAGGTCGTTGTTTTACTTGCATGTTTAGGCCTGACATAAACCCATCGGCCAATTAATGCATGACTAACTTTGCATATGGTGAGAGTGGGGAAGCCGTGGTCATTAGTCATAGTAAAGCTAAGCATATTATGAAAATTGCATGAGTAAAGGTAAAGTAGAATGACATTGGAGAGAGTGTGAATGTTTTCTACCAAAAAGAGAGTGAATGTTTAATGTTTAATGCTTTAAGATGTTATTGTGCATTTGTGCTGGTATTGCTATAAAGAAGCTCTTTATATAGACGTTTTTTTATAGTGTACCCTAAGGGTATATTATAAGAAGTCCGATTTGGAAATTAAAACCCTTAGGGTGCACTATAGAAAAATCGTTATACAGATACTAGATATGTTTATAGCTATGACTCCAATCACATACTTTATCTCATCCGATGATTTAGGCCAGATAATCTTTTCCTCGTAAAAAAGAATCAATGTTATTGTCTCATTTAATAATTTAGGTAAATACCTTAATCTTTTTTCCTCATCGAAAAAACAGACATCACACACAACCAATATATATAAACTTGAAGACTACACCGAAAACTTTGTATAGATAATATACAAATAAAAAACATCTAATTAAAATAGTATCAATTATAATTAGTTTTTTAATTAAAATCCACCTTTTAAAACAATTTTTTGTTTAAAAAAAAATAATTTTTAAATTTTTTAAAAGTAAAAACACCTTTTTTTTAATAATACATAGGTTTTATTAAGAGAATGATTTTCGTACAAAATATTATCCTTTTAATTTTTGAAAATTATATATACTTTTCAAGCTAAAAATTTGCATGAGTGTATTAAATATAAATATAATTTTTTAACATTAATTTATATTTATATAACTAATTGGAACACAAAAGTGAAACACCATTGCTAGAAGAAATTCACTTTCAAGTTTTCAAGTTCCCAAGCTCTCGAGTTCTTACCAATAAAAACTTTCTTGCAAATTCGATGCGTGTGCAAATAGTGAAAATACCACTTACTTCCTCTCCCTCTCATCTATAATTATTAAAAATTAATCAAAATAATTAACAAAATCAAATCAAATTAATTAAATAAAAGTGCTTACACGCGTCGAAGTAGTCATACAATGACATGCTCAAGTCCATCATGGAAAGCGGTCTGCCCTCTTCTTATGAGGTTTCAAGTTCGAATCTCATGGATGGAAAAAATTCCCATTGGAAGACTCACCCACCAAATACTAGGTGCGCGATTCGGGTCGGACCCGGATGTACCTTGAAGCGAAGCTCTGGAGAACTGGATGGCCAAACCAAAAAATAAATAATGGAATATACTTTGGCTTTAGTTTTAGTATTACTTAATGCAAACAAGTTGGTTTATTTTTCTAATTCATTTCACTAATCACTTCCATTCATTTGATGGTAATTCATGTCTGTGATCCACCTTTTTAACATAAATCTGAGATATTTTTTTTGTTTGGAAATTATTGAAAAAATTAATCTATTCAATTCATAATTTTAAACCTAATGTTACAAAAATGTGGATATCAAAAGACTTAAGATCAGGGATTAGTCATCTCATGTAAATATTTGTGCAGTATTTGAGAACAAGGGCAAAATAAAATAACAACAAAAACAACACTAATCCAGTGTAATTCCGCTACAGCGGGATCTGGCTTGTCAAGATGAAGACACCCCTGATTTAACACAGAAGGGGAGCGCCCGAAAGACCCGAAGAGGACCACCAGGGAAAAATAAAATAAAACAATAAAAAATAAGCAAAGTTGTGCTAATATAAGAAAACTCAAGTGTCTTTTTTTTGTAAAGAAAACGATCAACAAGGTAATTAAGCAAAAACTAAAGAACACAAACACACACAAACACAATCAAATACAAACACATGCTTTTTTTTGGAGTTTCTCTAATAAAAAGTTTTGTTTCATTATTCAAGCCTAGAAGAACTAGCATATATAAGACATTATGAACTCGGAAGCTTGATACAAAACATGAAAGGGGCATTGCCTACCAAATTCATGACCTACCCAAACTTCATAAACTTCATGACCTAACGTCTAATTAATTTCATGCAATAAACCTTGACGCATGTATAGAGAAGACAATTTACAATGCTTGGTTTTTTAATACATATATGTTGCATCAAATATAAGTTTGTTCATCTTTCTTCAACCCTTCCTTTAATGTAACTAATTTCAAAACAATCAACAATATCCCTCCCTACAAAGCCCCAATTTCGCGCGAATTCAATCTCTCAAAAATGTCCGATATTACATTCTTGAAGAAATTCTAGTTCAAGTTCTCAAGCGTTTATCGGTGGAAACGTTATTGCGATTTCGATGCGTCTGCAAACGGTGAAACAACTCATCGATTCTCCATCCTTTGTTGTCGATCACCTCACTCTCCAAAAGCCCCGAATTTTTCGTCGTAAATTAGGTTTTTTTTTCCATTTGAACCAAACTCTATAATATAACTTTTCATTAATTACTCGTATTGAATCATCTTACACTCGGTTATACAAACCCTAATACGGAGTAAGAGTATAATATGGAGATATATCATAACTATAAACTAAAGCGGAGGTTAAAAAAATTATTAAACGACACATGTCACTTTTAGATTGGACCACACCACCTTTTTTTATAAAAAAAATAATATTTTATTTTTGGATATGATGAATTATTATCCATGTTTTGATAGAAAATCTCATATATATATTAAACAATTTTTTTTTTGATATGATAAATAGGAAGATCAGTAGGATATTTTTTTATACTATCATACAAATTCTAGAATATTTATTTTATTTTTACATAGAATCTTTTTTTAACTAAGATATCTTAATTGAATAGTTCTATTTGTATTTGTACATTAATGTTTTTCAATTAAACCATAAACGTTAATGAATATTAGTTTTGACTCTATATTTTTCTAAGAAAAAATAAATCCATAATACAAAGTTTTCCACTCCGCGATACTCTTTCGGAAAGAGGCCACGTATACAAGAGTTTGTCCTGATGGGCACCCTTCACGAAATCGTCTGCTTATATGTGTATCGTAATCGTACCATGGAAACCGGCATCTATCTTTGGAACCCTTCGATATGTAAGTTGTCGAATGTTCCCATTCCCGCATACGTGCCTTTTACTTACTCCGCCTTCTGGATTGACCCTCGCACCAAACATTTCAAGATAGTTATTGTTAAAATGGTGTATCATCATTACGAAGAGTTCGTGAAGCATGGAGCCGTTTACTCGTCGATTGAAGGTGATTGGAAGGAAATTTCTCTAGGCGGATTGAAAGGAATAGGCAATTGCTTCCTTTGCAAAGACCATCCGCGCGTAGTGATGGGAAAAGTGGCTTACTGGAGAGCCATCTATAACGAATCTAGCGGATCTAGCAAATGTCGGGCTATAGTAATATCATTTGACTTTGAGCAAGAAAGATTTGACTCTATCGAGGGGCCATCAGTAATGTACGATGCAAATGAACACCCATCTCTATGCAATTGGCAAGGAAGCCTTTCGCTTGCGTATTTGGACCGGGAAAAGAGATGTGACTTATACTCGAGCCAAGAAGGCTTATGGGTCAATCTGTTTAGCATTAGCCTTACACCGAATATTCGTAAAGTTTATTGCTTTCTGAAAGAAGTGGGAGCGAATAACAAGATTCTACTAGCGAAAACGACTGAGGGCAAGCTGATCTTGTTTGACACTAGAGGTGGATGTGTTACTTTGAAGAGTGGAAATGCTAGTTATTTTTCAGACCACTATATGGCTCATGACTTTGTAGAAAGTCTTGTTTTTCCTTAGGACCTAGGAATTTTTTTTTATCTTTTCACAAGTTAAAAAGATCTTTACTTTGTTTGAGAATTACCCTATTGTTTAGCTTATAGTAGTATTTATTAAAGTTCCTTTGCTGAATGAATTCTTGCAATTCTATCTAGTATCTAACTATTCATTAGTCTTCCTTCTTGAAACTCAAGTAAATCATGTGTGTTAGTAAATTTCAAGCCTTAAGTAAGTTGGCTAATTAAGTATACTATTTTAGCTAGGATCATGTAGTTAAAATTAAATAGTCGAAATTATTGGTAAAAGCAATAATATTATATTATGAGAATGATAATTAAGTGTTGAATGGGGGTGGTGATGATAGTTGGATTTGAGAATTGATATTTTGGATTTGAACAATAAAATTATACGATTACAGCAAAAAAAAATCACTTATATATTATGGAATAGCTAGAGAATCGTACTCACATGTTTATATAAAAAAAAAAGTATAAGCAAATGAAAACATCTCATATCATGAGGATTATTAATTAGAAAGTCCTATAAACTTAACCGGAGAGAAATATTCAAATTCATTAACTCATGTAATTAGTCAAAGAATATAAGCTAAACAACAGGCTAATAATCATCAAACAAATATAGATAGTTTTAGATTAGGAAAAGAGAAAATTTGAAAGGTTTTTAATTTAGTTTCCATGAACAAAAGGTAATTAAGAATCCCCTTAGCACATTATAAACATGTTTTTTTGTAACAATGGAGTTATGACTTATGAGCAAAACCAAGATTAAGAAAGCTAATAGAAAATATTTCAACAGCAAGATAAGCAATATAAATCTTTAGGGAAAACAACTCAACACTCTTTCTTGGTGTTAACAAAGTCATAAGAAATGTATATATACATAACCCTAAGGGAAAACAAGACTTTCTACAAAGTTGTGAACCATATCATAAACTGGAAATTTAGCTTATCATCCCCAATCTTCAAAGTGACACATCCAAATCCAATAGTGTCAAATAATACCAACTCATCATCTGTTGTCTCGGCTAGAAGTATCTTGCCATTTTCTTCCGTTTCTTTCACAATGCAATAAACTCGACTTATATTGGGGGTGAGGCTAATGCAAAACAGATTAACCCATGAACCTTCTCGCCTCGAGTAAAAGTCACATTTATTTTCACAGTCCAAATACACAAGCGAAAGGCTTCCTTGCAATGGTTGAGCCATGGGTAAGACTGAAATGTTACAGATGGCCCCTCAATACTGTCAAATCTTTCCTGCTCAAAGTCAAAGGATATTACTACATCTCTTTTGTGACAATAAACATCTTCCAACCCCTTTGGAGTATAATAGTAGGCTCTCCAGTAAGCCACTTTTCCCATCACTAAACCCGGATCTTCGCTAACGGGGTGTAGATCATAATCGGCTATGCTTGTCAATTGGCCAAGAGAAACCTTCTTCCAATCACCTTCAATCGACGAGTAAGTCCCTCCAAACTTCTCAAACTCTCCATAATGGTACACCATTGTAACTACGACCATTTTAAAATGTTTAGTGAGGGGGTCAATCCAAAAGGCGAAGCAAGTAGGGGGATAATTAGCGGGTCCTTCTAGATCTTCACCTTTATAACAATGCATGTATTCAGGAACAGGAACATTCAACAACTTACGCATCGAAGGGTTCCAAAGATAAATGTTGCATGCAGTGAAACAATGCTTATATAAGCAGACGATTCCGTGAAGGGTGCCCATCAGGGCTAAGTTTACACGTGACCAATTTTCAGAAGAGTAAGGCAGAATGTCAACCAAAGGGAGTGTTTGGGGATCAAGAAGAAGAAAGTCTGGGTCCTCGTAGTAATCGAGGTTCGCGATGAAAAATCGGGGCGTTTGAAAAGCGAGGTGATCGAGCACAAAGGATGGAGAGTCGATGAGTTGTTTCCACCATTTACATACGCATCGAGATCGCACTAAGGATTTCACCGGTAAACGCTTCAGAACTTGAACGAGAATCTCTTCCAGAATGTAATCCGCCATTTTTTGAAAGATTGAATGTTTTGATATAGCTAATGAGAGGTATTTGACTATTTAATTATACAAGAATTCTTAGATTAACAACTCTCTATCATCTAGGAGATCTGCGTAAGAGAAGTACGTGAATAACAAGTAACTAAAAGATATATAGAGTTTAACAATACTTTCCTAATTAAGGAATATATTATCTAGGATATATTTTTTTTGGTATAATATTATCTAGGAGATTTGCATAAGAAAAGTACGTAATATTAAATAACAAGTAATTAAAAGATAGAGTTTAACAATACTTTTAAGGAATATATCATCTAGGAGTGTTTATTTTTGGTATAATAATATATCATCTAGGAGATTTGCATTAGAAAATTACGTAAATAACAAGCAACTAAAAGAGATAGAGTTTTTTGTTTACCAAAAAAAAAAAGATAGAGTTTAAAAATAATCGAATATTAAATAACTTATTTTTAATAGTTGCTTGTTATTTACGTACTTTTTTATGCAAATCTCCTAGAAGATATTATACCAAAAAAACCCTCGTAGATGATATATTTATTCCTTTTTTTTGGTAGTAAGATATATTTATTCCTTAGGAAAGTATTGTTAAACCATCTTTTAATCACTTGTAATTTAATTGCTTATTTTTCTTATGCAAATCTACTAGATAAAATTATACCAAAAATAATCTCCTAGATGATATATTCCTTACGAAAGTATCTTTTTTTTGAAGGGTTAACTGGTAAAAATCCTTATGAAAGTATGTTAAACTCTATCTTTTAGTTACTTGTTATTCACGAACTTCTCTTATACAAATCTTCTATCAGAACACACAAAGTTTACGTATCATCAACCAATACATCCAATTTTGTGTGAATTCATTCTTTCAAAAAATGGCGGATTACATTCCGGAAGAAATTCTCATTCAAGTTCTGAAGCGTTTACCGGTGAAATCCTTAGTGCAATCTCGATGCGTATGTAAATGGTGGAAACAACTCATCGACTCTCCATCTTTAGTTCTTGATCACCTCGCTCTCCAAAAGCCTCGATTATTCGTCGCGAACTTCGAGTATTATAAGGATCCGAAATTTCTTCTTCTTGATCCCCGAACCCTCCCTTTGGTCGACACTCTGCCTTACTCTTCGGAAAATTGGCCACGTGTAGACTTAGCTCTGATGGGCACCCTTCACGGAATCGTCTGCTTATATGATTATCGCTTCATCTATCTTTGGAACCCTTCGATTCGTAAGTTGTTAAATGTTCCTATTCCCGAATACATGCATGATTATGGAAACGACCATCGTGAAAATCCCCATAAGTATTATACTTGTCCGGCCTTCTGGATTGACCCTCTCACCAAACATTTTAAAATGGTCGTTTATAAAATAGTATATGATTATTATGGAGACTTCCATAAGAAGTACGGAGCCATTTACTCGTCGATAGAAGGTGGATGGAAGGAAATTTCTCCGCGCCAATTGAAAAGCATAGCCGATTACCGGTTTTGGCCCTTGTTCAATGACCCGAGTTTATTAATGAGAAAAGTGGCTTACTGGAGAGCCTACTATTATATTCCTCCAAAGAGTTTGGAGTGGAAAAACGACGAATTTCGAGATGTAGTAATATCCTTTGACTTTGAGCAAGAAAGATTTGACAGTATTGAGGGCCCGCCTATAACATTCAACGGTTACTACTCGTCGCTCTACAACTGGCAAGGAAGCCTTTCGCTTTTGTACTTGGGCTGGGAAAATAAATGTGACTTTTACTCGAGGCAAGAAGGCTCATGGGTTAATCTGTTTAGCATTAACCTTGCACCCAGAATAAGTCGCGTTTTTTGCATTCTGAAAGAAACAGAGGAAAATAGCAAGATTCTTCTAGCCGAGACAACAGATGATGAGTTGGTCTTATTTGACACTACTAGATTCAGATGTGTTACTTTGAAGAGTGGAGATAATAAGCCTAAATTTCATGGTCAAATAGCTCATGACTTTGTAGAAAGTCTTGTTTTCCCTTAGACATTGTTATGACATTGTTAACACAAAGAGAGTGTTGAGTTGTTTTCCCTAAAGATATATTGTTTATCTTGCTTTTGAAATATTTTCTATTATCTTTCTGAATCTTGCTTATATATGCTCATAACTCCATTGTTACAAAAACATGTTTATAATGTGTTAAGGGGATTACCTTTTGCTCATGATGCATGATCTTTTAAATTATATTATACTATGAATAATTACATGAGTTCATGCATGATGCATGAATTTGAATATTTCTCTCCAGTTAATTTCATAGGACTTTCTAATCCTCATGAGATGCTTTTATTTGCTTACTTAAGTATTTTTTATATTGATTTTTCTAACATATGTCCCAAGAGTATAGGTTAAAAGCCCTAATTTTAAAACTATAAGTAATAATTAGGTATTTAAAGGGTTTATGCTTTCCTAAATTAAATAGGGTTTTAGTTTCCACATTTGGATTTTTTTTTAGTGTAGGGCACTACCTACGAGAGTCGAATCGAAGACCTCTGCGTACTATCTTTGGAGGCTTAACCGATTGATTAGATGTTCGAAGGCTTTGAATTCTTATGTGAGTACGATTAGATTATATATTCCATAACATATTAGAGTTCAATAATTGAATGCTTGGTTTTGTTCCTTAATTTGTTTAGTAATCATCAGTTTAGTGTCCATTTCAGAAACCATATGATTTTTGGTGAATTTTTGCTTGCTTGTATGATATTTTTTGTTCATTTATGTTAGCCATGTTTAGCTCTTCTTTGTATTTCACCAAATGCAAGAAACTTGTGCTAATAAAGTATACTGTTTTAGGATCATGTTGTTAATTAAGTTAGGTAATAGTTGGTTTTGATAGTTGATATTGATGATACCCAAAACAGTAGAAGCAAAAAGTGGGTCCAGAAGGGCCCCCATAAGCAAACTAGGGACCCACATCCATGGCGGGTTATTTAAAAACAAAACTCCCAACAGATGCGAGGTTTCTCGAACATCCCGGAGCGAGGTCTCAACCTCGTTACCGACTACTAATACGTCCGCCCACTCGAACCAATCACAAGCGACCTCATTCCCGAACCAATCACCAGCAACCTCACTCCCAAGCCAATCACAGGTGACCTCACTCATGGACCAATCAAAAACCCTTATTTCGAGTATCCCACATCGAACATTGGCCTAAACTCAGCCCCCCAATTCTCTATAAATAGAGAAGAACCTCGTAAAGAAGAAGGGGTCGAAAAACAACTTGAACTCAAGAACTCTCTTGTTTGTTAAAGATCGACGTGATAGGAATACCGTCAACAGACCTCGTTACAGATAAGAGAAATCCACAAAAAGACTCCAAGTCATACAAAGACCTTGCCTACACTAGAGACCTCGCTACAAAATCTCACAAAGCTCTCTACACCACGTATCCAAATCTACCTCGCCTTAGCGTCGACCTCGCAACATTTAGGTTTGATCTCGGAACCTCGTAGGAGGTCTAGGTGTAATTCTTAAAGTTGTTCATCAATCTCATAGGTGTGTAACCTCGTTATTTGGGAGAAAAGTCATAAATAAAGGAGCAAGTGTTTGCACTCAAATATAATAATCTTATTTCTTGTCTCGTAGCAAACCTCGTTATTTCGGATTTCATCACTGGCGCCGTCTGTGGGAACCTCTTCATCCTAAGCAGCTCCCCATTTTTTAGTGCAAACCTTGATTCCTAAAACCCCCTCAAAATGGCTTGTCCAAACAATTTCTTCCCTCAACATCCCGACAATATGGCCGAGACCCCTCCATGGGCGACGGCAGGTCCGTCAGGGTACCCTTTTGTGGTCCCGCCAGGCTGGACATACAACATCCCACAAAACCCATACCCGTTCCAAGGGTACGAACAGGGTGACGCCCCTTTCAATCAGTATCCCTATCCGGGGTACGGGCAGTACCAACCGGGCCAAGCTCCCCCATACGTCCCGATTCCTCCCCAGGGGCAGCCTCACTCCGAGTACGTGCCCGCATATGTCCCGGGCTACACCCCGGGGCAGGAGGCGCCCACGAACGGATCTACCACGGAGAGGCCCTCCCGAGATCCAATGCAGATCTCGCGATCCCGTTCGCGACGTATAGAAAGGCGCGACATGGAGCTGTCCGAGACGGCGGCAAGCGCGCCACGCCCTCTGGCGAGGTCAAAGTCGAAGTCTGCTCGCCCATCCGTCGAGAATGGGTACAGGAATCCCTTCGTACCCGAAATCCAAGTGGCACACATGCCCAAAGGCTTCCATTGGTCAAAAATGGGACTTTACGATGGCACGGACGACCCCGAGGACCACATAAAACACTACGCCGTCCAGATGAACGTCAACTCTTACAATGACGCCATTTTCTGTCGGATCTTTCCAACCACTCTGGACAAGGCGGCAATGATGTGGTTCACCAGCCTTAAGGTCGATTCGATAGCCTCGTTTTCCCAGCTATGCGAGTCCTTCGTCGGGCACTTCAACGGCTCGAGGAAGCGCAAGAGGAACATGCGCGATCTCTGTGGCATCGAGCAGGGGGAAAACGAGAAGCTGGGTACCTTTTTTACGAGGTTCACCACCGCGGTCGCTGAGATCACGCAAATCGACGAGGCCTCGGTCCGCGACATCCTCATGGGCAACCTTCTCCAGGGGGATTTCAAATGTCGTATTTTCCTCAAAAATCCGACCACGTATGAGAGCCTGTGTGCTCGGATCACGACACAGGTCTACGCCGAGGACGCTGCCAGCCAGAGCTCGCGACCGAGGACCGACAAGGAAATCGTAACCGAGGCTAAGGGAAAGGCTAAAGTGGTTGCGCCGGCCGCGAGGGACGCGTACGTCAATAGAAAAGCAACAACAACAACAACAACAACAACAAAAGCAAACTCACGACCGGCGTGCCGATTACAAAAGCAACAACAACAAAAGCAACAACAATAACAGAGGCAACAACGACAATAGAAATAACAACCGCTACGACAACCGTGGCGGTGGGGGTTGGAGCTGCTTCGGCGGGAAGCCACGAGGTTACAAAGGCAAAGGTGGCCCCGCCTACAACCCAAACGAGAAAAAGCGCGCCAACCCCGCGTCGGGGGCCAACCTCGTGCAGCAGGAACCAACCAGGCCCCGACCAAGCAGCGCAGAACAACAAGCTCCGGCAAGGCAGTCGCGCTCCGGACAAGCCGCGGCGCCCGATGGGTACATCAATACCATCTCGGGCGGACCCTCGCTGGCGGGCTCGAGCCAGGCGGAGAGGAAAAGATACGCGAGGGCGAGTCACCATGAGCCCTCGGTATACAGCGTGACACAAACCTCGCGGTCCCACGTGGGTATGGCCTTCACGACAAAAGACGCCGAAGGGCTTCATATGCCCCACTCCGACCCCCTAGTGATACAAGCTCAGTTGGGCTCGAAGATAGTGAAGCGAATACTGGTGGACACGGGTTCCTCCGTGGACATCATGTACTTCGGCGCTTTCGAGCAGCTCGGGATCTCCGCGACATCCTTGAGGCCCTATGCTGGGAAGCTCACCTCCTTCTCAGGGAACGAGGTCGATGTCGCTGGTCTCATAGACCTTTGGATGACCCTCGGTACTGGCCCGACAACGAGAACCGAGGTAATAGAGTTTACGGTGGTGCACCTGCCCTCGGCCTACAACGCAATCATCGGGAGAGTCTCCTTGATGAAATTTCAGGCGGTGGTCTCCATCTACCACCTGAAAATGAAGTTCCCCACCAACGTGGGTGTCGGAGAGGTGAAAGGCAACCAAGAAGAGGGCCGCGTCTGCTACATGACCTCGGCTAAGCAAAAATGCCCTGTGTTCATGGTGGAGACTTCGGGTGAAGCGGACCTCGAGGTCCGAGACTTCACAATACCCACTCCCGAGGCAGAAAGAAGGGTGATTACCCCCTTCGAGAACAAATCAGAGAAGATCTACCTCGGGGGTTGCCTTACTGGGAACGCGGCAGCGTCACTAGAAGCCCTGCTTGCTGGGTCCCGCGACGTATTCGCCTGGACTGCAAAAGATCTCCGAGGTGTGCCTCGGACTCTGGCCCAGCACTCCCTGAACATCGACGTCGCCGTTCGTCCTGTGGTGCAGTGTCGAAGGAAAATGAACGAAGAAAGGGCAACCGCCGCAAATGAAGAGGTAGCCAAGCTGCTGGCCGCAGATTTCATACGCGAAGTCCAGTATCCGAAATGGTTGTCCAATGTCGTTTTGGTCAAAAAGGCCAGCGGCAAGTGGCGAATGTGTGTAGACTTCAAAGACCTCAACAAGGCATGCCCCAAAGACAGCTACCCCCTGCCCTCGATCGACGCACTTGTAGATTCGACCGCTGGGCATGAGGTCTTGAGTTTCCTCGACGCCTACTCGGGGTACAACTAGATCTCGATGAATCCCCGTGACGAGGAAGAAACATCCTTTATCACCCAGCGGGGGACATACTGTTATAAGGTCATGCCGTTTGGCCTCAAGAACGCGGGAGCCACATTCCAACGCCTCGTCGATCGGATTTTTAAAGATCACCTGGACAGGAACGTATCCTCCTACGTCGACGACATCGTGGTACGAAGCAAGGGCCCCGAGGAGCACCTGGCTGACCTCGCCGAGGTTTTCACCACCCTCGGACACCACCAGCTCAGCCTGAATCCCGAGAAGTGCGTTTTTGGCGTGTCCTCGGGAAAGTTTTTGGGATTCATGATCAGCGAGCGCGGGATCGACGTCAACCCCGCCAAAATAGAATCAATCCTCGCAATGAGGTCTCCCCGATCTCGTACCGAGGTACAAAGGCTCAACGGCGCTGTAAACTACTTGGGGAGGTTTTGCTCCCGCCTAGCAGACAAGTCCCTCCCCTTCTTCGCCGCCCTAAAAAAGAACGACAAGTTCAAAAAATCCACCCCTCGCTTCCCGCTTGGGGTTGGAGAATCCCGTTGGAAAAATTCCACCCCTCGCTTCCCGCTTGGGGTTGGAGAATCTCGTTGAAAAAATCCACCCCTCGCTTCCCGCTTGGGGTTGGAGAATCTCGTTGAGAAATTCCACCCCTCGCTTCCCGCTTGGGGTTGGAGAATCTCGTTGAAAAAAAATTCCACCACTCGCTTCCCGCTTGGGGTTGGAGAATCTCGTTGAAAAATTTCACCCCTCGCTTCCCGCTTGGGGTTGGAGAATCTCGTTGAGAAATTCCACCCCTCGCTGCCCGCTTGGGGTTGGAGAATCTCGTTGAAAAAAATTCCACCCCTCGCTTCCCGCTTGGGGTTGGAGAATCTCGTTGAAAAATTCCACCCCTCGCTTCCCGCTTGGGGTTGGAGAATCTCGTTGAGAAATTCCACCCCTCGCTTCCCGCTTGGGGTTGGAGAATCTCGTTGAGAAATTCCACCCCTCACTTCACGCTTGGGGTTGGAAAATCTCGTTGAAAAAATTCCACCCCTCGCTGCCCGCTTGGGGTTGGAGAATCTCGTTGAAAAAATTCCACCCCTCGCTTCCCGCTTGGGGTTGGAGAATCTCGTTGGAAAAATTCCACCCCTCGCTTCCCGCTTGGGGTTGGAGAATCTCGTTGAAAAAAAATTCCACCCCTCGCTTCCCGCTTGGGGTTGGAGAATCTCGTTGAAAAATTCCACCCCTCTCTTCCCGCTTGGGGTTGGAGAATCTCGTTGAGAAATTCCACCCCTTGCTTCCCGCTTCGGGTTGGAGAATCTCGTTGAGAAATTCCACCCCTCGCTTCACGCTTGGGGTTGGAAAATCTCGTTGAAAAAATTCCACCCCTCGCTGCCCGCTTGGTTGAAAAAATTCCACCCCTCGCTGCCCGCTTGGGGTTGGAGAATCTCGTTGAAAAAATTCCACCCCTCGCTTCTCGCTTGGGATTGAAGAGTCTCGTTGAAGAGTCCCACCCCTCACTCCCCGCTCGGGGTTGGAAAGTCTCGTGACACGAACGAGGTTCGCAGACGACTATTTTTTAGGTTGGGACGAACTTCCACAAAAACGAGGTCCGAACGGAGGATCACGACCTCGCCACAGGACTACAACGCCCGGTGTGGTCCGAGCCCCACAGAAGATGTGACACTCGAACCATGGGGTTGGACGGATAAGGAATATGCAAGAAAGTCTAAAGCAAACAAGCATAGGAAAAGAAAATGACGAAGGGCACAGACCAAAAACAGATGTTTTAATTACAAACCCCGTAGGGTCACCCAAACAAAAAAGAGAAAGAAGGATGTTTCAATTACAAACCCCGTAGGGCCACCAGAATGAAAAAAAAAGGAGAGTTATCATCTCTTCGAGGTCTCAACCTCGGAACCTGTAAGATCAATGGTCTTAGGGGTTTCGGCGGAGCCAGCCAAGGCCTCAGTAGGAGCAGTTTCAGCAGGAGCAAGCTCAGCAGGGGCAGCGGAAGCAAGAGGCGCGGGCGCGCTGGTCGCAGGCTGAGGTCCCGTGGAGGCTAACTCCGGGTTCCCCCCAACAAGCTCTACCTCGGGTGGCGCAACGCTGGACACAGTCCCGTCCTCGTTGAGGAAGAACTCGCATTCCCCCTCGGGATCCGTTGACCCAGCTCCCCCATGGTTTCATTGTAGTTGGGGTTGAAGAAGAGGATCTGGGGGTTGAGGTGCCCATACTTGGCCACTGCCTGCTTTACGCCCATACGGACGGCCTGGTGGAACATCGTCCTCACACTCTCCACCAGCTCCGCCTTGTACTCCTCCGAGTCCACATACCTGGGACCCGCGGCCTCGACTTCCTTGTTGAGTTCAACAATACGCCCCTCGAGGCGCCTGATCTCCTCCTCGGCCCTCAGGAACTCCGCCTCCTTTGCCTTGTAGAACTCATGCTCAGCGGAGAGCTTACCTCGAAGCCCGTCAACCTCGCTCCACAGAACCTCAGCCTCGCCCCTCGCCCTCTTCTCCCCTTCCCTCGCCGCCTTCACCTCCTCCCTTGCCGCGGCCTCCGCGGCCTCAACCCGCTTCTTGGTCGCAGCCTCCGCGGCCTTAGACGACTCCGCGACCTCGGCCAACTCCTTGGCCTGTCGCTCGCACACCTCGATGCAGGCCCGAAGCGCGGCCTCCATCTTGTCCATCCTCGAATGAAGAAGGACGATGCGACTTCGGTTGTAATTGTCAAAAAAGGTGTGCTGCAGGTTCACAGAAGGATAAGAAAAGAAACAAGAAAGAGACAAGAATCAAACACACGAAAACAAAAAAGAAAGAAGAGGCTTACCATGGCCGAATACCGAGCGGCTTCGTCGTCAAGCGCTGCCTCGGTGAGGTTGTTGGCCCACGCGACCTCCTCCTTGTAATCTCCCCGGGCCCAGTCCAGCGGGGCCCCCCTGATGGGTCCGGGACAATGAAACCTGGCAGGGTGGGGGCCTGTATCCCCGCGGCTTCGCCCTTCGAAGTTGAAGGCGGGAATGAGTTCCAGCTCCCGCGAGCTTCTTTGGTGGTCGCCCGACCGGGGCTTCTTCTTCTTCTTCTCAAGGGAAGACCCCGCTTCCTTCCTTTTCCGCAGGGTCTTATCGTCGGACGCCCGGGGTGGATGAGTGGTCCCCTTCGTGGTGGCCCCCTTTGGCGGAACCACATCAGGCCTTTTCTCCCCCTGGGGCGGCCCCGTGACGTCCCACTGCGACGCCCTCGGAACGCTCCCCTTGGGCAGGGCTCCCCCTGTCGCGGCCGTTGGCGGGACAGGTCCCGGCTGCGTGGTGCCTGCTCTCGGCTGCGAGCTCGGCTCGTTGATTGATATCCCCTTGAGGACCCGGGGAGCAGGGGTCTTGGAAGTAGACGTCATAGGTTGTTTCCCCTTTGACGTCGTGGTAAGAGCGTGCAGAAAGTTCACTGTCAAGAAAGAAGTAAAAAGAAAACAGCAGGTTAGGACGAGGTCAGAAACGAAGGAAACGAGGTGTATGACCCCGCAAACATACAACAAAAAAAAACAATCAGGGAAATGGCGATAATAAAATACCCTCTCCGCCCTCGCGAGGAGGGAAACTAAGGCTCAGCCCGGCCCGCTCCAGCCGGTCCTGAGAAAGGTAGCGCTCGTATGGCGCCTGGTACGCTGGGGCGTACTTGGCCTTGAGCGCCTGGAACTCGGCGACCTTGTACGGGCACACACATCTCTCGTAGTTGCCCGGTGCCACAGGGAAATTAAGATATCTCCCGTTGAGGTCTCGGACCAAAAACCATTTAGGTTTCCACGTCCCGCAGTTCGACTGGGTCGAGATGATTTTGACGTTCGGTGTGCTGAGGTTGACCAGGGAACAACGAGGTTCTCTCCTCGCCAAGACTAACGCCGACAAGTCGTTGAGATTCGGCTCGTCCAGAAACTCGCGACTTCGAATCGTGTAAGCACACAACAACCGCCAGGCGTTCGGGAACAACTGAGCGGGGCAGACACCCATGGCCCACAAGAAATCAACGATGTGCTGGGCTAGGGGCAGCCTAAAGCCCGCTTGAAGGCTGACGAGGTTCACGACCGCACACCCCTCGTAGGACGCCAGGGGCCGCCCCTCCTCCTCTGGCAGTGCCAACTCGACTTCCTCGGGCCAGGGGAAATCTATAGCTATGTCCGTGAGGTCACCCAACTTTAAATCGGAGGCTACCCCCTCGGACAGGTAGGCCTCGGGGGTACTCGGACTCATGGGAATCCGTTCTTTGAGGACGACGGGAACGCCGGATACAACATCAGTAATGTAGGCCTCGGGAAAGCTCGAGGGCACGTATGCGGGCATAGCTGAGGCAATGGCCGCGTCCAACCTCGCCTCGACCTCAGCGGCAATCGCATCAGGAGAAGAAGAGGAAGCTATTTCAACACCAGAGTATACGCGCAGACGAGGGAAATGCGAACTGATCAAAACGACGGAGTCGCTGGATGAGGGCTCGCTGAAGACCAACGAAGGGGAACTCGGGTTCTGGGAATCACTAGGCTCTACACTTCCTACGGACTCGGAGACCTCCTGATAGAAACTCTCTTGAAAATTGAAGACAAAGCCGGGCGGTGGGCTCGCAGAGGCTCTCCTAGGCATGAAAAGACAACGTCCAGGCCGCGAAAAGCTAACACCTGGAAAAGAAAAGGTCAGTAAGGCACTAAAGGCAAGGCAACCAAAGAGAAAAACACGAAGCCTTGACCCCGTGAAAGAAGGAAAAACGAGGTCAAAACCCGAGATCGAAGAACGAGATCACGACCCCAGGAAAGAAGGAAGGACGAGGTCGAACCCAAGATCAAAGCACAAAGACCATAACCTCGAAAAGAAAAGAGCACGAGGTCATAACCTCGAAAAGGAAAAAGCACAAAGATCATAACCTCGAAAAGAAAAGAGCGCGAGGTCATAACCTCGAAAAAGAAAAAGCGCGAGATCATAACCTCGGGAGAAAATGGGCACGAGGTCGCAACCTCAAGGGACAAAGCAACGCGAGGTCATAAAAGGAAAGGCTACGTGGCATCCTACGGGCTACTCTGACAGGATAGGACGGCAAAGAAGAATTTGAAGCGCCAAAAGAAAGGAAAGAGAAAGAAGGCCATCCAACGGTGGAAGCCAGCGGTGGAAGCCCAAACGTCCCGTCAAACAGACATCATGACGTTTGGGCTCCCGAGGGTTTTCGAAATTCGAAAAGTGGTGGGCGGAGGAACAGAAGCTCAACCGTCACTCCAAGCAAAAAAGAGAGGGAGAGAGAAGCAATAAACCCAAAAGCCCAGCGGTACCCTCACGACGACAACCGCCCCCCCCCCCCACCGTCTCACCACCGCCTCACCACCGCAACACCGCCCCCAGGACGTAACACAGAAAAAAGAGGGGAGAAATGCAGAACGAAAAGAAAGGAGAGGAAACGCAAAAAACCAAGGGGAGACAAGGGCACTACGGAACAAAAACCACACCCAACGCCATCGCGCAGACAACAAAGAAGCACCCAGAAATCACCAAACACCCACCCAGATGCAAAACAAAACGAAGAAGGAGCAAAGAAAAATAACAAAGGCCAAGCGCCAAGAAACACACAACCCTGCCACCGCCGCTTCGCAATCGTGACACCGGCGCGAAGCACCGGGCGACACACCATCGCCCTTACAAAACACGAGGCAAAAGGCGAGCAAAGGAAGAATCGAAGGCAAAAAATACCAAAAGACAGGAGAAAGAAGATCGAGAACTTACTTGTTTAAAGGTCGACGAACGGGAGGCGGTGACGCAACTGGCGAACGGCAAGAAGCTCGTCGGAAACCGTCTAGAGAAACCGCTCAGAAGAAACCGAAGAGATAAAGAGAGAGAAGGAGCGAAAATGTTGGAGAGAGAAGATGAGGGGGAGGCGTGTGAGATACGCCCTTATATAGAGCAGATTTGGGCCTCCCCCACTCCCGAAAGGCTTCTTAAAAACCTGTCTCACCTGGACGGTCCACTAAGCAAAGTATGGCGAAAAGGCCCAAGGGTCTTCATCCGCGCAAAACAAAAAGAGAACCTAAGTACAGAGCCTCACACCTCGCAAAGCGCCCTCCCAACCTCGAGAACGTCATAAACCTCGCATCTCGCGGATCCAGGGAACTTATGCCCTGCGACCCTCGGGGCGAGGCCCCCAGGCCATGGGGTTGTGATGATACCCAAAACAGTAGAAGCAAAAAGTGGGCCCAGAAGGGCCCCCATAAGCAAACTAGGGACCCACATCCATGGCGGGTTATTTAAAAACAAAACTCCCAACAGATGTGAGGTTTCTCGAACATCCCGGAGCGAGGTCTCAACCTCGTTACCGACTCTACTAATACGTCCGCCCACTCGAACCAATCACAAGCGACCTCATTCCCGAACCAATCACCAGCAACCTCACTCCCAAGCCAATCACAGGTGACCTCACTCATGGACCAATCAAAAACCCTTATTTCGAGTATCCCACATCGAACATTGGCCTAAACTCAGCCCCCCAATTCTCTATAAATAGAGAAGAATCTCGTAAAGAAGAAGGGGTCGAAAAACAACTTGAACTCAAGAACTCTCTTGTTTGTTAAAGATCGACGTGATAGGAATACCGTCAACAGACCTCGTTACAGATAAGAGAAATCCACAAAAAGACTCCAAGTCATACAAAGACCTCGCCTACACTAAAGACCTCGCTACAAAATCTCACAAAGCTCTCTACACCACGTATCCAAATCTACCTCGCCTTAGCGTCGACCTCGCAACATTTAGGTTTGATCTCGGAACCTCGTAGGAGGTCTAGGTGTAATTCTTAAAGTTGTTCATCAATCTCATAGGTGTTTAACCTCGTTATTTGGGAGAAAAGTCATAAATAAAGGAGCAAGTGTTTGCACTCAAATATAATAATCTTATTTCTTGTCTCGTAGCGAACCTCGTTATTTCGGATTTCATCAGATATTTTGTTTTCCAATAGTTAATCTTGGATGTGTTTGGTAAACTAAATTGCTGATATTTTAAGCAAGAGGTGTAAAATTACTAAATTATTTTTTTTGTGAGTCCAGCTTAGCTTATTTGAAATAAGCATTGTTTTATGTATTCGGCAAAATTAGCTTATTTGAAATAAAGTTGGGGGTGATGATTATTTTTTTAGCAGATAAGTATAAAAAATAAATAACTTATTTCAAATAAGAAAATTTTGCCGAATACATAAAACAATGCTTATTTTTTTCCAGATAAGTAAGTAGGTACTTATAAGCATACATATAATTGTTGTCGAAAAATTAGCTTATTTGAAATAAGGTTGGGGTGATGATTATTTTTTTAGCAGATAAGTATCAAAAATAAATAATTTATTTCAAATAAGCAAATTTTGCCGAATACATAAAATAATGCTTATTTTTTTCCAGATAAGTAAGTAGGTACTTATAAGCATACAGATAAATGTTGTCGAACGGAGCCTAAACATCATCCAAACGCACCCTTAATGTGATTATAAAACCTATCTAAATGACAAATGAGTAATAATCATGGGCCAAGGCCCATTTCATTATGTAGAGGGAGAGTTCTCACGGCCCAATAGCTGCTGGATTCTTATCACACGGCCCAGATTATTATAATATGATTTCGTTTTCTTTTAAAACAAAATAATCATATTGAATTTGCACTCGTAATGATTTCGGAAACGGAATAAAAAGACGATGAGGAATTGAAGCAGACAGGCGACAGCCCAACATTCTCTCTCTTTGCAAGGATGAGTGTGCGAGAACCCTAATCTTCGAAAATCAAGCCTTGAATCTTCGCAAATCATCAAATCATCATCCATCTTCCCGTTCCGATCTCTACCATACTCGCAGATTCGTCCGAAATCATTCCCTTTTTCGCTCTCGCGGTTCGTATTCGAAGAATCGGTTCTTCGATTTGATTCCAGGTCACTGAGAACTCTCCCTTCCGGAGAAATTGCAAGCACTGAGAGCGGAATTGGTGCGAATTAGGGCTTGATACGAAGAAAAACATGTACAAAGACAAGGCAGGAGTTTCTTCCAGGTCGGAGGTCGGAGCTCATGATCGCAAGCGGATCAATGATGTGTTCAATAAGCATCTAGAGCGGATGTCTCCGTCTACGTCGAGGGGGATCAGCTCGAAGGATAAGGAGGTTAGATTGGCGGTCCCTTCGATGTCCGCCGGAAAGACGCCGTCGGCGGATAATCGCGACTCGCGCTCGTCGGCGTCTGCTGTCACGAAGAACAAGGAGTGTTCCGATGGTTAGTTTGAACTTCGTGTGTATTTGTATGTTGTATAGAGATCTTCAGTTTCCAATTTGATGAAAGTATATACCTTTGGAATCAATTTGGGAGTTTAGTTGAAAACATAGTGTACTGTTGGCATGTTGAATTTGGATCCTTTGCATGTGATTATGCATGTTAAAAGTGAGATAATGTGTGGTGATTCAAAATATTATGTATGCTCAGTGCTTAACAATTGCCCTTAAGAGTAGTGATAACTGTAAATTGCCCCTTTTTTGCTCTAAATGATGATATACAAGTTGATGATGTTGAGGAATGCATTTATTGCAGAGTCCGACACAGACAGTGTAGACTCAGATGTATATGGTTCTGAAGGCGATGACACATCGTGGATCTCTTGGTTTTGCAATTTACGGGGGAATGAGTTTTTCTGTGAAGTTGATGATGATTACATTCAAGATGATTTCAACCTGTGTGGCTTAAGCAGCCAAGTTCCATATTATGAATATGCACTTGACCTAATTTTGGATGTTGAATCCTCTAATAGTAAGTATTTTATTGGCATTTCTGTATTGTGTAAGGACTAGAAACACTTATTTAAGAATCTGTGCTTTTTCCTTCCGGTTTAAAGTTTCTTATGTTTTACACCGTTTTTTGAAATTCATGTTTTACATTATGTTGAGGCCTAGGAAATAACCCTCTCTGCCTTTGTGGATTTTGAACAAGCTGAGTATATGTTGATAAGGCCTATGTAGCTCCTAGTAATGTATAATTTCGAACTATAAAAAGGCGATACCTTGTGAAAAGCTATCCTTCCTGAAAATGGAGGCTAAATATAGCTGTCCTAAATGAATATCTTAATTTATTATCCATAATATTATTTACGTTGCATGGTCATACATGAAACCTCAGCTTCTATATTTTGGCCTTGGCTACATCTCTTGCTAATTGGTTACATAACGTTTTGGTTGTGGCCTTAGCTGGGTAGTTAGAATTCTCACATTTGTGGTTTAGCTCCGTTATCATGGTGGCATTTGTTCCCAGTTGTGCTACATGGGTGTGTATATGTGGTTACTGTGCTGTCTCCTAGAGTTTCTTCATTTAAATTTGAGCTGTTGGATGTTAATAGTAGATCGTATGCTCCTTAATGTCTGCACTACACGATAAATCCTAAAGTGGCTGTGCTGCCTATACTTTCCTACTTATTCCCCAGCTAGGTCTTTAGATAATATTCAATTGCATGGAATGTTCTTTGTGCTATTTGATTAAGTTCATTTCCAATAATAGTTACCAACCACACTAGCTATCTGAAAGCCTAGAAAACTTTGTATGGAGGACAATATTGGTCTCTGGCATGCCGAATTGTCGTGGGGAAAATGAAGCTGTTAGATTTTACCAATGGATAGATTGCTGATGATAAATGTGATCAAGTAAATGCACTTTGGGTTGTGAATACTAAACTTTGATTGCTGCGCAAGGCAAGACCAGTGATTTTTGAAGAAAAATATAGGCAAGTTGGTGGGATAAAGTTGCTGATGGTGTGTTGCTTCTAATTTGAAGTGTATTGTCATAATTTTTTTAATGTTTTCTTTCAGTATCTTTCAAATTGTAAACCTAGATTGCGCGTTTACGTGCAACACACTTCTCTGTCTGACATTTCTACATCCACGCTCTAATTTGCATAGGTGACATGTTTACAGAGGAACAAAACGAATTGATTGAGTCTGCTGCAGAGATGCTATATGGTCTAATTCATGTTCGTTACATATTGACTAGCAAGGGAATGGCAGCAATGGTGAGATGTTTCATTCCCCTATGCCAACACGCATTCTTTATGTTTCTGTGAAGGGATTACTTACATACCTTTTACGTCTTGTACGTGTTTTTTACATTTCATTAACTTGGGAAAGGTTGTGTTATTCTCTTTTTCAGCTGGAGAAGTTCAGAAACTATGAATTTGGGAGATGCCCAAGGGTTTACTGCTCCGGACAGGCATGCCTTCCCGTCGGTCAATCAGACATTCCAAGATCCAGCACTGTAAAGATCTATTGCCCAAAATGTGAAGATGTTTATTATCCAAGATCAAAATACCAAGGCAGTATCCTTTTTTAACCCTCCGAAAACCCAGTTTTCATTAAATGCGGTAAATTGCATTATTACATGCATTACTATTAGGTTTTTTAGTAATTCCATATTGGGCAAGTATATTATTTTTCATTAAATGTTTATTAATTTTGAAATAATTCTGTAGGGTTGATCTATTCCCATTTAGGGAATAGTTTGTAGATAATTTTCAGCTTTAGGGAATATCCATATTGTGTTACAACGGACACGGGAAAACATATAGTTACCAGTATTTTACACTAGAAATGAATTTCCGAGTTTCAAGGTAACATAGTTTCCGGGTAGTATAAATTCCATACTAGAAAGACCCTATATGAATGCCTTTGAGATGGATTTAACCCCTATATCAATTTTGGTGCATTATAACTAAATTCAGGTATTATTGTCCCATAGCTGAATTTCAGTTTTCCTTGGGCCTATGAGGCGCATCCTCTTGACATGTTCAGGTTACGGGTGCCCCCATCTTGACCTCAAGCGGGACTATACTGGGTGATGATGTGACAACTTTCAGCCACACAACTAAGCACAACATTGATGTTGTTTTGGACATAGTAGACTTTGTTACAAGCATTTCATTTGTTCTCTCATGTTATTTTTTCTTCAAAGTTTTTCCTTCACTTGACTAAAGGCGTAGATGGAGCGTATTTCGGGACAACGTTTCCTCACCTATTCCTGATGACATATCCGAACGCCAAACCCCAAAAGCCCGTTCAGAGCTACGTGCCGAGGGTATTCGGTTTCAAGGTCCACAAGTCGTGAAAATCGCTCGTGTTGGAAACGGTAACAAGATGAACTTGGCTGCTGTTGTTGCCTAGTTTAGCCAGTTACCAAGAGAAACAGCAGGTAGAGTAGAGATGCCTATGTTGGTTCGTTTATGAAAAGTTGGGTAAAGCTTTTGTTTGATCAATTATATTGAAAATTTTAATGATGTATGTACTAAAATGTACATCTCTGGTCGGCATATTACTATTGCTCTCTGATTGAAGATGGATTTAAATCTCACTATATATTTGCACAACCAAGTACCAACAATTGCACGTTCTTCGTTGGTTTCGTACGTACGTTTAGCCATGTTCTTTGAATTTCAACGTGATGAATCTTGTTTGTGTGTGGGTTGTGTGATCATTGCTGTCCAAATGGTACGTTCAGAAGAATTGGTACTCTTGTTTTGGCTTTCTAGCCTGAAATGAGTGGAGTATGTTAGGTAGGGCACCAATTAATATGAATGAATAATACTCGGGGAATGTTGGGAGGTCCCATATTTAATTCTTGTATTTGACCAAGTTTCACCATTTTTCTTACCACTACGTCGAGCCGATTTATGCAAGCCGGTTTACCTGTTTCGTGTGCTTTGTCGGTTAGTTTACGGATCCAGGGTTCATCACCAAAGTTGGTGGTAAGAGGCATAGTTTACGGACCCAGGGTTCATCACCAAAGTTGGTGGTAAGAGGCATGAGGGAATGTTGGGAGGTCCTAGGTTTAATTCTTGTATTTGTCGAAGTCTCACCATTCTTCTAACCACTAGGTCTAGTCGGTCTGTGCAAGCTAGTTTACCTGGTTCAACTAGTGGTGAGAGACACGAGAAAATGTTGGAAAGTCCTAGGTTTAATTCTTGTATTCGTTGGAGTTTCATCATTTTTCTTACCACTAGGTCGAACTGGTCTGTGTAAGCCGATTTATCTGGTTTGTGCACTTTATCGATTAGTTTAAGGACCCAGGGTTTATCACCAAAGTTGGTTCTCTCGCTAAAAAAATGTGAACATGCTCACATCACATAATTTGCTCAAACCTTATTATCCTTCTTCATATTTGCATGGTTCTTGCCTTTCGGTTTTAGATTAGGAGAACTGTAATGTTAAAAAAGGGAAATCCAAGTTTCATAGATACAAAACCATTGTAAAATATTCAATTTAGTTATTATGTAATCACCCTAACCAATATTTTAAATGATTTTTTAAACTTAGAATCATTGTTTTTAGAAACTAAAATGTAAAAATATATATAAATATTGAATAAAAAAATTAAATAACCCTAAAAAGAGACATTCTAAAATTTCAAACATAATATTTTTTTTTCTCAATGTTATAGTTTAGGTATTTTAAAAAATATGTTTTTTTTTATCACCAACAACTGAAAGCATGTTCTTTCTTCCTAGGGCAAAATCATTGTAATTTTTACTAGCACATACTTGAGAATTGAGAGATCTCGATTTCATAATTTCTACTCATCATATTCACACTTTTACTACCATAGTTTCAAAAAAAAGCAATGATTGTAAATAAATTCGAGTTTTTTTTTTTACTTTCACATTTTTTGTACCAAAAAATATTCGTTATATTCAAACTTTATGAAAGGCCAAAAAACTAAAATATCTGGGAACAAGAGACGGAGCCTCCTGGCAAGGCGAGTGTGGGACGAATGAGGAAAGAGGGCTGACGATAGTCGGTTCAATTTACACACTCAAAACCCTAGAAAATCCTTTGTTCATCGATCGCCGATTTCGATCCACTCGATGCTCACAGACTCTTCTCAAACAGCTCCAGCTCCTTCCTGTTCGAATTCCGTCGCCGATTCTGCTCAATTCAGCTGAACTGAAGTGGATTTCTGTTGCTCGAGTTGTGCTTGAGTTAGGTTTAGAGCAAGTATGTACAAGGATAAGGTAGGTGGATCTTCGAGGCCGGAGATCGGAACTCTCCATCGCAAACGGATCAACGATGTGCTTGATAAGCATCTGGAGCGGACGTTGCCTTCGACGTCGAGGGGATTTAGCTCCAAGGATAAGGATTGCAGGTCGTCGGCGCAGTCTAGTGCTCTTCGGGCGCCGTCGCATGGCCGTGAGTCGGTTCTGGCGAAGAATAATGAGTGCTCTGATGGTTAGTGTTGATAAGGCTTTTGATTTGCTTGTGTTTTTGAGATTTGGTGGTTGGGTTTTTGCTTAAATTTGAGTTTTGAGCTTTTGGTTTGTGAAGAAATTGCTGAAAGTAGGTGGATTTGAAGTAGTGTTTGATTTTCTATTGCTTGTTTGTGTCTGGTTATGTGTTGATGGGATTCCTTTTAGCTAGGGGAAATGAAATTGTTCAGAAGTTTTGATTAGGTGGTAATCTGGATTTGTTACAGAATCTGAAACAGATAGTGCGGATTCGGATGTGTCCGGTTCTGAAGGAGAAGACACATCATGGATTTCGTGGTTCTGCAATTTGCGAGGAAACGAATTCTTCTGCGAAGTTGATGATGATTACATCCAGGATGATTTCAATCTGTGTGGCTTGAGCAGTCAAGTTCCGTACTATGATTACGCCCTTGACCTGATTTTGGATGTTGAGTCTTCTCATGGTAAGCGTCGTTTTAAACTTTTAATGTTGAATCCTATATAGTAAAGATTGAAACTTGAATATGAGATGATTCAATTGCAGCCTCCCATGAGCCCTTAGGGAAGCCATATAGAATACACAAACATCGAAACTGCACACTCAAATCAATAAAAATGGAGAATGATATACTAATAACAATTTCATATCTTGCTAGCCAATTGCGTCAAAAAGTAGCGAACTTGCTCCATACGTAACCCGTTTGCTTCATACGTTAACCCCTTTGTGTTACCTGAAGATGATTATTACCCTCCTTATATATCTACTCTGATTTGTATGACTCATGTGTTGTTGTATATGATTATGTTTTGTAATTTGATTAGGTGACATGTTCACTGAGGAACAGAATGAGTTGATTGAGTCTGCAGCTGAGATGCTTTACGGTCTGATTCATGCTCGCTACATCTTGACTAGCAAGGGAATGTCTGCAATGGTACAGCGATAGTTTCTGCTTTGTTACTTTCTGGTTTAGGGTTTTTATGGGAGCGAGAAACTTCTGCCTATGCTTTACTAGTTTACCTTATTAGTTTGTTTACTCATGAAATGCTGTCGTTTTCTTGTCCAGCTTGAAAAGTATAAAAACTATGAATTCGGTCGTTGCCCTAGGGTTCACTGCTCTGGGCAGCCATGCCTACCTGTTGGTCAATCAGACGTTCCAAGATCAAGTAATGTAAAGATCTACTGCCCAAAATGCGAAGACATTTACTATCCAATATCGAAATACCAAGGCAGTATCCTTTTGTTAGCTTTTGAACATATTTTAATTTCTGCATCCTATATTATTAAAATAGAATTGCAGTGCATTGATATGGTAAAAATGAGCACTTATATTTTTGAATATTATTCGACTTCAATGTGACAAGAATCAAAATGCTGAATAGGATCCGGTGGAGTTGTAAATTAACTCTATCGGTGAATTTCGTTAGAACTTGACCTTTCAATTATAGTCTAATGGATTACATTTTATTCCATTTTTATTGAATTCTATTTTTGCCTTTTAGGGTTAGGGTCGCAAAAACTTTATTGGTAGAGTAATTCCACCGGATCCAGACCCGAGTAGATCATTAGGGCTGTGCATGGGTCAGTTCAAACCGAAATTTTAAGCCGAACCAAACTGAAACTGATCATTAGGGCTGATATTATTCGGTTTGGTTCAGTTTTGAACCGATACTCAGCCCTAAAAGATCATAGAGCTTGATGTATGCCTACATTTCAATTTCTTCATGCATTCTTCACTTTTAAAAAATATCTCCTTCACTCGACCTAAGGTGTAGATGGAGCATATTTCGGGACGACATTTCCTCACCTCTTTCTGATGACGTACGGGAACGCCAGGCCTCAAAAGCCGACACAGACCTATGTGCCCAGAGTATTTGGCTTCAAGATCCACAAACCCTAATACTTGGAATCGTCGTGTTCGGTTCGCCCTGGCCATTACCTTTTCCTTCCAAGCATAGACATGAAGCAGTGAAAGGTTAGGCAGGTAAAATTTCTGTAAGCTGGATAAAGGCTTTCTTGAACTAGATCATCAGAAAGTTTAATGTATTCTACATTTACCCTTGAAAAATTCCATCTTTTGCCCTCCTTTCCAATTGAGGACCAATTTTAGTTCTTTGTTCAAAATGCTTTTGCTTGTAGCATTGGAATTTTTGATGGAAGTATGGTAGCAATGGTGCTAGTAGTGTACTAGTGTTCTTTGATTTGTTGCATGAATCTTCTTCTTTGATGGTTTTAAAGTTGAAGAGTCAAATGGGGCTATTAGCATCTTTTATGTGTATGAAGACTCAATTTTGCTGCATACAGAGAAAAACATGAAAAATCATTGATGATGCATCAAATGATGAAATTTTATGCTGATTAGATTAGTGTCAATGATGATTAGGTTGAAAATAGTTTTTGCTAAATTATGATGAATTTAATTATTAGGCTTTCTCCGGCCAACAGCCATACTATAATAAACTGACTCATTGCATTAATTATTCGGTTTTTCTAACCGAACGTGGAAACTAAATCCTAAGAAGGAAAGCATAGACCCTTAGGAAATAATGTTAAAAATGTTAAATAATCAAAATACACTTAAAAATTTGCATTCCGGCCAACAGCCATACTATAATAAACTGACTCATTGCATTAATTATTCGGTTTTTCTAACCGAACGTGGAAACTAAATCCTAAGAAGGAAAGCATAGACCCTTAGGAAATAATGTTAAAAATGTTAAATAATCAAAATACACTTAAAAATTTGCATAGGTTAGAAAAATCGTTATTATTAATGTGCTATGAAGACAAAAAAAAATAGCATTTTGGTCATTTTCTGCCGTGGTTTATTGGGTTTAGTCATACTAGTTAAGGGCCGCGTGCGACACGCACGCGGGATAGTATCAAGATTTTAGAAAATATAAAGCTACCGTCTGACAAAAATGTTCCCTTACCGCTGAAAAATGGCATATGAAACAATGCGTTACTTTACACTACTACAATTTTAGGCTCTATCAATCATCCATACTTGAAGAGATGTACATTCTACTATTAAAAACACAAGGACTGATGACACCTTTTCAGTATGAAGTTTTTTTTTTTTTTATCTCTCGCTCAGTTTGATTAACCGGGGCCAATCTACGTCCGAACCGGGTACTGCAGAGGCCCATTGCTGGGGGTGATCCTTCCAATTTAATTCCTTTTCAGTATGAAGTTAAACAGCTGCAACATATACTAACAATCTCATCCATACTTGAAGGGTTGACCTTCCTTGGGGGAAAAAATGCTCATACTACAGTGCAAATCTTAACCTGTGACCATATGAAAAAACCAGCTAAGCAAACCAAGGTGCTTAATATTTCATTTCCTGCATTGAAGCCCCAGAGGACAAAGTAATTACATAACACTACAAGTAGCTAATCAGAGATAATTTGATTATCATCAATATGGATGTTTAAAGTATAAAAAATTCAAAAATAAAAGCACCATACCCACATCAGGATAGAATCAACAAGATAGAGAATTCAACTTTCAATCAATCCAACCATAAACCCAAGCAAATTGTAAACAAGTTTGATCCCAATCTAAATCTTACTATGGAATAGCAAAAACTACATAAAAAGAAGTACATAACATTAACACAGATGTTGACATTGTCTTTTCATGGATATAAGTAAACACAATATAAAGATCTTGCAAATCATTCACATAGTTTATTTGGTGATTTCGAAGCAAGATATATGCTAGTAACATAATGGCTAAAAATTTCGTCATTTGATGTCTTAGTGATTGTCACTTAGATTTCAAGGTATTTCACCTCTTTTTTTCTTTCAAAAACAAGCACCTAATATCTAGCTTTAACAGCCAAAATATCAACACTGTTTGATATGGTGTAGTTATAATATAATTATTCAATGGAGGAAGGGAAAAAGAGTGATCAAGACAAAATGATGCACTTGCAGAACCAAACAAATCAGGATGAAATGGCAGTGGGAGAGCCAAGAGAAATAAGAGTATGTCCTAAATATGCTCTTCAAAGTTCAGAATTACTCAGTTCTGCACGGAAGCTAAAAAAAAGTACCCAAATAACTTGCAGGAAAGACAATAGGCAAGTAATTGATTGATAATAAAATCCTTTTTAGGCTTTAAGTGCAACTTAGGGGCCATGGATGAGTACGCCATATAATACATTGCTAGTGCAGCTTGAATAGTCAATTGGACTAAAAAAATTATATATAAGCTCCAAACCTAATCTATATATTAACCCTTTGAAACAGAAAAGGCATCAGCGCTCAGCCCATCCCGATTCGAGATTGAAAAAAAATGAAACTAAATTTCAATTTGGATTTTGGAATATCAATCCAAACCTGCTTGTTAAAAACGAAATTAGTACTCCCAAATCCAGAGGAGACACATAATTAAAAACGAAATTAGTACTCCCAAATCCAGGAGCAAACACATAAAAGCATACCTAGATCTTAAGAATTGAGAAGGGAAGTGACGGCGGAATAAGAAATTTCCGACGCTTGGGCCTGCCAGCGGGAAGTAGCAACACCGAGCGTCCGCCGATGTATTATATGAGCCCAGAATATCCCGTGCGGCGGTCGTTCGTGTCCATGAGCAGGAATTTTCAAATTATATACCAATCGACTCCTAACCTCAAATGGAAGAACAAAACAGACTTGTCTAAATTTAGGGGATAAAGCAAAGATGAAACCAGTGAAGAAGCAAAGACCACGATTAAGGAGAAAGAAAAGACCAGGCAAAGCAGAAGAGGCAGAAGACAAGAGTAAGCGGCGTGGGATTTTAAGTTTTAGGCAATTTGAGAATCACTGTTCATTACTGTTCACTTTAAAGTGGCTTGTTTATAGGTTTTTGGATATAAAGCCCAACTTTGTGATTATGTCCATAATTATTAAATGGAATCAAAGAAAGAAAGAAGTTTAAGCTAAAGGAGAAGACCTTTCTCAATCTTATCTTATCTTATCATGTGCTTCAGATGGAGGTAAATCTGTTTTGATTGGCCAATATTAGGCCTTATAAGTTACCTACATGGCTAACATGTTTTTAAATTATATTGAGAGTTTTTTTAAATGTTCCCTTGGAATTTTTTTTTTGGGTTTATAGTTTTTAAAAATAACAAGCTTAACCATGCCCTAAGGACATACTAATACTTAGTTTGTTTAGTGGTAAAGTGATATAAAATATTTGTGTCGAATCCCTATGACAACACGTATGAAGAAGTTGATATTGGAGGAATCTCCCTTAAAATGGGGCCACAAAATATTCAGTCCGAACGTAGAGCAATGTCCGACTGATCGAACTGAACGAGCCAAAACCATGTTATAAACAAAAATGTCTCTATATAAGTTAAAGAGACATAATAGCATGACAAAATCTAGCTTTTGTGCTCTAAACAAACAAACCTACACATACACTTAATCACAAGGTTCATTAATTGAAATATAGAGAGTAATTAATAGTTAACGCGCAAGCGTCCCTATTGAGTAAGGCTCTTTTGTGGAATCGCACTCTACGAGCCTTGTCTTCCTTCCAACGACTAGCTTCCGTTTCTTGTTCCGGTCTGACAACGAGGACACTGCCCTACCCTTCTCCTGTCGTGGTCAAACCCATGAGAATTAAGTACCTCATCCCCTCTATTGTTCAATGCTCCATGCTGCTTCGCTGGGCTTTACTCGTCCCCGGGGCTTCTATAAGCGAATGAGAAGCTCTCAATACAAGAAAAAGCGAACTGGATTGTTTTTCCCCTTCAAAACTAAATGGTTAAAAAATGAGCAAAATGTGGATGAATCTCCATATTAGAATAAGAATGTTCCAATTTCCCAAACAAAAAGAATTATTAATCACAAATTACACGACGATACTTGCTTATTAGAAAGTATTTTTTGAAAAAAAATATGCTTTTTTTAATATCTCGAAATACGTGAAGACTAGTTGTATTTTTGTGTTAGAAAATATAAAAAGTATACTTTTTACTAAAAATTGTTTTTCAATTAGTAAACTATAGCAAATCCTCATTTTTATTACCAAAAGGGGAAATAGTAAAATTAGAGGATGACGTGGAATTTCCCAAAATAGCGAACCATTGTCATCATCCCAATAACAAAAAAATTAGGATGTCAACGCAGATCAAACTAGGTATCTTTATGAATGAGGACACAAAGTTTAAAGTGAGTTTGAATTTAATTAACACGACACAAGTAGAAAAGAAATCAAATCAGTCGTCTTATTATAATCACTGGATATATATTGAATTTAAACTATCTCAAACAATTTTATAAGTACAAATCATTGTCATCTCAATTTTTTTTTAATGTCCAAAATGTGGATCAATCTCCATACCGGAATAAGAATATTCCAATTTCCCAAACAAAAAAGAAAACTAATCACAAATTACGCTCATTTTCATTACCAAAAAGGGAAATAGTAAAATTAGAGGATGACGTGTAATTTCCCAAAATAGCGAGCCATTGCCATCCCAATAACAAAAACAGTAAGCTTGGCCTCTGGTTTCAAATCCCATTCAACCATAAAAACTCTCTACGCATAAAAGGGGCTAAAAAAGGAGGGAAATTTCCACAACGAAGAGCGAAAGAACGAAGCTTTGAGATCAGATTCAATCAAATCAGTTCACCCGAAGAAGAAATTCTCAGAGGTTCGTTGTGAAATTCTCTTGTAGAATCGTCGTTTCCATATGTAAATGCATCAGAAGAAATCTGAAATCCAGATCGGAAAAGAAAGCACTGGCATTTCTTCCGATTTCAACCCTTCAATCCACCAAAAGCACCTCAATTTCCTCATTTCGAAATCGTCATCCCCAATTTCCGGTTATCCTTCGTCTTCTCAATTCTACCCTAACCCTAGAATCAACCCTAATTCCAATTCCAATTCCAATTCAAATGAGTCTACGCCGAAGAAGATCGGCGAATTTCGCCTCAATCGACTACTCATGAACCCTAATCCTCCATTCGCGAAATCCCCAATTTTCTCTCGCAATCCGAACCTCGATTGCTTATCTCTTGCGATTTCCAACGCAAAATCCGCCGCCATCCGGTTCCTCCGCCGCCTCCGCCACCTCCACCGCCTCCGTGTCCGCCTCCGATTCCTCATCCTCCTGGCGCTACCCTTCTTCTACTTCCTCGTCTCGAACCCTAGCCGCTCGCTCGTCCTTGATTTGCTCTCCGCTTGCGCTTTCTCTGCTGCCCTTTTGCTCTCCCTCAACCTCAATCTCCCTCGCCTTCCTTCAATTCGGCTCTTTCTGAATCGCTCTGCAGTTCAGGCGCCTCTTCCTGTGTTTTGGTCGATTGGGGCAAAGGCCAAGTCTGAGAAGAAGTTGAATTCAGGTTGCTGGGTTCAGGCATACAGAAATGGGGATGTTTATGAAGGAGAGTTTCATAAGGGGAAGTGTTCTGGTAGTGGGGTTTATTACTATTACATGAGTGGGAGGTATGAGGGTGATTGGGTTGATGGGAAGTATGATGGATATGGGGTTGAAACATGGGCTAGAGGGAGTCGGTATCGTGGGCAATATGGACAAGGTCTTAGGCATGGATATGGGGTTTATAGGTTTTATACTGGGGATGTTTATGCTGGTGAATGGTCTAATGGGCAGAGTCATGGCTGTGGGATTCATACTTGTGATGATGGTAGCCGGTATGTTGGAGAATTCAAGTGGGGTGTTAAGCATGGGCTTGGCCATTACCATTTTAGGTATGCTTTTTAAGTATCTTGTTTCGTTCTTCGAATTGTTCTCAAATTGATGGATTCAGGTTTTATCTTTTGGCTGAAGTTATTGCCTTGAATGACATGTTGTGGCTCTAAAAAAACAATATTGAAATTAGGTTCTTGATTTTTTATAGGATCATGTGTGCATATTGGGAACATTTGATTCTGTGATCGTGCTTTTTCTGGGATCAAGTGTGCCTTTTTGTGTGATTTTTTTCCCTTTTTGATGATTCTTATAGTGAAATCTCAAGTCTTAGTTTGATACAAATTCATGTGTTCTGATTGCTAGAAAATTAACTAGTAATATCATTTGCATTTTTGTTAGTAGGCAACTAATTCACTTTCAAGCAGTAATATCATTTCCTTTCACGAAGATATTTGGTTATCGAATTGACATGGCCTATTTAATTTTCAATGTTCCTTTCTATTTCATTTTCCCCCCTCTTTTCGTGTTTGTGTATTTGGGGACAAATGATACAATACCAAATTACTGATACCTTCTTGGTATATAACATAGAAACGGAGACATTTATGCTGGAGAATACTTTTCCGACAAATTGAATGGATTTGGAGCGTATAAATTTGCCAATGGACATCGATATGAAGGAGCTTGGCACGAAGGCAAAAGGCAAGGTCTTGGCATGTACACATTCAGAAATGGAGAAACCCAATCTGGCCACTGGAATAATGGAATAATTGACATTCCTAGCACACAAAATCCGACATATCCAGTATCTCCTGTTGCTGTTAACCATTCCAAAGTGCTCAATGCAGTCCAGGTAACCATTACCATTTTCTGATCTCTTCTACATAACATGATTAATTTTTTTTTTTTGGGGCCAATCTGTATTTTGGGATGTGTGTGTAATGAAGATAGACTAAATGCCTTAGTTTGTTGAAGGTCTTAATGAATTTCACTGCTTTAACATTTTCAGTTAATCTTGTGATTCTGGCCAAGAAAAGTCATTTCTGTAAAATTGATGAACTTAGGAAGCTATCTGCCTATCTCAACCTCTCTTGTTTATCCCATTTTTTTGTACCTGAAACAAACTGATTGGGTTTGTTGGATGCTTTTCTTTTCTTATTTTTGTAAATTGATAATTCTCTCAGACAGATTGTGCTTATTAAAATTTAAAAGTTTCCAGAAAATCAGTCATTCTCATAAAACATTAACCTTAGAAGCTTCTCAATAGCCACAACAACAAATTTGATCAATAGCTTTGTACAATATATAGTCTTGGAGAGTTGTCAAGCTAAAAACAAAGATGTTTTTTTTTCCTTATCAATCTGTATTTTGGGATATGTGTGAGATGAAGATAGACTAAATGCCTTGGTTTGTTGAAGGTCTTAATGAATTTCACTGCTTTAACATTTTCAGTTAAACTTGTGATTCTGGCCAAGAAAGTCATTTCTGTAAAATTGATGAACTTAGAAGCTATCTCAACCTCTCTTGTTCATCCATTTTTTTTGTACCTGAAACAAACTGATTGGGTTTATTAGAAGCTCTTCTTTTCTTATTTTTATAAATTGATAATACTCTCAGACAGATTTTGCTTATTAAAGATTTCAAAGTTTCCAGAAAATCAGTCATTCTCATAAACATTAACCTTAGAAGCTTCTCAACAGCCATAGCAACAGGTTTGATCAATAGCTTTGTATAATATATAGTCTTGGAGAATTGTCAAGATAAAACAAAGATTTTTTGTTTCTTTGTCAATCTCTTATTCAAGAAATTTGGCAAAACACTGCATAGTCCATGAGTTGGATATTTAAAACACATTTTTTTCCTAAACTGATTTTTTTCTGTCATGTTGATCTTTTGCATCTGAACAGGAAGCAAGGTCTGCTGCTAAGAAAGCATACAACTTAGCCAAGGTTGATGAAAGGGTGAACAGGGCGGTAACTGCAGCAAATCGATCCGCCAATGCTGCCAGAGTGGCAGCTGTAAAAGCAGTTCAGAAGCAAGTGAATCAAGAGATACATCATGAGAATATTCCAATCCAAATAGTCTGATCAAAATTGGCAATCCTTGAAAGATAATGGGCCATTACAAGGTTCTTTCTCCCCGCGTCTTTGATTGCCCTTTTGTTAACAGAGCGCCAGAGGCGTGTAACGTAAGTTGCACCGTACTGGCTATATGATATGATATGATAATGATATGATCATCTATAGAGGAGCAATATATGATGATGCTCTCTTTTGTGATCTCCTTTGTTGTTATTTGATGCATTGGGGTTTTCGACTTTTTGTAGCCTGCAACAACTTTCTTAAACCCTAAAAAATATATGTATAAAAAGGGCATGCTCAGTTTGTAATGGTGAGAATAGGGGGAAAGAGATGCTGATCTTATGAGGCATGATCCACTAAGGTGCTAACCCTGTGTTGTATGTGAATTAGTAGCTATATCTGTCAATCTGTAAGAAGAAAAAAAGTAGAGAAAAAAAAAATCTGATGTAGAAGTTTGTCTGCTTATTGTGATGATTTGGTGCTTGGCTTTTTTGTGTATTGTATAAGCTAGACCACATGGAACATGCAATATGGCATTGTACTGAAATCAGTGTTCTAAAAAACACTAGGCGGACCTCACTTACCCCGGAAGAGTTTATCAGTCAATTCAACAGGAACCAAACAAGTATTTGATGATGTAATTCCTTGTGTTGTAACCGCGCTTGCGGAGCTTGATATTTAATAATATCTACTATTTTCTCTCTACAAGAAAGCTAGGTAGAGAGGGGTCGCCTAGCGTTTAGACGGCCAGAACGGTTGCCTAGACCGACTAGACGGATAGGCGGGCTTAGACCTTCCGGTGCCTAGGCGGGCCTGGCCTGTATATGATTTTTAGAACAATGACTGAAATGCACTTTTCAGCTATGATGGCTGATAAGTTTTGAGCATGATTTGAATGAAAGTTAATGAAGGTTAACTTTGTGCATATGTAAAGCAAAAAGCTCACAGAATCTTTTGGTTACAGTGAAAGGAGTCCAAGAATGAAACAGCAAACTTAGACATGCTAACAAGGCAGAAAAAACAAAACCATTGATTGCTTGCTTGTTCCTGTTACTTTTACCAATTAGCTAAGTGTTATACTTAACTTGAAAGAAATATACTTCTTATATTGGTTCATTCACAATTTCACATGATTCGAAAGTTTTTGAAAAATGGTATGCTTTTACTCATCTGCCCACTGTTTCAAAAAAAAAAAAAAAACTCATTTGCTCCCTTGAAACATAATTCTATGACCTACTTCAATTTCTCATCCAAAATATAGAAATTAAATCACTCTCCATGGCCGCTTGCTTTTGGTGTTGGGATAGGGTTGTGCAAAATTGGACTGGACTATAATGTTACGGTCCGGTCCATGTTTACAGGTTACAATCTGGTTGGTTGGTCCAAATTATAATTTGAAATTAAGGCTCATTTGTTTCTATACCATCAGTGTAAGAAACCGAGTTTAGAATCACCTAATCCATACAGTGTTTGCTTTGACTGTGAATGGGTGATTCTCGTACCATCCAAATACACTTGAGTTCATATCCAACCCAAAACTAGGATATGGGTAATTCTTGTTCCAATTCGATTCCCGGTAAATAAAGGCTCTTTATACTTAGTATCTCAAAATACCTGGTTTTACAATCCAAAATTGAACTAGACCGTAATTGAACATTTTTACTACAAAAAGTTTCAAGAGGTTATAATGGAAGATGTTAAACCGATCTTTACAGTCCAGGACCAAACTGTCTTGTTTGCGGTGTTATCTTTTTTAGATTTATATGGTCCAACGTGTCATATCGGATCATAATTTACAGTCTGGTCCATTTCAGTTCGTATGCACCCCTTGATTTATAGTCTTGTCCGGTCCGGTCCAGTTAGGTCCGGTCCTTATACACACCTTGGGACGCGTTTGGTTAATAGATTAAGAAAATGTTGGTGTAAAAACCCATCTAGGACCGGCCTTTTTTGCATTGGGTTCGATCAAACCGGATGCACGAAAACATGACCTAATTTGAAGGTTGTAATAGTTGAGGATTGTTTGGATAAGGTAGTGCCGAAGACCAACAAGTTGGAGGGTGTGGGGCTCGAAAACAACATTTGTACAAGTTGTGCGAGGCTACAAGATAAGATACATATTGTTAGCAAAAGAGGCCAAATAACTATAAAACAAAAAAAATCTAAAAACAACAAAACCAAAATAAAACAGGTCAAATCGTAAGGGAAAAAAAGGTGGTCACTAATCTGTTAGGATGTACTAGGACGGTCATTAGTCTGTTAGTGACTTCTCTAATTACTTTCCTTATAAAAAAAGTAAGGAAAAAAAAGGTGGAAAAGTAGTTGAAATTGGCAAAAGTAGCCCATTTGAAACTTGCTTTTGCAATAATCATCCGATCACAAAATGTTTGGTTATGTAGTGTAATGCTTACTGTTGAAAAATGGGTATTTGAATTTCCCAAAATATAAAGCATTTTAACATTGTATATTGTAGCTTTATCTTATTCAATGTTCTAAATAACGCTAGGCGGATCGTAGGCGGAGTGGGGTTGTCTAGCGTCTAGACGACCAGAATGGTTGCTAGGGGGGTCTAGAAGGACACCTAGACAAATTGGACGGCTAGGTGGGTTGAGACCTTCCAGCGTCTACTACATTTTTAAAACAATGGTCTTATTTTAAATACTACATTTTTTATTTTGATATCGGATAAAGCATAAATTTCTTAATATATGATAATTCGGATGTAGGACCCATGTTTACTAAATAATTACAAATCAGGACCAAGAAAAATTCCCCAACACTCCCCAAATATCTTAGTCCAAACAAAGTCCCTTTCCAAATTGTGAAAAAATAAAATATTGTGGCTTGGCATCTTGAAGGCAGCTTGGACTAAAGAGTACTATTATATAAAAAAAATTCAAATTCTGCCCTCAGTTTTTTTTTTGTCCCAAAACCATGGACTTAATTAATTGGCGGCAAAATCAGTCGACCGTTATGATAGTTGAGGATTTTCCCACTATTTTAATTTCCCACTTTCACTTTTTAGCTTTTTCTTTTTCCCTTTTCTAATTATTGTTATGTTAATAATGATGGTAGCAAAAATTCCATGCCATGCAACTACCAATCATGCAATTCTCCAAAGCTCCACTATATCAAATTCAAACTAGTCCATCATTAATTCAATGAAAGTTACAAGAAATTGGATAGGCCTATATGCCGGTTCAAATCCTCTGTCCTAAATCCGTGTCTTAAATTATGTCTTATACTTTAAAGTGTTATTACTTCATGTTATATAGCATTAAACAAAAGTATGGTGCACTTTTTCTTATAGCGTAAAGTGTTTGATGTGAAACACGAGTTCGAAACATAGGTAGTTATGTTACTAAAAAAAACATTTGTCATTTTCATTTCGTGTCGGAAGCTCAAAAACTCATTTCTACATACGTTATTTTTCGTGTCCGTTTCGTTTCTACTCCCATTTTCATGTAACATTGTCTTTGTGAAGGCTACAAGAATAATAATAATAAGGCAATACAAAGGGAATTGATATGAAAACAATGGTCACCAAATCTAACTAGATTGTGCAACTATAAAGTAACCCAAACACACTTTTTGCTCTTCCAACTTTTTCCATGGAAAAATAATGTAAAAAAGGTTTTGTTCTAAAAATGCAACTTGGCTGAATTTAAAATATCTTGTGTGTTAAAAAGTTAGCTTAGAATTCCAGCTTAGGCCCATCAAGTTGTGATGCAATTGGTTGCACTTTCTTTTCCTTTCCAAGTTGTCCATGCCCTACCATTCCACCATATATGTTCTTTCTTTCCTTTTCCAAATTTCAAACTAATCAAGTCAATTAGAGTTGTGTTTCACCAAATTCAGCAACTAAATCTTTCTAAGATCACTACTAATCACTTGTTTAACTGTAATTTTCAGAAAAATCTCAGCAACAAACTTCAAATTCAGAGCAATCCACCAGCAAAATCCAAGAACATTCACTTGTTGATCATCAATTCACAAGACAATCAAAATCAGCAACTAAATCTTGCTAAGATCACTACTATTCACTTGTTTAACTGTAATTCTCAGCAAAATCTCAGCAACAAATGTCAAATTCAGAGCAATCCACCAGCAAACTCCAAGAACATTCACTTGTTGACGATCGCAATTCAGAAGACAATCAAATCAAGTTAATTAGATTTATCTTTTTAACAGATTTTGCAACAGAATCTTGCTAAAACTACTTCTAATCACTGTAATTTTCAACCAAAAGCTCAACAAACGTCAATTTTCAGAGTAATTCATCCATCAAAAGATCGCGATTCACAAGCATATATACAGAAATCAAACTCTTCTCACAGAAAGAGAAGAGAAGAGAAGAGAAGACAAATCAAATCAAGTATATACTAGTACAAGAAAACCTGTAAGAGGCCACAAAGAGAAGCTAGGTTTCCTTTTTTCTCCTCATTCGCGCCCTCAATTCGCAAAATTCAGATCCACAAGAGCAATCGCGATGCGAAACCCTAACTTGATTTCGCGAATCAGGCGGTGGTGGCCGCGGCGGTGCCGGAGGACGGCTTCCAAGACCGAGCGGCGGCCGGAATCGCCTTCCTCAAGGCTCGGAACGAGGCGGAGAGATCCCAGCCGGTCTTCTTCGGCCGCCATGGCGGCCGGCTGTCGATCTGGATCTGCTTTTGCCTGCATTCTTCGCTGCAGAACGCGTTGATTCCTTTGTACATGAAGATGTCGCGATCGGCGGCGAGAGGCCTCCGGCAGAGTGAGCACGCCTCGAGGAAATGCGCCTCCGGCTCCGGGCGGTGGCCGCCGCCGTAGTACGGTGAGTAGTCATCGGCTTCGAAGTAGAACAAGCTCGAACTCATTCTCGTTTCGAGTTTCTTGATCGGAGAAAGTGATCGGAAAATCCAAGAAAGGCGGTGATGATTTTCGGAGAATTGGGAAGATCGAATTCGATTGGGGAAGGAAGTGAGGATTTGGGGGAGTATTTATATTAACGGGGGATTAGGAGTGGGTCCCGCTTAAAGAAAATTAGAAGTGGGCCCCGCTTAGGAATTTTTAAGTGGGTCCCACTTAACGAACGAGTCGTTCACTTGCAAATTTACGATTACGATAAGATATAAATACAAGCACCTGTCTTAATCTATACTTAGCCACCGGTTTAGTGGGATTATTGCACTGATGATGATGGTTCTAGTTGTTAGTAAATTGAAATAGTGGCACGATTATATTATTTGCTAGGATAATTTTCGCCCATTGTACATAAAAAAAAAATCAGAAATCAGCTCACACGAAATTCGAAATCTGACTTATTTAAAAGTTGGTTGGATCGAAAATTAAATAACTGATAAAAATTGACTTGAAAATCCGACTTCGTTCGACTAATTGAACATCCGATTCGAAATGGTCTAATCCGATTTGACATTATTATCAAAATATTCGAATTTGAGTCAAATCCAAACATACCCGAAACTGAAATGACGTGAGCTAAACTGATCCACCCGATTAATACCACTAACTAACTAGGATCTACTAAGAGGCCTTTGCTTTATTGACAATAAACACATAGTGTGAAATTTCAATGATTAATTAATTAAAAGTGCATAAAAAGAAACAACTGGGATTACCAACTCTCGAGTCTTAACAAATTATTGGAGTAATAGGCAATAGAGGCTACAAATTAATTCAAATGCTTGGAAAAAAGATTATAAAAAAAGATATTTGAATTTCTAACCTTTTATATAATAAAATGAACATTTTGCACAATTTTATACACATTATAATTATTACTCCTATAGTTTTAATATGCCTAAAACACCATAGCTTAACTAGTTAAATGTGTTTATTTTGATTAAAACATTAAGGGATCGAATTAGGGTTGAGCATTGTTAAAAAACGAACTGAATCGACAAATACCAAATTTTGGTTAAAGATGAACCGAAAATCAAGCACAATATAGTTCGGTTCGATTTAATTTCGTCAGTTTGGGATGGATAAAAAATTATTCTTTGAGAAATTCGAACTGAACCGAAATTTAACCTAAATCAAACCATGCCGAAATTTGAGAAATTCCTAATATTACAGTCGATATAGTGGCCCTAGACAAATAATCAAGAGGACAAATCCAATTTAATTTGTAGTTCTATCTATGATTATATTATTTGAATGGATAAGGAAATATAGTTCGGTTCGGTTTAATTTCGTCAGTTTGGGATGGATAAAAAATTATTCTTTGAGAAATTCGAACTGAACCAAAATTTAACCTAAACCGAACCATGCCGAAAATTGAAAAATTCCTAATATTACAGTCGATATAGTGGCCCTAGACAAATAATCAAGAGGACAAATCCAATTTTATAGTTCTATATATCTATGATTATATTATTTGAATGGATAAGGAAATCTAAAACTTTATCTATTTGTCATGTATGTAGGTCTAATATTACAGCAACTTTTGGTCGATTCATCATCATTATCATTTATCTTCAAGTTTAGATGGAGCTTGTTAAAAAGAATGCGTGACAGCCCATCAAGGAACCGATGCCAAATTGTTGAGAGTGATGGTTCATATAGTGATTGATATCTTGGAAAATCAGGCTTATTAATTGATTAATTAGGTGCATAATTTATTGAGTAATTAAATAAACCGAGTGAACTAAAGACTCCACACAATTCAACAGGGTTGAGCATGGGTCGGTTCAAATCGATATTTTAAGTTGAGTCGGCCGAACCGAACTGAAACCTATATTATTCGGTTTAGAAATTTAATTTCTACAATCCGGTTTCGGTTAAATTTTGGTTTGGTTTAAATTTTTCAAAGAATAACCTTCCATTTATCTAAAATCGACAAAAAAACAAATTGAACCAATTCAGTCCGATTTTCGGTTTTCGATTTTCGGTTCGGTTTTCGTTGGTTCAGTTCGATTTTGAACCGTTGCTCAACCCTACAATTTAATTAGTATAATTTTCATTTGGAGTAATTTACTTTAAAAAACATATGTTTATTTAAATTGCATATTATCCACGTTAAAAAATGCCTACAAGTGGACCAAGAAATGCTATATATATGATTAATTAAGAATTAAGTTTCTTATAGAAAACTTAAAACAAATTCTAACAAATCAAAGAAGTATTTCTTGATAGCTACAAATGAAAGATTTTGATTGTTCTAATTCATAAAATATATTTCAACCGGCCAGCCTTAATTAACGTTAACTAATCATCTTTCTCTATTCGACTAATCATATTTATAAATACAATTAAGCGGTTTCCTTGATACACACGTGTAGATTAGTTTGCTAATTCATGAGGTAGTTAGTGAGCACATGGATTGCCGGCCTGTAAATTATTACTAGTGTGTTGGTGACCTAATAATTTGAAAGAAAATGATCAAGAGAGTTAATTAATTTGTTGATTAAATGTCATAATATTATTATTACAGTTTTTTTATGGGCTGGGTCTCGTCCGGTTTAGCACTTTGTGCCTACGTCTGGATCGGAATTGAGTTGGATCCCGTTAGGGGTGTTACTCCTCTCAAATCTCTCTGCTGTATATACACCGCCAGAGAGTCTCGAACTCGAGACCTCTGAACAAATGCTTAAGCGATAAATGTCATGGTATTATTGAGTGAAACTTGCCTAAAAACATTTTTTAATAATCAAAAGCAAGAAAAGAATTAGAAGGTTATAGTTAAAATATAGCTTTATGTACAAAACTATTCTTAAATATCAAAATTGCATAAAATCACCCATAATATGAGTTTATGTACAAAATTGCCCTTAAAAATAAAAATTACTTAAAATCACCCATAAAAGAATCTCTATCAATTAAAATCCACCCAATGTGTAATTTCTTAATCAAAAACATGAAGTTGTTGAAGAGCCTTAATTTAAGGTATCAAATAAGAATCACAATACAATATTGATAAAATGTCATATTTATAGAACATTCGAACAGAAATAACTCACAAATTAGGGTTAAATATAAATTAAAGGTCTTGGCCAAAGGGTTTTGAGATTCAAAGGGGGCGATTAAAATGAAATTAAAGTTGTATGTGAGCTCGCCCAAAGTCAATATGGGTCCAGGGTGTTCTTGGTTGGCTTGATGGTGGTCCGTGACAATAAAGAGAGTCTGACACGAGTTGTGGTCAATCGATAAGCTAAGAGGTGGTGGCATTCTCCGGTTTGGTGACGAATATAAATAGGGAAACAAAAGGGCAAAACTGCCTGCTTGTATGTCGTCTTCAAGTGAGTGGTGGTATAGTTGCAGGTTCCGATCCCTTCAAGATAACACAACGAAAATTATGTTCATGTGTGATGCGTGGGGTTGGGGAGGGGTTTGGGATCAAACAAAGACGATGATCAAGCTCCTAATGTGACAATGGTGGTGGCGGGAGGATGAAAATCTATTTCCCTTCACCATCGAAGCGTCTTAAAACCTCTGAAATTAACCATATTCATCGCCTAATTTTCCAAAGCTATGGATTTTTTCTTATTAGTGATGATTATGTTACTAATTGTTTGATATATAGGAGAGGATGCGTGGTCTTTTAATAGAAAGCTAGCCCTTTTGATGGGTGGTTATGTGCATAAATTCATAATTTAAGGGTAGTTTTGAACAATTTTGAATTTTAAGAGTAATTTTGTACATAAACCAACATTTGTGGGTGGCCGGTTTATTGAAAAATGCCGTATTTGTTTGGTCGTTGCAGATTTACATATAAAAATGTTATCCCCTAAACCAAATTTATTTAGACTAAGAACGAATCACTTTTCAACGAAATTAGTTGTGACATACAAAAAGAGTTGTCAAAAGCTAAACCGACTCGTAAATCTGATATATATCGTCCGAAAATTATACGATCAATACCCGAAAATTTAAACCCGAATAAAACGAATTCGATAGATCCAAAATTCGTTGAATTGACTGATTTAGTACATTTATAGAATGTATAAAAAAATTAAAACTTGTAATATATTATATTATTAAAATACATAAAAATTATATTTTATTATTTAATTAAAAATTAATTTTAATAATTGTAAAAAAATTAATGTTTTCGATCCGTTGATCAACCCAATCCGTCCGAAACCTGCAATAACCCGATTCGAATAATCCGTGACTAATTACGACCTAAATCCGACCCAATTAACAAGTCTACATTGAAATGAAGATTTAATTAATTATATACACAAAATCTACAATGATACAAACCGAAGCTGTACAAAAGATCAATCCATGACATTGTGATTAATTTCCAATTCGGATTTCTGCAAACAATTAATAACAAAATTAAATCAAAAACTCAGGCGGCCACAACCACCTTCGTCCGTACATCTCCGGCGGCGGCGGCGGAAGAAGGTCTTCCGGCGGGACGCCACGTGGCACCCTTTCTTGTTCTTCTAGGAGGATTATCAATCTCAATCTGACGTTGCCTGCATTCTTTAGTGCAAAAAGCGGTGATTCCTTGATACATGAAAACGTCGTCGTTTAGGTTGAGTGGCTTCTCGCACAAGGAACACGCGTCTAGAAAGCCGGAATTTCTGTTATGGCAGTTGAGATCCTCTGGTTCATAGTAGAATAAAATGGAGGCCATTGATGAGATTTTTCAAGAGAAGAAGAGGATTTGAGATTGGAAATTTAATTGATTTGAGTTTTGAGGGTGGTTAGAGGTAGTGGGAGGAAATGTTTAATTATTTATACACAATTTTGGGGAATTAAAATAAGAGGAAAAATGTGGCAAGTGGGGAATTTGCAAGTTGACAATGAGATGTAACAAGGGGCTTGATGATAATACCATTTGGAGAGAAATGGTGGGCTGGTTTTCCAAAACTAGGATGCTAAGGCAGGCGGATCCAGAATCTTCGGAATGGGGGGGCAAACTTTGAACATGTAGGTTGTGTAGCATGCGATGACTCACGAACGATGGAACAAAACCCTCAGTTTTTTGGGTTTTTTTGTACTGAGTGAGAGCTACTGAATAGATGAATTGGGACATTTTTTATTTAGTTTTTTTGTTAAATTCTAAAAAAATAAAAGAAATTACCCCTCATTAAAAGAAGGGAACATTGGTTATATACTAATCAAAATTTGATTATTTGGATATATATCCATTAAAATTTTAAAATTAGATACATATCCATAAATTATAAGCGATTTTGTACATTTATCCTAACTCATAATTAATTAAAAAAATCAAATTTATAAACTTGAAAATGTACATCGGTACATATATGATATAATTCTTAAGTTTTTTATAATCATGTTTTATGATTTAAGAGATTTAACGTTAATATAAACCACATTATTTGATTAATAAAATTTTAAAATAATGTAATACTGTGTGATATGTACTATAATTAATTATACATCCATTATTATTATTTGAAGTATTATAGGAGATGAACACAAATCTACCTAACTTAATTAATAATTTTGTTTTTGGGATCGGAATTTTGATATTATATATGTAAAATAACTTATCTCGGTAATTATATAAGAATGTTCTAATTTAATATATATATATGCTATTATTAAAGTTTTTAATGGATATATAGCTAATTAGATAAGATTTGGTGGGTATATGAATATATCCAATTTCCCTTAGAAAAGAAATTGGGGCACCTGGTGCACGCACTGCTCCTGTCCTTTCAATCTTTATAAAGGGTTGTTTTTATTTCAAAAAAAATAAAAACAAATTGCCCCCTCATTAACAAAAGCGTCGTCGTTTTATTCATCTTTCTCAAACCACTTTTTTCAGATCTGAATAGTGCTCGCTGCAACTCTTCGACTTCAATAGACAACAATAGCGGTAACGCCTCCGACTTCCTCGGCTCCTCCAGGCTCGCCGACGTCGTGCCCCCACGCGGCCACGCCCACTCGGATCCTGCCCTCGGTTCTGCAATGTATTGCCCCTTTCCGGCGCTGCACCTCCCCACTCTCTATTAGTATTTCCGGCGAACGGGGGGGGGGGGGGGGGGGCAGTTGCCCACCCGTGCACCCCCCTAGATCCGCCGCTGCTAAGGCTATGTTAGTATGTTTATTAAGTCACCAAAAAAATTAGTTGGAGTTGTAAAACTAGCTGAAATTGTAAAACTAGCTGTAAAAGTAGTTGAAGTTTCAAAAATATATATAAATATTGTTTGGTAATATTCAACTAGTTTATTGTAGTAATTAATAATTTTATTTTATTATATAGTTATTCTTATTTAGAAAATAATTATATTTTTAATTCAAAAAACTACTAAAAACTAATGCAAAAGCTTTAAAAACTAGCTTTGTCAAAAAAACTAGTTTTTATGTGTCAAACAAACAATGTTTATACGAGTTTAGTTTTTGGTACTCAACAAACACACCCTAAATGTCTTTTCTTTTATAAGAAAAAGGTTGCAATATACTTAGACATACCCGGTAAATCGAAATATCGAGATAACTTAGTAGTAATTAGAATATAATAAATTAGGAGAAGTTGTCTCAAAATAGATAACACATAAAACATATGAAAAGTTGTCATCGCGATGGGGTGAGTATGGCATAAATGCGGTGAGTTATAAATATATAACAAGATCTTGGTTTTATGGGTTCATAATCACATTATTTATGATGGAATAATAAATTTTGAGCCTTGACTAACCTTTGGTTTGTCATACTTGTAAAAAGTACGCCTAATAATAATACAAATTTTTTTTGGTTTTCTTTTTGGTCAGAACAAACGCCTAATATTCTTTTTGGTCATTGCAACCCCAGTACAGCGGAGAGTTTTGCTCCATCAAACGCCTAATATTTTTTTGATAGCTTATCAAAAGAATAGAGAAGGCCAATTATCGAGTGTGATGGTTGATATGAGATCTTGGAAAAATCAGTTAAATAATGAACAAAGTTCATTAATATAATCAAACAAAATATATATGATTGAGTCAATTAAAGAGTACATTAATTTCAAATTAAATTGAAGAAATATTTTTATAATAAAAAGATCTAGAATGCCTAGACATAATGGTCTTAATCGGAGTACTATACTCTTGATCACATAAACAATTAATTAAGCAAGTATACATCGCACATTCGCACGCTAAACAAATGTTTATATTAATTATAGATAATGTAAATTAGTATATAAAGTTCTTTTGTTTTCATTTAAATAAGCTAACAAAATCTAACAAATCATACAAAGAAATTGATGGGAATGATAACAAATTAACAACAAAGCAAATACTTGATTATTCTAATTACCTACAATACATATGGATCGGACGGCCTTGCCTTTAAATTTTATATATAACTCTTGTCATTTTTATAATGAAGTTTAGAACTTTTCATAAAAACTCAAATAAATCCGGGCATATCAAGGAATAAGTTTTTCCATATGTTTTCAATGTATAATTAATAATATTTTACAAAAACTCACTTTATTAATATAAATTAATATTTATTGATCTTACACACATATATATATTTATATTCAAAATTATGATTAAACTTCTTTTTTGATAGAAGGAGAGGTAACACTCCATTTTCTTTAGAGAAAGTTTTATTAATAGTACGTAGAAAAAAGGGCTAAGGAGTAAGTAAATAAATTAAACTAAAGTACAATTTGAGCCTCCAAAGTTATCAATAGTTGTTGTATTAAGTTAATTTTGTTTTCCTACAAAAAAAAAGTTAAATTTAATCTAATTTTGTTCTTCCACCAAAAAAATAGCATAGGATCTTAATTGTTGTATGTTCTTATGAATCCATTTGCATTATGAAGGTGAACAAAAGCTGAACAAGCTATTGATACGAATCCACTCGCATTACAAAGATGAATGAGCATCTGATCGAAAGCTTCATACGACAAATTTAAAAGTTTGTTTTAATCACAATGTATCCGCTCAGCGGAATGCTGCTTTCTTTGCTACAAATGGTAGATGCTTGGGTGTAGTTTTACGAGTCTCGTAAATTTGGTGTTAATTCGGCAATTGATGTCATGTTTGCGACATGAGAATGATGTAACTTTTTTACTACTGTAGCTCGTTTCTGGCCCGAGTCAAAACTCAACAAATATTTGGATCACCTACTCCGTCTCACATACATAAATATATAATAATAACACTATATTCTTCCTCGAGAAAAAAAACCGTGCAAGCTAGAGGAAGAGATTTGTTTATAAATTGCAATAGAAGAGATTCCGTTTCGACTCTTATAGACAGTGCCCTTGAAAAAAAAGTAAACATTTAGGGCCTGTTCGGCACATCAAACCTGATGCGAGTTGATGTTGATGCTGATGCTGATACTGATTTAATGGTTGATGCTAATTTTACAAGTTAATTTTAGGAGTTGAAATTATTAGTTTATTTTTGTGAAAAATTATGTAGGTGTTCGGTAGATTAAATTGATCGAGACTGATTTTATAAAAGATGGATGCAAAATTACCAAAAAGGATATATTTATAAAGAGAAGATTAAATTTTAAATATTCCAAAATTAAATTAGTAAAGGGTAATCGAAGGAAATAAATCCCATAAGGCTTGATAAGGCTGCAAGGGGTAGATTAAATTTTGGGTGAAATATAAACTACCATCAACTCCCATAAGCTACAATAATCTTCGTCAACTCCCACTACCGAACAGATAATAAAGACTTTATTTTTTTACCATAAACTTGAATAAGGTCAAAAATAAGTCCTGCCGAACGACCCTTAATTCCAATAAAAGAAGCTACTCTGATCCGGCCAATTAGGAACATACATAACAAATAAAATAACTTAATTAGCACATATGGCCCCAGATTCAAAACCCTAATCAATCCAATCTTATTCAAAACCCTAATCAACTAACCTAACCCTAATACAATCCAACGATAAGATCATCTTATCCTACGTTTCTTGTTCTTGATAGTAATATCGGTCACATGCGGCGTCAAAGAGCGCAAAACACGAGCCCAACACGAGCGACGCGGCCGAGGCGGCAACGAGGCCACGGCGGCGCGCCGCGAGCACACCAACGACGACGCCGGACACGAAACTATTGAGTGGGTCGGCTCGGCAGCGGATGGCGGCCGTCGTGTGCTCCACGAAAGCGCGGAGACCGAACCAATAGGCGAACTTGGCGCCCGTGAGCGGCGCCTTGGTGACGCCGTATCTCAGCCGAGGTATAAATCCGGACCCGGACCCGGATTTACCAAATCCGGATCCGGGTCCGTAGTAGAGTGGATGGTAGGCCAGGCCAGTTGCACTTCCGATAAGAAATCCGAACCCGGATTCCTTAAAAAGTACATCCAAAGTGACGGCGTTTGGGGGAATATATGGCGATTTCCTTGTCGGTTCGACGATCTCTTCTTCATCTCCAACTATTTCAAATTCTTCATCTTCATGTTCGACTTGGTCCATTGTGAAATGCACCGAGCCTTTTGCTTTCCAAGCTAATATTGGACGACTTAGCTAGGGTTTTTAATTTATATATCAATAACAGAAAAATAGATATTCTCAAAATTTTTGCTTATAAATATCTTAGAGGATTTTTTTTTTCTTGATAAATTTCTTTGGTAATTAATTTGTATGTAGCATATATTTTTTCTTTCCCTGTCAGTTTTCTTAACAGATCTACAGATAAGCGTACCATTTAATATGATATCAATCTAGGTATAGGAATAAGGCGCGCCACGTAGGATTTTTCTACGTGTCGTTCACACATTAAGCCATTTACGATTTCGCCACATCAAATTTTTTATTTTGAAAATTTATATATGTTGATATTATTTTAGGATAATATAAAAATATGATAAATTAATCAAGGAGGGATTCTATCTAAAATAAAAATGTTATCTATTATATATTAGAAATTAAGATAGATCTAAAAGATTTTATCTTAGATGATTTTTTTTTTGAGCTCGAGGATATTTTTTTATCAATAACAAAAAAATAGATAAATTTCAAACTTTTTGCTTCTAAATATCTTAGAGGATATTTTTTTTTATCTTGATAAATTTCTTTGGTAATTAATTTATATGTAGCATATATTTTTTCCCTATCAGTTTTCTTAACAGGTTTATAGATAAACCATTTAATATGATATCAATATCAGTATGTATTTATGTTCGAATTTAGCGTAAACATTGATTTAATAAAGAGTTTCAATTAGATTTACATTAAATGTAAATATGATCTTAAGTTCGAACCTAGTATAGGGTTTAGTGTACATTAGGAAAAAATTTATTAGGCTCAATTTATATATATGTATCAAAACCCTAATACATTTTTAGGGTTTTTTTTATGATCAAAAGAGAATTTTTAGCCTCCTCAAACAAACACGTAGTACTTTGGGTATCGCAATTGATCGATCAAGGTACGTAACATCAATTCTTTAATTAGTTAGAGTCAATCTTGAGACTGATCAGTAATGCAAAAGTCCATTGTTGGACTGACTATTCTAATTCAATTTTTCCATGAAATTAATATAATTTTGATTATGCAATGTATTTGCAAATCAATCAAGGATTTTTCGATCAATTAACATTAGTTACGTTGTATTATGGATTGATCGAATAGAGAATTGGAAGTGCAATGATGAGTATTTGTTGTATGCTTCCAATTCAAATTTTCCATATAATTGCAATTTTGATTAGTTATGCGATATATATTGTTGATATGCCTTGAATCAGTCATTGATCGGAATCCCGAACAATACCAGGGGTTCGAAGGGCAGCGCCCACCCGCCAAACGGTATAGAATATTAATAATGTTTGGGCCTCTCGTGATCTGTTAGGCTTACGACCCATAATCTGTAATAGGTCTAATATTATGTACTCTGTAATCAACATTCGTAATAATATACACTTTCTCTACCTGTGGACGTAGGTAACACACCGTTACCGAACCAACTAAATCTCTGTGTGGATATTATATATTGTTCTCGTTTGATCTCTAATTACAATATACTGTATATACTTGCAACTCCAATCATATCATTTATTGTTCTCGTTCGATCTCTCGTTACTACATATATACTTGCAACTCCAATGATTCATATTTGTTGTTCTATGGATCGAACAGAGAATTGGAATCATGAAATTGGGGCTTATCCAACCATGGAACCGTCTGATCAGAATCATCAAAGATGGGTTTATCATATGCATAGTACTACGAGAGACGCGGGCACAGGGACATGCTTTGGAGCCTTGGGGAGCCTCGGCTACCACTTGTCGACCGACCGATCAAGATTAGGGTTGAGAGAGCGGTGGGGCAAGGGCGTGGCGCGTGTCGTTGGCACGTGCTTCGTGGTTTCGGAGTCCGTGTGCGGCCCGTTCATAACGAGCTCACTTCCTATCATGCTCACACCGTTGGGATACATGGTCTCCAGATCCCTACTTGGTGGTCTCATCGCCTATGGCCTTGGCCGCTCCCCCGGATCCGCCGCCAAGACCGGCCTTGCGTTTGGTACCGCCGTCACTACTTTGAGTTTCGCTAGATTCTTTATGAGTCCCGAGTTTCAGTCATAAGAGCATGTTTATCAATAGATCTCAAAGATTCTACTTTTTTCCCTTTTTCTACTTTATTTTTTTCCAGTTTTACCACACTAAAAATTTGTATTTCTATAATTAAACAACTCCAATCAAAAACTGACGTGTGGTGTTTTGAACAAAAAAAAACCCATAAAAAATAAAACTAGGCAGGAGCATCTATGCTCTTTTTTCACTTTTCTAACATCGTGCTATCTCTCTCCTCCTCATTCTCAATTAAACAAATATTATTATTGTAGCACCGGTGCTAGAATTTACGTTTTTAAAACTTATGAGGAGTTGGTAAGAGACTTGTTCTTTCTTTAATTGTGTAATTTTTTTTAGGGTTTAACATGCTCATCGGTGTGGGCTAATGGAAAAAACTAGGGAGCTCATCTATTTTTAACATTTTAATATGTCAATTTTATTGGACCAAAGCATCGATTTTTAATGTAATTATTTTTAATGAGAATAGTATAGCGAGTTTGTAATTTGTGTGAAAAGAGTTGTAATATTATTAAGAGAAGATGAGCCTTTAAATAGGTGATTACATAAGGTATTTTAAGGAGACAATCAAGGGATGCTATCCTAGAATAACTACATAATTGATATCATTAATCCTAGAATATAAATTGACAAATACTATCCATATAAGATAAATTAAACTCTAATATAATATAGACTAATATTAGGCTTTATTATTAATAAATAGGTGGGAAAATAATTACATTAAAAATCAAAATTTGAAGTGAAATGATGAAAAAATGAATCCCAATTATAAATTGGTAGAATTTAGTGAAAAAATAGAAATACATCAAACCCAACCGTATAGCTAAATAATCTCTTAAATTTTCATCTTTTATATTTTTATCTTTTTCTTTCTCATAATTCACCATTTCCAATTGCCAATAGCGTGGTTCAGCTACTTATAATCAAGTATCAAATAAAATCAAACCTTTCAATCAATATCTATATTTATATAAATCGGAAGCATCAAAAGGTAAAATTGTTAGTATTAATTAAGTTTTACTGCATGCCCTAATCACCATTTTTTAAATACAACTTTTATGAAAAAAATACCAAACCTATCTTATCTACCTCTCTAGTTTCTACACAAATATTTATTTTGTAATTTCTTGATATTTATAAGTTCACAATAATCTAATACCAGATCTTCTTTATTAACCGAAATATATCTCTATGAATTAATATATTAATTTACAATAAATATGTGTATGCTTTTAATTGATTGTATATATGAACTATTTAGAAGTTATTTTAAATCTACAATTATTATTATTTTCAATTACTTAAATAAGAAAAAAAGTAATTAAGAAACCAAATGTTAATGATAGTTGTTCTATTACTTCTATAATGTTAATCTAGCTTACTCTTTTTTTAGTTGAAGTAGAGGCGACACTCTACGTAGGGAAATTTTATTAATAACAATAAATAAGCTACGTAGTCAACAAACGGGGTAGTTCGACCCTTGCATGTATCATCAGACAACAAATACATAACACCATCAGACCGATCACACAATACATGAAATCCTAGACTAAATAAAAAGGTTAAATTTACAAGAAATTCTACAACAGGCTCTATAAATATGACGGAACTGGATAGTACAGTCCATACTAAGAAAGCCTTGTCATTGCAAAATTTGCAAGAAAATCTACAACAAGCTCTATAAATATGACAGAACTGGATAGTCCAGTTCATATTAATAAAGCCTTGTCATTGAACAACCAGGCTAAATAAGGGATGATAACGATCCACAAACTTGTTTAAAAGTAGACACACAAGCTGTGAATCTAACTCTACAAACCCTTATAGGTATCCCCAATCCCAAGCTAAACGAAGTCCTTGTAATGCTCCCTAAAGTTCAGCCATAGGAACCGTGCACATACCAATATAATGCACAGAACCAACTTGCCATTGCCCATTAGAGTCGTACGTGTATAACTCCTCCAGCCGTCGTCGTACCATCTTGTTTAACCGAGCCATCAGTATTGATCGATTTTAATCCAATTCTCCAGCGTTAGCTCACTGAATGTAGATATCGATTTTAGCCAGCCTCTTGTCTTCATTAATTAGCGCTGCTCGGTCATAGTCGACAACCTTGCTAAGTAAAAAAAGCCGTCTAGTTCCTTGAAAAACAGCCATGTTGAAACAAAGCCGCCCGGTTCCAAAGCATACTCAGTTAATTATGATCTCGCATTCTTTGGGTACTATTTTTGGAATTTGCTTACAAATTTTCAATTTTAAAAATTAGCTACAGCTTTCATTACAACTAGATTTCAGTTGCTTTAGACAGTAGCGTTAGTAGCAACACAACATAGGATCTTAGGCCTTCGGGTAAGTAGTCAAGCAGTTGGAATTTCATAGTAATACCATGAGATTTCCATTTCAACTCACATTAACCAGTGTTCTTGACCAAAAAAAATAGCATAGGTTTCTTAATTGATGTACGTTCTTTCTAAGTCGATACAAATCCATTTGCATTATGAAGGTGAACAAAAGCCGAACAAGCTTTTGATACGAACCCATGTTCCTTGAAAAACAATCATGTTGAAACACAAAACTATTACGCCATTTCCAAATCCACCAAAGTGAAGTAACAAAAATGATGGACCACACACGCCATGCCACTCTCATGAGACATTCCACAAGAAATATTAATACGAATCCACAAAGCGAAATTATACTCAAAAAATACTTGCATGGCAAGCGAAGAGTGGAGATCTTCCCAAAAACGTGTTGTAATACTACAATTATGGAAAAGATGGATCAACGACTCCTCTTGGTAGAATGTATAGAGCAAAGGGCATCAACAACAAAATGTCGTCGAACCCGCTCTACATAATGTTACTTACTCTTGTGTTTGCTCTCTTAATCTTATCTAGTATTGTGTTTCGTGTTTGAACAATTGAATGTTTTTTTTTAATATGATCGAATAGATGATAAAATCTTTTTCATGTCATATTTTCTTATAAGAAAAACTAGCTACTAGACTAGATCTGAGTATGGTACATTGGTACGTATACCTAGCTAATACAGTGCATGCATGGCTTATATATATTATAACAATTCTACTTCATCTTGTCATCCACACAAAAAAAAAAAAACAATTACCATAATGGTGTTTCGCAAGGCGTTTGAAATAGTGACCAAGAAGATTGCTGAATTCTTCACGCACAACTCCACCACCAATAGAGACCTTGACTTGGAAAAAGCCAAGGAAGGATATGTTCGATGGAGGGATGAAGAGAACAAGAAGAAGTCAAAATCAAGTGCTGCTGATGATGAAAAGAAGAATTCAAGTTATCGGTCAAGTGCTGAAGAGGATAAAAAGAAGAAAGCAAGTCCTGGTGTTGTTGAAGATGATAGATATGATGAAGGAAAATGGTACCTAATTATACATTAATGTGCATTAATTCTTAGTTATGTATAAACTTATATACGTTTTTGTTATGGTCAGGGATCTGGCGTAGAGATCGGTGATCAAGAATGAAGCATAGTGTAATGCGTAATAAAGCAACATGATTCATGTAATTGTTTGTTTTTTTCATTTGTATTTTTTTCAGTTGGATTTTTTTCAGTTGAATAGAAGTCAATGATCGTGATTTACGCGCGCGGAATATTCCCGTTCTTGGATTTTACTCGTAGTCAAATGAAATTTTTTCTGTTCAATTTCTTGATGATCGTATTCCAATGCGTGAGAAGAAGGCGAGGCGTGAAATGAAATTCGAAATTGTGTTGTGAGTTTATCCTCTGAAAGATTGATCGGTGAAGTTCGCGATTTCTTGGTTTGGCGATTTCAAACGCTAAATCCGTCGTACGTTCATCCACCGCCACCTCCAACGCCTTCTGTTAAATTCCGGCGGGCCAATGTGACGTGGGGGTACACACGTCGGTTCATGCGCACAAGCGCATTCGGCCCAATACATAAGCCCGTGGGATTCCATCCTAAAACCAATTGGCAATAGGAGGAGTAGTCCAAGGGTATATATGTTGGGCAAATCTTAAATCTTTTCATAAATCCCGATGTGGGATAGTTTTTTATATCTTAACACGCCCCCTCAAGTGCAACTGCCTGGCCCCGCAATATGCCAGTTGCAACTTGACGACATGCCTTTAGGCCGGCAAACCCATATAGACCAGGAGTCGAGACCCAAACCGAACAGGCTCTGATACCATGTTAAATTCCGGCGGGCCAATATGACGTGGGGGTACACACGTCGGTTCATGCGCACAAGCGCGTACGGCCCAATAAATAAGCCCGTGGGGTTTCATCCTAAAACCAATTGGCAATAGGAGGAGTAGCCCAAGGGTATATATGTTGGGCAAATCTTAAATCTTTTCATAAATCCCGATGTGGGATAGCTTTTTATATCTTAACACCTTCTCTTTTGCTCTCCCTCACCTTAATCTCACTCGCCTTCCTTGATTTCGCCTGTGTTTTGGTCGATTGGGGCAAAGGAAATCTGAAGTTGTATCCAGGTTGCGCTTTCAATTTGTTGTTGTGTTTTGATCCTTTCGTTAGGGTTTGTTTTTGAATTACAATGTTGTTGTGGATCATACAAAACGATGATCTAAGTGAGACATTTGGAGATCTGAATTCTATGAATGTGGCAGGTATGGTTTTGAGTACTGATTTGGATTAGGATTAGATATCCTTGTGATCTTTGTGCTCAGATGAGTGAATAAGCATATGCTTGAGAGTCATTCAAACTATATGCATATTAGTAGTTTCATGTTTTCTTACAGTTTGTCTATGATCTGTTTCAAGCTGTGTATTCCAAGTATATACGTACTGCTTGTGTAACTTTACACGACCTTGATTTGTAGGCGGTAACATGTTTTTAACTCCGCTTGTGTAAATTTACACAACCGGTCCCAAGCCCGGAGAGAGGACGAGGGAAAGCATGTTACCGCTCACAAAACTGGCTCTTCGGTTTTTAGTTGCACTCTTCGGTTTTTAGATGCCTCCCAGGTTAATTGTGGGTAATGCTTGAACATTAACATTTTTAGCCAAGGAAGAGAACTGCACATTATCTTTCCTAGGATTACTAGTGTTGGCCTTTGTTTTTGCTGATTGTATTTTGGATGAAGTCATACACTCATACATGGTAAGATATGTCAATTTATGCTCTTCATAGTTGCTGAAACTTGTAAGTCAAGTTTTGAGACAACTTAATTGATGATTTATGCTTATTCAGTTGGCAAAATGTCCATTTATCTTAGGATATGGAAGTTGTGCTGTGAAACATAGTATGATGGTGATTAACAAGGTAGAAATGTCCATTTATTCTTTGTTATGATTGCTTTTGGTGTGCTTGGTTAATCCTCATATTACAGGTTGCAGAATTTGGCTGCTGTTGTTTCTGATGAAGCCAGTAATCCAGGCTGCTGTTGTTGAAAGAATTTGTTTTAATTCATCCATATTTATAGTACATCAAAGTAGCTGGTTTCTAAACTAAATCTGAAACATCAACTTGTGTTTGCCATATCAAATTCAGAAGTAAACCTATCAAGTGGTTTCTTCTATATGTGGTGGCAGGTCTCAAGATAGACTCATCAGAACTGCAGGAAGCACTTATGACTTATGAGCCTTGGATATGCAGTCTCCCCTGTAGTTCTCGACTTGCTGGTGCTCAAGTTTGATAAGACTGGGGGAAAGATCAAGGCTGTTCAATCTGATAACTTCATTGAGTGAGTTCTTTTTGTTTTTATCAATAAACTTGCTTGAATCTGATTTGTGTCGCCATTAGCACAGGCATATACAATTTATCAGTTCTTCTAGCACATCTTATGTTTCATTGCAGGTGTTGTTTGACAGGCATATGCAATCTTTTTTAATTTTACCCAAGTAGACACTATTAGTCATGAACTACAAGTATGTAAGAAGTTGATTGCATTGCAATGTGCAAGGTTTGACGGACAAATTCAAGGCGAAAGACACCAACTACTCTTGCTCAGCGACTTTATGCTGACAGTTCTACCCTTCCTTGCTGCTTGAGGTTCTATGCTATCTTGAACAGTCTTGCTTGTTTTTTTTTTTACTATGTTAGATTCTTGGATTTGGGAACATCTAATGATTTCAGTACCCATGGTTGAAATACACTGATGTTGCTTTATTACAATTACTTGCTGCGTGCCAAGCTATCTCAATGTTTACAGAAAGAGAGTATAGGTAGAGTAAGGCTTCGTGTACAAGTATGGCCTTGCATAGAACTCGTTGTAGGTAAAAGTGTTGGGTTTAAACTTAGTTTAAGATTCTGTCATAAAAGTATTTTCATAGTAAATGAAAGTTTGTTAGTAATGTCAAGTATAAAACTTAGAAAAATGAAGAAAGTAAGGTTCTGTTATTAAGTTAAAGTTTCTGTCATAAAAGTATTTTCATAGGAAGTTAGTCTTGTAAACTGTTTAGATAGAATTAGTATATATATGTGTGTGTAAAAATCAGATTGTGGCGGCCTCTGTATCACGTTTGAATTGAATCAAAAGTAAACTGCATTAAGTTCATGTTTTTCTGTTGCAAAATTCAGTTGTAGATTTGTATTCAGAAGACGTTTTCTCATTCCAATTGATCTCAAAACTAACAAAAAGATTGCATATGATCCATCATCCTGATGATGTGATTTTTCTGCAAACTTGCATATAGTATTACAATAAGAGAACGCGACTTGAAAGAAGGGATCATAGTAATTCATTTGTATTTTTAGAGGTCACACAGGTGGCCTAGATAAAAGTTAGATTCATTGCTAATTTCTCTTAAGAATGAATCACCTACAGGTTGTGAAGCTGATGATTATTCTTGCAGATAATAGCTTATTGCTGTTTAGATCCTAAATCTTCAGCATGTTGATTTTGCATTCCATCAGAAATTGGCACTCTGGTACTACTAATCTTTGTTTGCTATTAGAAGGCATTAGTTCAATATCTAGCACTTCTCCAACTCTAATTTCAATGCTTCTTTATTCAGTTTCTTCAATTGTTCATTCTCTTGTCGATTGAGTTTTGAATTGTGAAAAGTCAATTGTGGAAATGTTCTATCGGATTCGATTTTTTTGGACTGCATAAGCCCTGAATCCCTAATTTCTTCAATTGATTTATTTTTTTTGGGACTAAGGAAGGTGAATTTGGGGGTTATTGATCACGCAAAAACAACACTAAAGATGAGAAGACAAATTCAAGCTAGAGACAACAAGACACAGACATAACAAAATCAATAACAACAAACTAGTTAAGATTGAAATACATCCATCGACCTAGCTGTAACACCCCAATAATTTATAAGGGATTGAGGTGCTTCCCAGGTCAACAAGAGCTCTTCCTTTTCTGAGTTCGAGTGAGGACAAAAAACTCAGAAGTTAAGCGTGCAAGGACGATAGTAGTACCAAGATGGGTGACCTCCTGGGAAGTTCTCGGGTTGGCATAGGATAGCGCTTCTAAAGCCTCGCTCTTTACAAATGGTATCAGAGCCGAATCTAGGTTGAAATTGTAACACCCCAATAATTTATAAGGGATTGAGGTGCTTCCCATGTCAACAAGAGCTCTTCCTTTTCTGAGTTCGAGTGAGGACAAAGAACTCAGAAGTTAAGCGTGCAAGGACGAGAGTAGTACCAGGATGGGTGACCTCCTAGGAAGTTCTCGGGTTGGCATGGGATAGCGCTTCTAAAGCCTCGGGCTTTACACTAGCCTCTAGACAAATTTTACTAGACAAACTTTGACAACAAATTACACACTCGATTAGCTCGAATCAATCCTCAATGATGCCATGAATTTAGACAATTAACATTACGACACCACGCAAAATCCGTTGCAATACCATTCACCAACTCTGTCGTCTTAAGCATCTTCCAATTATTCAATAAAAGCGGACAACTAATGCGTTCCATTTATTGAGCAGGGTAAACTGTGACAACCCGCATTGGTTCGGGACTGTCCTAGCAGAACCCGCTAAAGTAACGAGTCTCAAGAAACGTCGCATTAAGGCCGAGCTCTAATAGGATTCCATCTGTCTATGATGACATATATAGATATACTACTATCAAAAACAACATAACAAAATCAATAACAAACTAGCTAAGATAGATATAATGATATACATCGATCAATCGCCCTATTCTCTAGGTGATCAATAAAAACTCTTGTTTACACGTTATTTTTCAAGCAACTTTACTGGACAAATTTTGACACAACAAAATACACACTCAATTCTCAATGGTGCCATGAATTTAGACAATTAACATGAGGAGACCATGCAAAATCCGTTGCACTACCATTCACCAACTCCGTCGTCTTAAGCCTCTTCCAATCATTCAACACGGACCCCAAATCCTTAGCCTTAGCAGCAATGTAACGACAACAATTAGCGTGAACCGTGACAACCTGCGTTGGCTCGGGGCTCTCCTGGCAAAACCCGCTAAAGTAACGAGTATCAAGAAACGTTGCGTTAAGGTCGAGCTCTCGTAGGATTCCGTCGCGAATCAGCTTTTGCATCACGTCTTGCTCCTTCATCCCGCCCGACTTGTCGTGCATCGAGAACCATCGCTCGAATAGAGCGATTGTCTTGGTGTTGGATTTGACGTGGTAGAAACCGGTGTTGATCGGGTTAGTGACGGATTTTCGGTTTCCGTTGAACTGGTCTGTGCTGAATTTTATGTCGTCTAGTTCGTCTATGTTTAGCCTTGTGAAAGGGTTTCTTAGCCACAATATGTCTGTATCCTACAACACTTTAAATTTTATGTAAGCATATATAAATGTAATGGATTTTGTTTCTTAAATTACCACATTTATACCAATTAATGAAAACTAAAAAAAACAGTAAACTTGATTAAACAATCTTAAATCTCAAGTATATACATTTGGTAATTTTGCAGGTAGAATGGAGTTACACATAATACAATATTGATATACTACACACAAAAAAAATACAATTTTGATATATGACATTTTAGGCCTTGTTTCACTTACCCATCAAAATTAATTTCTCTTCAAAAATTACATTTTAGAGACTCTTGAAATATATACATCCTCTACTTTTTACATTTTTAAGATAAATAAAATAACATTTTAACCCAAAATACAATTACTTTACAAGTGAATAGACCCTTAATAATTTACTATTTCCCTCATTAATATTTAACTATAAAGTGGTTCAATATGCCACACCATTTATATAAATATTTCTATTTTTCAACCCTAACTAGCTAGCTGGTAAGAACACAATAAGTTTTTCAACTTTAACTAGTTTGTTATGAACTCGACAAACCCGTCCAATTTTTTCAGCCTAACTTCGACCACATTTTTCATCGATCATAATGGCCTATTGCCTCCTATGAACCAGAAAAATGCTCGAAAAAACACATCATTAGTTTTATAATTAGAGTTTTCCAAACCATTAGTTATAAGCATTACAATTATATTATTTAACCATTATCCTATGTTTAACATGGATAAAGACTTGCTTAACTAACTACACCCTAATACTAAATGAAAAACATTTGGATTAGCCATTAATGATGTGGATTTTGGATATTTTGAAGAAAAAAATGTCATAAAAACACACATTTAATATGTTTTTCTTTTTTCGTTAGTAGCAAAAAAAAAAAAAAATTACCCACGAAATCTAAGATTGTGTTAAGAAAACGTTACCGTGAAAACGAAGTTATAACCCTTCCTCAAAACCGTGACCAAAAAAAACGTCCTCCTCCACATCATATCGATAAACCCCTTCGTCATATAAACCTTCTCCCCCGTAAAATCCGCGTCCTCCATACCCGTATTATTCGGCAACAAGTAGCAGTTCAAAACGCCCTTGAACACGCACCTCTCGTACGCCGTCGGATCCATGGCCACGATCACCACGTGCTTGATCAACGGCCGAGTTTCGTCGCCGAGCCAGAGGCTCTCTAGGAAGAGATCCAGCATGTTCACCGTCGGGTGATCGCCGTCGATGCTCTCCACGTAGGCCTTGTTGACCACCGCCACGATCACCGTCTTGTTGTTCCCCGCCGACGCCCTCTCCAAAACCGTGGTTAAATCGTTGGATTTCGTTGTCGATTCCGTGGTCATTTGTAAGACTGTCGATTTCGTGGTCATCTGTGAAACAAAATAGTGTTATTCAACATCAACAACAACATAGTCCCAGCATAATTACATGACAAAAAGCTAGGTGGGTCCTCAACAGAGAAGGGTCGCCTAGCACCTAGACGGTTACAACAATTATCTAGCTAGGTTCTAGACGAATGCAACAATTGTCTAGCTAGGTTCTAAACGAATGCATGGACCTTTCAACGCCTAGCTGAAGCATTAACATGCCAAAACCATAGAGTTATGAAACTAGAACTATACACCATGTCGAATGCACAAAACATATCGAGATGGTGATAGATCAAAGAATACATACCAACGTTAATCAAAAAAGCAAAAAAAACATAGAGTAACGAAACTAGGATTACACATCATGTTGAGCACAAGAACGAAACAAATAGCGGAAAGAATATAGAGTTTGGTTCAAAAAAAAAAGAACTCTTATACTGAAAAATGAAAAGTTATATAAGGATTCCATCCTAATTCTATATCAAATAATCGAAAAAAATGTAAGGATGCTCGAAATTAATCTAAAGTACTCTAATTCTATTCTTTGGGAAGCTCGAAATTAACCTATCATCTACTTTAATTCTATTCCAAATAATCGAGAAGAATGTACGGATCATCTCTAGATGCTCAAAATTAACCTAAAAAATCCTCTACTCCAACTCTATTCTTCCAAACACTCAAAGTCGGTTCAACCTAGTGAGATTCTGCCTAATTACTTCTTCCGACTCTTAAAATTACTCTAACTAAAGCTCGAAAAAATGTGATTTGAAGGGATTAACTTACCAAAGGATTGGAATTAGGGCAAGGGAAAAGTTTATGATCATTGGGGGAGTAGAAAGAGATGAGTAAACCGAGGGTAATGAGGAGGATGAGTATGGCGATATTTCCAAAGGAATAGAAGTGTTTGAATGAGTTCTCCATTGTTGCAAATTTGGAGCAATGTTAATGGAAGTGTGATTAATTAGGAGTTTGTGGAATTTATGGGGGTAATTAACGATCGGAATCGTTTGGTTAGAGGTAACGATCGGGGAGTAATGAGACATAAGTTGGCATAATTCCGAACTTAGTAGTAGCAATAAATTATATAGGTGTGTTCAATCGGTCCAGATTAGACCGGTCCTGAGTCGATGGATCATATAATATTTAACCTTTAGACTGTGGACCGGATTGGATCGAATTAATACAGTTCGGTTTTGAACTGTAAGAACCGAATTTACATATTTTACAATAAAGTTTTAATATTTTATGTTAAAATATGTTTAAATTATGGTCCTATCTAATTTTCTGGTGTAAATGGACCATAAAAATTGAGATTTTATGTTAAATATAACTATTAAAAATTTTGATTTTATGTCAAATATTTATATTGATTATTTTTTATATATAATTTTTAAAAATATATATTACAGACCGTAACCCATAATTTTAAAAAGTAGTTGACCATGAACTTAACTGTCTCGGTCTTGGATCGGACCGTTATATTATGATCCGGTCCGTTTTTACACAAGCCTAAAAAAATAAATATATATAGTGCTTTATTGATACAATTTTTCATGCATAAATGCATATTTAGCTGATATGATATGATTCTAATATATGGAAGAATCGCAACAAATAACAAAAAGAAAATTTTCACTAAGTGTCCTGAATTTAATGTAGATATTCACATACTCCTAGATACGATAGAAGGCAAAACTTCCCCTTAATCGAGAGGTCAGAGAGTACCGCCTCTCCTTCTATCAAAAAACAAAGATACGATAGAAGACAAGGACAGTAGTTAAGCCTGGTGGAATAATAAAGATCATGCTTAATCAAATGGGAGAAGATATTTATCATGCACATAAATGTTTCAAAAAATATACTATAAAAAATGAGATTTTAATTAAGATAGGTACTACTAATAAGGGTATAATATAGCCGGTAGTATAGTGAGGAAAATAGACCGAATCTGGATATATTTTCAAGATTTTGATAATTTCCATTAGTCAACTTTAGTTTAGGACCACACATGCATATCACCCTCAAAAAATGAATGCATTTAGAGATGTTAAAACTTGATCTGAACGATAGTTTTACCTGAATTGTTCGAAATTTTTAGAAATGCAATACAACTCAAAAATTAATGAGTAAGAGAATAGTCCTAATCCGAGTAAAGTTGTTCGAAACTTTTATCGTTACAAAGACATTATTACTGAATAAAGACCATGAAATTGTCACCAATAAAAAATCCTATGAGCGCTCGAAACGAATACATATTCACATAAAAAAAACTCCCTTCAAAAGAGTTTTCACGAAACAATAGTGTTCGACCACGACAAATCATTACGGTTCATCCTAATATGGCGGTGATTAGAAATGACTCCGCCTTGTGGCGGGGAACCATGCGCCACTGTCGGAGCCAGTGCAGGCTCCGAGCTCACTCTACTTTCCTCATCATCATCCCATGACCTTAGGCACTCAACATGACCCGACCACTTAAATGTCGTCGTTTTACCAATAAGCATCGTCCTAAACCGTCGCCAATCTCTTAAAACCTGTGTCAAATCTGTTACCTTGGCTTTAATGTAACGACAACAATTAGCGTGGAGGGTGACGATTTCACGTGGGTCGTCGCTAACCTGGCAAAACCCACTAAAGCGACGGGTGTCCAAGAAGGCGACGGTTAGATTTAAGTAACGTAAGATTCTGCCACGGCGAATTAGGGTTTGGAGAATGTCTTGCTCTTTGAGGTCTACTAAGTTCGGATGGTCTTTCTTGGCGTACCATATTTTGAACAAGGAGATTGTCTTGTTGTTTGAGCGAATAAAGTAGAAGCCCGTGTTGATTGGGTTGGACGTGGATTTAGGGTTTCCGTTGTAGTAGTCCACACTGAACTGGATGTCGTCTTGATCAGAATCGGTTAAATCGGTTTTTAGTAGTTTGAGTGGATTTCTTAACCACATCACATCTACATCCTGTAAAATAAAAAGACATACCAAAAACTAAAGTTAGACAAATTATCTTCCATCTTAACGTGTAAATCAACAACATATCTAGGGCATCTCCAAATGCATGCATATCAAGGCAAAAGAATTTCTTGCGGCTACCGTCAATTTAATACAACGTAATACGCTAAATTTGGTAATCCAAATGCATCCTAAAAGGTTATTGATTTGAATCATATGGATGACTACAAGAGATTTATATAGTTGTTAACTTTAGGGTTAGCGAGATTATTGTGTGTAGGTCAATTTAGCACATGTTAATTTATCAATATATAAAGAAAATTTCATATTTACAATGTATGAATGTCAAAGATCACACCGTTTAGGACTCGTTTGATACAATGGTGGGAATCGAGAATGGGTTTGGAATGAAAGTGAGATAGATTTGACTACAAAAAATATCGAAAAAACTAAATGTGGAATAATTAATTAAATACTAATTTAGGTTTAAGTGATTCTTGATTTCAAAATAATATTTTAAATGATTCCTAATCAGATTCTTCATCCCAAATATATGGTACTAAACGAGCCATTAAAGTACTTATAGGTTGGCACATTTAATCCAAAAGGTATATATTTGGTATGGTACTAATCAGATTCCTCATCCCAAAGGTATGGTATTACACGACCGAAATGCAACTAAAAAGATTGATTGAGAAGTTAATTAATTAACTTACCGAGAATATGAAGTTGTAACCCTTCTTGAGAACTTGGCCAAGAAAAAGGGTTCTAAACCACATCATTTTGATGAAGTTTTTGGACATATAAACTCCCTCTTCCCTAAAGTCCATATCATATGTTTGAAGGTTGTAACAATGGAGTCCACGAAACATACATCGTTGATAGGCCACCTCATCCACGGCCACCACCAAGAGATGGTTGATCAGCCACCGCGTCTCCTCCCCGACCCAAAAGCTCTCCAAGAAGAGATCAAACATATTGGTCTCGCCGCCCTCCACGTAGGCTTTGTTCACCATTGCTAGTATCACCGTCTTGTTAGCCATTGATGCATTTTCTAATGCTATGTCTAGTTTGTCCTTCACCACACTCTACAAATTAACAACATAAACTAAAACATTAAATTAATGATTAAAATCAGTTACAAATTTCAGATAAAGATATCAGCTTCAGTTACTAATAAGCTTCAACTTCATATTCAACTCCATATCAGGTTAATTTATCGGAATGGATCCTTACTCTTACGAAAATGGACCAAATAGTAATCAAATAGAGAATATTTCTAACCCTAACATGCTCTACAACAATGGCGACGATTATTTAATATATCTCGCAAATTCAGAATCTGGTGGTTCAAGTGAAACGTACATAATAATGCACCCATATTTCAAATAAGACAAGAGGGTGTTTCCGATATGGCAAAAAATTCATAAAAAAACAAAACATGAAACAAATACAAAACAAAAACAAAAGGAACACAAAAAGGGCAACACGCGAAACTTGTTTTCGACAACAAATTTCGTCGCTCCCTATAAAAATGGTGGAATTGGACATTCCAATCTCGTTAAAAAAGCCTTGGCATTCAACTGTCGCCCTCTTAATCAAACGACATGTTAATTGGATAGGAGGATATGGAGATATTAATTAGTTAATTGGTTGAAATGGTATAAGTAGTTAAAAACTAATCATGCAACTAATTATCAATTAACTAATATATGGAGATGAGTAAGTAGTGAGATTAAAATTAATTACCGATGGATTAGAATACCGGAGATAAAATATGTTTTGGAAGGCAAAGATGGAGACGAAGGTGTTGAGAGTACAAAAAGAGACAATGAAACCTCCGGCGACCGCCATGCCGAGTAATTTCGCTAGTGTCGAGTACTTTTTTGGCGATTTTCCCATGTTTAGAGAGTGATTAAGGGAAGAAGATTAAGTCTTGATCGATTTTAAACTAATTACAAAGGGATTTGAGAGTGGTCTTAGAGCTCATTTAGCTTAATGCTTATTCTACCAAAAAAATAGCTTAATGCTAATTAAGGAAATGGTTAATCCGTGATGTAATACAAGTGCCTTCACATTAGTGATGCATTTGACTTTTCAACAAGTTAACTTTCTATTTTCTCAAAAAGAAATTTTTAAGAAATGAGTAGGCTAAGCTTGATTGTAAATGAAAATGCTAAGCTTAATCAATCCATGTAAATATCTTCTATATAAATATGTTGCTTTCTTGTTACGTTATTCTACGCATATTATCTTGTTCTAAAAGTCTCGCCTAGACATTGTTTAAAGGTCTCAGTTTGTTTAGGTCCGTCTAGAAAACCGTTTAGACAGCCTAGTCGCTAGGAGACTCTTTTTCGCTTAGAGTCCGCCTAACTTATGTTAAAACATTGAACATATATTGTTTTGGTCTTGCATATGGTTTATCTAGTTCGATGAGCTAATGCCATTTTTACATTCAAATAAAATATTTTGTGCTTTCATTTAAGTCGATAATCTATCAATATCAGACTTTTTATACGTGCTATTATATTTCAACTAAATAAAATGGATAATAATTTATTAATTTATCACAATTTTGTTAATTAGATGTGCCCTTTTATCAATTAAACCATAAGTTTATACAAATTTGATAGGTTTATATGTGTATATAGGATGACATTGGGAAGAATATGTATTCTTGCTTTGCTTTGTAAATATACAAATATAGATACATCTTAGATTTTTTTTTTAAAATAAATGAATATAAATAGTCAAAATTAGAAAATTCTAATACTAATAAAAGAATAAAAAACAAATAATTAGATCATATAATATTTTTTATTATATTTATAATGATTTCAATTTTTTTTCCTATCGTTAGATATTTTAATTTTATTTCTACCAAAAAGATATTTTTATCTCAAAACAATACCGAAAAGATATTTTAATTTAATATTTTCATATTTTAGAAAGTGTGAAAAATAAAAGTTAAGTAAATATCTCCGTTCTTTATAAGCTTCTTTTACTAGTCAAAAAAACGAATTGAATGCGCGAGAGCTCGAGAAGTTCAGCCATGGCGTCGTCCTCTCCTTCACCACCGCCTTACCCAAGTGCAGCCAGGATCTCCGATTCTCCTTGCTACTCGCAATACTCCGCTTCTCTCAAATGTAACAGTTTCTCTTCTGAACTCTTCCTATCTCTTATGGTTTTCTCTTCTCCTTTCAAAATCTTAGGTTTTATCTCGAACAAGTAAATTCCGCAAAAAATACTGTAGAAGATTAGGGGTTTCCTTGTACTTTGCAAAATTTAGCGCCTTTAGAATCTATTCTCAGCTATTTTTGTGTGAATTGATTCAATTGTTGTGTGATCATTGTTGAAACTTCGGGTTCGATGCTGAATTAGAATTTTGTTATTCATATACTTAGAAGGGTTGATTTGGGTTGAATTCAAGTGTATTACTACTGTACTACAATCTTCGTTTATAAGTATGATAATTGCATAAGATTTTATTGGCCTGATGGATTAATCTCAGTTTTTTCTCCTGAACAATTCAACTGTCTGACGATTATTGATGGTTAGTTTAGTGATCCTCAGTTTTATAGAATAATGCATATGTCAAGGTGTTAAAAAATTAGTAAAGGAAGTCTTCTTATGATGTAAGCTTGGATATGGATGGAATATACAGGCTTTCATTCATCTATGTCAATTGAGGATAGTGCTTATTAGATTGGTCAATGCTTGAGCTTGTGCTTCAACTTGTAAAAGTCCTTGTTTGTTATTTTGTTGGTTGGGTTTAAAAAGTTTTGCTGGATAATGATTGGCCTTTTCAGTGATTGTATTGAATGTAGAACTGATGTGTACCTTGTGGAATGTTTAGGATCTGAAATGCTTGAAGATGTACTGTTGAAAGTCAAGACGGGTTTGGAGTTTTATTTTCTTGATCTTTTTGGATTGATGTTGCATAGTCAATATAGGTGGATTTTGATCTTTTGATTTCTGAACTCAAAGAGTTTGTAACTTGTGAAGTTCTACTTAAGAGACTCTATTTCTAGCAAGAACTTGTAAGGGAGAAATTCGTCTTCTGTTAATCTGCTTAATAGGCGTTCTTCCATGTTGCTGGCTGATTTTTCCCTACTCAAACTAGACAACTTACCTTGTTTGAATGTTCCATTGTTATCTTACATGTGTCATTTAGTCAAGCTCTTTAAGTTGAGAAATATGACTCGGCAGCGTGGTTTTACTGAATTTACCTTATTTTAATATGACCACGCGTAGTTTTTTTGCCCTTAAAATCGGACAAGAACATTCATATCTCAGTTTGATCCAAATTCTTGTCATTTTCATTCTACCCCTCTGCTGTCACCATTTGTTTATCTAATTTGTAGTTAAATTTTTTGATCATTTTTTTTTGATGTCCTTCTTTGCAGGCCTAGAGCAACACACTGCAGATAGAAGCAAGTGCCAGGAACACTTTGATGTTTATAAGGAGTGCAAGAAGAAAGAGGTAATAAAACCTCCTCTCGAATTTTTGTTCCACATTCTCTCTTGTAAATTATCTTCTCGAGTTCAGGCTTCGGTTTCACAATAACACATGCCTTTGCTGTGATTCTAGCAATAGGTTCTTCATGATAGATCTTAGTTTCAAATTGGATCAGTTCCTTTTTCCATGTCAGAGTTCTTTCGAAAACTTTCAATAATCAAAACATAGATTTTAAATCCGAACATTGTTGTTATAATATTTTGTTAGTTAGCTGGTTGCTAGGTACTACTTACTAATGTTGTCAGTGTAGTAGTATGAATGGGATTTTGTAAGTGTAATTAGCAATTTAGCATAATTTGTGAGGTGAGATTAGCCGTTCTTTACTGTTTCATGGGTAAAACAGCTTGATTAATCTTCTTGCAAATCATACCTTAACCACAAGTCTGATAAAGAAAGTACTAAACAATTTTGCTAACTTGTTCATGTGTTGTTCCCTTTTTCCCTTGATGTTCAGAGAGAAGCTCGGCTGGAGCGCAACAGAAGCCGGTCTCTATTTTCATGAGCTAAGTCATTTAGCTCTTAGACTCATTTACGTCTTTCTTCATGCAAAACTGAAGAGATAGGTTTACAATTTGTAGGGGCAGGAGCTTGAGGTTCCTTGGATTAAATTACACTACATGTACTGAAAGTTCACCATGAAACAAAAAATAACATCCGAATTCGTGTCGTTTGTGATACTTTTGTTTGAGTTTCTTGGAATAATTTGATTGTCCTGGAGGAAGTGTTTTGGCAAGCAGTATAGTTTGCAACTTACTTTCATGTCTCTACGGGTGCATCCTCATGCTCATTGGCTTTTTTACATTGCCTTTGAGATGAATCTAATCCCTATATCAATTTTGGTGCATTCTAAATTTCTAACTGAATTTAGTTATTATTGTCACATAGCTGAATTTCAGTTTTTCTTGGGTCTATCGGGCGTACCCCCTTCCCCTTGGGCAGGGGTAACCTCGTCTTAACCCTGCAGATTCCGTTGTAGCAGAGCCTCACCGGGTCAATGATGATGATGATGATGACTTTTAGGTCTCTATAACAATAATTTAAACAAACTGCTGAAGTTTTTTTATTTGTTCACACAATACAAAAGAGATTGCTATTACATTAGATTTTGATCATGATCAAACACAACTGACCCTACAGCAAACACAATTCATGTCTAGCCACATATTTTCTTCTTGAGACAATATCCCACTTGAAGGCAAATCTGAAAAAGGTAAGGGAACACAACAGTAACCAAGATGAGTCGATACTTTCGCAAGTCATCGGGAGTAATCTCGTAGATGGCCGACCAGTATGTGGCCACCATAGCTGTGGTTGCAACAAAGATCTCAAGAAAGAAAGGATTGTCCACCATCAAGTGGAGCATGAGATGGATTGAAATCGAGAATGCAAGTGTGTTGCAGATCAAGAACGATGTGAATGATCGTCTGTGTTGTGCGAAGACTGAGCGCCCCGCCTCATGGGAGTCATCGGAGTCCGGGGCGAACAAAAATTCTGTGAATGATGGTCCTGTGAATGATGGTATGTGTTGTGCAAAGACTGAGCGCCCCGCCTCAGGGGATTGAGCGGCGACGACATTTTTGACCGTTGTTTCCTGCCAAACGCCGCCTGGAGGGTTGACCCCGGCCTGAAAGGTGGCGGCTGCAATTAAGGTTGTCGCCACCAAGAGAAAGTTCTTGGTTTTGGGTGTTATGTCCCTGTCTCCGCCATAGAAGAAGTTGAGGATCCATTTCCTTGAGCTCTTAGGACTATGAATGGCCATTTTTGTGTGTGTGTTTTGATGGAGGTTTAAAGCTGGATGGTGCTGATTTATAGTGATGAGAGTTTGATTTCTCCATTGACTGACTTTGATGGCTGCTCAAGTGCTAATACAAGTCAAGCTAGGGAAGTTATGGAAACTTCCCTGCTGCATGAGTACATCTATGTCCCTTGTCTTAATCCTCTGCAAAATTGTACAACTGGGATTTTTCCATGGGCACTACTTGTTTAGAAGATTAGTTAACTTGTTGTATGTGGTGGAGATCGCTAGATGTAGGGCTGTCCAACGAATCGACCTGACCCAACCCGCAATCCATTTTACGGGTTACAAGTCGACCCGTGAAAAAATAAAGTCGACTCGTGACCCTTAACCCGACCCGCAATCCGTAAAACGGGTTACGGGTCGGGTTACGAGTTTACCCGTTTGATTGGGTCATGGGTCGAAAAATGTCAAACGGATCAAATTTAATCCATTTGACCCTTTTCGATCCGTAAAATTGATTCATTTGACCGTTTTGACCCGTAAACTTTTATTTCACGCTTTCACTAACTACAACAATAATATTTTTTTTAATATTATGGATCAACCCGTAACCCGGCGGGTCGACCCATAATCCGTAAACTAAAAAACTCCGACTTGTAACCAGTAAACAAAAAAAATATGACATGTAACCTGTAAAATTGCGCGGGTCGGTCCAGATTACGGGTCAACTCGTTGTTGGACACCCCTAGCTAGACGTTTAGACTTCATAGTCCATCTATAATATTCCTAATGCATACGTGGGCGATGGATAGGAATAAAATGATGACGACATCAAATGAGGCTATATATGATGTCACCAATTTCATTGATATTTCATCTTTGTTTTATAAGGTGAAATAGATTAGGTTTTGTCGAAGGTCAACTTAGGTTTTTCATGGCTTTTTTTGTGAGACTAAAATAGAGATAAAAGTAATTCAATACGTTGTTGAAAATAAAATATATCACACATCTAAAATTTGAAGAAAATCAGCCTAGTATTATATACTTTTGAATTACTCTTCTTATTATAAATTAATTTTATGATGAAATTTCATAAACTTATGTGTGCTCATATGGACACATCTCCAATCTACATACCTGACGACTTACGCACTTTCTTCTTGGTATCAGAACAGGTTTAGTCTCGGACCCCTCATTTACCTTAGGTTAGGCTTATGTGTTGGGCGTAACGCGCATGTGTGCTCCTACGAACACGTCCTAAGTCTAGCTACCTAACGATTTACAAACTTTCTTCTTGGTATCAAAGCAGGTTTAGTTCTAGACCCCTTATTTACCTTAGGTTATGCTTATGTGTTGAGCCTAATGCACATATGTGCTCGTACGGACATGTCCCTAATCTACCTACCTTCATGCCTACTGACTTACAAACTTTCTTCTTGGTATCAAAACAGGTTTAGTTCTAGACCCCTTATTTACCTTAGGTTATGTTTATGTGTTGAGCCTAATACGCACATGTATTCGTACAGACATGTTCCTAGTCTACCTACCTACCATCCTACCGACTTTCTTTTTAGGGTGCCATCAAGCTCATAAACTAATTTAGTCCTATTTTTTCATGTGAGAAGTTGATCATATTCTACAAGGAGCCAACACATTTAAAGTTGCAAGAAAATGAAAAAATGGACCCACAATATATGATAGAATTCTATCCCCCTTTCCAAACAATTACAAAGATGAACTACCTCTACAAGAAATCAATCTTTTGGCATCAGCAATAATACCACAAACATCAGCTGATGGTGCCAAACCCAACCTCTTCATCTCTTCAACCAAACCCTCAGCTTCTTCCACCTTCCCATCTTTGCAAAGCACTCCTATTGTACAACAATAGCTTGCAACATTTGGAACAATCCCAATCTCTCTCATTTCCCTCATCATTCTCAAAGCCCGAAACGCGCTCGCCTCTCGACAATAGCCTCTTACCATAATGTTATAAATCACATCATTTGGCTTCAAATTCATCTTCTCCATAGACTTGAACAACCTCAATGCATCCTTCATATTGCCCTTACTACAAAACCCATTCACCAAAACACCAACCGTGTACACATCCGCTACCAAACCGGATCCCTCCATTGATTTAAGCACCCGAAGCGCCTTTTCCATGTCGTTTGATCTTACAAACCCGTCTATCAGAATCGTGTACGTTACCTTTGAAGGAACGAGCCCTCTTTCCTCCATCTCCTTCACTAAACTAGCCGTAATCTCTAATTTCCCCGCTCTAGAAAACCCTAAGATTAGGGTATTATATGTCACCAAGGACGGAACATGACCCGCCATTTTCATTTGCCCTAATAAGCTCAACGCCTTGTCAAACTTCCCGGCATTGCACAACCCGTTAATAAGAACATTATAAGTGACCAAATTCGGAGCCATTCCATACATTTTCATCTTCTCCACAAGCTTCTCCGCATCCTTAACCCTCTTCTCTCTAAACAACCCGCCAATCAACGTGTTATAACTAACAACATTACACGACACACCTCTCTCAAGCATTTCATCGAACACCTTAAAGGCATGCTCCAATTTCCCCTCTTTGCAATACTCACTCATCACAGAGTTGTAAGTATAGATGTTAGGCAAAATCCCTTTCAATTTCATCTTCTCAAACAGCGCGAAAGCTTCGATCTTTATCCCTTTCCTGAACAACCCATTGATTAAAACTGTATAAGTGTGCTGATTAGCAGCCATACTCAACTCCTCCATCTTACCAAACAGAGCCTTAGCTCGATCAATCTCCCCATTCTTACAACACCCATCGATCAATGTGGTGTAAATCACAACATTCGGAGACAACCCCAATTCTCCCAATCGATCCAGTACCTTGAAAGCCCTGCTCAAATCATTCGCCTCACAACAGCCTTTTACCATTATCCCAAAACTGTACGCATCCAATTCAATCTTGCCCTCAGTGAATACCCACCACGCCTTCTCAAAATCATGCTTCTTTATCAAGAGACTCAACAGACCATTGAGCGTGTTTGGTGGTGGGACGCAATTCGAATCCATCATTCGCTTGAAACAAGCTAATGCCTCTTCGGGCGACTCGAATCGAACGCAGGCATTGATCGTGCAGGTAAGCGTGTCTGTGTTAGTCGTGATCTTGGCCAGCTGAAGTAGACCATGGAGACTGTTATTTGCAGGCATACGAACCCTAGCCGCCATGGCAGGATTTTGAGGCTTCGAGCAAGCAATTCAATTTGATGCTTGAGCTTCTTATTCGGCTGAATTGAAAAGGTGAGGGCAATTGAGTGACTAATAATCTACAAATTGAGATAAATTTCGAGCTAATTGAGCCGCGAAATTGGATTAGAAAAGCCCTAAAACCTAACAATCAACCACCACAGGTTTTGAAATGCAAAAAAAAGTAACATTCGACGGACAAGGAATTGAAATCAGAAGTGAAATGAAGGAAGTCGCTTGGAAAAAGGGGCTGGAGAGACGACGACCCAGTGAGATCTTTCGCCAAAAAGGATGGAGGAATTTCAGATGCCGACGCTTTTGGGCCGGCCCATAAAGATTAAAAGCACTTGTTTCAAAAGGGTTTGATGTAGGGTTGTTCAACGGGTCGATCCGACCCGACCTGTAAAAAAAACTAGGGAAATTCCGTCTGGTACTCTTAAGTTTTTTACTTTTCCGGATGGTGCCCAGGAAAAAAAAGTATTCCGGTTGGTACCTTTGAACTTTTACAAAAGTTCGTCCCATGCCCTTAAGTCTCATTTTCTCCATTTTAAAATAAAATTCCGTCCCTTAATAATAAATCAAGCAAAGGGGAAAAATGAACAAAAGAAATATTTAACAATAAAACAAAAAGAAATTTGACAGTAATTTTTTTTTCATTGGTATTTTGGATATAATGAGAATTTTTAAATGTAATCTATACTAATACATTATAAAGCAGAACCCAAGTCTGTTGTAAAATTTGCGCCATGTGGTATTTTTGAATAAATTAATGTAAAATTATATTTTAATAAATTTTGTAACAACTTATAATATTCTTCCTATATATACTAAATAGATAACATGTTTATATAATTTTTATGTATATAATTTTCTATCTATGGATTATGAATTAGTTTACTACAATAGATAACATATTTATATAATTTCTTTATACATAAAGTCCTATGAGATGATATTTTCCATATTAATTTAATATTTTTTATCTCTTAACAAGATTTAGGGTTTTAATATTTTTTTTTATCTTTTAACAAGGCTTGAGCTCCAAGTATAAAATTTATATCTATATAATGATTTAATTTTAAATAATAAATTTTGTTATGTTGATATATTTTTATTTTGAGAAAATATTAAAAAAATCGAATTTTAATTAATTTAAATTACAAAATTAGATTTTCTTTATCTTCTTATGCATTTGTCTATTGCATAATTTATTACGATATTATATAAATATATTTAGTATTTTAAATTAATAATGTAGAATTATATAGTTTTTAATAAAATTATTCCGTGAATATCACGGGACTTCAACTAGTTTTGGTGTTTAAAACCAAAGGCATAGCTTGCTTATTCAACTTGGAATTTCTTTCAATTTTGGTGTTTACCTATATAACGTATAAAATTTATTTGTTTGGTATTTTCTAATTAATTCTGAATGTATAGAATTTACCTAGTGTTCTTTTGTTTGGTATTTATTTATATAATGTATGGAATGTTGCGTGTAAACTATGCACTTACCTTGTGTTTAAAATGTTGCCATTTTTTTATAATAACTTATTCGTAATTGAAAGAAATATTATTCTATTTTATGGCCTCTGTATGATATGTATTGGTATTTTTTGTTATTATTTTGTTATTGATGCAGAGTACTAATTTTTGTTTAAAAAATGCAGAGTATTAACTACAAAATGCAATAAAGGATTTGTGTTTATTTTTTTTAAGTTAAAATTTCCTTTTTCCTTTTTCCATTTTCCAAAATATCATTGTCCTTTTTTTATTTGTAAAATTGACGGAAATTTATTTTAAAGGGAGAAAAATGAGACTGAAGGGCACGATACGAACTTTTACAAAAGTTCGGGGGTACCAGACGGAATACTTTTTTTTCTTGGACACCATCCGGAAAAGTACAAAACTCAGGGGTACCAGACGGAATTTCCCAAAAAACTAATTGACATGTGACCCGACCCGTAACCCGGTATACAGGTTTTACGGGTCGACCCATTTGACTGGGTCAAATAGATTTTACGGGTCAACATGATCTACCCGTAAATATATATCAATAATAATATTATTATACTTTATACAAAAAAATATATTAAAATAATAATATTACGAGTTACGACCTGTAACCCATAATTCCAAAAATCTTGACCCATGACCTGACATATAAACTACGGGTCGGATTACGGATATTTTGAACCCTAGTTTGATCATTGATGCATGAAAATGGAACATGTTTGACATTCCGGTGCAATTTACCTTATCACAAGTTATCAAATCTTACGGCAAGTTTGGATCACAAGTGATTATCTTGCATTATATGATGCATGATTTAATGTGATTTTACATTAACTTTTGTATTATAATTTAAGATAATGCATTATCACGTGCGGTTCAAATAAACCCTTAAATCTATAGGCTAGTGGGTAAAACTCTTCCATTATTATGTGTATACAAATCATATGAATCCTCTTACGGAGTAGAAGAGTAATGCCGGGGGTAAGGGGGGTTGAAAATTTCATGTGCTTGTTTTTTGAGAAAAGTGGTGCAATGGCTCGAATGGTAAATATTTATTCAAAAGAGAGATAATGTACAAGAGCGAGACTAACAAGCTAGTCTCACTAAAAACTCTTTCATGAACAAACTCATGGTTTCCCCACAAAGACAACGACCATGCGAAGTACCCATATGCATACAAGGTTAGTCTTATCGTCAAAAAACCAGCCCTAGACTAAGTAGCAACGTAGCCTAAGAAGCTCAACAATGGCCCTTAGAAAGGTCTCACCCAAGCCTCGAAACAAATGCAAGGCATCAAACCAACATGGCCAACCACAAGACAAAGAATCCCTTGACAAAAGAAAAACACCAAAGTCTGCCCATAAAGAACGAGGAGAGCGGCTCCACAAGTCCACTTTTACCACCTCTATAGCCTCAAGTCTCAACAAGGCTCTCCATTTCCTCTCATGTCTCCTATCCAAATCAATCTTGCAAGTGACCCTCATTCTACATTCATTATGGATCCTCGTAAGGCATTAGGCTCCACATCACCATAGAGGGTGTCATTCCTTGTCCTTCAAATAAAGTAAACCAAACAAGAGAAAGCTAGGAGGCGAACCTTATAAATAACTGCCTTCTTGGCTTGACAACCAACGAACCAAGCTAATCAATCTTCTAAGAAAATGACACCTTCCAACAAAAACCAAAGCCTCCTCAAGAAGTTGATCACAAAAGTATGAACACAACAGCTAAACGAAAAAGCCCTTGGATAGTCTAAGCACAATGTGATTTTTTTTTTCTTCTTTTGATCAGCGATAGCCACACACTGAGGGCAATGACCGTTGACTATATCTTTAGCGAAAATTTGTGTTCGATTTTTGCTATGTACAAAATTTCATTGGGTCATCGATAGCCACACACCACATCGGGAGCAAAAGTTAGTCCTCCATACATATGGCTTAGGGGACACGATGTAGTTTTATAAAATATTGATGAATGTTAAACTTGTATGTCGAGATTACTCGTTCAGCTTCTTTTCGACGTATTCACCTCCCTAATTCAGTTTCGATTATAGCTCCAGCTTCTAATCCAGCTCCAGCTCGTGTTAAAAACCCTTATACTCTATTTGTAAAAGATCTATGAAATGCAAAGTGGGCCTCTAATGGTATCTCAAGCCCATTTTGAGAAGCCCATAATTATTTTCTCCTCAGAGGCCCACTTACTATACGTAGTCATTAGTCAATGGTCATTGATAAGTGGTCGGTCACTCGTATACAAATGGTTGAACTTTGAACCGGTGTACAACTACAAATCAATAATTGAATGCCTCCCTAATCGATTTTCTATCAAGATCATTATTTATTTCCTATTGTATTGATTGTATTAATTTTATCGATTACTTTCTTTGTGAGACTCACTCATTAAAATCAGGTATATGATTCGAATTAAGTTACACAAAGTTATGACGAATCATTAGATAACTTTAAAAAAATAACGCGCTTGATATAAAAGCATTAAAACATTATCATTAAAAAGGGATAAAAAAGACCAACAAATTATGGTAAGGTTTAGTACCAAAAAAAAACATATTGTATCATTGAATCATCTAAAAAAACGATCACAAATACAATGCTATGTTTGACTTCTTATACCATTATCATAAAAAGAATTCTTTCTAATAATTGGCAACTATGACAATGATATACTTAACTAATAAGTTCGAATCTCACTGACGACATGTATGGAGACATGTATGGAGAAATTAATATTGGGAGGGTCTCTCCCAAAATGGGGTCACGAAATACCCAATCCGGATGTAGAACGGTGTCAGACCGAACCGGGCGAGCCAAAGGCAAGACCAAAAAAACTAATCATTTTTTTATTATTGTGGGCACCTAATGAAAGTTAAAATGGAGAAGTCGAAAAAAAGATTTCATAATACTCCATAAAGTCTTAATCTTTTGACTAGATATCCGAAAAACTAGCATGCTTCCCGTTTAGAAATACACACCGTTTTAGTCTATTTTTTTAACTTAACAATACTTATTATTTAACATATTTTACAACACTTTTTCAAATATAACCTTATTAATATTACAAATTACATAATTATAAAACCTCTTAACTTTAAAACAAATCCTAACATATTTTTTGTACTTGCTAATTGACAATTTTCCTTTATTATATTGAGAAAATTACCACGTGTAACATTTTTATTGGCTATCGATACAATATTTATTTCACGGTCTTTAATTAACATTTTTTTAATTTCCTTTTTTCTTCACTCTTCTCTTTGTTTGGTCAAATGTCTTCACTCTTACGAACCTCGCAAGCTCCTTCCTCTCACACCAGTCAACCCTCATCAATGTCTTCTTCCCTATAAAATCCGCCATTATTCCCCCAAATCGAGCTCACCAAATCCCCAAACCCTCTCGATAAACCCCCAATTCCCCTCTCTCACCATCAATTGAGCTCCTCCAATGGCCGATTCCGGCAACCAAATCAAACTCAACCCTCAATAAACCCCCAATTTCTTCTCCCTCACCATCAATTGAGCTCCTCCAATGGCGGATTCCGGCAACCAAATCAAACCCAACGCTCAATAAACCCCCAATTTCTCCTCCCTCACCATCAATTTCGCTCCTCCAATGGCGGATTCCGGCAACCAAATCAAACTCAACCCTCAATAAAAACCCCAATTTCTCCTCCCTCACCATCAATTTCGCTCCAATGGCGGATTCCGGCAACCAAACCAAACTCAACGGCGACAACCACCAAATCGAAGTCGAACTAACCGATCAACGACCACAACCAAAACCACTTCCTCTCTCAACCATCAACTGGCTAAACAAATTCAAGTACCAGAAATCCAATGACCCGCACAACGAGATGCGAAACGTGCTCCTCATCGTCTCCGCCCTGATCGCCGCCGTCACCTTCCAGGCCGGCGTCAATCCGCCAGGGGGCATCTGGCAGGACTCCGACGACGGCCACGTTCCGGGAAGCGCGATCTACGCCACGCACAAGGAGGCGTTCTACACGTTCCTGATCTTCAACACGTTCGCGCTCTCCTCGTCGATAATGGTGATTTTAAGCTTGACCTTCAGGTTTCCGTTCTCGGTCGAGATCTGGATTGCCACGGTTTCGATGATCGTTACTTATGGATCTTCGATTTTCGCGATTACGCCCCGTGGCCACGGAAATTATAAGTTTCGTTACATTTTGATAACCGCGGCTTGTCCGATCGTGGTTCGAATCGTTGTTGAGGTTGGGAGGTATGTGAAGCGCACGAGGTTTCCGGATTTCAGTTTCGGGGAATGGTTGCAACGGAAATTTGTTCAGGGTGGCGAATCGAAAGCCATTGCTTCTTGACGATTCCATTATACATGATTAATTAGTTGCATAGTTTTTTTAACTACCAAAAGTTGTAATAAACTCCATTGTTTAGTGAGAATTAAGAACTTTTTTTATGTATAAAATGAATGAATTTATCTTAATTTTTGCTACGATATATAGTGTTTTAATATTAATTCTTTGCTGAGATTTAAAATGGCAATATTTGTGAACTAAGTAGAAAATACTCACTTTGTTCACTTCATAATGTCATTACTTTGTTTGTTTTTTTAACGAGGGACCACCTTTGATCACGCTCTCCTGAGCTCCTTCTCGACAATGGTGATTATAAGCCTAGCTTTCATGTTTCTGTTTTCGGTTGAGATCTGGATTGCCATGGTTTTGATGATCATTACTTATGGTTCGGGAAATGGTTGCAGCGGAAATTTGTTTAGCGTTGTGAATCGGCCCCTACTTCTTGACAATTCCATCATACACGATTTTTTTTCTGCCAAAAATTGTAATAGTTTTCTCCATCATTTAGTGAGAACCATTTTCTTATATATAAAATTAATCTATCTGAATGTTTGCAAATTTGAACCAAAGTAGTTAAAACCATTCCATCGGTTTAAGGAAGTAGATATTCAAGAAATAGATTTAGTTAGCTCGGTTTTGGATTGATGAACAACCCTAGTTAAAAAAGAATGGTCATTTAACAAATACTTATCACTGGTAATAATGAGAATGGTAAGTAGAAAGTGTATATATTTACTCCTTTAATGGAAAATTCTATTTATTAGTTACAAATAAGGTGGAAAATGAATATGGATTGATTTATTAATTTTTGCTACAATTTATAGTGTTTTAGTATTAATTCTTAATTGGTGTGTTGAGATTTAAAATGACAATATTTGTGAACTATGTAGAAAATACTCACTTTGTTTACTTCATAATGTGATTATATAAATTTAATTTTGAAAAAAAAAATGAGCACAAATGAAAAAAAAAAACCCTTCAAACAACCAAGAGAGATATTAGACAATTAAAAGTCAACAAAAGCATTATTTTTAACTCTAAGCAGTTTGTATTTTGTGTGCTTGCATTTGTAGTTGGTCAAACTTTGACTAGTGACTAGTTGTGTACTTGTGTGTGGATAGGTACCCTACATTAGATGCAATTGGAAAATACACCAGAAAAGTAATGCACGAGAGCGTTCAAACATATAGTCAAGCGGCTAGAAATTCATGATATTACAATAAGATTTCTGTTTCGACTTCCATAAGCAGTGTTCTTGACAAAAAACAGTAATTCATGAGATTAGAAAACAAATAAATTTGTGTCTTCGGATATTTAGTCAAGCGGCTAGAATTTCATAGTTTCATTTCGACTCTTATGGACTGTGCCCTCGATAAAAAAAAATGTGGCATATTACACTTTAGATTCATGTTTTGTGTTTTGTATTGATTAAATAATGGAACACTTCGTCTTTTGCAAAATAATGAGAACTTTAAGGTATCATATCAAAATATTAGACCATAAAGTTTCAATTACCAAAGCAAGTAACAAATATAGCATCTATCTTGACATTATAAAAAAAATACAACTAATTTCTAACCCCATCATATGAATAGAAAAATATAATTTTAATTGTCTTTTTCTATGAAATATCTGAATTTGGTGGTACTTTACAACTCTAAAAGATATCTAGTTTACAAATGTCAAAAAAATATTCAAAAATACATTCATTTCCTTGCAATTTTTTTTGTCTGAATTTTTTTAAGGAAATTTGCAGGCCCATAACAATTCAAAGTGGGCCTTTGCTTATGGATTTATTTTTTATTGGGCTTTTTCTTGAACAAGTCTTGGTTTTTGGAGGTTTTAGCGCAAGTTCTCCGATTTGGCGTTTCGTATGTGTAGAATACATCTTTGAGAGTTCGTATTTCAACTCGTTTTCGAGCTGGTTCGTGGTGGTGTACAATCTTCTCCTGATGTCCCTAACCCTTTTGCGGTTTCTTCTTCTATTGGTTTGTCCGATCACCTGGTTTTGGGCGACACCCACGCAATTTTAAATCCAGTACTAGAAGCCTTTTTTTTGTTTCTCTTCTGGCCCATCCGAAAAAGCCAAGATATTAATCGATATGATGTAAATTATAAATATTTTTTTAATATTTTTTAGGTTTTTCAAGGCATTATTCATGAGAATCGAAACGAAAACCTCATAAATACTTATTTAAATTATATTATAAGCTTAAATAAGTAATATTTAGGCTTTAAATGTGAAATTTTAACTACTTTTGTTAGCAAAGGAGTATTTCTATTAATAGGTGATATCTTTTAATTTTCGTTATTCCTATTATTCATAGATATGAAAAGAAAGAAAGAAAAAGATAGGTCGTGTCATTTTCATATTTTTAGTACGTCTCATGTGTAGCTCATGGATTGATGATGGTGTGCACATGGCCTATGTATATGTAAGAACAAATGCTATACTATTGTTCCACTAAGGTCCACATCAAATAACTTCAGTTTTGAATCATTTATTCACATATCAAGCAAGTTAGGTTAAGAATTTATAACGTGATGTGTAAGTGTAACATAGGTAACTCTCATTTTCATGTTGGATACGTAATGTATTAAGCCAAATTCTCGTTCGTTAGTAGTTATTTGAGTACTTGCAAAGTTTATACTCCAAAAATTAACCATCACTATCTCTGTTCAATATAGGTTATGGACTTATGGGTCCGTTCAATAATTAGGTGTTTATCAATTGATGCTGAAACTTATGGTGTTGATGGTGTTGAAACTTTTCGGTGCTCGTTGAAATTAGGGGCTGAAAGTAGATGCTGAAATTGATTGTTTATTGTTCAGATAGCTAGGAGGTGTTCGGTTGAGACTTATTTATGTGTGTTTATTTTTTGGGTAAATTAACAAAAAAAAAGCATGTAATAATAACACAATAATAATAATTCATCAAAGTAAAAATAAAACACCCTAAGCCCTTAAAAAATTTAAAAAAAATGATAAGCTAGTTAAATAAACTCGATAAGTTAGGGGGTACTGATTATTTTTTTAAACTCACAATAAACTTGATAAGCTCGATAAACTTTCATGAAATAGGTACTGTCTAACACATACAACAAAGTTTATTATTCTCGATATGCATGATAAGCTTTATAATTAAGCTCCCAAAAAGGAGTTACCGAACAGACTCTATTTATCGAAGCTTATCGAGATTATAGATGCTTCAATTTATTCAAAAAATTAATCAACACCTCAAATCTTATTAAGGTTTATGGTAGCTTATCTTTTATTTTTTCCGCGCATAAAATAAACTTTTCGGGACTATATATGCTTAAATTTCCCTTCATTTGATTAAGTTTCATTTTAATAACGTAGAATTAATGTTGCCTAAAAATACTACTCGGAGACAAACTCTGAAATATCTACTAGGTGGGATTCGAACACGAGACCTCAAAAATTTCTCCAAGGCGATTAAGTTACATTTTTCCCATATAAATTTTCTTTAGTATTAAATCATAAAATTCTAAAAAAAAACTTACTAATAGATTTTTAATCGATCAACAATAATTAACGACTATATGTTCGCAAAACATGCTAAAAGAACTCCATTATATGCATGAGATATGCATCAACATCAAAAAGAGAGATAGGATCATAAAATGCAAATTAAATAGCCATTAATTTACATATGTATACATAACATTAATCTCCACAAACCCAAGGGTAAAAAAGAAACACACACACACAAAAAAAAACTTTACATTGTTTGAAGACATAACTAAACCAAACAACTTTAAAATCATACAACTAACTGTTGATGTTGACGTTGATGCTGATGCGAAGACGAATTAGAGGTGTCGTCTTGAAGATCAACACCACTATTAGACGTTGTAAAACACGACTGTTGTAGCCTCACTAAAGAAGCACTTGCACTAGGAGAAGAATTAATTATCAAAGTGGGTTGAATCAGAAGCATTTGGTTATGGAGGTAGCGACTATATCCATGAAACGTCGTTGGAGTTATGTTCAATCGGAACCCTAATCCAAATAGAAATTCGACTTCCAAAAAGTTCATCTCTTTTGTGCTTATTCCTCCTATCTTCGCATAATATGCATTGTTGTAGTACCTGTGATATAAGTTAAGAATTCCAGCATTAGAAACTAAAATCTCAAAAAAAGTTATAAAGATAGTTTTAAAATGAACGAACCGTTATTCAATAGGTTAGGAATCTTGAATCGAAAAGATTCCATTACAATTTATTATTTTAGGATTTTCATAACATTTTTGTTATAGGATTTAGATTTTCCAATTAGAGTGACAAAATCTAGTATAATCTTTCTACATAGAAGTGCTTAATTAACCTATATTACAAGAACCTAAGGTATAAAAATAGTAATTAAATTAATGTGCACGCGTATATGCTTTTCTATTTTATTTTTTTTGTGTGTGTGGATCCAAATATGGATTTCCTTATTTGTGTATCGTAATTATTTTCATTTTTTTTTTGAGAAAGGTAATAATTCAGAGTACCAAACAAGTTTGGTAGTCCGAGAGGCCGTTAAAAGAAACGGCAGCCGTGAACGGCTAACTGAGTAAAAAAAGAAACCACCCAAGGTAAGCAGAACGACTAATGGTAGTACAAATCCTCGAAAAGAAGAGCAAAAAAAAGATCGGAATCGGGGTGAGTAAAACACTAAAGTAATAGCGCCGCAGGCAACATGTCAACCCATCCAGGGGTGTGCGAAATGGACAGCTGACGTTCCCTCCACCGAGATGAAGGATCTTCAGAAGCCTCAGAGCACCAAGTGACCTGGCCTAGTACAACTCGGTCCGATATGTGCCGACCACAGCTCCAGCTCTTCGAAAAATTAGTACACAAATTAAGTGCGAATCGTACTGCAAAAGAAAATTTCAACCTTGCACCACAAGTAAAAATACTTGAAGCACAAGAAAATCAAACTTGCAGTGCAAGCATAGCTCAGCTTGCTCCGCAAGTAATTTCAAACCTTACCCCGCAAGTAATTACAAACTTGTAGACCAAGTAAATTGATTTTGACCTTTCCTATTCAATTCACTTTTCTACTAATCCTTGCCATGTAAATTTGTACTATAAAGATGTTCAATCAAACATACTTAATTTTCTTTTTCTTTTTATATATATATTTCAAAAAATGAAGCAGAAATTTCAATACGTAATTCCAAATATCACATGTCCACTCAATTTGTGATATTGTGATTTTTGAAACAAATTCATAAGTGGGATAAAGACAAAACTAGCCCAAAGTAAAGAATCAAAGCCCAAGATGAAGCGTCACTACTCTGATGCACAACACATCTAACAAGCAAACAACAATTTGTACAGGATGGCAACACACAGAGATCGGCGGCGACAGAGTTAACCCCAAAATCGGTGAAAGTGGTCGAGCCTCAAGCAACCCAACCCAATCCAGCGAAAGGGCATAGAGAAAACTTCCAAATACAATCTGGGTATCAAAATTATCTTTGAAGACGTTCAAAGAATCAAGAATTCGTTTTACAAGAATCTACAAAAAGAAAACTGAAAGGGAAAATATTCAGTCTAGGTCCACAAATTCAGGCAAGAAGGATGGGGCTTTGCCTCCTCAAGCAAGAGGAAGAACAAAGGAAAAATCAATTTGATAAAAGGTTGAACAAAGATCATATCCAACAGTTAGGGTTACACTTTAAGACATCAGGCAAGATTTCTGAGCAATCATAAACCCTCCATCAAAGGTAGAAAAGAGTTGTGCCTTCTCGGCAAAAACATTTGAGCCTTCTCGGCATCACTAAATAATTTTTACCTAACATATCACCTACCGTTTGCTAGCTATTTTTTACTAATTTTATTGCATGTTGGGGAAATAAAATTTATTCACTAAATAATTTTTAGTTGTAAGAAATTTGGCGTATTTAAAAAAAAAGAAATATTTAAAATTATAGTATTCCCTAATATCCACTTTGTTTTAAAAAAATTATCGTTTTATCTTAATTTTTTATTTAATAATACTTGTTATTTAACATATTTTAACATATATTTTTTTTCGATTTTTATCATCATTAATTACAAAAAAATACTTAACAAATATATTTTATCATCATTAATTAAAAATAATTACACAAATATATAATAGAATGTGGAAGATCTTAACAAGATTATTCAGGGTATTTTAAGTCAAATTATATAAAGTTTTTAATACTTAGGGAGTACAATTATTGTTTATGTAATTAAAGTATGTTAGTTTAAGAAAACGTGAAAGTTCTTAGAGACTGGATAATCCAGTTTCGTCATATTTATAGAGAAGCTAATAGTGTAGCTGACTTCTTAGCTTCTTTTGCTTTTTCGTTTAATATAGGATTTCATGTATTGCTTGACCCGCCGGAGAGTGTTTTATCTTTTATTTCTGCTGATGTTAGGTGTCGGGCTATTCCCCGTTTGCTGACTATTTAGCCCATTTTTTTACTATTAATAAAATGCTCCTAAAAAACCCGAAGAATACCGTCTCTCCTTCAACCCAAAAAAAAAACGTGAAAGTTCACAAATCCTTCGTTTTCACCGTTACGTTTTTGGAAAGTGAAAGAAAGGGAGATGAATGTAGGAGACAGCTGGAGCTTACCTGGCAGATTATGGGCCCACAACCATGTCTTTTACCTTTGGAAAGGCAAAACCATGTGAAATAAAACCCAAGCTTTTATTAATTTTTATTAAGCTCTAATTACTGTTTTAGAAGTAAAAATATACATTTCCTCCCAAATAAACATCGAATTTAAGAGAGATAATTGTACTAAATATTAACTTAATAGGTAAATCTCAAATAAATCTATCTATTTGGCAGTATAAAGTTTAGTTTCTTAGGCCAAAAATGAGATACCTTCACCTTGTTCATCATGTGATTTACTCCCTCCGTTTTATTCTACTTATCAATGAAGACCTAATACACATATATAAAGGCATGGTATAATCTTACCAAATTACCCTTATTAATTACCCTTATTAATTATACATTCCTCTTTTTTTAGAGATTTTTCCCAAGTGTATTAATTACATACAAAGGGTACAAATAGAAAATCTTGTATAAATATAGTTTCAAGGACAAATAGAACCGAAAAAAAGTTTAAGGCATCTTGTATAAATATAGTTTCAAGGACAAATAGAACCGAAAAAAAGTTTAAGGCTTCATGGACAAGTAGAATAGCACGGAGGGAGTAATTTGTTTTGCATTCATTTTCTCTTTTTTAAAAATGTTTTTTTTTTTAAATTTTCAATTATTTTTTTTAATTCAAATCCAATTTATTTGATATATTAAATTCGTAATTTTCAAATTTTTAATTTTTAGCAAGGTGAATTTTTAGGAGGTGTAGTAAAAGTGTTATTCAAGTATGGATGGATACAAAAAAAATGTTAATTTTATATTGCAAATTTTCATAATTAGCTAAGTGAGTAAGAGCAAACATTACTCACATTACTCCACTCAACTCAACTACCATGCAAATTGCTTGATTAATTTTCCCATCCACCCTTGACATTTGACAATGACACGACACGAGATCACCTAATGATTTTCTTGAGTATTATCAACTCAAAATCACCAATTATACCCCCAAATCCACAATTAAGATAATTTTATATCTTATAAGTCTTACTAATCTAACTGATAGACCATGACGTTTGTAACCATTGCGAGTTCGAATCCTCTTTAATTAGTTTTCTGCTAAAGATAGATTATAAGGATTTTTAAATGAAAAGATTTGATTAAATTTATATTTTCATGATTTTTAATAATTTTTTAAAATTTTTAAGGTTTAATTTCTAAATTAAGTATGTTTATTATATGTCTTTACACATTATAAAAAAATATTTTAAAGTATTAAATCTAACCAAATTTTCTCAATGAATTTTCTTACAATATGTCTTAGAACACATTTAGAGTTGTCAAAAGCTGATCAAATCCGACCCAAATCGTCCGATAATTTTAGGATCAAGACCCAAAAATTTGAACTCGAAACTCATTGGATTGACCGATTTAGTATATTTATAGAATTTATAAAATTTATTTTGAAACTTTTAATATATTTTATTATTAAAATACATAAAAATAATACATTATAATTAAATATTGATTTTTAATAATCATAAAAAACGATATTTTAGACCCGCTGATCAATCCGACCAGATCAAAAACCCGCTACAACCTGACCCGCTTGACCTGTGACCCGTACTTAACTGAATCCGATTTAAACCGAACCCGAACCCGTTCGATCCGACACGATTGCCAACTCTACACATTATAAAAGACTGAGAAAGAAAAAAAAACAATTATAAAAACAGAGATCGAAACGGCACCGTTTTAGCCACTCACATGTCATCCATGAACTTAGCGGCGACCAAGACGCTAGTAATCAGCAAGCGGTGGACATTAAACGAATCAACGGCGCCGATCGCCGGCCGATCCCGATTAAGCCGATCGAGGTAAACGTAAGCCACCAGAAAGCAACTCTCGCTACAATTCGCGTACCTGAAGATCCTCTCCAGGTAGCTCCGGATCGAGATCGCCGGCGACGAGACGCCGTGGAACGCCGTCGAGTTCGGCGGCGGAGATTCCAGATTCCGGCGCCGGTCGTTGGATTCAGCTAGCGTCTCGAGTAGCGCCGATAGGGATCCGATCAGCCTCGGGATCATCTGATGCTCTGCCATGGATGAGAAATTGAGATCGAATTGGAGCTTTGTTCAATTGATTTGAGTGTTGGAAGAGGAATTGAAGAGTGTGGGCGGTTTTATTTTTTTTGGGTGTTCATCGAATGAGAAATGTGATGGCACCTTCTATATATATATCCTCCAGCTTGTGTAAGCATAAAAGAATTTTGATTTAATTGAAATAGAGAATATACCAAATTATAAGATTACCCGTAATAGAAAGAAAATTAACACATAAATTTGTTATTTATCTGGGTGAAAAATAATAAATTTGTTATCGTTAATATGTCTTGAATCTGACCGAAATTCATCAGGGGTTCGGGGACGGAGCCTCCGACTATACCAGGGGTCTTGTCCCTCGTCAGTGGTCTCGCACTCTCGCTAACCGGTCAATAAGTCAGGGGTCCAGCTCCCCTCTGCCCAAACGGTATACAATATTAATTGTTATTGGGCCTCTCGGAATCTGTTTGGACCTACGTCTCATAAGTTGTAATAGGGTTTCATGATTCCTTATATAAACTCTCGAAATACCTAATAATTTGTACTCTAATAATCTTCCTCCGTAATAATATATTGTTTCTCTGCCCGTGGACGTAGGTAACACACTGTTACCAAACCACTAAATTTCTGTGTCGATTCTATTTACTGTTCTAGTTCGATCTCTCGTTACAACAGTTATATTTTTTAATTGATTGAGTTAGCGTCCGTTTGGCACTGGCATTTCGGGGTGTCTTGGAGCAGGAGCTGAAGTGATCCCACTCATTTTTTTGTTAGACACCGGAGCTTTTCGACTAGCTAGCAGGATTTCGGGGTGTCTTGGAGCAGGTGCTGAAGTGATACCATTCAGTTTTTTTGTTAGACACCAGAGCTTTTCGACTAGCTAGCAGGATTTCGAGGTGTCTTGGAGAGGGAGCTGAAGTGATCCCACTTGGTTTTTCTGTTAGACACCAGAGCTTTTTGACTAGCTAGCAAGATTTCGAGGTGTCTTGGAGAGGGAACTGAAGAGATCCCACTTGGTTTTTCTGTTAGACACCAGAGCTTATCGACTATCAGGATTGTGGGAGCGGTTTGTTCTAGCGTGATTCCGTTCGACTTCTCCCTATCCCAACTTCTCTAGCTCCTAGAGCGAGTCTAAAAATGAAGTGTCCACAGTTGTTCCCCAGGACATTGTCTTGTGCATTTTTCCTAGTTGACGTCTTCTTTGCTCTTCTCGAGGTATTCTGCACAACCTGCTCCTAAGTCCTTCCTCAATTCAAGTCCAAGCTTTGTTAAGTGATCTTTTTGCTTGTTTGGTAGCTTGCCTGCTTTCTTTTGCCGATTTTTCCAACTGCCTATTTTTCGACCTCTCGATCTAATTAATACCTGAAGGTTCCTTGAGCGAGTCCAAATATGAGGTGTCCACAGTTGTTTCTCAGGATCTCGTCTTGTATATTTTTCCGAGTTGGCGTCTTATATGCTCTTATCGTTGTGTTCCACACAGCTTGCTCCTCAACTCCTTCCTCTATCCCATTTCGTTCAGTGATATTTTGATGTTATTTTTGTTGATGTATAGCTTGCTTGTTTGGTAGGTTGCCTGCTCTCTTTTGTCGGTTTTTTCGACTGTCGGTTTTTCAGCCTCTCGATCTACCAGATGTGTTCGACATCGGACGGGTAAAGGACGAAGGTGGGCCCGGGGTAGCCTCACATATCATGAAGTGCGTGTCGGCTGCATAGGCTTTTTGTTTATTTACAGCCTGTGGACACAAAAACCAAATACGAAGGAAATTTACACATTTTGATTTATGCAATCTTTTGCATTTATGCTCACTGGTTATCCTGTACTCTGCATGTACTCCAAAGGGGGACCAACAATCTATAAATTAGGGTTACTCTCTCTACCTTGGATTAGTTTTACAATGGTTTGTAAATTGTAATTAGTAGGTTAATCACATAATTGAAGTAGTTTAAATAACTAAACTTTGTAATTTTTTTTGTAATTTACACAAAATAATCGATTCAGACTAAACTAGACCGACCTAATCGAACTGAAGGAATATTGGCCTTATCTTCTGGCCAAGGAATTTTAGAAACCGATTTCAAGACCAGTCTTAGTCTGAATCAGTTTTTTAAATACATTTTTATATTTGATAAAGTTTATTTTATGATTTATAAAGCGAATGGCCGGGTATGTTATTTATATACATTCAAATATTATTACATATTGTAATAAAATTCAAATTTTATGTTATTTAATATTTTTTCAAAATAAATAAAACATTTTAAAAATCTAATTCTTGATTTAAATAAAGTTACTAGTCAAAAGCTTTAGTTATTTATATGATAACCTCACACCCTCAATAAAGTGAGGTTATTTTAATTATTTATATGATTTTCACTAAGAAATTTACATAGTTAATTATTTCATTTATAAGGTCTAGAATTAACCAACAAAAAAACCATGTAAATAATCAAGCAAATTAAAAGGTAGATTTTTTTTTCTCTATAAATGGGTGATCTTTGTGAGCTGTGTCGTGTAAGTAAATACCAAATTGAGCAAAAGCATCTCTTTCCAGCAACCTTCATCCCCAAATTTAATTACATTTTAAAATAAATGTGGAGTTTAGCTAATCACTATACACCACCACATGAACTCACATGCCAAATATTTGATCGATCTACTTTACATAGAGACACATTTACATTATCAAAATCAACCTAACTACTATATGTGCCATATTTTAAACTACAATCTCTCTATGGTTTACTCTATAAGATCAAAAGAAATTGGCTCAACAGGTAAGCGACATGCTCCACATCCACGAGGTCTAGGTTCAACTTTAACAGATGTAAAAGTTTTCCTTTGAAAAACTCATCCGTAAAAGCTAGGTAATCATTCTGGGTCGAGTTGGACGTAGCCAAGATGAAACTCTAGCGAACTAGTGAGCGACAAAAATATAAGAAGACATTATAAGCAATTTAGTTTGGAAACTAAAACCCTAAAGTAGAATTATAAAAGTGTATGGAAAAAAAATTAAACTTATTCTAAACTAAATCGATTTAGGGCATAAGTAAGTCTTTCATTTTGGGAACTAAAATCTTATAAGAAAATTAATAAAAAAATTTTAAAAATAATTAATCTTAAATAAATATTGAATATAACTTAACAATTTATTTCTATTTTAAAGATCTTAACGTATACCCTTAAGACATAGGTTAAAATAATCAGTAAACAAATTATATAATTTTTTAATTTTTTTTAATAATATACCCTTAGAACATATAGAAAAAATGCTTTAAACTATTTTAAAAAGGGGTAAATTACATTTAGTCACCCATTATTTTACATTTATTACAATTAACCATCCTTTATATTTTTTTCTACACTTAACCAACCCTTATTTGTTATTATGTGCATTTAACCACCCATTTTAACGAAAAACATCATTTTCTCCGATAAGCAAAAGGGTGGTTAAACACCACGTGACTTAGATCCAATATTAATCAGCTGATCAATTTAATTATTTAATTAAATGGTAGATAGATCATGGCATATATATATATATGTGAATTAATTCAATAAGCAAAGAGCGATATTCGTGGAAACCAAGGCTTACAAATTTGTACTGAGCTCAGTACTATGGAGTGACAGCTCACATGTCCCAGTATTGTCGTTAAATATTTAAAGAACATGTCCCATACACCAACCTATATCAAAACACACTCATAAAACAACCGTACCAAAGTTTTTATTATTTTTTTTTAAAACATATATATGTAAGTCACATTATTATGAATTTATGAGTGCATTTTTTGAGCTTTGGGTGCATTTAAAGGTCTTAAATTTTATCCACTGCAAAAATCCAGCCTGTTGAACTTTTCGTACCAAGGTACTATAACACTTAAAGAGGACTAAAAAGTTGTCACCAAGAGGCACAAGAGGTGTACCAAAGGAGTCTTGTCCTAAGCCCTAAGTTCATTAGTGTTGTGTGGTGGCCGATTATGAGGGTTCGGGTGTAGAAAAGGATGATAGCGGAAATGAAAATGCTTTGTTGGAAGTGTGGTCACACTGGAGGTATATCATCATCATCATCATCATTGATCCAGTGAGGTTTCGCTACAGTCACTGTTCTAAAAATCCCTTTTAGGCTCCGCCTATGCGTTGGAAGGTCCTAACCCGCCTAACCGTCCAAACCGCCTAGGCCACCGTTTAGGCCGTCTAGGCGCTAGGCGGTTCCTCTTCGCCTAAATTCCACCTAGCGTTTTTTAAAACATTGGCTACAACGGAATCTGGGGGGGGTCAAGATGGGTACACCTGCATGTCCAAGGGAAATAGAGTACGCCCGATAGACACAAGAAACACTGAAATTCAGCTATGTGACAATAATAGCTGAATTTAGTTAAAATGCACCAAAATTGATATAGGGGGACTAAATCCATCTCAAAGGCAGTGTATAAAAGCCAATGAGCATGAGGATGCATTCCAAGTGAGGCTAGAGGTATAAGATAAAGAATAAAGTCGTTAGAGACAAGGTTGGAATGACTGATATAAGGGATAAGTGATGTGAATTGATGTTGCGTTGGTTTGGGTACGTGCAAAGAAGGTGGCCCGATGCCCTAACGAGAAGGTATGAAGGGTTAGATTTTAGAGAAACAATCGGGGAAAAGGTAGATTCGAAAAGAGTTGAAAGGAGAAATTGGTATAGAAGATCGTAGGTCTGTTTCGAGTGGTGGGTGCGGTCATAGTGGTGTATGTGTGTGTCTTATCGTCGATTTATTTCTTTTTTTGTGGGTTTGTATGTAGTGTTTTTTGGCTTTAGGATACCCTTAGGGTTCTTTTGCTATTGGCTTGGGCAATTGCATGGAAATCCTACCATTTTGTGCAAGTGTTGTTGTTTTGTCTTTTCTAGATCTTTTGAAAATTTTCTCTTTAACTTTTTTCGGGGTAAGGGCGCATACAAAACTTCTATAGGAAAGTTGACACTCCGATCTCTCTCCTATAAATATGTGGTATGAATAAGCAGTGACTTGTGGTGCGTTTGGATTGGACCATTTAATTCGTTATTTTACATTAAATGTAAGATTTAATAAAATTTAATGTAAAATAATACATTAAATTGACATCCAAACATTCCCTTACAAACCTACGATTTGATTTGTTTTTTTTATCGAGTTTTGAATTGTTTTACAATAAAATTTCGATTTCACAAGTATTATTATGGCAATATTGATTTTAATGGTGGGAACATTATATGTGTAATATTTCATTTAGGTATATAGAAATAGATTTAAGATTTTTCAAACAAATACGTACATATATAGGCCATAGATTTGTCCTTCGATTTCTACCATACATTTCCATTGTTTACTCACATGCTCAATAAATGTGGGCAATTCTAGATCAGAAGGTTAAACTCATGAATCATGATGTTCTTCCAATAATTGTTGTACATTGAAAACTAACCAAGCAACAAATTCTTTATAACAATGATATAAGATATAACATACGGACCTTTAAACATACGAAATAAACAATGTGATCGTTAGGGATGAAAATAGGTTGAATGATCGATGAGTGAAGATTGGAGACATTCATCACCCGGCCCACTTTTCACCATTTGACTTTTCACGCTCCCTGTCATCCACGGATGAGTTAGGTAACTTTACTCATATGTAACGTTTTTATTAAAAATAAAAATAAAATATTAACTATCAATAAATGAATTTCTATTTCGCAATATTAGTTTGGATAATTGATTAGAACTAGTTTATAAAAGAAATTCACCAAATGTCAAAATAATAAAATAAAAATATTTGTATTAATGTTTCATATGGATGAAACGGGTATGTAGGTCTGGTGTCGAGTGATGGATTAGTTATACCATCACTCGTACCTGATCTATTCCCGATTTATCTATTACACGATTTCTCTGAGTTTTCACCTATTTTCTCTCTTATTTATTAGTTGTGTGTAATTCTGTTTTAACTATAGTTTTATTTATTTTTTTCTCATTGATAGGAATTGATTATCGATAACTTTAACTTTTTTCCTTAGGAAATAACAAAAAGAAAGCATTTATATATAAGTATATTGAGTATTGTTTTAGGTTGTATGGGACATGTGAATGGCCCATGTGAGCTCACACATGACTCACCGTTTTGCCATTGAATCCATTGATTTCCATACCCCTCTTTTGCTTTGCAACAAAAACCGCTCTCTTTCCATGTTTCTTCTTCATGCTTTTCATTCAATACCCATAAACAAAGATGAGATGATCTCAAAAGTTGTAATTTTTAGTTTAGAATAAATCACTATATTTAACAAATTTTTGAAACATGTTTTGCGTAAGGTAAGAAAACTTTTTGAATATCTAGTCAAACTGCTTAAGGCTTTATTTTAGTTTATTTTTGATAAGGAAAATATTCGATTTATTGGACAGGCTCAGAAAAACCGAGAGGCCGATGAAACGACAGCCGAAAAACTGTCTAAAGCTTTATGATAGCATTATAAAGTATTCGTTTCTATTTCCATTTCATGGGCCATGTTCTTGGCAAAAAAAGAGCTTTTTGCAAAATAATAAAATAAAGTTTTTCGAGTGTGAAGTACCATGATGTGGACTAGTAGGCCCAATGTGGGATACTAACACGTAATAGCATGAGGTTGGGACTTGATGGAGCAACTAAAATCGGCCCACAAATCTTGCACAAAATCTACAGAAATCTAATACAAAATGTTTTTATTTTATGTAAATCTAATGAATGATTATTTTAATTAGATTTCTTCAAACAAAGTATCTTGACAAGAAGATATGATCTCTAATTATACTACCTATTAAAGTTTAGATAGCTAGAGGGAGAAGATCTGAATGGTGGACAACTACTCATCTAAGCAGGAGGCTGTCTTACGGAGGGATCGAGGCTGTTTTTTGGTTGTGCTGGCTTGTTTGTATTCTATTAACCATGTCCAAGTGTCAACTGGCTAACCCAGTTGCACTTGAGAAGACGTGTTAAAAAATAAATCATTTTCCACATCTAAAATCTAAAGATTAATAATAGCCAAACATATATACCTTTGGTTGACTAACATATATACCCTTGGTTTACTCATCCTATCTTCGATTGGGTTTAGGATGAAACTCCGTACACTTATGTGCTAGGCCCATTGGCGCATGTGTGTGCTCAATCTAACACGTCCCTGATATTTCCACAGGGTAGTATATACTTGTACGATGCAATATGAAAATGTTATCTCTCAATCTCAAATACGGTTTGTTCCATTTCGTCCCGTCGAATTGGTGTCACCAATGGTGGATTTGGGGGGGCATGGGGGGGCGGCCGCCCCTCGTTTGCCGTAAAATTCTATAGGGAGTAATGGGATCCCTGAAGTTTTGAGGGGCAGGCCGGGGCAGAAGAGGAGGAAGAGCGAAGGAGGTCGGAAGAGGTGCGAAGGGGCCGGAGTCGGGAGGGCTCTGAGCTGGGAGAGTCTGACCCGCCTGAGCGACTGGTGGAGATTTGCAAAGGTTGAAACTCGGGGTCGGCGACGGCTGCACGGCTTGACTTCTGAGGGTTGTTGGGCCTATTTGGATTATACTAAATAATGCATTATCTTGTATTATAATGCAAGATTTAATGTAATTTTGTATTATAATACAAAATAATATATTATCTTGTGTGATCCAAACATGCCCGTTGAGAGGTGGGTTTTGAGAAAATTAAAAGCTCCGCAAACGACGTCGTTCCATTAAAATTAAAAGGTGAGCAAATTTATTTTTAAAATTAAATAAATAAATCAAGGCAAAATGTGGGCTGGGCCGCTGGGCTGGCAATTGGATTTGTTGCTTATTTGGAGTTTGGGCTTCTTTCTAATTTCTTTAATTTGAGGTTCAACCGCAATTTGTCTTGACTAAATATTGATAGTTGTTAAATTTTGAAAACGATAAGTTAATTCACTAATTGTTGATTAGTTGTTGTTTGATGTGGATTAAATTCTTGCTAAAATATTTGTAATTGTTTGATTTGCTCTTGTTAAAAATTAAAATTGATAGGTTAATTAGCATAATTGTTGATTTGTTCTTGTTTGATGTGGAGTATTTAGATTTTAGAACAAGTTTAGTTATGAACTAGCATAAACCTGTCGTGCCATGAACGACAATAAGCTAAATATTATTAATATTTTATTTAAGTTCTAAGGGAATTGAGAAAAAATATTTGATAATATTTTAAAATATTAAATCTATTTTGTTGTAGTGTCAATCTAGTTTTAAATAATCAATCATTAAAAAGATATTAGACATTATTAAGGCAATTTTATATATGGAATATGAATAAAGTAATTTTTTTTTTAAAATTCTGAAACAATAACACTATTTTTTTTTATTGTAGTGTTAGGCCAATTTTAAATAGTCAATCTTTAAAAAGATATTGGAGATGATTAAGATAATTTTATATATGGAATACATGTAAATAAAATAATTCTACATTATGTAATAATCAAAAAAGAGAAGGGCATAAAAGTAATTAGCCAAATTAATTTGCTTACTTGGCATAATTAGATGAACGACACGTAGGATAGAGAGATTCGACTTTAGTTATAGTATATTGATGAGAATTTCGAAAATTATATGAGTTATTGTTATTTGTTGAAATTGATTGGTTGTTGTGTTGATTTAAATGGAGAAGTAAACTGTTTTTAGTATTATTATTGTATTTTTTTTGTTGAAAGTATCATTATTGTATGCTACAATGATACAACAACAACACCAACCCAGTGTAGACCTGTCTCGGGCTGGTTCTGGGAGACCAAGATGTACCCACCCTTTTCTCGACCTAAAGATCGAGAGGGTGTGTAAGAGAGGCCTAAAGACGTAAAAAACAGGAAAATACGCCGAGAGAGAGAGGGGGGGGGGGGGGGGGGAGAAAACAGAAACGGAGAGAAAAACGCAAGAGTGTAGGATGCGCCCTGCTAGCCTGCTACTACCTCTCCTCCAACGTAATCTTCTCCATCCAAAAGTCCTTGCAGCTTGTCAGGTCCACTGAAATATTCAACAAGTTTAGGATGCGCCCTGCTAGCCTGCTGCTACAATGATATTTAAACTAATTTGATTTGTCGGGATATTTTTAATATTATACCTGTTTAAAATTTACCCCATCCCGACGATCCTAGATCTGCCACACAGTGTGTCACGTAATCAAATTCCCAAAGTTGAAAAAGGAAAACGAAGAGTAGAGGATTGAATGATTTACTACCAATGACAATGAATCAAAAGGTACCACCACATGCTTCATTCTATTTTTCTCAAAGACTATCATTTCCTATTCAGATTGCACTTTCATTTCAATGCAGTCCATCAAGTATACATCCCAGGAGATAATGGTGGCAGTGAGAAATCATTCACGGGCACTAATTCTTTCTTTACATTGAAAACAAAAAAAAAAGTTTTTTATTATTTTTTCTTTCTAATATTGAAAGGGAAAAAAACAAACAGAAATCAATCTTTGACATAGTGAAAGTGCAAGGGCGTGCATGACTTGTGGGGCCCGTCTGTAGGGCTGGTGGGTCCTACACAGTTCGCTTGCGAACTCTCTTTGTTTTAGGTTTAGGTGAACTCTAGAATTAATAAGTAATAAACAACATTCCAATTAGGATTAGTTAAGGAGAGGTTTGAGCAAACTAAAGCTTCTAATTTTTTTAAATATTAATTTGATATTTAAAATCTAAGTGAAACAACAAACAACAACAACAATTATTCAGTAAAACTTCCCTTGCGGGAAATCTGGGGGGTTAAGAGAGGGTCTTTCGACTTGGCGTAGAGGGAGAGCGCCCAACAGACCCGACGGACCGCAAAGCACAAGAAGTAACTGAGGTAACCCAAAAACAAAGACAAAGACGAGACAACATAAAAGCAAAAGCAAAGATAGGCATAGAACATATAACAAAAACATAAACCGAAACATATCACCGAATCATTGAGGCCCCCGTGAACCGGTCTGTTCAGACAACTAGTTGTCCACCACTCGGATTTTCTCCCTCCAACTATCTCTACATATTGCCAGATCTGTCGAAATCCCCAACTGTCCGACATCTTGCCTTATACTATCCTTCCAACATTTCTTCGGTCTACCCCTCCCTTTACGTACTTCTCCCAAGACTAGGCTCTCACACTTACGAACTGGCTCCTCAGGACTCCGTCGCTAAACATGGTCAAACGACTCAAATCAGCACAATCTTGATTCTCGCAGCTTGTCTCCTAAACTGGCCACTCCCACTCTGCTTTTGATTACTTCATTTCTGATCTAAGTGAAATATAGAAATAAATTAAACACCGAAAGTGAAACGGAGGTTTAAGATGACCCATTGTTGAACAAGTTAAAGTGAAGCATTACAAGAAATTTCATAATTGAATGGGTTTGTAATGTATGCACGTGCACTCACTAGCCATTTCCCTGACCTATGCATGGTGGTTTTCATGCCCGTGACTAGTCAGTACACTCCATTACCATTAGAGTCCAAAAAAGTAGAATCATTTCCCACCAAACACAACCCAACTCACATATAAACATACATGTGTAGTAAGAGGCACATTGTACCCTTGTGTTTAATTCACAAGTGATCCAATTGCCAACACTAGACAATGCATAGGCTAAGTGTTGTTGTTTCCCTTCTCCTCGTCCTTCTCCTTCTCCTCCTCCTCTTAGGCTCGACGCAAAGCATCCACCACACCAAGCAACTGACGGTGAACACAACGACACGAACCCCACAGAAGAATTCGGAAGAGCAATTCATGGAGTGGGTCAGGTTTGTCGGCGGCCTTAAACACTCGATTTTCAAAGCGGCCAAGTACAAGGTGTTTTCTTCGTCCTACACTCTTACCGTGAGTAAGAAGAAGAAGAAGAAGAAGAAGCCGAAGAATGGATGGTTCACCACGGTCCAAGCCGCCATTGATTCTTTGCCTCCTCTAAACCTTGTGAGAGTTGTCATCAAAGTCGAGGCCGGGACTTACACGTAGGTTTCTATCTCATCTCGATCCTTATGATTCGCCATTTCTGATCAGTCTTATTTATCTATTGCCTAATCATACTCTCTATTATACTCTTTTGTTATAATTAATTATAAGGTGGAGTATTTTTTAATATTTTTTTAATGCTTAAGTTTTTTTTATCTAATTTGGAAATTGATCGGCCAATCACGTCTTAAGGAGAGTAGAAAATTTGATTTGATTTCTGATTGTGATTAAGACCCGTCTCAATCATTTCAAGGCCCTAGGGTGAAATAAAATTTGGAGACCTCCCTAAACATAAAAAGTAAATAGGCTTTTTTAATTAGTATAATAAATAAGTAGGCATTTTTATATAATTTTTATTTACTTTTTAATTAGAAAATCGACAGGCCTTTTTTAACATTAATTATTTTTTTAAATTAATGAACCTATTTTTATTAGTAATAATTTTCAATCTAGGAAGGCTTTTATATATCGTGGGTCCATGGCGACCGCCTGCCCCTCCGGCCCACCCAATTAGCCGGCCCTGATTTGTGATTTGTATATTAATTTCAGTGAAAAAGTTGAGATACCACCATTCAAATCCTTCATAACAATACAAGGAGAAGGAGCAGACAACACCATTGTAGAATGGGGAGACACAGCTCAAACCCTAGGCCCAGACGGGCGTCCTCTTGGGACCTTCAATTCTGCTACTTTTGCTGTCAACTCAGCTTTCTTCATAGCAAGGAACATAACCTTCAAGGTGCTCAAATGATTTTTCAATTCATTTATATATATGTATCATGTATGTATAGACTCGTAGAGTCGTAGACCCGTTAATCGGGTAAGACCGGACATGTTCGGGTTCGGTCATTTCAAGTTCGGTTTAAATCGTGTTCGGTTTTATTTCGGGCCAGGTTGTTACGGGTTTTCGGTCGGGTCGGGTTGACTAGCGGATCTAAAATATCATTCTTTTATGATTATTAAAATCAATTTTTAATTAAATAATTATATGTAATTATAATATGTTATTTTTATGTATTTACTAATAAAATATATTATAGGTTTCAAAATAAATTTTTATAAATTCTATAAATATAATAAATCGTTCAATCCAATGGGTTTCGGGTTTTAACCCAGCAGCTTTCGGGTTCGGTTTATTTTGGTTTCGGGTTCACCAACAGGTCTAAAATACCATTCTTTTTATGATTATTAAAATCAATTTTTAATTAAATAATTATATTTAATTATTTTTATGTATTTTACTAATAAAATATATTATAAGTTTCAAAATAAATTTTATAAATTCTTTAAATATAATTAATCGATCAACCCAACAGGTTTTGGGTTTCGGGTTTTAACCCAGCGGCTTTCGGGTTCTAGCGGGTTCGGTTTATTTCGAGTTTCGGGTTCAAATTTTCGGATCTTGACCGTAAAATTACCGGACAGTTCGAGTCGGGTTTACGGGTTAGGTAGCTTTTGACAACTCTAATTGAGCGAGGCTAAATTAATGCTTATAGCTAAAAGAGAATGTGGATCCCGATTGACTACACCTTTTGGGTTAGAAGGTGGACCCCAATTTATATGAGAAGTAGTAAAACCCCCGACACTCACCCGTTCTTTCGGTAACCAGAATCTAAGTATCTAACACTATATATATGCAGAACACAACACCGGTTCCAGCAGCAGGGGTAATTGGGAAGCAGGCAGTGGCAATGAGGATTTCAGGAGACACAGCTTCCTTCTTTGGGTGTAAATTCTTGGGAGCACAGGACACACTTTATGATCATATGGGCAGGCATTATTACAAGGATTGTTACATTCAAGGCTCTGTCGATTTCATCTTTGGCAATGGCCTCTCCTTCTTTGAGGTTAGATTGTTACATTACAATTTCTTCATATAGCTAAAGGAAATAATTAATATGCGATGGCTTTTTAGAGAATCTAACAACTTTGAGCTATTTCTGTTGGAAAGAATTAGAGAGTTAGGATAAGGAAATAATATGTAAATTTAAAGGCAATTTGATGATTTTTTTTTTTTGTTTTAGTACTGATTAAATTAAAATAATATTATAGCTAGTTATAGAGCTGTCAAAAGTTGACCGAACTCGCTAACCCGACCCAAACTGACCGATAATTTTAAGGTCAAGATCCGAAAATTTGAACACGAAACCCGAAATCAACCGAACACGAAACCCGTTGAGTTGGCCGATCTAGTATATTTATAGAATTTTGAAAATTATAATATATTTTTATTATTAAAATAAATGAAAATAATATATTATAATTAAATATTATTATTTAAATAAAAAGTCGATTTTAATAATCATTATAAAAGGGATATTTTAGACCTGCTAGTCAACTCGACCCGACCGAAAACCCGCTACAACCCAACCCAATTGACCCGTGAGTCCGTGACCCATAACGAAACCAAAACCGAACCTGATTTAAACCGAACCCAAAATGACCGAACCTGAATCCGTCGGACCCGATCTGATTGACAGGTCGATCTAGCTAGCTATCATCCTAAAGAAAAATGTATAATGGATAGTTGATGATGGGAAATACCAAAATACCAAAAACTGCCTCGAGTCCTTTCAAAGATGGAGAACGACATTTGATGGTACATTTGTCTCTCATTTAAGTAGCATATATGTATCCTATGCACTACAACTATGTCCATTGTCTTTGTATGTACTCTGTAGTAAAGTTGCAAAGTGTTGGTTCTTTCCATGGACAGAGTTGTCACGTGCATGCAGTGGCTCAACACATGGGAGCCCTAACGGCGCAAGGGCGGAACAGCATGCTGCAAGACACAGGCTTCTCCTTCTTCAACTGTAAGGTGACGGGTTCAGGGGCCCTGTACCTTGGGCGGGCGTGGGGCCCCTTCTCTCGGGTCGTGTTTGGATACACCTACATGGACAACATTATCGTCCCCAAGGGCTGGTACAACTGGGGCGACCCTCTACGCGAAATGTAAGTTCTTCTACCTACCTGTCTACCCAAGGTTATCAAGATTGGGATTCTATGTTAGGGTCTTTTGAATCGAATCGTAAGATCGGATCGTTGAATCGTAAGATTTTTCATTATAACTAAAAGTATGCAAAAATAACTTAATAAACTATATATTTTGTTATATATGAAGTAAGAAAATGATAAACATTATTAATTTGATCATAAAAAATGTTGTAGGATGAGCTAGACAACTATTTTAATGGAAACAATATGTTAACAATGAAATTATTAATAATATATATTTAAAATTATCATTTTATAGGATCGTTAGAATCGTTTGTAGGATCGTTAGAATCGTTCATAGGATCGTTAAAATCATATGTAAAATCGGGATTGGATCAAGATTGTATTCTAAATCATTTAAGATCCTACTCCAATAAGATCGTACTTGAGATCGTGGATCGTTTCGCTATGGATTGTAAGATCACTAGAATTGTAGAATCGGATGGGGATTTTGATAACATTGTACCTACCTACTCTCACTTTCTACCTTGATACTCTCTTCGTTTCGTAAAACTTGTCATTTTAGCCTTACTGTTTGGTTTCATAGAATATGTACTTTTAGTTATTTTGGTCTCTACCATCACGTGCATGGATACAAAATCCAGGAAGATGTTTTATGTGTTTATTTATCTTTATAACTGAATTTAAGTTTACATTCTGGTTTGAATATTCTGTTGTGTTTTGGTTTTAAAAAAAAATTGAAAACAGGACTGTGTTTTATGGGCAATACAAGTGCACAGGACCAGGGGCTAGCTATGGAGGGAGGGTGGCATGGTCAAGGGAACTAACTGATGAAGAAGCAAAGCCCTTTCTTTCACTTAACTTCATTGATGGATCTGAGTGGATCAGAATGTAATATATATCACTGTTGATAATTGGCCATGCTACACTTAACTGAGAACAGTTTCACTTCATCAAATCCCTTTCAAAGTTTCAATCAATGATGTATAAAAATATAGGGACGGACGCAGGATTTGAATTTTGGATAGCCTAATTTTTTACAAGAATATTTTGAATCACCCAAGATAATGCATTTAATTGCATTATAATGCAGGCGTTATTATAATGTAATTAAATGCATTATCTTTGATAATCCAAACAGGGACTTAGTTTCAGTGGAGTTGTTAAAAAACTCCATCAATAGAGTTGAGAAGATCCTGATCGTTAAATAACAATTCAACGTCCAAGATTGGGTTCTTCTCTCTGTATATCAAATTATATTTTTTTTCCAACAAACAGGTTCAAAGTTTTCAAGTGTGAAGTATCATGATGTGGACTAGTAGGCCCAATGTGGGATACTAACACGTAATAGCATGAGGTAGGGACTTGATGGAGCAACTAAAATCGGCCCACAAATCCTGGACAATATCTACATGAATCTAATACAAAATGTTTTTATTTTATGTATAATCTAATGAATGAATACTTTAATTAGATTTCTTCAAACAAAGGATCTTGACAAGAAGATATGATCTCTAATTATACTACCAAGATTTAGATAACGGGAGGGAGAAGATCCGAGTGGTGGACAACTAGTGATTTGAACAGAACGTTTCACGAGGGTCTCGAGGCTCCGACGTAACGTTTTGGTTCTTGTTTTGTTGCGTTGTTCTTTGTTGCTTTTTGGTTGTGCTCTGTTTGTGTTCTATTGTCCCATCGGGTCTTTCGTTGCGTTGTTCTATGCTGCCTTTGGTTGTGCTCTATTTGTGTTCTATTGTCCCGTCGGGTCTTTTGGGCGCTCCCCTCTGCGTTAAGCTAAGGGTGCCATCTTGATCCCCAAAATTTCCCGAAAGAGGAATTGCAGTGGGTCAATGCTGTTATTGTTGTTGGACCAAGAGAAGAAAAAGAAAAGAACAAAAAGAGCATTTTGCCATTTTCAAAGGTATAATAATCCTAGAAATTAAGAAATATGTTGTTGTTTGATTAAAAAATGGCATATTCAAAGACTACAAACAACAGAAAACAGTATCTCTCGGTTACAAAACATAGGTGAAGTTTCTTTGTTCTTCAAATTTTTATTATTTCCTCGTATTATTTTATTAATAGAAGATCAAATCCATGTTTCATCAGCTCTAACTTTGCTAGCTTAAAATTCCATTGTTCAATGGAAAAATATAAAAACAAACACAAGTGAGATTGAAGCTTAACTTGTACAGTCCACCTACAATGTAGTACAGCAGAATTCCTATGCTTTCACTTTACACTAAAAATTCCAATTTGGTCAAATTACAAATCTGCATATTTCATACATGACCAAAAGCAATTCACACAAAGAGAATGCACAAGACATCATCATGCTATAGAACACAGAATAAATGAAGCAAAATCTGGACTTACATAATAGTGCAGAAGATACAACCATTCATTCAGCCACCACCCCAAAACATGTGTCCTCCTCGAGCTGTATCAATGGCTGCTCAGTATCCTGTTCACTTGGAACTATAGTTCAAGTAGAATGACAAACTTTCCCAAACATAAATTAAATAACTGTAAGTAGCATTTCAGAATCTTTGTTTCCACTCCAACTGATTTCCTCATCCGGGTCAGACGTGTAGTTCTCGTGTAAACTATTACTTTCAAGATTCCCCCTAACAACATTCCTGAAGTTTTCATCTTCAGACAAACCCATTTCCCTTAACAACTCCACCATCTTCTCCTTGCAAATTTCCTCGCCTTCCTCCTCACAGAGCTCCAAAAAGGCCGAAACTTTAACAGGTCTTGGCTTCCAATATCCCGTGCTCTTAGCCTTTACAAAGGAATCCAATGCATCAGAAACTCTCCTTTGTTTAATATAAGATTCAGCGAGAATCTCCCAAGTACTAGCGATCAGCTTTCCTCCAGCTTCCTCCATGTGTGCAAAGAAACTCTCAACCTTCTCGAAATCACCCTCTTTGACATACCAATGCAATAAAATATTGCTAACTCTTGCATCATACGCCGACTTCACAGAAAGCCACTCATTATAAAAACTCTCGGCTCCTTCAATATCATCAACTTGAACAAGAGAATGGATTACCGAATGGTAACCCCAGTTTATCATTTTCTCAAACCGAGATTTATAAATCTCCCATACACGGTAAATCTCCTTCTTCTCTCCCACACGCCCGTACAAGTTTAAGAGATAGTGATACGGCGAACGCTCTTTTCCATCAAGATGCTTCTCAAGGCTTTTCATGCAGTCTTTGGCCTTTTCCACCTCTCCCAAATTAAGATACAGTGTCGCCATAGAGCTAAACGTGCTCCAATGGGGCGAAACATTTTGGTCTTTTCCCATCTCTTCAAATACCTCTTCAAGACCAGTCACAGATCCCTGGGAGCCTCGGGCGTATATCCAGATATTATAAGAATACAAGTCCAATCTTATCTTACACCTCTTCATCTCTGAAATTAACATCTCGATTTTGTAGTATTCCTTGAGTTTCATATACATGGTCATCATTCGGTTAAACGAAAGAGGAAATGAAGCGAACCCTTCTTTCCTCATCTTCTCCATTAACATTTCTGCTCGGTCTCTCTCGCTTGTCTCCACATACGCGTTCAGAAGAGCTCCGTAGAGCCGTCTGTCTTTCTGATAATCAGGAATTCTTGTGAAGAAATCTTCAGCAAATGGAATGCCATGTACTTTTGCAATCAAGTCCAGCTTAATCGCCATATCACTACTATTGAACAAATTGAACCGTTCTGGCCTATTACTCATCCACTCAAATACCTGCATCAAATCATCACAGCTAGACATTCATATACAAACCTAAATGATTTACAATCCAAATCATTTCTGCACTAAACTGAGCAAATGTAACGAAAACAACAATAAGAGACAATCTATTATCCATGAACCTAATCTCTGCAAGCAAGTCTCTCTACCATGGAAACCTAAACACCGTAAAGCAAAAACGTCAAAATTCGAGCTCGCAGAAGTCTAATTTCTCGAAATGCTTACCTCAAGAGCAAGCGTATACCTCCGAAACTTCCTGAGATTCTTGACGAACATGAAAAGCTCGGATTTCTCAAAGGTCTTGCCATCAATTTCGCACTGGTTCAGCACACTAGAAACTCCCGTGTCCGGATTCTCCAGTAACCAAATCTTATCGTAAATATCCTTCCATCTGATCAGCGGCCTCAATTGGTAATCGCCGGCATTTCCGAACTTTCGGAACGATGTGCATGATACTAGAAATGGAGTGGAAGCAGCTCTGATTGTGCGTATAGGGAGAAGGACAGTAGGAAAATTGGAGCTACAACTGAATCCATATGAAGATGAGATTAAATGAGGAAGGGAAGAGGAAGAGGATTGGAGAGGAAATTGGGGATTAGGGTTTTGGGGGAAGGAGAAACAAATTTGATGCATTTCTGTGTTTGTTCGTCTCTACTCAGTGTTGTTCTTTCTCCCTCCGTTTTATCATCAACTTTTCTGAACTTGGGGAAATGATTTTATTTTCCTTTATTATATGAATAGCAAATAACATGAAATGGGCCTCTTTTAGGCCCAAAAAAAATGTTCATTCATCATGTCTACTTTCTTCACATTGTCATTGTCACATTGTCACGAGACATTCTTGTACAAAGCAATGAGCCAATCAATACATTAAGCTGGTATTCTACTGGTGCCAAACGGTGCCAAAGTAAGCTTTATATATGTATAACTTCATGGGTAATTTTTCTAATGTTTGTCGACTGAAAGATATCTAGAGGTTAAAGGTAGCAGAGATGAGAATGCTAAGGTGGATGAGCGGGCACACTCTACTAGATAAAATCAGAAATGAAGTGATCAGAAGCGGAGTGGGAGTAGCTAGTATAGGAGATAAGCTGAGAGAGTCTAGATTGCGTTGGTTTGGACATGTTCAGAGGAGAGGCCCTGAGGAGCCAGTTCGTAGGTGTGAGAGCCTGGTCTTCGGTGAAGTACGTAGAGGGAGGGGACGACCGAAGAAATGTTTGAAGGATAGTATAAGGCAGGATGTCAGCCAGTTGGGCATTACGACAAATCTTGCGGTGTGCAGGGAGAGATGGAGGGAGAAGATTCGAGTAGCGGACAACTAGTCACTTGAACAAATCGGCCCAAGGGAGCCTTGAGGCTTCGACGATTTTATTTGTTTCATGTTTTGTTTCGTTTCTTTTGTTTCATGTTTTGTTTAGGGCTTTTTGGTTTTGGTTTTGCCTCACCCTTGCCTTTTGCTTGCCCGGTTTTCTACCCGTGTTCTGTGGTCTTGTTGGGTCGTTGGTCGTTCCCCCTCTGCTTTAAGTCAGGGGTGCCCCCATCTTGACCCCCCAGATTTCTCGTAAGGGAAGTTCCACTGGGTAAATGTTGTTGTATGTATCAACTTTATGAGTGAATTATGTGCAACATAAAAGTCATGTGTAATATGAGGCTTACTACTGACCGTTGGATGTGCTCTATCTACAATCCTTATTAAATGCACTTTTAATGCTTTACGAAACACTTTTAATGCTTTGTGATTACTGCCATTCAGAAATGCACTTTTGAGACTTTACAATACGCTTTTAATTCTTTACAATGTACTTTTACTTGGCGCATAATCACACGGAACATTCGTTTCGCATTAGATTCAAACTCTTAGCTTTATACTATCCATTTCGACTTGCACTAATGCCACTTGACATTTTGTTGTGTGATTCGAAGCTTAACACAACTCTAAGATTTGGCCTCTCATTTTTGGGTAGAATCAGAGTCTTTCCGACCAATCAAAATAATACATTACACACTTTGATTAACTGATTAAAGAAAAGGGGAAAGTCAAACACTGTTCGAACGATTTGGTAGCTTGAATTAGGCATTAGAATCTTAGCTAGTTAAGCTGGCAAAGTCAAAGTAATGGAAACTCTCTCTCTCTCTCTCTCACCCGAGAGAGAACAATCATAATAGTGGAAATCTACAAGCCAATCCACAATTAACAATAAAAAAAAAAACTTGGGGGTTGTGACCTTAAAAGAACACTAACAAGAAATCCAACTCGCTCTAACAAATCAGACGTGCCAAGACTCAAGAAGAAGAAGAAGACCCAAACGACCAGACTTATAAAACACACTACTATGCTCAAAAACTCTTTTAAGGGCCAAACACTGCCTAAAAAACTAGATGCAAGAAAGAGAGGCCTGCCTCTTATGGCAAATTGGCAACTAAACTTGCATATTTGCAAGTCATATCATACCACACTATCGAGTAAGAAGGCTGTAAGATGGCAAGTCCTCGACCCGTGTTATGTCTTCAAGCAGAAGCTCTCTTTCAAGCTGTCGACGTGTTGATTTCATCACCGCCTATCACAGAAAGAATTAATCACTGTTAAAAAAACAACCCTTCCTATTAAGTTGCATAATGATCATTAGGAGCTAGCTTTTAATATTGAATTGCACAAAGTCAAGATCAACAAACATGCCAAGAGTGCGTTTGGATTACCAAGATAATGCATTATCTTGCATTAAATCTCAAATCTTCAAGAATCTGTGCAATATAATGTATCGTTGTGCAAAATAACGCATTATCTTGGGTAATCCAAACGCACCCCAAATATAACTTAGCATTCTGAGGAACAAATCATTACATTGCTAAAATCATCAAGTTTCACAATACCTAGCATATATAGAAAATAGGAAGGTGCATATTTTAGACATAATTCAGATAAGAGAAATTTGGTGAAGAAAACTCACATTGAAGTCCATATATGAAGCATGCATCTCAAGCCATTGACGGTCTAGAAGCTTGAAAGCAATGCAATAAAGAAGATCAAATGCCGACTCATTTTCTGCAAAGTGAAGGAAAATGTCTATGTTAAGGATATTCGTGTACCCAGGAACTGTCAACTTCAAGCATTTTAAAAAAAAATAAAGTGGAACTGTAGAGAATGGTGCAAGGTTACCTGAAAGAAATTTCAGGAAAGTGGCTCCAACTAATGTACGTGGCTTCACTGAAACATTCAATTCAGGAAGGAGACACACCATTAGATGATTGAAAATACATTCAGTTCTTAAATAAAGTGATGAAAAGAAAATGAAACCTATAAGACTAAACAAATGAAGCTTGAACAAACTAATTTAGTAAAACTACGTCCTACAAGCAAGCTAGAAATTAGTATATTATCCAGTGCCAGTATAGTGCTATAGAAACAGGAATGAAAAATCTGCTAGGATAAATCCAAAAAGGACAAGTGTAATTAAAATAGTATTAATCAAGTAGAAAATTGTGCAAATAAATCCACAGATGGCATAGGATGAACACAATAATGAAGTAGTTATCTCACCTACTTCAAGGTCAAGCATTTGGATCAGCATAAATGTGATGTTCACACCTGCTACTGCAAATGGGTATTCCCACACTGATCTATCACCTTCCTGTTTACGCAGAAGATCTTGAAATGTTTTCTGCACGAGAAGGCCAGTATGAAACATTTGGGCTAAGAGCTGAGCGAAAATGAACTCGGACTACTAGACTAGTTATATAATTCCTAATCAAAAGCTTAAAGATGGAGATTCAGAAGAAAAAACATGCACATACATATCCACAGTCATAAATCTATGTTTATAGACTACTAGTATACAAATTCTTTCATTAAGATGTCCCTGTATCCACAGGCTACTAATATACAAATTCTTCAATAGAAGCTCTTTAGGCCGTGAAGACATGTAATTTTAGACATTACTTAACTGAATGCTTTGTTTTGTTATCCTACTATCCTTTCATGTTCACCTCGCAAATTCAATTTGCTTTATTATCATCTCATTTTATATCCTGCATCCATACTGATATGTTATTTTTCCAAGCAGCCAACCACATGTCTTTCCTACTAGTAGCAATAAATCACATTATCATTTATCAATGACCTTATTCGGATATACATGAAGCAAAAGAGTAATCATCAGCAACAGAATAAGTTAACAGATAATATATATATCATAGAAGACTATAGCACTTCATAAGCATCTAATGCGGAAAAACTTTATCTTCTCAGGAAGAGGAAAAGAATTATGATGAGAGTGAGGTACAGACCGGAAAATTCCTGGCAAGGAACAACAAATTCTCCAGCGATATAAAGCCACCACCCCTATTAAACATTGTAAAACAGACAGATGATCAGCATAGGATAAATATGAAGAAATACGAAAAGATGAGACATATAATGATCTCTCACTATACCTAAAGTCAGTGGAAGGATCCTTCCCTTGCCAGCCCATTGCCTTCCACTGTTCAGATATCAAATCAACAAGTTCTTCCTCTGGAAAAGCAGCATTCCACAAAGCCCTTAAAGCTTCCTACAGAAGAGGGATAAGAGTCAGAAGAAGATACTGTTGAAATGTTGTATGCACTTCCTAAGCTGTGCATATGTTGTGAAGACATCAGTAATTTCCAACTCCTGAATTCACCTTAACCTCTCAGCAAAAGATCTTTATCAAAATACCTGATGTTCAGGGTTTGTACTATCATAGGAAACATCTATACGGTTCTGAAGCTTCTGCAGGCACTCCTCCTGATGAAATAACGCCAAAGACAAACAGATGAATCCATAATTCCAGAATTGTTTTTGAACGGATTGAATATAGAGCTTCTTAGCATACAACACACCAATACTATGATTTTGCTTTAGAAAGAATGTAGAGCTAAATTTCCACTGGCACCATAATAATGATTAGATAGAAGACATGGCATAAAATTGAATTATGGAATACACGCATTGTTTATTTCTACACAAAACAGCATGACTTACACGCATTGTTTCAAAACTAAGCTCCTCAGAAAACAAGATAATGGAATAGACAGACACCATATGCATGGATAACACCCAAAACTTTAACTTAAGAAAATTGACCTGAATAATTTTACCTGTTCTGTTGTCAGATCAAAAGATGGACGAGCATCACTCTCTCTTCCCTGAACGCAGACACATGAAAGGCCTTTGCCAAGCCATGCAGCTGATCCTGCAACAACCTCAGCTACATAGAATGTGACATCAGTTGGAATTTTTCATGGTAAAGGTACACAAGCAATTTACACAAAAAGCAAACAAGGTTCAACTTCTAAAAAGGATCATTATGATCAAATTCAGAGAATCAAAAGTATATGTATACATATAATTCCTACAACACAAACTATCAGGTTTGGGATAACACAAATAATGATAAGGACCAAGAAAGAGTTTTATCATCCCTATATGCCATCAGCACAAAATGATTGTCACAAACACATCACTTGGCAATATTAGATCATGATGAGCACCGGATAAAGAGATATCAGGCAACGGGAAATTAACTTACATAAACAAACAAACTGAGCTTCCAAGCGAAATAGGCAATCATTCATGAAACACATCACTGGCAAACAAAACAATATACAATCAAATTACTACAAATATTTAAAACCATAATCACCATTTCTGTAAATCAACAATGGCTGATTGGTGTGCATCAGTATCTTCCTAGAATTTCCCAACTGAACACTAGAAACACTGCAGGCATCCATTCTCTCAAATGAAGGAAAATCAGAGCCTGGTAGCAATCAAATAAACCACACAACTGCTAACCTAACAACCAATAACTCACAGAATGAGAATCCAATATAATAATTTTTAAATCATAACGTGACAGCCAAACACTATCCACAGTGGCTGAACTTTCAGACATGTTTCCAGCTACAGTACAGCTATATCTTAAGCAGAATCACGAAATTATCAACAGGAAAGCGATAGGACAGGCCACAGCTCTAAGCCAACTATTACACTCAATTCAGGCAATTCCAGTAAAACAATTAACACCTACAATTCAAAACGAGATAAGAGGAGGTAAACCTGAGGTTGAATGACAAGTATTCCCTCGCTCCAAACCTTGAGAAATCCTTCGCACAGCGACAAACGATCCACCACGCTCATCCATTTCCCGAGCCAGATATTTCAATCTCAACAACTCAAAAACGCTAATCTCTCACCTCATCCCCTAGCAAAATCAATATCCGAAGAAATCTAGAGACGTCTTCAAGAACTAAGCACCAAAAGCTCGCATCAATCCAACACACTTTCCACCTCCTCCTCGTCCACAAAACTCAAAACCGCGGAATATCTTTCAAATCCGACGCAACTGAGAAATGAATCCGATCGCGGAACACAACTATCAAGAAAATTTCAATATCCGGCAGTTCGACCGGTGGAGAAGCGAGAATCAAAAAAAAAAATGAAAGCCGAAGCTCGCTCGCGAGTCGCGTCGATCTCGAATGCTCTCTCGCTCGCGCTCCAACAACAAGAAAGATTCTATAACGAAATCAGCTAGAGAGAAGAAGAGAGAGGGAGACAAGAGGACAGGAAGAGCGAATCTAGGGTTTCGAGATCTGAAAGATCGCCATTGCTAGACCTCTCGCACCGAAATCTCTCTCTCTCTCTTCTTCCCACCTCCAATGTTGTGTGTGTTCTGCGTATCTTTATTCTGCTCTAATGGCTAAGCGTTTTGTTTACGAGAGCGAAATCGGTTTCGCGATGAACGACGAAATACATTGAATTATTTTGTTTTTCCTTGTTTAAAAGCTTGTAATTAAATATAAGTTTCTTAAATTATAATGTGGCCGATATTTTTGCTTCTTACAAACCCTAACGGAATTCCGAAAATAAAATAAATATATTGCACTATGGTTACATTGAATTATTTTGTTTTTCCTTCTTTAAAAGCTTGTAATTAAATATAAGTTTCTTAAATTATAATGTGGCCGATATTTTTGCTTCTTACAAACGCCAACGGAATTCCGAAAATAAAATAAATATATTGCACTATGGGAAGAGAGAATAAATGTCCCCACTATTGGAGTGTTTATAAGGATAAAATCTTTTAAATTATGGTGATTTCTTTAAGAAAAAAGAAATAATTCAAAAGAAGAAGGTGGGCTAAAATTTTTAAAAATTAGCTCTAATAATGTCACTTATACGGTGTCACTTAGGTGTGAAAAATAAATAAATAATAGGAAAGAAAAAGATGATGTGTATATATCATCAATAAAATATGTCACTACCCTTGAAATTTTGAAATATGATCATTTTATTTATGTCAGTCATTCTATTAAAATTTTACACAATACAAATTAATCACGGTTTTCGAGAAGTGAATTAAGTGGTCGATAAAAGTGTGACCTTGGTCTATACACTCTTGTTGGATTTATAGAACACTTTAAATTCTTATCCCATCCGCGTGGAATGAAAGACAATTCCGAATCTGCTTTCTCTACGAACAAGGAAGGTATAAGTAATGCAAATATGAATCTCATGGAGAGTTTGATCCTGGCTCGGGATGAACGCTGGCGGCATGCTTAACACATACAAGTCGGACGGAAAGTGTTATTTCCAGTGGAGGACGGGTGAGTAACGCGTAAGAACCTGCCCTTGGGAGGGGAACAACAGCTGGAAACGACTGCTAATACCTTGTAGGCTGAGCAGCAAAAGGAGGAATCCGCCGAGGAGGAGCTCGCGTCTGATTAGCTAGTTGGTGGGGCAATAGCTTACCAAGGCGATGATCAGTAGCTGGTTCGAGAGGATGATCAACCACACTGGGACTGAGACACGGTCCAGACTCCTACTGGAGGCAACAGTGGAGAATTTTCCGCAATGGGCGAAAGCCTGACAGAGCAACGTTGGTTGTTCCGCATAATTCTTACATTAAAATAAAGAAGAAAAGCTTAATTTTTAGTTAGGTGGACTCAAAGAAAGAAAAAATAAAAAAATTGAAAAAGGACCACTCATGAAACCATGAGGTGCTCACTAGGTCACAAACTCACATGGTTGACCATGTCTTAGTTTCGAAGGCATTGGCTATTAATTTCAACAACAAAGAGATGCTAATAAAATGTGTAGTAGATGTGTTAGAAGATTTAATGAACATACATTATTTAAAGTTTAAATAAATGCACTTGGTATTGTCAATTCTTCAACTTAGATAGTAAAATGATATTCGGTGATAATGACATTACAAATTCAATGTCGTCTCATTTCTTGTTATATGATATTGTGCTTTCTATGATACAAAATATTGGTTATAATAGACTTATAGTTATACTCTTTATAAATTTAATTATGGACTTGTCAAATCTTCAACTTAGTTGATAAACACAATTCATAAGTTTAATATACAGACATGAACATGTTTATAAGTTTATATAAAAAATTCTCTTATTTTTATGTTATGGTAAGATTTTTTGAAACTTATATATTACTCGTTCTGATTCGTAATAAATGACTTTTTGTCATTTTTTGTATTTTTTAAAGTTAGGTTAAAATAAAAATAAGAGAAATTTATTAACTTATAATTTAATGGTTTAAGGTATATTTTCAATGCAATTTTAAATAATAATTTTTATTGAAACTATAATAAAATAAATAAATTAATATTATTTTTAAACTATTTTAGTACTAATTAATTGAATTAAAAAGTCAAATATTATGAATATGAAATTTAAATTAAAAAGGTCAACTATTGGAGAAAATATTTGAAGGTTGTTTGATCGAAAACATATTATGAATAGATAGTTTAAACTTCTCAAAACTTTAATTTATTGTAGCCTTATAATACAAATTCTTCTAGGGTTTCCAACTTTTTCACATAATTTTAACCAATTAAATTATTTGGTGCCAACTTTTCCGTCAAATCTACGATTAAATGTCAAAGAAACATCCACTTAATATAAAGTTACGTATGTTATGTGTCTACGTCTAACGTCCATCCTAGTCAACTCACAATTAGCTCGACAAGATTTTGATGGGAAGCTTTGATTAATAAAAATAACATAAAGTTACGTTATAACTTTTTATAAAGTTTATGAATGAATTATTATTGCCCTAAAATAAATGTACTTAGAAGTTAAAATACTAGGAAAACAAAAAGGGACATGGGGATAGAAAGTAGAGGCTATAGAGAAAAGGACCACTCGTGTTAAAAGGTCGATCACGAAATCATAATCCCTATATTTAGAGGACACGTAATTCGTTAACCAACATTAGAAAGGGATTAGTGACAATCATGCACGCAATATATTGCATGAGTTTTCAATAATTTCATTTGAAAAGACGTGGATTAGCCCTTTGACAGATGTGAATTTAAGCTTTATATATTATTTTTGAAAGAATTAGAAAAATATAATCATTGATTAATTAAGTTGCTTAAAGTATGTAATAGATGAGTGTAGAGAAAGCTCGATCATTTGGACGGTCCAACCAACAAGTATCGAGTTGACATTGTACTAATTGTCAAAGTCACATAAATAAGAAGGGGTAGCGTATTGAGTCATTGATGAATCCTAGTTTTCGCTTGACGTGAAAAGAGTTGCGCATCGCAGTCACCTACTTCTGATAATTCTCACCCTTGAGTATCATTAGACTGATTGTAAGATTCGAATGATCTGAAGGAGGAAGGAAGTAGAAAGAGACGACGTCGGGAGTGGCGGTTTCGGTGGCATGATAAGGCGATGGGTAACCATGAAAGAATAGAGCTTCTCACATTTAAAATATGAATCATAACTTTCCTAGTATATATGTCCTTGGGTTATTTATCTTAGTTTTCGCTTGGCGCGAAAAGAGTTGCGCGTCGCAGTCGCCCAATACTTCTAATAATTCTCACCCTTGAAGACCACCAGATATATTGTAAGAATTGGATGATCCGAATAATGAAGGTAGTATAAGGAGACAACGTCGGGAGTGGCGCGGCGGGTTGATGGCATGATAGGGCGGCGGGGCAATAGTGGTGGGTAGTTGACGACACATTGATCAAACATTGTCAAATTGACTACTAATCATGGACATGTTTGTCGAGTTTCTAATAGCATGTCCAACACATTCTCTATTTTATTGAGAATTGAGCTTTTAGAGAGTTTTACGTCTTTTTCTACCCAATCGATTCTTTATCTTCATCTTCAAAATAGAGAAAGGGGGAGAGAATGGGATGTTTTCTCTAAATTTGGGGAATTCCTAAATGTATCTCAGGAATGCATTAATTATATATAATACATTATCTTCTTGCAATTGGTAAAAAAAAATTAATAAAATTTATATCTCAAATAAAAATAATACGGAGTAGTAAATATATATATTCTTAAAAATAGGGGACTTGTTGGAGTTAGAGTAAAATAAAATCAGGGAATATAATTTTTTGTTCTCCATTTTAAAAAACTTATAGGGAATTTGTTTGAGATGCTCTAATAGCTGGAGTTGGAAAACTAATTTCAGTTTGAAAATGTAAGTTGAAATAAAAAATATAAATATTGTTTAGTTGATTAAATTAATTTGAATTGGATATATTCAATAAAAAGGATTAAATTATGAAAGTAGTTGATATTCTAAAATATGATATTTATAAACATAAATATTTTCATACTTAAAATTACCTAAAATTACTTGAAAAGTTTATAAAGTAGTGTTGTTAAAAAAAAGTAGTTTTTAGTTATTTGGGATCTAACAGACAATGTTTTTGCAAGTTCAATTTAAAAAAAAAATCCATGTACCAATACCTAGTTGGTCTATTGAGGTGCTATATTTTTTAAGTGTTTGTTCAAAGAGGTTCGAAGTTCGAATCTCCCCAGTGACGTGTATAGGAAAAACAAAATTGGAAGGGCCCCCCGCAATGGACCTCTACAGTACCTTATTCGGACATAGATTAGATTTGACTAATTGAAACGAGTCACATATGCATGGTGAGAACACTAGAAAAAACTCAATTATTTTTACTTGTGACTTTAAACATTCTACATATAGAAATTATTTTTTAAAAAATAAAATATAAATTTTATGAAATAAGTTAAATAATTTAAATAATTAAACTTGATTAAATATTTTAATTATTTTTTTCAATAACACTACTCATAAAAATAAAACCAAAGATTTTATGTTACTATTATGAAATTCTATCCAATTAACTAGATACTCGAAAGCTTCAACTAATTAAGAGCATATGTTAGAGAAAAAATATAAAACAAAAATGAAAAAGGATGGTGTTGCACTGTTGCATACCGAGTATATCATATGATAAAATCGATAGAGCTTGAAGAACCATGACCTACCTCAAAAATTATCTAAGATTTAATAAAGTTGAGGGAAAGGTCGAGAAGAAAAGCAATTGCATGGCTTTCTTTCTTTCTTTTTCTTGGAAAGTTGTTTTGTTTTTTTAACGATACATATTTTTCAGTCACATGGGATGTTTGCCTATAATTGGATTATAGAGCTTTTTTTTTGTTTAAATTTTTTTTTTCCCTTTGCAATGCACTTTAGCTTTCAATGTAACCAAATAACATATTAATTGTTAAAAATTGTATATGTAGTTTATTGTCAAACACACTTTAGTTGTGGTGGAATACTTCTCAATGTGTATGGAGTTGAACTTAGGTGTAAACCAAGTTTTAAGTAGTGTTATTCTTCCCAATGTTGTAATTTCTTATTCATCTTTGGTGCATTACATATGCTTGTTTTTATATTGATTTTATTGGTCTCTCAAACTATCAATTATATTTTCTACCTCTAATTATTATCTTATTTAGGGATGTAAATGAACCAATTCGAGATTTAAATTGTTGAGGCTCGACTCATTTAAAAATAGGCGAGTTCGAGCTTAAAATTTTGTCCGAGCTCTGTCCGTTTTAGTGCTCATCGAGCTCGAGCCGCTCATTTAGTTTGTTTGCGAATAAACTAAACAAGTTAACATGTCTATAGTTCTCAAATACAAGCAAGTAGGCCGCTCGTTTAGGGTTTTCGGTTTTAAAAACTAAAAACAAATAAAAAGTGTGTGTATAATATTATATATTACCAAAAAATATAATAATGTTATATATATTTGAGATTGTTTAAAAATATATGTTCATTTTATGAACATATATTATCTTTGGAGCTATTCAAGCTCAAATAGTTCACAAATTGAGTCAAATATGAACAAATTTTAACCGAGCCGAATATTGAGTTTTCATAAATGGCTCAGTTTATTTAAACCCTAATCTTATTAAAAAATAAAAATAAAAATAAAGTACATTACATAAATTTTTTTTTAAAAAAAAATTGTGTTGACTTAAATTCATAAATTGGGCTTCGAGTTTGGGCTAAACCAGCTGAAAATGGGCCTTTTAACTTTTCAGCGCGACGGGACTCCACGCGCCAAATGTCTCGTAAACCGCCTCGCTTCTTCTTCTTCATACACACTACTATTACTATCATACAAGAGCTCAGACTCCTCAGAGAAGTTCATCTGCAAACTCAGGTACTTGTTTATGTTTCGCCTTCTCGTGTTCTTGTTGCTCCTTTTTGGAATTTGTAATTGCCTGATTTGGAATCGTTATTTCCTTGTTTGATTATCGATAGATGATAGCACATTTCGAGATTACTTAGATATTTGCGCACAAACCATGGATTCGCACTTTAAAACCTAGGTGTATTTTCAAAATTGGCTCTGAAATGGAGCCAATCGAAATTGGAAGCAAAAGTTAATTTGCTGTGTTTCGTGCTACTATAGAGTTCGGTAATGGAGCGAATTGAAATTACTGCGAATTGTGCTTACTACACACAGCTCAGTAATGGAGGATGCAGATATTCAAATGCTTAGGGTTTCTGTATTGCTCTCGTCTGTAATATGTGCTTATGACTTTATGAGTAATGATCATTGTATGTTTATGTGAAATAGTACAGATACGGTGAAATGAAATCTAGTTTGTTGCTGATAAATGATGCTTGTTTCATTACTGCGTGTTTTGGTTGCTAAATTATTTTGCTCAATCAGAACAGATATACTGTATATTTGTTTCTATTGAATAAGATCAATTACTTTGTATCTTATACTGGCTACATCTTTTTTGTTGTAACAGTGAGATTGAGCTTGAAGTGATGCTGCTTTCTTAATAGAGAAGAACTCACCCTCACGAGCTAGCTTATAGTGGCTTGTTATTCAGATGGACATTAACCAGATCTATTTTCGGTAAACTATTTTTCTTTTATAGGTTGATCCCCAATCTAGTAGCGTGTGCTTTTTGAATTACTGTAAAATCTGTAGTGGTTATTCGACTATGTGAAAATTCACCTAGGTTTAGAGCTGAGAAGAACTCCATAGAAAATCCAGCTATGAGCTGATACTCCATTCTTACTGGATGTTGTTGTTGTTGTACTTGAAGGTGTAGAGCTGGTCAGAGTTAATAAACTGGTGGAGGGAGTTATGGTGCTGGTGCTAGGAGTGGTGGGCAGTGACTAGCTGTGCTACAGATGAAGTGCACTGCACCCTCGTTTGTGAGCTTGTGAGCTTGTATGTAGTCTTCCCAGTGTTATCTATGTAATTGGCACTGCTCGCATCACAGCTGGTGTACGCGTCCTTGCTCATCACATCCACAGTGTGGGTTCCGTCATAGGTGAATAGTGGTTTACCAAGGCTTTTGGTTGGTTATATTGTTACATATTCTGATTTGATAGAAGAGTTTTTGACTTTTTTTTTTGTATTTACCGAGTAGTTGATTTACAGTCTTAGGTACTGATTTTAGTTGTTACATCACCTAACTTTAGATAGAGGGCATTTGTCATGATTTGTTACATATGTAGAATAAGTGGGACTCCAGATACTAAAAACAGATCCTTCTATCCAGAGAAAGGGCCAAGATTATTTGCTAAGTAATTTAGAGGCCCACCCCACAAATAATGAATTAAATAATTATTTCATATGTAATACCTGAAATATTTACAAATTGATAAGCATTGCTGAAACTAGTTTATTTATTGGACCTTGATTGGAAGTTTGGAATTTAGGTGGGTGTGAACAAAAAAGTTGTATATTTGTAAGGTGTAATCTGTACTTCTATTAGTGGCCTATTTGTTGGTCTATCATTGATCCATACATATAAGAATATTACTCATGTTTGACCCAAAAAAAAGACAATTAATGCATTTACACAATGATAAGCATTGCTGAAACTACTTTAATATTGGATTATGGTGGGAAGATGAATTATTTTTTAATAGCATCTGGTGGATCAACTTTGTGTCTGTATCTGTTCACTACAGATATTCTGAAAACAACTTCAAAACTTTGAATATGCTACTGTAATTGAGCAACTTTCTTTAGTGAACAAATTGCAGTTTAATGTCAGGTTTTGTCATGGACTGGGAAGCTAACATAGTCAAGTTTATTTTCTTATTCTATGTTTAAAGTTAAATGTTGGATCCCAAATGCATCATTTAGCCAAGATAGCAAGTATTACTTCATATATAAAACTGAATATTGTTGTTCAACTTACCAATTGAATTGCCTACTTTGACTGATTTGGTAACACAGGAAGAGTAATCGTTACCTAGACTATAGTCGACATTGTAGGTCGCTCCATAGATGGTGAGTGGAGCAACAAGGAGGACGAAGATGAGACTGGCTGAGAAATTGCCTGCCATGGCTGAAAACTAGGTACCTCTCTTTTTGTTTTTCTGTCTTTTTTGTGTTTCGAGAATGAGAATGGTGATGGAGTGTAGAGAGGTTTAACAATTGCATTGTTTATATATAAGGGAGGGAAATGATGACTCTCATGTGAATTGATGGCTAGGACAAAGATGAGATTGCATTGCTTTTGTTTGTACTCTGTACTTTGAGTAATGAATGATCAATGTATGTTTATATGAAATATTTATATATCTTATATCCTATACTACCCCACATGGCTTAGAGCCTGAGAGGCTTAAATGAACAGGAATTGTATTAATCTCAGCCGTTGAAACTTTTTCCATCATTTTTAATTTCAGCGGTTATTCAAATTTGTCTTGTGCAATTGCTCAGAGGCAGATGATTGGCAATGTCTTTATGGGGCCTGCAGGACACAACAGAAGCTCTCTCCTTGACCTCATCTCCAGATCATCATCTCTCTCTCGCGTTCGTCAAGGCTTTGCCCAGCTCATCGTCAGTGGTCTACTCTCCGACCTCATAACCGTCACTAAGCTCGCCCAGAAGCTCTGTGACTTCGGAGCAGTTCAGCAAGCTGCTCTTCTTGTCTCCTCCTACGCCCCAAGACCCGATCTTTTCCTCCACAATGTTCTTATCAAAGGTTATTCTCGCAGCAAGCAGCCTTCATCTGCTGCCTCTGTCTTTGCCCGGTTGCGCAGAAGTCCCCATCTCAGGCCTGATAAGTTCACTTATGCTTTGGCGATCTCAGCTTCTGGGTCGGCTGAATCCGAGAGAATCGGGATGATGCTTCATTCACAGGCGATTGTTGATGGGTTCGAAGCCGATTTGTTTGTCGGCTCTGTGGCTATTGATATGTATTTGAATTTCTCGAGAGTTTCATTGGCCCACAAGGTGTTCGACCATATGTCTCAAAGGGACACTGTTTTGTGGAACACAATGATTTCGGGGCTGGTGAAGAACTGCTGTTACGTTGACTCACTCCGGCTGTTTGGGGATATGTTTGCGGGTGGTTGCCCGTTTGATTCCACCACATTGGCTGTGGTACTTCCTTCAGCTGCAGAATTGCAAGAGTCACATCTTGGAATGGGAATACAATGCTTGGGTTTGAAATTGGGGTTTCATTCTCATGTTCATGTTCTTACTGGATTGGTCTCTTTATATTCTAAATGCGGGGATGTAGCAGCTGCAAGATTGTTGTTTGATCAGATAAGAAATCCAGATTTGATATGTTATAATGCAATGATATCTGGGTATACCTGCAACAATGAAACTGAGTCTTCACTGATGCTCTTTAATAAACTGCTTTATGCTGGAGTGAAGGTCAACTCAAGCACAATCATAGGATTGATTCCAGTTGGATTTCCCTTTGGACATCTGAATTTCATTCTCTCCATCCACGGCTTTGTTGCTAAAACTGGAATGTTGGAACATGCTTCAGTTTCAACTGCCTTGACTACTGCTTATTCTAGACTCAATGAGATTGAGTTGGCAAGAAAACTCTTTGATGCATCACCTCAGAAAAGCTTAGCCTCTTGGAACGCCATGATATCAGGATACACCCAAAACGGGTTAACTGAAAACGCTATCTCCCTTTTTCAGGAAATGCAGGCGTGCAAAGTGTATCCTAATCCTGTAACAGTCACCAGTATCCTATCAGCATGCGCCCAACTTGGAGCTCTAAGTTTAGGGAAATGGGTCCATGAATTGATCACCAAGGAGAAATTTGATTCGAATATTCATGTCTTGACTGCTCTAGTTGACATGTATGTCAAGTGTGGGAGCATCTCCATTGCGCGCCAACTGTTTGACAAAATGCCTGAAAGAAATGTGGTTTCTTGGAATGCAGTAATCTCTGGCTATGGTCTTCATGGACAAGGACATGAATCCTTGAGACTTTTTCATGAGATGTTAAATGTGGGTATTCCTCCAAACAGGGTGACTTTTCTTTGCATTTTGTACGCTTGTAGCCACTCCGGTTTGGTTTCTGAAGGAAATGAGTTATTTCATTCCATGGTTCATGAGCATGGCTTGGAGCCATTACCTGAACACTATGCCTGCATGGTTGATCTATTTGGTAGAGCAGGTCAATTAGAAAAAGCTCTAAACTTTATTGAGAATATGACCGTTGAACCTGGTCCTACTGTGTGGGGTGCTTTGCTCGGTTCATGCATGATTCATAAGGACACAAAAATTGCAACTATTGCTTCAGCTCGGTTGCGTGAGCTGGACCCTGAAAATGTCGGGTACTATGTTTTACTCTCAAACATATATTCATCTGATCGTAATTACAGACAAGCTGCATTAGTAAGGCAAGTGGCTAAGGAGAAAAGATTGGTGAAATCCCCAGGATGCACTTTGATAGAGATTGGTGAGAGACCTTATATTTTTAAATCAGGTGATCGGTCACACCCAGAGACAGTTGCTATATACTCAATGTTGGAGAAACTGATGGGGAAGATGAAGGAAGCTGGATATCAGACAGAGACAATGCCAGCTCTGCATGATGTTGAGGAGGAAGAGAAGGAGTTAATGGTAAATGTTCATAGCGAGAAGTTGGCTATTGCTTTTGGTCTGATTTCTACTGAACCTGGAACTGAAATCAGGATCATAAAGAACCTTAGGGTTTGTGCAGACTGTCATAATGCGACTAAATTCATCTCAAAGATTACGCAGAGAGTTATTGTTGTAAGAGATGCTAACAGATTCCATCATTTTAAGGATGGGTTGTGCTCCTGTGGAGACTATTGGTGATTCTTTTTGTTGCAATAGAAATTCAGTTTTGTTTAAAATTAATCATGTTTCCAAATAGTTGACAAAAGTGGGTTTAATACATTGACCATTTACAATGTCAAATATCCACTTCAGCTTTTAATCAAAGCTGAAAATGGAGCCAATCGAAATTGGAAGCAAAAATTAAATTGCTGTGTTTCTTGCTAATATAGAGTTCGGTTATGGAGCTAATTGAAATTACTTCGCATTGTGCTTACTATGGAGCTCAGTGCGGGAGGATGCAGATTTTCAGACATTCAAATGCATTGGGTTTCTGTATTGCTGCTGTATGTACTCTGAACTTATGAGCAACGGTCAATGTATGTTTATGTGAAATAGTACAGATATGGTGAAGTGAAATCTAGTTTATTGCTGATAAATGTTTGTTGTTTGATTACTGCGTCTAAATTCTTCTGTTTGATTACTGGCTACATTCTGTGTTGTAACAGTGAGATTGAGCTTGAAGCGACGCCATTTTCTTATCAGAGAAGAACTCATTCTTCTGAGCTAGCTTAGGTTGATTGTTGTTGACATTTATAAGGGGGAGATTGGTATTCAGATGAAGCATCAACCAAGTCCATTTCTGGTAAACTTTCATTCCCTCTCTTATATGTTGTCATGTTGATCAGTTAATCAAGTAGCTTGTGCTTTTTGCATTACTGTAAAATCTTTAGTTGTTATTCAACTTGCCTGTTGATCATAAAGCACACCTAGGAATTTGGAATGTTAGAAAGCATAGATATTTCACATTCGTAGTGAAATAATTAAATGATCTTTGCCAGTCAATGTAATCAATCTAAGTTTAGGTTTGAATGCAGTAGAGAAGGAAAGTTTAGGTGCCTCTGCAAATTCTGGTTGGATAAATAGTTTGAAATTAAACATCCATGAAAACTAGAAAAAAATATGCACATCTCAGCAACTCACAAACTGAAGCAATACAAAGCAACATAACCAAATCTTATTGACACTGCAAAACAAACTAAATCCCGCATCAAGCAATTCAACAATCAATAGATAATTAATAACCGATTAGGGATTATTTAATAGCACTGCCTCTTGCCTAGCCCATGAACACAAACCCCAGAACAGCGGAGACTCCAAAGACGATCCAGCTCAAACCATGAGCTGGTGCTCCACCCTTAGTTGACGTGGTTGTTGTTGAAGGTGTAGAGCTGCTCGGAGTTGATGAACTGGTGGAGGGAGTTGTGCTGGTGCTGGGGCTGGTGGTGCCGGAAGCCACCTTGACATTGAGCTGAAGCTTCATTGGTGGGCAGTGACTAGCTGTGCCACAGATGAAGTACACTGCACCCTCTTTTGTGAGCTTGTATGTGGTCTTCCCAGTGCTGTCTGAGTAACTGGCACCGCTCGCATCACAGCTGGCATACGCGTCTTTGCTCACCACGTCCACGCTGTGGGTCCCATCATAGGTAAACACTGGTTCACCAAGGCTTTTGGTTAGTTATAGTACTTATTAGTTGTTACGTGTACTGATTTACAGTCTCAGGTACAGATTTTTAGTTGTTAGATCACCTAAAGTTAGGTAGAGGGACTTTGTCATGATTTGTTACATCTGTAGAATCAGTGGGGCTGGACATACTAAAAACAGATACTTCTATCCAAAGAAAGAGGCAAGATTATTTGCAAAGTAATTTAGAGGCCCAACCACAAAGAAAATGACAATTAAAGAATTATTTTCATGTAGGACCAGAAGCATTAACACAACGATAAGCAATTAAGCATTGCTGAAACTAGTTTATTATTGGAAATTGGTTGGAGTCTAGTTGGGTATGGAGAAGTACTTGTATATTTGTTATTCTATTGCATGCCTAGTTGTTAATCTATCATTGATCCATACATAAAAATAAAAAAAAACATGTTTGACCCAAAAAAAGTGAAAATTAAATAATTATTCTATATGTGAGATCAGAAACATTTACACAAGGATAAGCATTGCTGAAATAATATTGGATCTTGGTTGTATTTAGGTGGGTTTAAAGGATTTTTTTTTATAACATCTGGTGGATCAACTTTGCAATTTGCATGTATCTGTTCACTACAGATGTTCTGAAAACAACTTCAAAACTATGAATATGCTACTGTAATTAAACAACTTTATGTAGTGAACAAATTGCAGTTTAATGTCACTCATCATGGACTAGGAAGATAACATAATCAAGTTCTATTTTCTCATTCTTATGTATAAAGTGAAATGTTGGATCCTAAATGCAGCATTTAGCCAAGTATTACTTCATATTAATGCTCAACTTACCAATTGAATCGCCTACTTCAACCGATTTGGTGGCCCAGGAAGAGTAATCGTTTCCAAGTCTCCAGTCGACATTGTAGGTCGCTCCATAGACACTGAGTGGAGCAACAAGGAGGACGACGAAGATGAGACCAGCTGAGAAATTGCCTGCCATGGCTGAAACCAAGGTAACTCTCTTTTCCTCTTTTCTTGTGTATAGAGAATTAAGAATATATGGTGATGGTGTAGAGATGGTATACAATTGCATTGCTATATATAAGGGAGGGAAAATGATGACTCTCATATGAATTGATAGCTCAGACCAGTTCAGCCAACTACTTGCCACGTTATTTTATTTCCCCAATAAAATACTAAAAAAAAGAATTAAAAGGAGAAAAAGTATGTTTTTTTTTCACACAATAATTGTTGGATATAACTTAAAAATAAGTTATCATGGAAACTTGAGGATTAATTATTGTTGGCTATAGAATATATAGGTCTACATGTTTTGTACATGTTCATTTTGTTTGCTTTGGTTGGCATTATGATCTCTTTACCTAATTCATGGAGACTTTTGGTATCTCACATATCCTAATTTGCTTCTTCTTTTTTTCTTGATTTTTTTTTTATGTCATGGTCAAATTACAACATGAAGTAATCTATATTAATCATATGATTATAAGTTATTAAAGCTCCTAAATTCGGTTGGAATTAAGATTTAATGTCTGATTTTGCTGTCGAAATGTGATTTAGTATTTCATTGACTTTTATGTTTGTTTTTTAAGTTTATAAATTGAAGCTAAAGAAAGACAATGATTGAACACATGGACCAAAGTGTTAAGAATTGTTTGTTTTTGATCTTAGAACTACCTAAACATATTTAACTTTAAAGAAAAGTGCTACTGGATTGGATTAGGTGGATTGGAGTGGGTTTCTAATCTGTCTACTGTATTCAGTTTAACTACTCAACCTTATTATCTCTATAAAAAAAAATCTATATATATTTAACTATTAAACATCATCATTTCGAAGCAAAGGAAAATGATGAGAATTTAGATACTTATAATAATGTATCTTATTAACTAAATATATACAAATATTATATACATTTTTGTATTACTTTGATTTCCTTTTTTTTTTTGGTTCTACATGTCCTGAGTCTGGTCCTAAAAAATTTACCCCCACACGTTTTCAAATATGGCGTTCTATAAATTTGTCAATATAGCAAGGACTTGAGTCCTTTGTACGCGGATTTGAATGCTGTGGCTTTTTTGATAAACTTTTATGCTTTGAAAAATAAATGTGATAGTTTTTTCTATAAATTAAGATATTTTTTATATAGATACATAATGTATGAGGATTAGAGTTGTCAAAAGCTGACCCGACCAGCAAAATCGACCTGAACCGCCTGAAAATTATAGGGTCAAGACCCGAAAATCTGAACCCAAAACCCAAAATAAACCGAAACCGATAGACCCGAAATCCGTTGGGTTGACCCGATTTGTTATATTTTTAGGATATATATAATATATTTTGAAAATTATAATATATTTTATTATTAAAATAAATAAAAATAATAGATTATTATTAAATATCATTTTTTAAACAAAATAATATTTTAATAGTTGTAAAAAATTCGATTTTCTTGACCTGTTGGGTCGACCCAACCCGCCTGAAAAACCACAATTACCCGACCCGATTTGACTGATGACCTGTTACGATCCGAATCTGACTTCACCCGAACCCGACCTGACCGACCCATTTGACAGCTCTAATTAGGATGCCTTGGTAGGTAGAAAACTAGAAATTGAATCACATTGGAACTGAATTCGGGCTATCTCAAATTTGGGTTTGGATCCCATGGAGTGAGTCACATTTGCCCATCAAAGTAAAAGAGTTTCAATTAGTGGATCTCTCAACCGGGACGATCTCAATCTTTAGTAAACAATGTACTATGAATGGATTTCAATGCTAGCAAAGCAAGAGAGTCACATTGCCCATCAAAGTTGATCAAATTGAAAAGGAAATCAAAGAAAGATGACATTCATTTTCATGTAAAAGGAAACTTGAGTTAGGTGGTGTTTCATAATTCTACCAAATATGCCAGATGATTTAATTTTGGTCATCTTTAGCATCATTACCATGTGAAGTGGATATTTCAAGATTAGAGATTTCGCCATTGTCCACCAACTCCTTGTTGCCTTTTTTTCCGTCACTTATTATTCCATGCAACTTTTAGAAATCGAAAATGATTTTGGTAGTTGGAGGAAAAGGAGGTTTTAAATAATCAAAGTGGCTTTTAATATAAGTTAAGTATTTGTCTACGTTATCTAAGTACTCTTTTTAAGTTGTTTCAAAGAAATAAATCCTTGGTTTTTGTTTGTGATGTAAATTTTATGTCCTATCTTAGTCTTTTTTAGTATTGTTGTTGATTTAGATTTCTTAAACATATGAGACAGTGAAAGGGGATAGAAAATTTAGACTGATTTACCTAGGGATGAGCATAGGTTCAAAACCAAACCGAACCGATCAAAATCGAACTGAAAATCGAAATTTTATTAAAGGTGAACCGAAAATCAAACCGATTTAGTTTGGTTTCGGTTTAGATTTTTTTTTTTTGGTTTTAGGTAAATTTAAAGTTATTCTTTGGAAAATTTGAACCGAACCGAAATTTAACCGAAAACGAATTTCGCAAAATTCATAAACAAAAAATCGAACCAAATAATATGGGCTGAAAATCGAAATTTTATTAAAGGTGAACCGAAAATCAAACCGATTTAGTTTGGTTTCGGTTTAGATTTTTTTTTGTTGGTTTTAGGTAAATATAAAGTTATTCTTTGGAAAATTTGAACCGAACCGAAATTTAACCGAAAACGAATTTCGCAAAATTCATAAACAAAAAATCGAACCAAATAATATGAATTTCGGTTCTGTTCGGTTTAAAATTTCGGTTTGAACTTTGAACCAACCTACGCACAGCCCTAGATTTACCTAACTTATTCATGTTGCGTACCTTAAGCAATTGGATAACGAGAAAAATGGAGTATCCCGTGAGTTTTGACACAATAAGCTTGGGAAATTTGATCCAAAAAAAAATGTTGGGAAAACAGAGTGAAATGTTTTTTACTTTTTTTTTTACTAATGAAATGTTTCATACTACTATATGGAGTTACAGTATAGATGTAATATATTAACAATATAGTATAATTTGGACTTTTTAGTCAAGATATAATTATTTGCATTAAAATCCAAATGTCAAACTTTCTATGTAGGAGTCAAAATATTATTATATTGTATGTGAAAATGATGGTACAATTTTTTATTTCAAACATGAAGCTTCTCCAAAAAGTTCTATTGTTGTTCTGAATTTAATAATGTTATTATTAATTTTATATATGTAAACATTAAAAGTGTGTAAGTGTAAATTTAAGTTTTCAAAACTAAACTTATTAAAAATATTTTTAATAAATATTCAACTACCTTACTTCCTCGACAAACATTATTTGCAACAAGTAACAGTTAAAAAAAACGTTTTGGGCCTTTCGACTATTTGGGCCGGTTTTGCAGCTCGGCAAGAGTATATAGCTTTTTACATCATGATTTCTTTGTTGGACGAAGCATTTACATTGTACATCATGATTTGTTTTCCAGCCTGCTAGAAGTATAATAACATTTCATCTACTTCAATTTTATAATTTTTGCACGTTAGAGCTTCATAATTTCATGATTTCTATATAGGACAGTAAATGAACAGGAAGTGAGAAATTCGATGTTAGGTTCGGTTGGGTCTTGTTCGTATTCGGCTCGATTTATAAATGAGTCGAACTTGAACATATTTTTAACGCTCGAAAGATAAATGAATTGAGTTTGAGAAGAAGATAGCCAAATTCCTTTGCTCATGAGAAAACCCCATTATATATACTCACGAGCAAGTTTGATTATACGTTCATAACAAATTAGATTATACATTCATCAATAAGCTCCATTATATAATTACACTATATAGTTATGTAGTCAAATGAGAGACTCGTGAACTAAACTCAAATTTGGTGAGCATTTAAATGAACCAAACTCAAATGGGCTTCAGTTGAGGAGTTGGATCATAGCTGGAGAAGATTCCGACATCCAATGGGCTTCAGTTGCCCCCGGGGGGTATCGTTCATGGGTGGACCGTGGATGAGACCACCAGTTGTCGAGAATGCCCTTTTGTCGGTAAGGTCTACTTCGTTCGTAGCAGCTCCTCCATATACTACCCAAGATACAACCCTATACAAAGGATGGTCATAATCTCCGGCTCGAACGTAATTTCCTCGAATGCAGAGGGAGTTAATCCTAGCACTTTCGTTGGCGCTCCTGTTTATGTGCTCGTGGTGTGTACGCCCTGGTTATGTTCGATCCATATGCACTTTCGTTGGCGCTCCTGTTTGGTACGAGTTCTGCTTTGATCTACTATGACAGTCATGGCTACTTTAATGGCGTCTTTCCCCAGCTTCCGTTGTAGCATAGCTTCACTGGGTCAATGATGATGATGAGGATTTCAATTGATTTCATTGTTTGTTAGAGAGGTTGGATCAGATTCAGAGGATCAAACAGATTGAAGCTTGTTCAAATTCTTGCATTGCTTTAAGGGTTAAGTGAATCTCAAATTTTTATGTTTATATGAAATGTGTAAAAAATTAGGAATCTCAAAATTCAGGTTATATGAATCTAGTGGAGGTTAGCAATGGTAGTTCTCGCTGGCCATGCAAGCGAATTAATATTTTTAATTTTAATTTATAGCCCAAGTTGCTTAACTTTGTAAGCGAATTAAGTGTTTTAATTGTTTGTTTGATGCACATTGTGTGTCTAACTGGCATTAGACATGGGTCTGTTTCCGGGACCGCCTGTTCGAGTTCCACTAGAGCTAGGAAGCGGAACGGGAAATGACATCGGGCCGGTTTCTTGGTTCCGGTTCTCAGTCCGATAAAAAAGAAAGAGGGGTGTGGTCGCGGTTTGCCAATTTGTAGAATTGCGACCGCGGTTCTTTATCCGAGATCATGGTTTTAGTTTTGGGTTAAAAAAAATAGCCGTTGGCCGATGGAACTGGGGAACTAACAGTTCTCCGGTTCCTGTTGCGGGGAACCAAAACCGTAGTGGGAACCGGAACCAGTGGTTTTCCAGTTCCGTCGGACCAGACCCATGTCTAAATGGCATGACATGGGTTCAAATTATAAAAAAAAGAAGGGAAATTTCGTTTGGTGTTCCTTAGGTTTTGACTTATCCGCAAGATGTTCGGAAAACAAAAACCATTCCAGTTGGTATCTCGGACTTTTGAAATAGTTCGGCTCGTACTTTTTCTTGTAATTTTCTTTTAAATAAAATGTTTTTTATTCGATTAAGTTAAACCAATATTTAATTTTTTTTATAAATTATAACTTTGACAATTTAATCACAATTTTTGTTTCTCCAATGGTTGCTCATCAAAATGAACTCGATCAATGGGCCACTTGACTTCGACTCTCTACCGACTTTCAATTTAAAAGAGGTGAGAAGATTTTGAGTGACAATAGTAGTAGAATCTTGAAAATTTATTGATAACAAGAAAACGACGTTACAATGTCCGAAATCTTAGCCACAATCTCACTTAATTGAATGTTGAATTAAATCTCCACAAAAAGCAAATCTTCTATTTCATTTTTGTGTTTTATTTGTGTGTTATATTTAGTTAAATAAATATTAAATTAATCTTAAAATTTTTATTTATATTTCTAATACTTGTATACATATATGTGAAAAAATTTGGCTTAAAAATCATATTATATAAATTTTTAAAATTGGTAATACTTTGTAAGGAAATCATTCTCTTAATTTTTTTAAAATGATAATATAATTTTTAATATACAAATTTACACAATATAAATATAATTTAAATAAAAATAATATTAATTTAATATTAAAATTTAAGTGAAATATAAAAATAAAACACTGAAAATAGAACATAGAATTTGAGTCGATATCCGTTTGCCTAAATTGCTAATCATAATGGAACTTACTCTTGAAGCACTTCCATACAAATTTCACTCACTTTTTTTCTAAGTGGGTACTTGAATTTTACTTGAAATTTCACAAAAATATAATCATGCATTTTGATTTTTGAGCAATATGATCAAATAGATTCCTTCACATATATCGGATAAGATGCGTTTTCTTTCGCATGCATGAACATTTATTGACCAATAATAGGTGTTGTTATTCTATATAAATCATTATTACATTGATTATATATTTGACTAGCCAAGCACTTGGCACTTTAGTTAGATAGTGACGTGTGGAAATTTCATGTATCATGTCCACGTTGTTCAATTAATCAATTACTCCCTCTCCGATTCAAATTAATTGTCGATTTAGCATTTTAAATTTGATCCATTTTATATGTCGTTTTAGGTTTTCTAGGCAATTGATTAGGAGTGAGTTATGAGAATTAATTGTTATTAAAATGTATTTTTATTAATTAATGTTATTCATTCATTGGTTGAAAAAAGGTGATGAGTGGTAAAGTTTATAAAAAAATTATATTTTTGAGTTTAGTTAATGCTTTTTTTAATTCTTGTGTCGAAAACTAAAACGACAATTATTTTGGATCAGATCGTTTGGAAAATAAGTTAAAAGGAGTTCCTAATTATGCTAAAGACGATGTTGATTGATTGATAAACAAAGCTTTAAGTGCTCAAGTAATTAGGCTCCATTTGGCACGATCAATAATATTTTTTCTGATTCTTGTGGGTATTCGAGGCTATTAGCACCCGAATAATTCAACACCGGTCGTGCGGGCGGGCCCATGCTCGGAAGCGCGTTGTCAATTGCTCGACAGCCCCCGGGAGTAAATACACGGATACGCACGCAGCGAGAGGAATTCGAACCTAGGATCTATGGGTACTACTCACAAGGTTTATCCAGCCGAACCCTGGTAATGGGTCGATCAATATCATTATTGCTTATAAGTAATAATGATGAATTACATCGTGTCCAATAAACCTTTAGTTTCTAATAAAATAATGAACCTTTAGTTTTAAACAAATTAAACTATATCTATGTAGATGCATGATATGTTTTATATACTTTTTTTTTTGTCAAGGACATTATCCATGAAATTGAAATGAAGACTTCATAATACTATCTTGAAGTCCATTAGTATACAAGTCTGGGGTAGATACCCAAAATGTGATATCGGTTAAAAAAACTGGTATCCGTTTATTCTCTTGCATACCAGTTTTATTAAAAAACCGATATGTAAAAATATAAAAGGCACACGGATACCAGTTTTTTTTTTAAAAACGGTATCCAGCTTTCCACTCGCATACCACTATTTGAAAAAACTGGTATCCTAACTTTCTTTTGCATACCGGCATTTGGGAAAACCGGTATCGGACTTTTACTACGCATACCAGTGTTATAAAAATCCGGTATCAATTTTTCAGAGAAGTCCAAAAATATCCACCTCGATCTCTCGTTTCTTTGAAATCCTGCGCCATCGGCCTCTCGCCGACTTCCCCTGTGCTACTGGAGCGCCACCGACCTCTCGCCAATTTGTTCGTGCCGTTCAAGAAGGCGGAGGACTTTCAAAGTGGAGGAGTCGGTGGTGGTGGAGTCGCAGATGATTGAGGACGATTGCACCGATAATGTCATCTTTCTCCCGAACGTCAACATCAAGATCCTCTCGATAATGTCATCTTTCTACCAGAGCACCACCGACCTCTCCATAATGTCATGATTGAGTACTGTAAGAACTAAGAAGAATGTGGAGTCTCCTAATACTGAAGATTGCGCCGAAGAAGATGAGATTAAGACCAGGGATGCCGAGTTCGTCAAGGTCGACCAAGCCACTCTTTTCGATCTCATCCTTGTATGTTTCTCTCTCCCTCTTTCTCAATTGCAGTTTTTGATTGATTAGGTGATTATTGATTGGTCTGATTTTGTTGCTGTTTTTGTTTGCTTGGTTTAGAATCCCTAATTGATTTCTTTTTCTTGTTATTGCTGCTTAATCATACACATAAATGACAAATTTTTCAAGTGTTTGTGCTTCTGCATGCTTTTTGGTTTTATCTGTATTCAATATTGATTTATTTGAATGTAGTTCTTGTTCTTAAGTTGTGTTCTTTCGTGCTTGTTCTTTCTTATGCTCAGGAACTCTTGCAACGTTGCCTTGTTGCAACAATAGTTCTGTTTTATTGGAACTTTTTTGAAGATACATCCTTTAATCTGTGTTTCTTGTGTTGGACTATCTTTTCCTTGGTGTTCTTGCTTTTGTTTTATTTTTTAAGAGTCTTATTTGCAATATGATTCATGAAGTAATCCAAAATAGCCAAAGATTTATGAAGGCACACTATATCTTCTTGTTTTGAACCATCTTGTTTTGTAGCAAATTGCAGGAGGTGAATAATTGTTAATGAACCATCCTGGATTCGTAGTAAATTGTTTTTGTTGTCTTCATGTACCTTGAGTCTAGTTTTTAACTCTTTAATGTGGGGTAATTTTCCTTTTCTGAGGTTTAGAAACTTCCATTGAATGATTGGGATTGTTTGTCACATTAATTCTCCAAAAGTTTAGAGACCTTTCATTGAATGATTGCGATTGCTTGTTTTTCGTTGTACTTGTGATGCTGTAATAATCACATGAAATATGTTTTTGGTGCTAGGCGGCTAACTACCTGAACATCAAGAGCTTGTTGGACCTCACATGTCAAACAATGGCTGACATGATAAAAGGCAAGACCCCGGAGGAGATTCGCAAGACGTTCAACATTAAGAACGACTTCACATCGAAGGAGGAGGTTCGCAGGGAAAATCAATGGGCTTTTGAGTGATAATTTGGAAGGAAAAGAGTGGAATAGTAGTATAAATTTTGTGTGTTTGTTTGTTAGGGTACCTAATGCTGAACAACTAGTTTGTGGATTGGATTGGATTCTCTCCTAAACCCTCGAATCATCTCTTCTATCTCTGTTGTATAATGGCTCTCTTCAAGTTAGATTCTGAATGTTTATTATGATGATTTAACTTCAGTTATATCTATGTCCGATTATTATTATATCGGCCAATGTTTATGATGATCACTATGCTGGTTCATATTGTGAATGATGGATACCTGTTTTCTAAGAGAATGGTATCCAAAAATTTGTACAAGGATACCAGTTTTTCGTAAAACCAGTATCTATATGGTCTACAAGACAAAAACCGGTATCCGAGAGTTATTATTTTATATATTAAAAAATAGATGTGCATACCAGTTTATTTATAAAACCGATATGCGAGATTTTTCAGATACCACACATTAAAAACCGGTATGCGAGACTTCTTGGATACCACACTTTACAAAACCGGTATCCGAGGGGTGGATACCACTTCAATTTATACCAGTTCAAAAAATGGTATCCTTTTCTTTAAAACACTGGTATCTACCCTTAACGTTTGTACTAGTGGTCCTACTACCTTCGATGGCAATCCCGAACTCAATCATGACAACCGACTTGGACTACGAACCAGAAAACCGGCTTGCGACGACTAGTTCGACCTAATGGAGGGAGTACATTAGTTTGTAATAATTAAATAGCGTCGGTCAATAAATTATATCGATGGATCTTATTTTTTTGTCAAGGACAATGTCCACGAAAATCGAAACGAAGACCTCATAATACTATTATGAAGTCCTACCTTCGATGGCACTCCCATACTCGATCATGTATTCATGACCCAACCAATATGGACTACGAACTAGGGAAATCAGCTTGCGCTGACCAGTTCAACCTAATGGAAGGAGTACAATAGTTTGTAATAAATAACCTCAAAAAATTATATCGATGGATCATTTTTCCGGTCAAATACACCGTCCATGAGAATGGAAATAAAGACCTCATAAATCATAATACTATTCTATAGTCCTAACCACTTGACTAGATCGATATCCGAAAACTATCAAATTATAGCGATAAATCTTGTTCTTATAAAATTTTACAATTTCAACAAGGCTACATAAGATTAAATGATGTATTTTTTCCAATCTTTTTTTTTTTTTGCATATCAAATTATCTAGCTAGGACGGTGCATGGAATTCAATAGTGACAAAACAAAAATTTGGACGGAGATAAATTTAGGTGAGAGAAGAAATTAAATTTTACAATAAGCTAAACTCTATAAGTGGATGAATAATAAAGATAAATGTAGTTGAGAGAAAATCTTGTAAGGGCCACCACATGAAAATGAAATTTATATATCCAATCACCAATCTTCAAAACTTTAATTGCATGGTCCAAATTAAAACAATCTTGTTAATTAGATATGATCTAAAGACAGCAACATGACATTGAGATATATTTTCTTGGACGTAGAATATGATCGAAAATGATAGAGGACGATTATTAATTGATTTAATATATACTACATATGGGATGTTTGAAACTCATTTAGCATACAAAAATGAACTATCTTTTTCTATTGTGATGTGATGCTGAAATAGTGAAATGTACGTAATGAGATATATGTTGATAGAGATATTTCATATATGTTGATAGAGATATTTCATATATGTTAGATGTTAGATGTAAGATCATTGAAATAGTGAAATTAATAAGTAAGATTATAGTCTTCAGACATCTAATTCAGTGGTTAAGTTTTTAAAGATGGTATTTAGAAATCTTCGGTTTAATTTTTATGGGAAGTGCCCTTCGAAAAAAAAGAAAGAGTAAGATCGTTGAGTTTTATCAATTTTTGTATGTATACTTTTGTTTTAGAAAAGCATATTTGTTTAATATCGATATAATTTATACCCATGTATTTATTTAGCCCATGCATAGATTACAAAATTTAATGCATTAAGTTGCATTAAATGAGTTATTTAATGCCATTTAATGTAACTTAATACATCAAATTATGTAATCCAAACACAAGCTTAGTACATTTTTCGATATGGTGTTATTTTGATATCTCTAGAAAAACGATACTCTGTATATTATAGAAATTACTCTTACAGTCTTACATATACATATAACCGATACATTGTTCTGCATCACTTAATTATATCCGCATCTTGATATTCATACTCATATTAATACCGATACAGATATCAATCCAATAGCTTATATATTTGGTATCGATAGCAAATGAACCCTAGTTTTATAAGTTGATAAATGTAACTTGGGACCAAAGCTTAGTTTTGGGCTATGGGCTGCCCATGAAATGATAAAAAGGCCAACTCAAAAAAATATATACAACCAATTTTACTGTATATTTTGTGGCTCACTTTCTATGATTCAAACTTCATTTTCAAAAGAAAATATGATTGACTAATTATATATTTTCTAAAGTAAAAGAAATATACATGCTAGAAAAGAGGAAATACTTTAGAGTGTGTATAAATTGTGCACCATTAAAGGCAAATCGATTAAATTTCGCTTTGGTACGTATTACATGAGTGAAATAATTATATGTTTTAAATAATGTTGAATTTTGATGAACGATAAAAAAAAGAATTCGATGTATTAGACAAGTCTAATATATTGAGAGATTGAAATTAACCGGAAGTTGGATAGATGGATATGAGAACACAAATAAAAATATCCAAGCAATCGAGGAAGAAATTAAATATATGATTAAAAAGCCTAAAAAACTCAAAAAAAATAATTGAGTTTTACACTACATAATTAAAAATGTCGATTGAAAACAAGTAAATGGTTGGATCCTCTCTATTTGAAGAGTGCAATTGGTTAATGAACTTAATTAAATACATTTTGCATGATATTAAGAAAGAGACCAAAACTCTAATATATATAAGAATCCATTGCTCACTTTTTCATGATTGATTAATACTTTACATTATAATATAAGATAATGCATTTTCTGTTAGGGATGTTAAATGGGTCGACCCAACCTGACTCGTGACCCGATTTGCGGGTTGCGGGTTGATTCGTCGACATGTGACTCAACTCGTAATCTGACCCGCGGTCTGCGGGTTTTGTGGGATCGACCTATTTGACACACACAAAGACAAGTTCCAATGTCCCACAAGTAGGGGTTGTTCAATGAGTCGACTCGGCCCGACCTGCAAGTAATATGATAAATTTTTTACTATATTTTACTCTTTAACGAAATAATAAAATATTTTTTAAAAAAAGCTCGTGGGTCGACTTGCAACCCGACGAACCCGACCTGATCCATAACCCGAAAATTTTAAAAAAAGTGACCCGAACCCAACTGTTATCTGCAAGCTGGTCGAGAGCACTTATGGGTCGAATCAGTGCAGATTACAGACAATCCGCATTCGTAAACACCCCTATTTTCAGTGATAATTCAAACAGGTCCCGACTTGACTAGCTAGAGACCTAGAGTAGTACCATTTGAGCACGTGCTAAGATAGAAACATGCATGTGGCATTTTCTGATCTATAATTGAAAGAATTATGGCCAACTGATCAAAATATATATGCACGTACCTATATCTATATCTATATATATATGTATGTATATATCATGAACCGTGTTTTGTAGTTTGTACTAACCAATGCAAAAACAAATTAAAATTTATACGTATGACATTGGCATATAGTATACAAATGGAAAAAAAAGAAGCAAAATCATGAGGATAGTACAATATCCTAATATAAGCAAACACAATGATCATGATCCCTTGTAAATCCTCCAACAAAATTTAATTAAATCCAACTAGTGGATCAACTAAGATATAGATTTTTCCAGATATATTAGATCAATCAAAATTAAATATAATAAAAAGTTACATTTATCATCCTGTTATATTTTTCGTTTTAAAACAAAACGCACGAGATAAAGTATCGGAAATAAGTACCTTATTTTAAATAAGCAAGTGTTGTCGAACATGTACAAGGATGCTTATTTTTTTTCACATAAACAATTGTGTACTTATAAACAACAAAATAAGTGTTGCCAAACGGAGCCTACCACACTCATCATCCGATGATTCAGTTTAAGAATCCTCTCGATAATTACGAACATTATAAATATTAATCTTTGAATTAAGTTTCACTATCTTCTTTTTATTGGGTTAAACTGGTTTAATTAATTCTATCGATTAATTAAATCATAAATTCAAAATTTACCACCAAAGATGTGTTTCTCGTCTTCGTAAAATAATATTGTGGTGTGGACCACGTAATTTTCTACAAGATAGTAAGTAGTTATAAATTGACCATGGATTAAACAACTAAATTTAAGTCCGTTATTTGCATAGTTTGATTGAAAAAATACACATAAATTATAATTATACATAACACGACGAGTATTACTAGTATAACGATATTTGCCGGTATAAGTTGGTGGTCTAGGTTTAGTAAATATAATTTGACTAACGTATCAATACGTACAATTATGGAACTGTATAAAAAAATTGACAAAGTTAAAGGACTTTTCTATAGTATTTGTTGACTTCAAATTTTTTAAAATTGTTTCAAAAGAGAGAACGTAAAAAAAGTTGATAGTGGGTGGCCTGTCATTCGATCGAATATAAAAGAAACATAACTCCAAGTGATAATAGACAACCAATTGTTTCTTCATGATCTACTATCAGAGACGGATCGAGAGGTGGGCTGGGATAGATCCAACCTATCCTACAAAATTTAAAAAACAGATAAATTTATTTTTAAAAAAAGTAAAAGAAAGCTAAATTTAGTATTAGATTAATTAAATTAAAATAATTTAGCATACCCGGAAAAAATCGGTGAAATTTAGCTCATCCTAATTTTAAATTATGGGTTCGTCCTTGTCTACCATGTATGTACCTTAGAAAATTCCGTTTTCGGTTTTTCGCCTTCAGACATCTAATCAAACGGTTAAGTCTTAAGGATAATACGTAACCAGAGATCTTTAATTCTACTCTCATGGACAATGTCTTTAAAAAAAATGTATTCCTTTTTTTGCTCTAGTTTATTTTTTGCCAAGTCACTGTCAATTGGAATCGAAACACAGATTTTTAAATATTTTTCTACAATCCTAGCCGTTTGATTAGGTAGATGTCTATTTTTTTGCCAAGACACTGTCCATTAAGATTGAAACACATATCTTAAATTACTTTTCTGAAATCCTATTCGTTTGATTAGATGTTTGAATATATTTAATATTGTGGCGAATTTTATAAAGTGCCTTCGAAATAATATAGCCTCTAAATTAATTTGTGTTATATTTCAACTAAATTTAAATATTTTTAATACATATGAAAATTTAACTTGTCTTAGGCCTTTAGCTAGGAAACCTTCTCTTAAGTTTCTCGAGGTATTTGACCAACAAAAACATCTATACTAATACATTATAAAGCAGAATCCAAGTCTGTTGTAAAATTTGCGCCACGTGGCATTTTTGAATAAATTAATGTAAAATTATATCTATAACTATATATTAAAGTTGTTCCTTTTTGAGCCACCAGAACGATTCTGGCCCCACCTCAAATTTAAAAAATTAATTTTATTTCTATTATTATAACTTCTTTTTATTAAATTCTTTTTAACTATTTAAATTTATCTCAAACTAGTTAATTAATCATTAGAGGCAACTAATAAATTATAGTTACCTTAAATTGATTAAACTTTAAGCACTATATTGATTTCAATAAATTAAGAATTCAATGTACTCATAAATTTACAAATTAAGTCGAGATTTGGTAAACCGATAATTTGCACATAACGTATAAAAGTAATTAATAAACTGACAGTTGTACATACCTCCATGAGAATATTTAATTTCGAACTACTCAAATACAACAAAAAACTTCACTAAAACAACTCGATCCGAACTCAAAATCAACTCCACAACGAAAGAGAGTGAAATCACACCCCAACTTTAAAAGGTATAGATTATTTTTTGTGAACATGTTAAGAATTCAAAGTATCGAACAAGCTCATGATTTACTGGCAGTTGTACATACCGAACAAGCTCAAAAGTTTTTTTTGAACATTTTTTTGAACATGTTAAGAATTCAAACTGACAATTGTACATACCGACATGAAAATATTTAATTTACTGATCAGTAAATCAAGAGATTGAAATAAAACTCGATAACCAGACAAACCATCTAAAATAACAACCAAACGATGCAGGTGTTAATACTTAAAAGGAATAGATGAAAATGAACAATTTTACTATAAAAAAACATTTCTATTTTTTTGGACAAATTTACTATAATAAATTACATGACCCACTTCATCTCCTACATTATATGCTAGCTTATGTAACGTACCTAGCTATCAAAATCTCTCTTTACACCAATAAAAAATATATTATGAAACTATAGTGTATATATATATATATACACGCTTGCAATACACGTGAAAAATTAAACCATGAAACTCCCGTGATTCACATTTTTATATATAAGATGTACCATATAAATGATATAATAATTAACAGCCTAGCTAGCTCCTTTTTATTTTTTATCTCTCAAATTATTTTCTTATAAAGTATGCACAAAAAACCAATCAAATTGAAGGAAATAGCTAGAGATAAAGATCTTCTTATCTTCTTATCAAAAGTTAGCATATCCCTATTATATTTTATGTTTTGATAGTTTGTAGAAATATCTTAGTTCAATTATCCAACCTTTTATATTTTGTTTGCAAGGATGAAAGTAAAAAGAAATTGTAAGTTGTAACTTTGTAAGGCATGCATGTGATGTAAATTTTCTGCCTCATTTGATGCACATTTTAATTTTTAATTTTATTTATTTTTATATATAGATAAATGGACGGATTTAGGCAGGGGTGAGGGGGCGGCCACCCTCACATCCTATCAGAAAAGCGACGAGTTTACATAAAAAGGCTCAAATTAATAAATGAAATTTTAAAAATCATTTCGACTTGGTTTGATTACAAGTTACAACCCTATCTATATTGAACCAAACAAAGCTTTAGATTGGTAATTGAATGCTCACTTCTTCTTTTTTTCAATGTAACCTTATTTTTTTGATACTCTTAAAATCTTCAATGTATCTGTTTTTGGTTGCCCACTAATGGGCGGATTTAGGGGGTGTAGGTGGAGGCAGCCACCCCCACATCGGGCTGGAAGAGCGATAAGTTTTACCTAAAGAGTCCGAGAGATAAAAAAAAAAAGAATTTAGAGCTTTTGCCCCATATCCAGCTCTAGGCAAGACAAGGCAGAAGGTGGGGAAGAGTGTAGGCGGAATTAAGAAGAGCAAATAATATTAATATGTATAAAGTCTGCCCCTCTTTCTGATAATCCTGGATACATATCGGGTCGGAGGAGCGATAAGTTTTACCTAAAGAGTCCGAGAGATAGAAAAAAGAATTTTGAGCTTTCGCCCCCATATCCAGCCGGGGGCAAGACAAGGCGGAAGATGGGGAAAAATGTATGCGGAGTTAAGAAGAGAAAATAATATTAAAATGTACAAAGTCCGCCCCTCTTTCAGATAATCTTAGATACGTCCCACTAATTTACCAAAACTTTATCTTGACTACGTCCAATTCAACCCAGATCGCACACAACTCAGATCGCGAACAATCTTAGATACGTCCCACTCATTTATCGAGGTTTATTCTGGTCGGTAGCTTACACAAGCTCAATTGATATGAATATATGATTATTATTTATTAGCCTTCCATGGTTTATTGGTTTTCCTTTTCTTAAAACAAAAGTTTTAATCATATACTCATCAATTCAGGAGGATAAAGCCGGAGCCGGGAAAGACGGCGGACGCTGGACGGCGTATCAATTTTAGCCGACTGGAGCCGCGCCGTATAAGCCGCACAACGCACTTAGCCGAGCGCGTAAACTATAAAGACCAACGATTGGGGTAAGAAAAAGTTGAAATTGTCGCTTTCTATCTATAATAATAATAATTCCGGCCCGTCAAGGAGTCCAACTTCTGCCCTTGGATCATTATGGGCCTGGCCCACTTCATGTGGGCCCATCACCCATAGCAACAATTACTTGATTCTCTGACGATTGTTTTTTCTATAAGGAAAAAGAATAAATAAAAAAACTCAACGAGACGTGGTTTGCCCCTAGAGTATCGAAGTAGATGAGATTTTTAAGATCTTGAATAGGGTATCTTAACGATTGTGGTCTACCACCTAATTTTCCGAAAAATATGGATCGATCGACTCATTTCAAACCTTTGAAGATATACAAGAATGTCTGTAACAATGATCTTGACCTTGGATCATTATGGGTGTACCACAGTTTATGTGGGCCCATCACTCACACCAACAATTACTTTATTTTCTGACGTAGGGTATCTTAACGATTGTGATCTACCACCTTGTTAATTTTTCGAAAAATGTGGCTCAATCTGCTCATTTCAAACCTTTGAAGATATACAAGAATAGAATATCTGCAACAATGATCTCAACCCTTAGATCATTATTGGTTTGGCACACTTCATGCAGGCCCATCACTCACACCAACAATTACTCTATTCTCTAACGGTTTTTTTATATAAGGAAAGGTTTGCCCCTAGAGCATCAAAACAAATTAGATCATTGAGATCTTGAAATGTTGTTTGAAACAAGATGGGGCCAGAATAAGATATCTTAGCGATTGTAGTCTGCCACCATTTTAATTTTTTGGAAAATATGGATCAGTCGACTCATTTCAAACCTTTGAACATATACAAGAATGTCTAAAACAATGATCTCGACCCTTGGACAGGGCCGTAGATGAGGGAGTGCAAAGAGTGCTATTGCACAGGGCCCCATTTAGTCCCTTTTATAATATATTTTAAATAGCAGTATAAAATTAAGTAAAATCAGTTTATTGTAGTGGTTAAGGCCTTGCATTTATATAAGTAGACTTGAGTTCGAGTCTCATCAACCAATCCTTTATATGTTTTTCTTGCTTCTACTTGTATATTGTGATATATTTTCTACTTTTATAAAAAATTTGCACAGGGCCCCTCAAAAATACGGGACGGCCTTGCCCTTGGATCATTATGGATCTGACACAGTTCATGTGGGCCCATCACTCACGTTGATTTTTTTCCAATAGCACCTAGCATGAAAATTCTCTCTCTCGCGTTGATTTTCTACATAATAGTTTAATTTTTTTGGTTGTTCACTGATTCGTTAGAGTTTTGTCTTGGCTATGTCTAACTCGACTCGATTTGCGTATTTGGCTTTAGCGGGAGAGTCATGCAAGTTTTTTTTTTTACATCCACTAGATTTGAACTCTAGTCCGCAAATGTGTAGACATGTAGTAGTATAATAGTTTCTTGACCAATGACCACTATGTTTTGGATTTTAATATTATTTTTTTAAAAGGAGAAGAAAGAATAAAATGGTAAACTGTTCTGGTGTTCCTACTCAAGCATATGCACCTAACTTGTTATAGTGTTTTTTTTAAGTTGGTAAAATTACAAGGTCAAAGTTCACAGATTTTATTCAACTCAATTTAATGGTGTGTGTCTATGTGGTGTAGAAGGTAATGCTGCAAACTTGGAATAGATTGGATAAGATACCATCATAAATTTATATTTATAAGAAGGGACAAAGAAGGGACGGATTCAGGATTGAAAATTAAGGTGGACTAAATTTCACCGATTTTTTTTGGGTAGGTTAAATTATTTTAATTTATCTAATTTACTATTAAATTTACCTTTTTTTTTCTATTTTTTTACCCTATTTTTATTTTTTTATACTTTTTAGGGCTGGAGCCCACCCCACCCCACCTCTAAATTCGTCTCTGTTTATATATATGTATAAAAATATTTTTTTCTAACTTATGTTATTAGATAATCAATAAATTATACAATCCAACCGTATTTATATATAATTTAATATATATTAATTTAACGTTCTTAACCTATATTTCGAAGACACAATTTCATCCGTCAATTTTAGAAAATAATAATAGAATTGAATATAATAACGACATATAAATACAATAATAATATTATCTCAGTATAATTTGTTGTTGTGGAATTTAAGAGATTAAAATGTACGCACATTTTTTAGGTGTATTGACAAATAAAAATACAGCTAATGAACTAAACTAATCCACTTCCACATCCACAAGGCCACATTATTAATTGATCTCATTTTTTTAAATTAATTTTCTTTCAACGAGATCAATCTTTTTGTTGACTGTCCACCTGAACACCTGTATCAAGCATTCAAGTAACTTAAGTCAATTTTATGATTGTTTTTACACTTAGGTTTGATCGTTGACAAAATATATAAAACACGAAAATAAAAATGGTCAGATTAAATTACTTTGACATTAATTCCTCCACACGTACACTACATGAAAAAGTCTTTCCCTACTAATCGTTTGTATGAACAAGAGTTCATAACATGGTCATTGACTCATTGCTTAGGTTAGTATGTAGTTCATGACGTACATATATAATGGAACTAATTAAAGTACTAATTAGCTTTCGAGTATCTATTCAAACAATTAAGTTTCGAAGATAGTATTATCCAGAGATTTTCGGTTCGTCTCTCATATATGGACAATACTCTTCACCACTGATTAACTCTCGATTTATTACATGAATTATACGACAGGGTTTCGAGCAAGGATTATATATACACACACATTTCAAAATATATACTAAGAATAATAATGACATATATTATATTATAATTAAGATATAATGCAAAGAAAACAGGATTAAAGATATGTACGTAAAGATTTTATGTCAAACATCACTAGTTTAATTGGTAGTTATTAGTTAATGACATTTGTGAACACTTTTGTGTTCTAATTTCCATCCCGTTGTAATGGTTTAAGTATCTTTTATTGCAAAACGATAATTAAATTCCATTATCATGAAAAGAGACAACACATATAAGTCTCATTATTCTTTCTTTCATTAGTTTGAGTCGATTAGTGTAAACCTGTTTACCTGATTAATTAGTGGTCTTTCTCGGGATTTGTCAGCAAAGGTGATCTGTTATTCATCATAAGAAAAACAAAGCACCTTTGTGGATCAAAGCCAATATAGTACTATAAACCATATTTACATTTTAATTTCCTTTGGGTTTGCATTATCGAGTGTGATCTAAATAAATCTAAAGCGGTGTTACTTTCAAGTGATGTCCAATAGATTCAAGTTCAAATCCTCTTGACTATATATATTAAGAAACTGATATTAGAGAGGGTCTCTTCCAAAATGGGAATACGAAATGCTCAGTCCTAACATAAAGCGGTGCTGATTGAAAAGCGGGCGAGTCCAAAGTAAGATGAAAAAAAAAGTAAATGGTGGGTCAACAATCTTATATGTCCAGTAGATTCAAGTTGGAATCCTCCTAACTCTATGTATGAAAAAATTGATATTGGAGAGAATCTCTTTTAAAATGGGACTACGAAATACTCGGTCTTAATGTAGAGACAACGATGACCGATCGAAGCGGGACGAATTTAAAGTAAGACTTACAAAAAAGAAAAGTAAATGGTGGGTCAACAACCTTATATTCTCATTTTCTCACACATATATGTGGCATAATTATGGTGAATTGGTTGGATGGTGGTACTTGCAAATATGTCAGAGGAGTATTTGGACACTGGCTCTTGCATTTTGCAAGCTTCTCTATGTTGTATTTGCATTTTGCATTTTGCACTTTGCAGAGAATGTAGCCCACTTTTTTCTAACTTTTTTCATAGCTTAGGATATTTTGAGAAAAATATCAAGTCCCTACTCTCAACAAGAGATATTAAAATTACTTTTTTTTGTATTTTTATAGGGATATTTTAAAAAAATATACAAACCAAGCTAGGCATATCCAAGACACTTGGTTCATCTTCACTAGCTAATTCCTCACACAAATGGTACATCTTTTCTATACACATTCTAGCTTACAATTTGCAAGTTGATACTACATTGGGAATGTAGTATCAACTTTTATTATTGCATACTTCTCAAAAAATTAACCTTTTTCTTTTGAGATATATGAGGTTGTAACTCGTAAGTTGCACCACTGGATCGGGATGGCAATGGGGTGGGAATTTCCTGTTATCTACAATAATTTCATAGCACAGAGATTGGACGAGAAATTTAAACGAAGAAGAGGAAAGGAAAATCAATTTCCTATTGTAGACGGGGATAGGTATAACCACATGTTTAGATCGCCCAATTTGATACATTAAGTTGCATTAAATTCGTGGTTTAATGCAATTTAATGTAACTTAATGTATTAAATTGGACGATCCAAACAGAGGCTAAGTGTTGCCACCCTGGATCCGTCTTTGTTATTAGGGAAATTCGTGGATATTCAAAGTTTAAGATTCAATATAGTAACTTATAGAAAAAATTTAATTTATATACATGCTAAAAGATGATTTTTTTTTTCATTAATTTTGAATTAATGATAACATACATAATTATCTCCAACCCTTTTAGCTCGTTTTTAGTTTGTATCTCTACCTAGCCGGTCTCGACTACCATCTAATACAACCTCTTAGTTACTAGGTTTGTCTGATTATCGAATTCTTACCTTCTTCAACTTTTTTTTTTTTTATCTCCAACTGATCTCTATAGATTATGTTCCAAATGATTGTTGAGAGAGTAGAATTACAATAAGTAAGTTCATTTGCTACGAAAAAAATCAAATGAATAAATCGTGGAGATTATAAATTGAAAAAGGTAAGCAGAAAATCCGATAAGAATTATAAATAGAGAAAATTAAATGAGGATTAAGAATTTTTGTCTTTAATCCTCGTCGAGTAATAAAAAAATCTAAACAAAAACGAGAATAGAGAAAATAATTTCCACACCAAATTAATTAACCTCCCATTAATTACCACCATCCCTAGTCGGTAGAAATTAAAGGGCTTCTTCCACTTGATAGTCAAAAAAAGTACAAGATCGGTTCATACCAAAACAAAAATTAGTCTAATACAACTGCCCTTAAATATCATTTTTAGAAGTTAACTTATATGTTACGTGAGGACTTGGCAATTAATTTAATGCCATATTGTTTGATCTAGACTTATGTCATATGTATAGTTATGTTACATTAATTAGGTTTGAATTCAACAAAAAAACTTTTTTTATTTACTACACGTACATGTGAAAAGTCAAATTGTACGGTGCAAGTGACTTACATTAAATTATTTTCCTAATGAGGAAAGTCAAGTTTAATTTTATCTAAAAATTAATTGACAATTAAAAGAAGTAGCTACCAAATTTACATACAAAGACTTATAGTGTTAACATTTAATGCGGTGAAAGTTATATTCCAACACGCCTCTACAATTATAACTTATTTAGCCCAAACAAAGATGTTCTAATTTTAGGTTTTTTTTATAGTTAAATTTAACCCAAATAGTTAAATTATAGACCCTAGATCCAACAAACTCTGATACGATAAGAAAGTTCGTAAATCGATAGACATAATATTGCACATAAATCTTATTCATAAATCCATCAACTTTCAATTTAATTAGTCACTACGCCGATAAATTTTCGATGCAGGAAGTTATATTCCAACAAAAAACCACGGTGAATCGAAAACACAATTTAACCTAACTGAAACTAACGTATCAGACGATTAATGCGCGTGTATTAAATTTCCATGAACCGCAAACTAGAAGTCACATAAATAAATTCAGTACATAAGTTCACTTACTTATCCTAAAATCAATTGACAATAAAAAAAACCATGTCAACTCATATACAAGACTAATTTATTCTCAACTTTCAGATTGATGTGAAGATTTCCATTTCTCAATACGATTACAATCGACCATTGTTCTAAAAATCATCGCCTAGTTTCGTCTAAGTCGCGGCCCCGCCTAGCTAGACGCTGGAATGTGCTAGTCTGCCTAGCCTTTCAACCCGTCTAAGAGACTGTCTAAGCACCCGTTTAGTCCGCCTAGGCGCTAGGTTGTCCCTGTCCGCCTAGCGTTTTTTTTATCTCTCGCTCGGTTCGATTAGCCCGGGCCAATCTACGTTCGAACCGGGTACTGCAGAGGCCCATTGCTGGAGCGACCCTCCCAATTCAATTTTTTCCATACACGTCGTCAGAAAAATTCGAACTTCAAACCTCCTGAACAAATGCTTAAAGAGCCTAACACCTTATCGCAATAGATCCAATTGATTATTACTAGCGTTTTTTAGAACACTGCAATCTATCCTAATTACAAATCAAGCTTATACATGTCTTCCAATTAATGATCCAATTACCAACTTTCAAACACACCGTGTATCCACCAAGAGATCATCATCACTAACTTGTGCATATCGATCGACCTATCAATTCAAAGAACTACCTACAAAATCACACACAAATATCGGTCTCAAATTTTCAGCACCGGCCCACTATTTTTCAATCCGCACTTTTTTACCCTCATTTTACTCGGTATCATGTGCGTAACGTTCTTTCTCTTATTTGAAAATTTTGACTCTCTCTCTCCCCACCCACGTACACATACACATATATCACTCTCTCTATATTAATCATCACACTTTCCTCTCCATCACTATATATACCCCACAATACTTTACACTTTCAATTCATTCTTCTTATAAATAGCTCACCATACTTTATATTATACAACATCTCGATCATATCATATCATATCTCACACACAAAAAAAATGAAGCTCTCCTCATTCACTAGTATTAAACAAACCTCCCATTCAAATCTTACAAGTCACGTGACCACGTCGTCGACAATAATCCCTCGTTCACAACACGTGGCGCACCACGTCACCAAAGCGAGGCTCACACTCGACCGTCCACGTCAGCATCCGCAATCTCCCAAGCCCTTGGAGGAGTCGTCCGCCGCCACGTCATTCCTCGAGAATAGCGATAATTATCGGGGCAGGCTGGGCCGGAGATGGGCCGAGTATCAAGGGGCCCGAAACTGGGACGGGCTCCTGAACCCGCTTGACCCGAACCTTAGGTTGGAGATTCTCCGGTACGGGTACTTCGTGGAGGCGGCGTACCGGTCGTTTGACTTTGACCCGTCGTCACCGACGTACGCCACGTGTCTTTATGGTAAAAGGGAGCTTTTAGAGGAGGCCGGGTTCCCGGACACCGGGTACAAGGTGACGAGGCACCTCCGCGCCACGTCGGATATTCAGATGCCGAGGTGGACGGAGCGGGCCGCCAGCTGGGCCACATTGCAGTCCAGCTGGATCGGGTACGTGGCGGTGTGTACGGACCGGAGCGAGATCCAGCGCCTCGGGCGGCGCGACGTGGTGGTCGCGCTGCGGGGGACCGCCACGTGTCTCGAGTGGCTCGAGAACCTCCGCGCCACGCTGACGGAGCTGCCCTCCGGCGGCGGGGCCATGGTGGAGAGCGGGTTCCAAAATTTGTACACGTCGGCGAGCGACACGTGTCCTAGCTTGCAGGACACGCTAAGGGAGGAGGTTTGTAAGATTATGGAGCTTTACAAGGGGGAGGAGCTGAGCTTTACTTTTACGGGGCATAGCCTCGGGGCCGCCCTCGCCACGCTGGCGGCCTACGACATTAAAAGGTCGTTGGCGGTGGAGAGGGTGACCGTGATCTCGTTCGGCGGGCCCCGCGTGGGGAACCGGAGCTTCCGGTGCCACGTGGAGGAGCAAGGGACCAAGATCCTCCGGGTGGTGAACCCGGATGACGTCATCACCCGGCTCCCCGGATTCTTAGTGGATGACAATGATGACGTGGACGAGGACGAAGACGAGGAGGAGTGTGGTGACGTGGCGGTGGCGGGGTGGGGGATGAGGTCGACGTTCGAGTGGCTGCAGCGGCGCGTGGAGGAGACGTCACAATGGTGCTACGCCGAGGTGGGGTGTGAACTGAGGCTGGCGGAGGAGAAGGCGGCACCGACAAAGTCGGCGGCGGCGGCGGGGTTTAATTGGATGATGAACATGAACTTTGCCAAGTGTCATGATTTGAAGACGTATTTGAACTTGGTGGGGAGTTCGGTTGTGTCAAACTGTCCTCTTAGAGAGACCGCTAAGAGGTTGCTTCATAACTAGAAAAACATACCAAAAACAAAAAGGAGTGTGCATGTGTAAAAAAGATTGATCTTAGTCAACATTAGTTAATTTTTTGGACTACAATTGTCTCAAAAAATTCTTTATATATAGTAATTAGTGCTTAGTAGTCAATGTTTTAAAAAAGATTAGCGGAGAGGGGCTGTCTAACACGTAGCGTCTAAACGTCCGACGGTTACTTAGGCGATCCTAAATAAAAACGACTAGGCGGGTGTGACCTTTTAGACAGTGTCTGGGCGGGATCTAGATAAGACCTAGGCAAAAAATTTAAAACAGTGTTAGTAGTTAGTTATACAAGCTAGTAATATGGCACATATACTATTTATCTTTGATTTTGCTTCTTTTCTCTTTCTTTAGATTGTACCGTTTGTACGTACGTACCACTATGTTCAAGTACATTTCCCACTATGTTGCATTGGCAATAAGAAAAAGGAAGGAAAAGCATATTAAGATTTCTTTATGCATGAGCATGTTCTTGTACAATGGTATGCAATTTTGTAAAGTTAAGAGCGGGATGACAATCTTACTCGTATTCGATGAATGTCTAACTTACTTGAATTTGAAAAACGGGTGCAATCTAAATAAAATAGGTGATGGATAAGTATGGATGAAGTTTCATCACCCAATACCCAGACACATCCGAAATATCAAATAGTTATATAATTGTATAAGATACTTATAAAAATACTAATATTTAAACCTTAATTTATGAGTGTTGTTCTTATATATTTAGTATTCAAATGTTACTCATGCATTAAAAACCTATTACATGTGTAAAATAACACAAAACATGCATTACATGCTGTATGTAAATATGTAATCGTACTTTTTAATCACTTATGGAAAGCTAGCCCGACTCACTCGATTTACCAGACAAACGACAGATGATGATTGACGAGAACAGTTCAAATATCTATCACCCTACTCATTGCAATAATACTATCCACTGCTCTAAAAATCTTGTTTAGGCCGCCTAATTAAGCGCGCACTTAAAGGCTCCAACCTACTTAGCAGTTCAACCAGTCTAGATCTCCGTCTAGGACCGTGCGCTTAGGTAATTATTCTGACCATTTAAACGCTAAACGGTTCCTCTCTGTCTAGGATCCGCCTAGTGCAACATAGATAATGACGAGATCAGTTCATCCATCCATCACCCTACTCATCATTGCAATAATCCTATCCACTGTTTCTAAAAATCTTGTCTACGCCCCGCCTAATCGCTTGAAGGTCCCAACCTGTCCAGCGGTCCAGCCCATCTAGATATCCGTCTAGAACCACCTAGGCAATCGTTCTGACAATTTAGACACTAAACAACCCCTCTCCGCCATCTTTTGTAGATTGTTATGAGCTTTAATTATCATATTTACAATATTCCGATAATACCCTTGGCTTAATCGGGCGGTGCTAGGGCGGAGGAAACAGAAGTTTCACATGTAAAACACACACATGCACATGCAAATCAAAGGCACCACCGCCCACCTCCGACTCCGAATCCCTATCCACCAATAGAAGCCTTTACTTGTGCTGACCAAATTGCCCTTTCATTTTTCTTCTTTTTTTGAATGGTGGAAAATACGTTTCCTTTTTTTGATTATATCTTGGAAGATCGATATAAAAGTACTATAGATCCCGAAACGTCGTCGTCGTGGGGGTCTATCTTCAGTCTTCAATCTCCTGTGCGTTTGCACTCTTCAAGGAGACTAACTAGCTAGGTAGGTTGCTTTTTTTTCTTCGATGAGGGACCCACTTTTTGGTGGTAAATTTCTTGTTCTTGAATTGGTTGGTGAAGAACACGGATTCGGTAAATTGGTTTGCGTCGACCAGCTCGACTTTTTTTTTTTTGATCCGGTAAGATTTAGGATAACCCAAGTACTACTTAGACTAGCCTAGAGCACCCTTGAACGGGTGAGAACTGTTACAGTTCTAGAGAAATTAATAATTATGGTTTCGTCACCGGTGGGTGTCGAACCGGTGACCTCGGGGTTCTTCTCCCAAGGTCAAACCAATCCAACTGGGCTCCTCACCCATCCAACTCGACTTAATGAAATGAAAGAATATGGTGTAACACCCTTGAATTTGAGACCTTTTATAAAAGATTAAAGTATTATCCATGTCAAGAAGAGATATTCCTTTTTAGGGTTCAAGTAGGGAGAAAGAACTCTGAAATTAAGCATATGTAGAAGCGAGAGTTATCGGGATGGGTGACACCCTGCAAATGGTGAGATTTGAACTTTTTCACCCGAGTGAATGGATGGAGACAAGAATTGAACATGACACCTCCCAACTTCTCCATGAATCCTACCACTAGACCATCTCATGTGAGACTAGACCTAGGTCAAGTTCCGAACCATCAAGTTCGAGATCATACGCTTCCGGGGCAGTTACGGTTCCGATTACACCACCCCCAAAACCGGTGGTTTAGAACTAGATGGAACCGCACGCCGCTTCGGAACCCATGAGAACCGAAGGTTCCAATGGTCAGAGGTGAAACCGCGGTCGCAATTTTGTAATTGCAATCGCGGTTTTGCATTCTGGGTCAAACCGCGGTCACAGTTTCACCTAGAATAGCCGCGTTCCTGGCTGGACGATTTTTATTATTATTGCCGATTCTGGAACCGAAATCGAGAGGAGCCGGCCTTGGGACCAACCGAAATCGCGCAACTGGTTCGGCTCTATTTATGATTCCGGTTTCAGATTTCGAAGAAACCGGACCCAGGTCTATGTGGGACCGTAACTAGCTAGCTTTCATTTGAACTATTATAAACGTTTTACAATACATACATCTAATTTTTGGTCATAATATTTATACATTACGTGCTAGTATAGCTAATTCGCTACTATATATGATATTATGATTGACATATATATGTATCCATTTCCGTACGAGTTAAACAACTACTCCTTCGGTTCCGAAATGATCGTCCTAAAGGACGGATTTTACATTTATTAAGGGATGGATAGAGATTATGATTGTGGTGGGTAAAAGTGGGAAAAAAGAGAAAAAAAAAAAGAAAAGACTAAAAGGGGTTTAAAGGGATATATTTTTTGTTAGATAATGGGGGTTAAAAGATGAGATAGAATAAGGGTAATATTGTAAGAAAATATTGATATAAAAGGAAAGTTAAAAAGGTGGACAAATTTTTCGAGACACCCGAAAAGAAATATAAGACAACTTCTCTAGGACGCAGGGAGTTTAATATAGGTTGCATTGTCTCGTTTCATTGAATTCAATGCTCCAACGTTGTTAGAGTGTTGGTTAATCACAAGAATAATTAAATATGTCAAACCTTAAAACCTTTTACACATGTATACAACAATTGGCCAAGATGAATTGGCAAGTATAATTTCTCTATTAAATTTGTGGTGTAAGTAGTGTTTTACTTCGTTGTCAAGCCTACTAGAGACAAAGTGGGTGGTGGATCACCACGTTTAGAGCTCGTTTGTTAGCGATGTCAAACGTACGAGACATTAATGCTTGATCTAAATATCATTTTTGACATTATCTTATATTTATGTGTATTAAACAGAAGGTATACGTATCTGTCAAAGTTTGATGATTAACAAGATTTTGAGCATAAAAATCTGATTTTCTCATTCACGTCAATATTTTAAAAAACGTTAGGCGGACAGGGGTCATTTAGTAAGTAGGCGGTCTCAACATGTTTTTAGATGGACTAGACAGATGTTTAGACGAGATGAAAAGCTAGACGGTGTAGCATCTTATAGCGATTAGACGGAGATTTTTAAAACAAATTTTTTGGCGGATTCTAGGTGGGGAGGGGTCGTTTAGCGACTAGACGGTCTAAACGAATCTCTAAATAGACTAGATAGATTCTTAGATGGGCTGAAAGGCTAGACGAACTAGTACCGTCTAGGTAGGATTTAGATGGAGCTAGGCGGAGATTTATTAAACAGTGATTCACGTAAAACGTTTAGATGCACATTATAGATAAGGTTAAAGATAAGGAAAGGATATTAACAAAAGATTACAAAGGATATTATCACTATTATAAAATCCTATTTAGGTCTTATCTAGGCTTCGTCTAGGTGATGGAAGGTCTCAACCTGTCTAGTCGTCGAGTCCGTTTAGGGTCGCCTAGGCAATCATTCTGGTCATCTAGACACTATACGACTTTTCTCTGCTCAAGGTCCGCCTAACGTTTTTTAGAATATTAGATATTGTATATAAATATCTACAACTTGAAGGTTTACATGTCCGATAGATCAATATAACGTGGAAGTCTACACGTCCGTCCATGTGCATATACAAAGTAGGTCCATACACAATCTAAGTAGGATTTCATCCAAAAATCAATTAACAATAGGAAAAGTAATTACCCAAAGACTTTTCCACTAGACTTTATTTATATCAAATTCCAATGTGGGAAGAACGTTATTCTCACAGTGTCAATTTAATAGCGATATCAAAATATAGCAAACATATATGTTGGTATTATTCATATCCATAGTCGATATATATCTTGATATCGATATCAAACAAGACCTGGTTGGATGTAGGATGCACATTAAATCCGCGGGTATGGGGATTCCTCGACTTGACAAGGAATAGGGCAGGATGTGGATCAATTTTATATTTTCGATTTGAGATGGGCTGGGGACGAGGGAGATACTATCCACCTTGAATTCCCCCGATACCCGATGATTTTTTTACTTTTTTAATTCGTAAAACACAAAAGAAGAATTTATAATGTAATTATAATTTATAATTTAAAAACATATATGTCTACAAATTTTGGTGCATTCTAACTAAATTCATTTATTATGGTCACATAGTTGAATTTCAGTTTTTCTTGGGTCTATCTATCGGGCGTACCCCCTTTCCCTTGGGCAGGGTACCCCATCTTGACCCGTTAGATTCCGTTGTAGCTAGGGATGCTCACGGGGGTCAACCCGAAATTGTGGGTTATAGGTCGGGTCGGGTCGCGGGTCAACCTGTTTGACTAAGTCAATCGAGTCAAAAAATAATTTGTTTACCTAAAACATGTATTTTTTAAAATAAACTCGTCGGGTTTGCAGGTCGACCTGTAAATCCAACAGGGTTTTATATAAAAAAATAGTTCATATATTAATTAAATTATAAAAATACATATATTTAAAAAAAATTGCTGGTCACATATCGAGTTTGACCCGACCTGCGACCCGCGAAATAAAAAATTCGACCTGCGACTTGGGTCGCGGGTCGGGTCAATGCGGGTCGCGGACGACCCGACCCGTTGAACACCCTTAGTTGTAGCGAAGCCTCACTGGGTCAACGATGATGATTTTTGTCTACAAATTATTAAATATTAATTTAATTTTATCTTAAATTTTGATATTTTTAAATATCTTTAGTATTTGAAATATTAAATTATTAGTCATTTTCTTTAAACAAACAAGGTCTCGTTTATAACTTCCTAGCCGACGGGGATTTGTTTTCCTTTTCAAATTGTATCCCTCCAAATTTTGGATCAAACATGTACATAGAAAATATCTTTAAAAAAAACACTTTGAACGGCAAGCTAAGCTACTAATTCGACGTACCTTCAACCAAAAAAAAAAGGACAAATTATACTTCCTCCATACATGAAAAATGAATTTTATAGTATTTTTACCGAGAAAAAATAACGTTTAAAATGTGGAGGTATGAGAGACAAGAACGATATTAAAACATAGATAAATTCAAAAAATTGAAATTCACGCTGCTAAAATTTCCATATGAGAGACAAATACATTGTGACATCAGATGCTCCATTTAAATTACATAATTTAATACATTAAATTACATTAAAAGACTCATTTAGTATAATTAAATACTACTTAACATATTAAATTTATATTACATAATTTAAACAAAATCAATTTAATCAAGTTCTTTGTAATCAAAATTATTAATAATATTAGATTTATACGTCTTTCATTTATTTATTTTTGGTCAAGCTAATACGTCTATAACTTTGTCGATGTTTGAATTATAAATTTAATGCATTAAGTTGTATTAGATTACATTAAATGAATCATTTAATATAATTTAATACTCCCTCCGTTCTATTCTACTTATCTTTCTAGACTCAAAACTTTGTTCAACAAAACTTGTCTAGTTAGGATTTTTATTTAATTAATATATTGGAAAGGGTTTATATTGACTTTTTTCTCTCTATCTATTGGCTATAAAAGGTAGTTAGTAATTAATTTGTGATTACATTTAGAAAATTTTGGATTTTCAATGATATTTTCTACATTTTCAATGAGTTTCTTAATATATGTGAAATAATCTAAAAAGACAAGTAGAATATAACGGAGGAAGTATTAAATTATATTAAATAATTCATTTAATGTAATTTAATACAACTTAATGCATTAAATTTATAATTCAAACATCGACAAAATTATAGACATATTAGCTTGACCAAAAATAAATAAATCAAAGACGTATAAATCTAATATTATTTAATAATTTTGATTACAAAGAACTTGATTAAATTGATTTTGTTTAATCATCAAGATGTTAATTTGTTACTACTCAAATTAACACATAAGAGGATAGACCATTATCAACTTTGAAGATCAACGAGTGCTTGTTTGAGCATGTCGTTGTCTGCCCTTGTGTGCTCTTTTGCAACCGAAAATGACACCACAAATAATAGATTGGCCCATATTTTATAAAAAGTGTAGAAATCAAACCTTTTCTTTTCGACCTTATATATGTAGCTTTAACTTTAGGTGTACTTATAAATTATTCCAATTTCCAATACTTAATTCATATGTGTATTCAGCTAGCTCAAGTATAGAGAGGTAAATAAATCGAGTCGTTTTTGAGTAACTCGATGTTTGACTAGGTTATGTCTTGTTTTTGTTCAGCTTGATCTGCGAACGAGTCGAGATTGAGCACAATCTTAAGGCTCGAACGATAAATGAGCCGAGTTTGAGCACAAGAAAGCTTGATCTTTATACATTAATGAACTGCAAGATCGATTATACGTTCATGAACAAGCTCCGCGATAGGAGTATTAAGGGGCCAGAAGGGCTCTGGCTGGCCCCCCAATCCAGAAAAAAAAATCAATATATATTTTCCTCTCATTTGTAGTTTCGATTTGATATATTATAAGCTCTAATCTGACATCTAAGCAAACAAATTTAAACATTTGAAGAATAGACGTATGCAAACTACTTTGACATGTCATTTCTTTAGTCGGAATGCTTCTATCTTTTGCTAAACTTCATATCTTCATATTGTAATTGAACATGACATTTTCAAAACAATAGTATATATAAAAATACTTGACTATGTATAATAAAGTATGAATACGTGTTTTAAGTAGTTATTTTAGTTACGCATTTATAATTCTTGAAGTTTTTTTAAGGTTGTTCAGTGTTTTGTATTTTTAAAATAAAATAGAGATTTAGTTGCACCATAACAAATTTCGTCCCCGAGAAAAATTTCTAGTTCCGCTCCTGAGATTTAGTTTTGACAGTCTCTCTCAAACTACATAATTTAATTTTTACTTTCATTTGTTTGTATAAATGATTAGGTAAACGAGCTATTCATGAGCTTATCACACGAACTAAACGAGCGACTCACGAGTTAGGCTCAAGCTAAATAAAGCCTAAATATGAACCGAGCTCAAAAAAGTTTTTTAGCTCAAACCGAGCTTGAACTCGCCTATTATTGACTGAGTCGAGCCTAAGTAATTCAAAGCTTAGCCCAACTTGGCTCGATAATATTACAACCTTACTCAAGTATCGCTCTTTACCGGCCACGCAATGGATCAAGGAATCCAAAAAAAAAAAATCAACTATAATTTCTAATTAAATATAAAAATTCAACTATAATTTCTAAATATAAACACTTGAATTAGGTCTAGCATTTATGTTTGAATAAAAGAAATTGTTTGTCAATACATTTGACATTCACCCTAAAAAAATTACTATAAAAAAAACTCCTATTTTACAGGGTCATGGTCAAGCATTATTTTTTTTCAACGAGTAACCAGAAAAAGCCACTAGTATATGGACTCTATGGAGGAATACCGACCCCTAGAAAAATCCTAAATTTAGAAGTGAAAACTCTAAAATCGTATAATATTCAAATCTCAACTAATTCCGGCCACTTTATTCAACTATTTTAAAAATTATATGTGGCTAAATTAAATAGTACATTTTTAGATTATAAATAGAAAAAAATTCAACCAATTAATAAATAATATGAGTGTGAGAGGTCGGTAGTCAAAATTGTATTGGTACAAGCTAGGTGAGTTAGAAAGGTTTGGACGGTGTACTTAATTACGTGGTTGCAAAAATTGGAGCTTTACACGTCATCATCCACGTGTACGTTCGTCACTACTTGTAGTGTTAGGAAGAATAAGTAGTCTTACTAATTATGAAAGATTAGAGCATATTGTTTGTTGTTGTGAGAGGATAAGTTTAATTCATTGTCATTTAATCAAGCGATTAAATCTCCGAGAATAGTACCCAAAGGTAAATATTGTTCTAAAAAATGCTAGGCGGACATTGGACGGAGATGGACCGCCTATTGTCTAAACGATCTAGGCGGTTCTAAACGGTTGTCTAGGCGATCTGAACGGCTAGGCGGAATTGGACCTTTCAGTGTCTAGACGAGGCTTAGAAATGATTTTTAGAACAATGCCCAGAATTCTCCGGAGATAATTTTCATTTTGAAGGACACTGTCAATGAGAGTCGAATCAGAAATTTCTGAGTATTATACTTAAGGTCATTTTAATTAGTGTAGCTTTTACAAGTTTAAAGAATGACTTAATTCATATTTTTTTTTGGTGAAGGGACTTAGCTGTTTCACTAGATGCCCGAAGGCAAATAACTTGTTCATATAACTCATGCAAGGTTGATTTAATTTGATTTTCAAGACGCTCTTTGTTGCGCACGATTTAATTTTTGTTCTTTGAATATCTCTTGATTTGTTAGAGATATGGATAAATACAACTCGACTCCTAAATCGTACATGTATAATATATGCTGGGTAGATATTGTTTAATTATCGTGAGGCGAATTGAGCTGCGGATTTTCTTATGGCTTTAATTTTTAATTTATCTTTGAATTTTCATGTAATCGTCTCCCCTCCGGAGGGAATTAAGTTAATTATGCTTGATGATGTAAGGGGACGGGAAAGGGAGTAAATGATGAAGACTAAAAAAAGGATGTGCTGACTACTTAATCTTTTTTTATTTTTCAGAAAATGCTCACTTGAGAGATCAGAGAATATCACCTCTCCTTCTATCAAAAATAATAATAAATAGACTCATACCGGATCTTGGTCCGGCTAAAAACCCCATATTGAGCCTATTTATTTAGGTCGGGCTCAGACTCAAGCCCGCAATTCAGACCCAACACTCGTTCATACCCGCCCAGAGGGCTAGGCTATTGCTTTTTCTAAAACCATATTATTAAAGTCCGATAAACCAATAAATAAAGGGTGAAGTTATACATATCCGACCACGGGTTTAGTTATGGTAAAAACTCTATCGATGGATTTGGCTAAATCTGAGTCATCTAAATATAGTTCAACGGTTAGATATTTTTTCTTTTTAATATTTTTCCCCTAGGGTTCACTAATTTACACTAGGGTTTTAGAACTTTATCTATAGGATTTCTAATAAATTTCACCGAAATAAGACCGTCCGACCACACATACATGATGAGACTTGTATACAAGTTTAATAAGATTCTAACCTAATATAGCACTTAATCACCCTTATAGAGTAGGCTTCTATTACCCACTTCTTGATAAGGTACTTCATTTGAGCACATACGTTACTAATTGAGTTTAGTAAATTCAAGCAAACAATCATCAATATGTGTGGTGGGGTTACAACTTACAAGTACATCCAATGTTACGTGTCAAATCAATATTACATGAGTGGTGCAATAACCAATCAATTTCAAAAGCCACTTTTTTCCCCTCTAAAATGCGGCTTAATACCACAATGCTTTCAACTCAACTATTTTGTGATTTCACATGTCTAACATATACTATTCGATCGAGATTGAGATGATCTTAATGGTATAATTGTTGATGTTGTAACGAGAAAGATAAATAATAAAGAAGTTTACGGGCAGATAAATTGAATTTTTTTTATTAGAGAGACTAAACATAACACATTGCAATAATAAATATGATATTTTATGATTATATCTATAGTGACTTATGAAACCCTAATCAGATTATGGACAGTAAGTCCAAAATAGATATCGTAAAAGCTCGTTTAATTTTGATTTTCAGTACGAATACGAACCGTACGTGAAAGTGTGGCCTAACGATTCTTTAGTCTTCGGAATTTGAAGCTAGAGGTGTCATGAAAAGTTATCACAGGGATAATTGACTTGTGGCAGCCAAGCGTTCATAGTAACGTTGCTTTTTGATTCGATGTCAGCTCTTCCTATCAATGTGAAGCTGAATTCACCAAATGTTGGATTGTTCACCAAGCAACAACGAACATGAGCTGAGTTTAGACCGTCGTGAGACAGGTTGTGTACCGTTTTTCGGGTAGCGTTGCTCCCCGTCAAGGGGCTCCTGCCCCGTACCCCTACGAATACCGATCAACAATAGATTTAAAGCATATTAACAGTTAGGACTTACATGATTTAATTATTAAAATATAGAAAATATACCTAATTAAAAAAAAATGATTACATATTTTGACTACTCTTAACAAGGTATCCTAGTTTCAAAATCAAGAATGGGTCAAACACGAATGTGTACGAATGTGGTCTGCCCGCCTGATAATCTTTGTGAGTTGACAGTTGAACTAAAAATTAACAAGGTATCCTAGTTTCAAAGAAGCTAGTGTGTTCCAAGCAAAAGAAAAATTAATAAGAATACGTTGTGTGTTTCACAAACTCAAACAGAGATCGAGCTGGAGCTTAGAATGTAGATCTCATGTGTGAATGACCGGATTTAATACCAACTTATATGCAATTTATATATTTAATTCTAATTTGACGGTATAATAGATGAAAAAAAGGATGAGGGTGGTTCAATGAAAACAAAATAACCTTTGACTGATGAACGATAGGAGATTTTTGAAGTCAACATGGACCACATCCAGGTCGAGGTCGACAACGTTCAACTTATCAACGTTGTCCTTGGCGATTAAAGTTGCCCCTATGAGATTGAGCTTGTTCGGTCCAATATTTTGTGCGGCTTGCTAGCGTGGTTTCAGAGTTGATGGCATTTCTCACGCTTTCCGAAAAATCAACTTAATATTGCTTCTGACTACATTGTCAGATCATTTCATTACGTCTCACCTTTCACTCTTGTATTTGGCCTAGGTCTTCAGGACCTCATCTGCTTGGATGCTCTAGGTCTGTTCTGCTCCTATGATTAGGGCTCACCTAATCTCTTTCCTTATAAAAAATAAAACGAAATAAAAATAAGGGGTTGTTTTATGTAAAATAAAGGGTATTTTTGCAAATACTCCAAGATAAAGGGTGATTTTTTGTAAAAAAGTAAAATAAAAGACGTTTGTTTACAAATACTCCAAAATAAGAGGTGTTTTTTTTATATTTTATCCTAATTATATTGTACAGGTGATGATATCTGCAATCACTAGCTTGGTCACTAGTTCTAATCTCTCTCTCTCTCTCTCTCTCCCGTTATAATGGTTCAAATGCCTCGTACGAATCATACCATCCTTCAGATATCTAGTCAAACAAATAACACTTTATAATAGTACCATAAAATCTTTGTTTGACTCTTATAAGCAGGTGCCCTTGTCAAAAAAAAGTCATAACAAACTTAAAAAAGAAAAGATATGTATGTGGATCCATACAATTTAGCTATGGGATGGTTTGTTGAAGATAAATTAGGATTTCTTCTTCTTTCTTATTATAAATATTTTAATGTATAAAAATACTTTTTAGCTTAAAATATGTAAGAAAAATTATAACATAGGAAAATGTCTTTATAATAATTAAAAAGAACATACTAAATTATAAAACAACCAAAAAATACAAATTACTTATAATATGTATAACATAAGTGTTTGCAAGGAAAATCTATAGTAAGTCCATTATCAAAGATCATACATGTGAAAAAACATAGCTATAATCAACTTGATGACCCATTTTGCTACTACAATCCACTCAATTTTTTCTCCATGATTGATTTCATTGATGTCAAATTGGTATAATCAAATAATCTTCTACCAAAAAAACCATGCCATGGCATGAGTGTGGAGATAAGTCTTAACATCAATGTAAAATCTGATTTGATTAATTGGTCATGCCATTTAAGCAAATGTATTGATAAAGCTAGAGAACAAGAGAGTTGCTAGCACATGCATGGCATTGCTAGAACTAAAATGAGGATTTTGTAAACTCATTTCATGTTTTTAATTTCCTCCATATTATAATTTGAGAAAGTTATGCATGTTGTTTGAATGTTATAATCAATTGGGTGTTACATATGGAAAGTTGCATAAAGTATTACAATGAACCTTATTATGATAAATGTTCTAAATGCCATGATTTTATTAAGAGAGATTGAATTATTCGATTCTTACATGTGTATCAGGAAGAAATAATGTAGCGAATTTTTTTTTACGCTCTTTTAATTTAGGAGTTCATGAAGGGACGGGCCCAGAACGGATTGAAAGGAGGGGTACAACTTATTCGAAAATGTTAATAATTATTGAGAATTGCCATCGAATCTAGTTAGTTATTACTCTTAAATATAAATAAATTGATGCTTATTTATCAACAAAATTTTATTTTCTAAATTATATGACACTTACTTGATATTAAAAATGAATATGGAAGCATTAAATGTGAATGGAAAATAAAATAAAATAAAATGAAGTTATGGAGAATTGAACCTTCATAGAATGCTTACAAAATTGAGTAATCAACCATCTAATTCATTTATTTTTTCATTTTAAATAATACAAATTAATTAAATATACTAATTATATAAAATTCTAAACACATATTAATAACAATCCCGACCAAAGGAGAGACACGAGCCCTCTAATACCCCTCCCTAGGCCCGTCTCTGAGTTCATGTATCGGTTGACTCGCCGGAGGGTATTATTTCTTTAATTTGTTTTCTCTTGATTTTATATTTTGGGCTATCATTCGTTTAATGACTACTTTGCCTGCTTTATTCAATAAAATTACTAGTTTGAACCTGTTTCAAAGAAAATTATTGTTTTAACCCATTTATTTTCCAACACAACGACCCTACCCTTACTGGTCATCGTGACAAAACTCTACCCGTAAATTCACACCTCATTCTATTTATCGCTAGAATTTGTGCCCTCGCTCTCAATAAATTTCATGTTATGTCCTTGCTCCTTTGAAGATGTAATAAGCTCATCAATCCTCATAGATCGTCATTTCATTTCAAAAAGAAGCCCAACAATTGAAAGTTGAAACCCAAATCATCTCTGACGGCTAGATCATTTCAAAAAGAAAAGCCCAAATAATTGAAATGTAAAGCACCTTTAGCTTTAGAGAACAAGACTACAAGTACAAGAGCACTGATTTTCTAAGGGGGGAAAAAGATGAGAAATATCTTTCTCTTATCATTTAGAGCATCTATAATGAGGGTTTCAAATAACGAGTTTCATAGTAAATTCTCCGTAAAATAATTATATATGTTGTAGCTCTAAAAGTGTACATTTTGGCATAGAACCCACCTCAAGAATTTTATTTTTTTGAATAGGTAAAAATTCGATCGATTGACCAAACAAGATTGGTGTAATTGAGAGATCGAAAAACCAGTGATCGGACAGGCTGTTGTGAGACGAAACTGGAAACGGACCGACAACATCAGGAGGATACTCCACACCACCACGGTTCAGCTCGAAAAGGGTTGAAAACCCCGAATTTTACTCCACATACAAAGGAGTGCGCGTTAAACTAAAGAGTTTGGGTCATACATCCACAAACGCAAAATTCAAGGACCTAGCCCCAAAAACTGCACCACTACTCAAGAATTTCATATTATGTACGTATATAATTTTTGGACAAATTTCATTACAAAAAGTACAAAAGTACTATAAGACTTACTATTATTTTATTTATGGTGTCTATCATGAAAAGAGGTCCAAATAATCTTATCGAGCCAGGAACGGACGCATGATTATAAATTAGGGTGGCCTAAACTACCCTAATTTAACTAATTTATTAATAAATTTATCTTTTTTTTTATAACTAAATCTATCCTATTTCAATTTACTTTTTATTTTTTTAGGGTGGGTTGGGGCCTACCCCAACGACACCCCACCTCTATGTCCATCCCTGCGAGCCAAGCCGAACCAAGCTAGAGACTATATGGTTTTTCGATCATTAAATTCTCAAGGAATTGTCCACAAAATTACATTTCTTTTTGCTTGTAGTTACATTTGATTTTTTTTTTAATTTGTAAAATTATTTTCTTTTTTAAATAGAAATTTGACAGAACTACAGGAAACTAAGAAAGGATACGGGACAAACTCGAATAAAAATTTGAGATACCATATGAAATAATTTTTTTAATAGGACACCATTCAAAAAATTCAAAAAAATGTACGAACGAGGCTCTTATTTTCATATTTTTCATTCCTTACTTTAATTCCGAATCTGTTTTTCGAGGGTTTAACTTGTCACTGAGTTTTGACATAACTGAAAATTTCTAGAGGTTGAAGGTCACACTCACACCACCATTATCAGGTATTGTATCCTTTCTCTCCTCCTCTTTCTCTATGGATTCTGTTCTTGTCTGATTTGGTTCGAAAGATTTGATCTTTCTTCGCACTTTGTGGAACACTATGAATTAAACATTTCAATTTGAAGAAAGTTTCCCCCTTTTCACAGGGTATGCTACTCCTTTTATGATCCAGCAATCGAATTGGAAAATGAAATTGAATCCAATTCTTCCTGGATGCCTTCCTATGATCCCACACGAGCGCGATTCCTCTCCGAAATCGGAAAATTGATCCCTAGAAATTGGAACAAGCCACCCCCAATCGCCAATTCTCGACTCTCTTCTCAATTCGCTCAAGGATTTCACAATCAAAGGCCTGATTTCCGAAGCCTTTTCAATTTTCGCCCTAATTCGTCTCCATGTCCTTTCGAGCTCACACTCACACCCTTCTCCATGTGAAGTCCTCGTCTTGCCCATTTCTTCTCTCCTTGTACTGATGATTCAAGGCTTCTGTGTCAGGGTTTACAGATTCACAGCCAAGCCATTTGCTTAGGTGTGTATAGACACCCGTATCTGGTTACAAAGCTGGTGAGTCTCTATTCGAGGTTTAATCGAGTTTTTGATGCACATTGTGTGGCGGAGAAATCTTGCTTTAGTAAGGATCCTTTGAGGTGGAATATGGTGATTTCAGGTTATGTAAGAAATGGGCTTTTTCAGGAGGCTTTAATGGTGTATAGGAAGGTGTTGGATTCAGGGATTAGGCCTGATAGCTTCACATTCTCGTCTGTGCTCAAGGCGTGCGGAGAGGAGATGGATTTGAGTTTCGGTAGGGAGATTCATAGGAGAATCGCGGATGGTGATCGGAAGGAGAGTCTTTATGTGCAGAATGCATTAATTTCTATGTATGGGAAGTGTGGGGAGGTTAGGATTGCGCGTGAGGTGTTCGATGAAATGACTGAGAGGGACGCGGTTTCTTGGAACTCGATTGTTTCGGTTTATGCCTCAAAGGGTTTGTGGGAAGAAGTGTTTGAATGCGTTGACGGAATGGTTTCGGAGGTTGGTAGTGTGAGTGTGGTAGTGTTCAATGATATAGCGGGTGTGTACTTGCGAACCGGGAGGTTTGTAGAGGCGCTTCGGTTGCTTTCGAAAATAAGAACATGTGATGTTTGTTTGGATGATGCTGGTTCAGTGACTGGTCTGAGAGCATGCTCACATGTTCAAGATCTGGAGTTGGGGCGACAGTTTCATGCGTTGTCCATTCGTGGTGGATGTGACGGGTTTCACAATGTTAAGCATGCGTTGATCACCATGTATTCTAGGTGTAATGATCTGAGAGATGCATATATACTTTTTCAGGCGACAGATAATAAGGGTTTGATCACTTGGAATGCGATTATTTCTGGCTACACTTACTGTGATAGAATCGACGAAGCTTCCATTTTGTTCAGAGAGATGTTGGTGTCGGGATTTGAACCCAACTATGTCACGATCGCGAGCATTCTCCCGGTTTGTGGGCGAGTAGCGAATCTCCAACTTGGTAGAGAGCTTCATTGCTACATTCTTAGACGGGAACAACTGAATCGTTATTTGGTACTATGGAATTCTATGATTGACATGTACGCGAGATCAGGAGAGATCCATCAAGCAAAACGAGTGTTTGACTCATTAAGCGAAAAGAATGTAGTCGCGTATACCTCTCTTATGTTCGGCTATGGAGGTCAAGGACAAGGCGATGTTGCATTGGTACTTTTCAAGGAAATGACAGATTTAGGCATCAAACCGGATCATATAACATTGTTAGCTGTTCTCTCAGCGTGTGGGCATTCGCGTCTTTTGAACATAGGTCAACTCTTGTTTGAGAGGATGGAAAGTGAATATGGGATAAGCCCTAGATTGGAGCATTTTGATTGTATGGTAGATCTTTTTAAAAGAGCTGGGCATCTGTGGAAAGCAGAAGAAATCATTAGAAAAATGCCATACCATGCCTGCAAATTCAGGCTATTATGAGCTGGGATTCTCTTGGTGAAGGTAAAAGCTTATTCTGAATTTACATTTTTTTTAATTATATTGTCATTCTTGCATTGTTTGTACAGATAAAATGTTTGATTGGTCTAGCAAAACTTGATACTATTGGAATGGTGTATAGAAAGATTGTTTTGTGATTAGTGTGTGTCTCTTTAACCATTCTTGTTTGTCACCATATTACAAGTCTGTTTTTCTTGCATCTTGCTTGCCCTATAGTGTGTCCATTCCCTCTTCTTGAACAGAAAAAGGTACTTGACATTGAAATACACAAACAACAATATTAACCATGAAAAGGAAGACAATTGTGGATGGTTTTTGGGACAAAACTATTGTACATTCAGTTCAAGATCATGCTACTGTCAAACAACAAAAGTAAGTACAAACAGGCTTTCCTAAAGAACGCCCTTCACATCTGGCTGGATCCATCACATAATAAATTTACAATGTTCAAGTTAATGTTTCTTTTGTACGTGGAAAGTATTATAAATGTTCTAAAAAACGCTAGGCGGACATTGGGCGGAGAGGGACCGCCTAGCGCCTAGACGGCCTGAACGGTGGCCCAGGCGGTCTTAAACGGGTGCCTAGGCGGTCTGGACGGCTAGGCGGGCTAGGACCTTCCAGCGCCTAGACGGGGCCTAGAAGGGATTTTTAGAACAGTGATTATAATAGACTGATGTAAACATCGGTTGAGCGCCATTCTAGAGCATTCTTAGAGATGAAAACCATAAGTTCTGGATCACCAACACAATCAACCATCAGATGGGCGCTCGGCCATGCAGTTATCTTCTCGAAACACATCGTGAGCAAAACCCGAGGACTGGAGGTCAACGAGGATATCAGCCTTGATCAACTCAATCTCACATGGACAAGACCAAAATCTTTAACTGCATTATGAGACAAAAATTATCCCTCTTAACGTACTTGATAAAATGTTCCGATAGTGTTTTTAGGGTAAATACTTGATATAGTGTTAAGTGTTAACTACTCACTTAAGAATGTATAGAAAAAGGGAAGTATAAATTTCAATGAATTACATATACTGTATATACCTTAGGAATGCTTCTTTTTAAGATGGTCAAGATCACTTAGGTGTGATTTGATCAGCATATGCTCATGTCTAATCCTGTCAAGCCGAGCCTCAACTAATAGCATCTCCTCCTTGAGAAGGAGAACTCGTTTCTCCAACCAAGGAACGACGTCGTCTCCTCCTCTTTGATAGCCATTATTCCCATTTGCAGCATCCACTTGAGAAATGACATAAACTTGTTGGGTTCTTCCCAGCAAGACAATTATGCTAACCTGCATTAAAAAAAATTGGTTTTGTTTACAAGCGTTAGTATAATTGTTTTTCTAATAGTAACTCATATTTAGAAACAATTCTCTAGTTTATTATTTTAGAATTTTAGTTTCTTTTTTATAGGGTTTAGATTTCCTAAATTTGGGTAATAATTTCTAAATTTGTGTACTTGGGGCATAGCATAGTAAGACTGATAATTAGTATATCATAAAAAGGGCTTTTTAACCCTCTCCATTTCAATCTTCCCAATCAATTGATGTTTCTTCTTCATTTACCTCTTAAACTAATGCTTTCTCTTTATTTTTTTTCCCAATAATTGAACAAGGTGAGAAAATGAGCTATTAATACAAATACAACTATGCTAAGCTGCATTTCGAAAATTTGGTTTCATTCGCAAGCATTATTACAACGGTTTTTCTACCCTATATCCTTGAGCCATAGGAAAAGAACTCATATTTAGAAACTATTCTCTAGATTTTTTATTTTAGAATTAAATCTTCTTTTTCGCCTTCAATTAATGTTCTCTGTTTTTTTTTCCAATCACATGGTAAAAAATGATCTTCAAAACAAAACACGTACCTGGATCAAAACAAAGATAACAGCAAAAAGGAGAGCATAGAGTGTGCCACCATTCCCTGGACTCTCCAAGAGTGAGTAGCATTTTGCTGGTACTGTTCTGAGTAATGAAGCAAGTGTAGAAATATTGAACAAGGTCGCTTGTATGAAGGCTTCAGTTTGCTGATGTGAGCCGTGGGAATCAAGTGATGCCTTTCTTGACAGTGTATGGTCTTCCAGCAACTTTCCTATAGGTTCTGCAATCCTTTCATGATCTTTAGGAAAAGCTTGCCCAATTTCAGCAGCAGCAACCGGACTTTCTAAACAAAATATACATGATATAAATTACACTATCTTTGTTCATAATGGATTGTCATTTTAACACTTTAATCTTGTTAGGAAATGTTTTTATTGATGAGTTACAGACATTTGTCATAGAAAAATGCACAAATTGACTCTTTTCATGCGGATACTATATTGGTTAGTAATAAGGTGGGTAGTTAATAATTTTTAAGTTTCAGAATTTTTTTGTAGTATTTGTGAAAAAAACTAAATTGACAGTTTTTGAAGGGGTAAGTGATATAGATATTATTTAGAAACACTTGAACCACTAAAAACCCACCTCTCTTTTCAAGGTTCCTCTGCTTCAAAACTTCATGGGCCTGAAAGAAATTAATATTTATGAATCCATGTGAGATTATAAGACTCCAAAAACATGAATCAAATGTCGAGTTAGAGAAATAGGAGGAAGGAGCTACAAGTTTTATCCATGTAGCACAAGCTTCACGACACTCATCCTTTGTTGATTGCTCTATCTTACCTATGAAAGCAGTAGAAGCCAAGTAGCATCAAAATCTCACACATGTCTATATCAAGTAAATGATTTATATTTTAGGCGAATTTCAGAAGTTGTGCCTTCAAAATCTCACCTTTCCAAACAGTTTTTTTGGAAAAAACAACATTGATATAAACTTGTAATATGCAACCATCTTCAGATTGATCACTGTCACTCTGAAGATCCCAAATTCCCTGACATGTAAAATTCAAAGGAGTATTATGGAAGAAGTGAAGAATCAAACAGACAGTAAGTTATGCAATCCCTACCGAAGTCTTATCAATTTCAAGTAGTTTCAAATTTCCAATGACATTCAACTCATAATATATCAAAGTAATTCATAATTTTTGTCTTTCCCTTACTTATGTTCTCTGAATTTTCAATAACTACTGACAGTTTTTTTATCAAAAACCTCTTAACTGATATAATGATGTAAAACCATACACTGATAAGGTTGCTACCAATCATATCTCTAGGATATCTTACATGGTATGAAAAAAATATTGGGCCTGTCCAATAAAATCATCTAATCTCATCAGGGTCATACTAATGTCAAATACCGAATTTAAATTACAAATCATCCATGACAATGTATAAGGTGACCTGGCATGCCACCAAAATCATTTAAGTTGGAACACAGATATCAAGTTATCTTAATGTTTTTACATGCATATGTATAACTGTAAGAGCACACATCAGATCAAGCACACTACCTCATGAACAGGGCTAAAGAAAGAAATTACCTTTACTTGAAAGTAATCTGCATATGGTACATCATTGACTTCCTGACACGTATTGATAATTACATGGCTGGCAAGGATAGATTTCAATATAATCAAACAGCAGTATAATTATGGCATTGTTCATATTCATTATAAGTAAGTTTGTTTTCAAACATTTCAAGGACTTTATATGTGAAAATTTCTTTATAATAAGAGTGAAGAAAGAAGTCTAAGATGTTCTGACAAGGAACAGTGAATACATTCTACCTGTTTTGATAAACTCGAAATGACTGGGCCTCTTTGCACCCACCATATTTAGCACCTGTGTAGCAGCACAACAAGTTGGGTTTCAGCAAAATGCTATGTATAATCATAATTATGCACTTAAGGGCTCAGATGACTTTCAAACATACCAAAATACACTTTTATTGGATGCTGAAATGAAATTTCCCTGGCCTGCCCTAGTTGTTCTCGAGGATACCAGAGGTTGCAATTGAAATCTGAAAAGACAGTGACATTTCACAGAAGATTATCAAACAAAACTAAACAATAACTGCACATTCAAGAGGTCAACTTAGCTAGATCCAAGTCACATACCCTTATCTCCGCATTTTTTATGGAAGGATTCAACAAAATCAACTGCATTATTGGAAAAGAATAGATCAAAGAAGTCCTCGACTTTTATCTGCAATCAACTGATGAACATGTCAAACACAAAACTGTACTCTAGATTATGTAATCACAATACCAAGCATCTATACAGGATTGAACCAATGAAGATGAAACAAGTACAGAGTGGTTGAGATTAATATTAATATTACCGGAAATTTGGACTCTGCAACTTTTTTATAATGCGTTGGTACTACACCATAAAAGCAACAATAAAAATGTGTTAGTAAACAAGTTTAGAAATAGAAGATACTTCTAAAAATAAATTACAGATATTTCCATATCCAGTCCTTCCACTTAATATGCCAAAATAAGTCATTTATAGGACTCTATGTTTCAATCTGAATTGTTATGAAAAATCAACAAAGCACAGAATTATGAAGAATAAGAATAATGATATAAATTTACTTTCTGGAGCATCTGAAGTTCCTACTTCCCACTTAGTGGCCCTCTCAGTTGCTGGTGAGTCTGCATTCACAGATTGTTCTCTTTGACCATCCACGATATCTTCCATTCCCGAGGTAATAGGGCCCACATTTGTTTCTTTGTTATTTCGAATAGGATTAGTATCTTTTACTTTTGGACCACCCCTAGTGCAATCACGCGCTCAAAAGATCAAATCAAGGTGATGAACCTAAAGTGTGATGAAAATTATGAAATGTTGTAAAAATACCTTTCTTCAGAATTCATATCTCTATGCCAGATTCTTCCCTTACGCCACAATTTCCAAACGATGGGGAAATATACTTGCTGTCTCTTCTCTTTAAATAGATGTAAAAACTCAATAGCATAGTCAGAGAAAGCAGACTGCAATTGGCAAAATCGCAATAGGTCATGCACACGTATAAAGAATGTAAGATACTTTTTCCACAATAATAAATTCTCAAACTGTACCCATAATTTTCCCACGAAGGGATAATGCAGAGAAGGGAGGAGAAAATGAGCAATCTAGTATGAACCTGCAACAACCGAATTAATTAAAAAAACAAGACAAGAAAATGAATTGACCATATAACATTGTATGATCCTGAGATTTTGAAAGCTAGAATTTAACAAAAAAAAAAAGTACATAAGCAAACAAGAAATGGAACTTGGAGAATGAGCCTTTTCAGTAACAAAACCACTTGACAACACTTGAATAAAATCATGCAGAAAGAAACCATACAGAGCAGTAGATAAGATAATAGTCTTATTGCTTGGACTAAGAACTTTTGCAACTCTTTGAGAGTCCAACATACATAAATATGGTTGAATTTACAGCAGATTACAAATGATTAAGCAAAAATAAGAAATCCTTTGCACAGACATAATTGCGCAAGTACTCAATATTCAACAAAGGTAACAAAACAAACATTTCTTTACGAGTTACCATTCTTGAGCTAAATAGTGGGAGTGAGCCCTAAATATAGTCAAGATAATGATGAAAAGCAACATCAACCCTAAGCACCAGCAAGAATTGAGCACAAGCTACATAATCCTGTAACCTAAAAACAAGCCACGAATGGCCTAAATTCAACCTACCTATCATCGACTCCTCTAATTCCACTCCATCCGCGGAGGAGTAACTCAAAATAACACTTAATTAGCAAGATGGAACAATTGACGATACTCCTTCGCTCCTCGCATCCGAATTCTACACAAAATAAACCAAATAATCATCATCAAAACACAAATTTCAGGATCAAAGAGCTTCAGAAACCGAACAGCTTCGATCGGACTTTCAAAACTCGCTAAAAAAACTGAAACAAAAGAAAATGAAGTGAAATCGAAGAGGAATAAGCTATTAACGCACCAGAAAAGCTCGGCGTCTCTCGGCAAAACTGAGCGATCGTCGGAGCGATCGGAGCGGATGAAGCACCAAGCAGAGGTTTGGGGTTTAAAAACCAGAATCCTTCAATATTAGAGAGGGAGAGATGGTTGTAATCGGCGTGGCCATCGAGGAACCGCCATTTCCGATTTACCGCTCTGCTCGGGCGGGCATGGGGAAAGAGGAGAGTGCGTGGAGTGAAACGCGTTCGGTGAACCGACTCTCGCGTTGCGTCGTACAACCGCCAAAAGTGAAGCTCTTTTATGTAATTGTGGCCCAAATTGTTGTTTTGGGCCGGCCCATTTACGTGCCCCAATAATCATATTAATGTGACCCTTTTTCCCATTGGGCTTGATTTTCCTTTTTTATAAATAAAGACTAGTGTGTATTCCCGTACAAGGTACGAGTTTTTTTTTAAAAAATAAAATATTAATAATTATAATATTTTCAAATATATTTATTATCCGATAAAAATAATCATATAAACGCTTAAATATAAATTTTTGTTATGATCTTCATAAAAAAATAAAAAAAAATTATCGTATAACTAATGAAGATCTTTTCATATAAGGTAACAAATATTGGATTATAATTATGATCTTCCTATCTATCAGATCCAAAAATAAAAGATTATTTATTTATCCTATATTCAAAAAACATGGATAAGAATTTATCATATCCAAAAATAAAAAATTATTTTTTAAAAAGGGGTGTTGGTCCAATCTAAAAGTGACATGTGTCGTTTAATAATTTTTTAATCTCCGCTTTAGGTTATAGTTATGATGATTTTTTTAGACCGTTAAAAAGTAAATTTTATTGCAAGTCCATATCCACAAGGCTAGACAAAATAATTGCTAATCTTGTTTTTTCTAGTCAGGTTAGATCGAGTTGGTTCAGTATTTCTACACGAGGTACGTATGACTTGAGTTTTGGCTTCGAACAGAGTCATTTGAGGACATGTTGTTTTTGTGTTTCATGGTTGCTGAAGTGTGATCATCTCGGTGGAGGCAATATCAGTTGTCCTTTCCGCACATCCTGATATAGGTTGAGTGTTTACTAGATGTTATCCAGTGGTGCTTCACTCACCTCGAGCCTACATTCCTTTTATAGTCTATGTGTTTGGTTGTTTGTGTTGTTGCGTACTCGTACAACTCTTTTTATTTTTTTTGTCCCTCTTCTAGTCGGTCTCGACTGCCGTCTTCTGATGGCCTCTCAGTTCACCATTCATTTCCTACCTAAGCAAAGTTGAGATTACTAAACAAACACAACCTATATAATAATGGCTAGGCTCTAGAGAACGAAGAAGTTGGATTACTAATAGGCAGCTAGTCACATATTCCACAACAAAAATGTATGGATGAGATTATAGGAATTTAAGATAAACAAAATTTCTATAGTTGATATGTTTATAAATGATTGCGAGTGACATTATTTCAAGCAATAATTATAGTATTTGATCCATCAAAAAATAATAATTAATTACGTATACAATTTGTACATGACTAGTAACGTTGAAGGCGAGTTGCTATGCATTTCACACCACGTCAATTGAATAAAAATGAAGTGTAGCCAATATTAACATCTGTACAAATCCAATTGAATAGTATCGTCTCTTAAGTTTTCTCTTAGTTTGAAGTTTTTGTGTGTTTGTTCTCTCCCTTGTGGGTTTGTTCGGCTGGTAATTGCATCGGTCTTTTAATCTATCAGGTATATTTGATACATTAGATCGTTTTTCTTATCAAAAATCGAATGACTAGTGTATATAGGATTGTAATCGAACCGAGTTGAGTCGAGCATTGAATTGCTCAAGCTCGTCTCGGTTAAAAATAGAAGAGCTCGAACTCAAACACGAGCTTGGTTTGAGCTCAAAATCTTGTTTGAGCTTGGTTCATTTAAATGTCGATCGAGGATGAGCTTAGCTCGCGAGCCTCTCATTTAATTTTTTCGTGTGATACTTTTCTGAAAAATTGCTTACTTGATCATTATACAAAAATATGAAATTAAAATTAAACTACGTAATTTGAGAAAGACGGTTAAAACTATGTACTTTTACTTAAACTATATTTTATATAATAATATATAGTGGAACTTATTCAAGATTGTATAATCTAGTTTGTTATGAATGTATAATCGAGCACACTCACAAGTATATAATCGAGTTTTCTCATAAACAAACAAGCCGAGTTTTCTTATGCTCAAGCTCAGTTTGTTCGTTTATTTTTCGAGTCTTAAAATTATGCTCAAACTCAGCTCATTTTACACTTTTACAAATCGAGTCGAAAACGAACAAAAACTTAACCGAACTAAACACCGCTCAAAAACGACTCTATTTTTTCATCATTCTTCATGCATACAAGTCCCGGGGAGTGCAAATTAAACGTGAAAGCGTTATGATTGGTAAATGGTTATGATTGGTAAATGGATCTACAATTATGGTAAATGATATCTGATCTGCCACCTGAATCATGGATCATTGTAAATAGTAGATGATTCCCTAACCCTAATCACGAGCAAGAAGGTACAAATCTGTGACAACCAATGTTCCCCAAATCAGGGGCCAACCACGGGCCCTTTTGATTCCCCCAAATTTCCCATGTCTTTGTTTTCCCCAATAAAAATATGATCTTTAAAGCCCAAATCATAATTCAAAAGCAAGAACAAGAAGAGACATCCTGTATACTGGTTTTTCCCCCTTTTCCATCTTTCCTTCTCCCTTTTTCTTTACGACCCAGTTTTTATTTTCAGCTGAGCTCCACAAATCCGCCATTTTTGATCTGTACAAGAAATCATTTTGTATATCTGTATTGTGGGGTAGTCTTTGGTACTAGTTCTGGTTGGCTAGGCTTTTGATGCTCTTCCTTTTCTCCGGAATCATGGGCTTTTTCCTGCTTTCTATTCCTCTCACTGTTGTTATTTTATTGTTGAGTTTGAGAATAAAGTATTAGTCTGCATCTTCATTTGTTAATTGTGATTGAAGTTAAGTATCATTGGGTTTTGCTTGCTTGCTGGTTTGAACCCAAAATTTGGATCAAGCTTTCATCTTTTTCCTTCCTTCTTTGATCTTTCCTTGTGTCTTGCTGATTTAAATCTATTTCCAAGGTTAGATTTTGATAATCTTGGTTTGATTGCTGTAAATTTGGTTACTGGTGTCATTTGTTAATTGTGATTTAAGTTAAGTATCATTGTGTTTTGCTTGCTTGCTGGTTTGAACTCAAATTTTGGATCAAGCTTTCATCTTTTTCCTTCTTTCCTTGTGTTTTGCTGATTTAAATCTGTTTCCAAGGTTAGATTTTGATAACCCTGGTTTGATTTGCTGTAAATTTGGTTACTGGTGTCTAGTATTGCTGATTTTTTTGTGTTGTGTTGTTTTCCAGTTGTGGGTAGTTTCATATGAGCTTGAAAATGCTTCCTAGGAGGCTACCTTCTTCAAATCATCATGAATCAGAAGAGCTGGAGTTTTCTGTGAGAGTGTGGAAAGGGAAATACTCTTTGCAAGATCATGATTCTGAAGAAGATGGAGGAGAGTCTGGTTCTTCTTTTTCAGGTGCAATTCATCCTCCAGAGCCTGTAGACAGAGATTCAATGAAGAAACCAAACCCTAATTGCTTAGTCAAGAGCCTCTCTGTAAAGGGTGGTCCTTTTCTTGATGATCTTTCCATCAAGGAACTCATCAAGAACCCGAAAAACCCAGATGATGGAAAGGTTAAGAACCCGAAAAACCCAGATGATATCTCTATTAAGGAGCTTGTTAAGAACCCGAAAAACCCGGATGAGGGTTTTTTGGAAGAAGCAAGTGAAGAGACAAATGAATGTGTTTGGGATGCTTCTTTGCCGCCTAGTGCGAATGCGAGTCCACATAGTAGTTTAGATAGGAATTGTGAGAGTGCCAAGACTAGTGTGAGTAGAGCAAGTGATAGTAGTGGCCTAAGTGATGATAGCAATTGGACTAATCTCACCGGTGGTGGTGCGAATAAGCCGCACCAAGGGAACGATCCGATTTGGAAGGCGATTATGGCAGTTAGAGGGCGAGATGGGAATTTGGGTATGGGCCATTTTCGGCTTTTGAGAAGGTTGGGGTGTGGAGACATTGGAAGTGTGTATCTATCTGAGTTGAGTGGCACTAGGTGTTACTTTGCAATGAAGGTGATGGATAAAGAGTCTCTTTTAGCTAGGAAGAAGCTTAATAGGACACAGACTGAAAGGGAGATTCTTCAGTTGCTTGATCACCCATTCTTGCCTACTTTGTATACACATTTTGAGACGGACCGGTTTTCGTGCTTGGTCATGGAGTTTTGTCCTGGTGGTGACTTGCACACTCTTAGGCAACGCCAGCCGGGGAAGCGCTTTCCTGAATATGCAGCAAGGTGTGTAGCTTCTTTGTCCTTATATCAATTTGGTACATTCTAACTAAATCCAGTTATTAGTTTTTCTTGGGTCTATCGGGCGCATTCTCCTGACCCCTCAGATCTTGCTTAAATGGGACTGTAGTGGGCGATGATGTTGTATGTACTGTTTTTGCTTTGTTTGAACTAAAAATTTGGTCTTTATGGCTTTTTGTTGATGGTGTTCTAAAAAAAACGGGCTAGGCGGTTCTGGATGGGCGCCTAGACGGGCTTAGGCGGTTGTCCTAACAGATTTGTGTCAAACCTTTCAAAAAAAAAACTAGGAGGCCTGCCTAGTGTCTTTTAGTGTACTGTTTGTTGAACATTCTTAGATTTTATAGGCTGCAAGCCTGCAACTTTGAAGCTTCTACATGTTTCTGTTAGAACCCTAAAAATGAAAAATAAGAGTAGATGATATCTGAAGCAAGAATCACAAATTTTGAGGAATCCATAATATGGGGAATTAAAGAAACTAACTAGAAATGCTTAAATGAAGATAAAAATTAAAACTAATCAATATCATATTTTGGTTCTGTATCAGTTTCTCCATGTAATGGATACTTCATAACCAACGGGTTGCGAGTCGGGTTGGGTTGACCCATAAAAGAATTAAAGTCAAACCATGACCCGACCCGCAGCCCGTAAAACAGGTTACGGGTTGACCCATTTAACCCTTTTCGACCCGTAAAATTTTATTTCTCCCTTTCACTAACTAAAATAATAAAATTTTATTTTTATTTTTTTAATATTACGGGTCAACCAGTAACCCGACCCGTAATCCGTAAACCAAAAAAACTCTGACCCATAACCTGTAAACTAAAAATTCTGACCCTAAACCATAAAATTGTGGTCGGGTCGGGTCGGGTTACGGGTCAACCCGCCTGTTGGACACTCCTAAACCATTTCCTCTGGGTTAAATTCTAATTTGACAGCCATTGATGGAGATTTTAACACAATGAGCTCAACTAGAGATCCTATGCTAAACAACTTTCTTCATGTTCTTGTAGACTTCTAACTTTTATTAAAATGTGGTTTCAGGTTCTATGCTGCAGAAGTCCTCTTGGCACTAGAGTATCTCCACATGCTTGGGGTCATATACAGAGACCTCAAACCCGAAAACGTCTTAGTCCGAGAAGACGGCCACATAATGCTCTCGGATTTCGACCTCTCCTTACAATGCACAGTCTCACCAACTCTAATCAAAGGCTCCTCAAACTCAATCCCATCCAGCACATTCTGTGCACAACCCTCTTGCGTCTCTCCCTCATCGGTCTGCATCCAACCGTCATGTTTCTTCCCAAGAAGAAACAAGAACAAAACCCGAAAACCCAAATCCGAACCCAGGTCACAACCGGGCCCACTCCCCGAGCTAGTCGCCGAGCCCACGCAAGCCCGGTCCATGTCATTCGTCGGAACCCACGAGTACTTGGCCCCGGAAATCATCAAAGGAGAAGGCCATGGGAGCGCGGTTGACTGGTGGACGTTCGGGATCTTCTTACACGAGCTCTTGTTCGGGAAAACGCCTTTTAAGGGCTCGGGCAACCGAGCCACGCTGTTTAATGTTGTAGGACAACAGCTCAAGATTCCAGATTCTCCTCCAACTAGCTTTGCTAGTAGAGATCTCATCAGAGGCTTGTTGGTGAAGGAGCCTCAGAATCGGCTCGGTGTGAAGAGGGGTGCTACTGAAATCAAGCAGCATCCTTTCTTTGAAGGTGTGAATTGGGCTTTGATTAGGTCTAGTACTCCTCCATTGATTCCTAGACCGGTTGAAATCGAGGCACCGGTTAAGGCGGCTCCGGTTGTTGTTGTTGATCAAGTTGGTGGTGAAAGTAAACAACAGATGGTTGATACAGAGATGAAAGCTGGTGGAGGGAAGTTTCTTGATTTTGAATTCTTTTAGGTTCCAATATATACAAATGAAAGCTTGATTTTGTGTTGCAAAGGTCTCAAAATTTTACTGTTTAGTTTTGGGAAGTAATTCCCGTTTTTACAGTTGATGGATCAAATGTCAAAAGTGAAAGTATATTGATCCTTGTGGAGTGAAAGCTTGATTAAAGAATAGCTTTACCATAGCCATTACAAAAATTGCATCTACTTAAGTAGCTTTGATGATAAATTGAAAGTGAGATATCCTAGAACCAACTAAAATGAAGTTCTTCACATTAATCCAACCCCGAAAATTGGTAAAATCGTGCTCGATTATGTATTATCTTGCTTTATAATGCAAGATAATACATTATCAAGTGTAATGTATCAGCTTTGACAAACTAGATATCTATCAATGAGAGCAATGCTTTCATTGATACAATTTCAAACATATATCTATATTTGAGGATTCCCTTCTGTATAAAACAGAAGTTCATAAACACCACAAAATTTAATAGATTAAACCTTCATATCTACACCAAAAATTGTAACTTGGGACTTGGGAGTTTCTCCTCCCCATTTTCCAATTGGCATGAAAAATGAATTAGCCAAAATAACTTAACAAAAAATCCATCTCTTCTCCTACTTTATAGCATAGGAACGAGTACATACCTTCTCTAGTGCTTCAACAAACAACAAAGAAAAGCTAGTCATGGCTTGGAAAACTCCGGGCAAGCCAGTCTGAATATTGTTCAAGGTCATTGCTCTAGTCACCTCAACTGATTTAGCATACTTCATCATCTCATCTTCCAGCCGCCTCTGACAAGCCGAAAGCTCGGCTTTCTTCTCAGACAAGGGATCACGAGCATCCAACGCCTGTCCATTATCCGGCAATCCAAGGCCCACCATAGAATAAGAGTTGTAATACTTCTTCTCTATATTTCTAAGGGAAGAGGCCTTCTTCTCTAGCTCCTTTGAAACGTTTTCGGCTTTTCTTTTCATTTTCATTTCGTCGCTCTGTTGTGTGGATATGACATGGACGACGTGGACAAAGCTCTTGATGTTCTCTGAAGCTACCGTGTCGGGAAGGTGGTCTAAGGCGAGCTTCCATTCGTCAAAGAAGGAGAAGGACTCGGAGGGCTGTTTGGTGAGTATTGGTGTGTCTGAGTCAACAGGGAGAAGGGTTAGTTTGAACCAGCCATGGAGAGAGCATATGAAGCCTTTTTGGTATTTTACTACACGGCAGAAACTCGAGTGCCAGGCGGATACGGCGGATTCAAGGTCACGGGTTGCTTGACGGTGGAGTTCAGAGGTTGAGTCTCCTTTGGATGCTAGGTTTACTAGGCTGCGTACTTGTTGTACAATTTGGTTCTGGAATTCATGGGACTGGTTCATTGATCTCCACATGTACATTAACCTGAAATACGAAAAATAAAGACGGATTTTGTCAACTACATGAAGACTGAGTCTTCATATGAAGTGAAAAGAGTAGCCTGATCATTGCTTGGAATGTTAAACTAGTTTGAGTTGAATAAATTTGTTATGAGAAAGAGGACTAGATTAGGAAAGCATCTAATATTATACTACAAGAAAAGCTTAAAATAACAGCTTTTTAAAACTATTTTTGGGTTTTTATGTGTCTTACAAGTTGGAGAAACTAGCTGGATTCTTTCATCTAGAATTTGATACCTAACAAACACACCCAAAAATGAACTATAGAAGCTAAAAAAACACCTTTTGACCTAATTAGGAATACTAAATGTTATAACAAGATGTGTGTCATTTTCTTATAGCCAAAGTAGACCTGGGCAAATGCGGCCCGGCCCGGCCCGCCCAGCCCGGCCCGCCCGCCCGGAAAAATGGGAGGATATGGACAAAATTTCTAGCCCTAAAGGGCCGTTAAAGCCCAGCCCGGATACCCGTTGGGCCGGATGTGGACTAGGAGTTTAGCCCTATAGGGCCAATAAGCCCGGCCCGGCTCATATATATGTTTTGAAAAATATATCTAAATATTTACTTATTACATTAACAAACCAAGATAAATATGATATCCAATTAATGAAAAGGCCCAAAACCCCAAATCTAATAACATATGGTTCTGGTTCTACTATTAACTAGTATTAAGATAATTATATAACAAAAGATTTTATGGCATGTTTAATATTTATATTTATCTCTTCATGAAAGTTTATAAAACATACATGACACATATTATATATGGGTCCCGCGGGCTACCCGGGTCCGCCAAAATGGGCGGACGTGGACAATGCTTCCAGCCCGCAACCATGTATTGGCCCGGGTCCGGGTCCGTATAAATGGACAAAATTTTAGGGTCAAGCCCGTCCCATATCCGGCCCGGGTCCGTGTTTGCCCAGGTCTAAGCCAAAGTAGTTTAATGACTCATACCTAAGTCGGTCATTGGTGTCATGTACTCATGTACTTGGTGCATGAGAAATTTATACAGAGAGTTGAGGAATTTAGTGGATGAGTTGCTTACCCATGACATAGTTCAACAAGCTGAGGAACAAGATCAGTATCCCTATCACCAACAATGGCAGAAGATGTTGTATTGACTGCCTGAGAGGTGACAATAATTAGAGACTGCAACTTCTTTAGTGAGGTCTTTGTCTTGTTCAACTTGATATCATTTTCGCTTTTGTACTCTTGACTTTGTAGTGTCTTCAGCTTCTTTTCATGCTCAATCTTCACTCCTTCTCTAGCCTATGAATCAAACAGACATCACTTGTATAAGCAAACAAACCCACTAAATACCAACAAATCTATCAATTGATTGCACCTTTTCTCTTCAAAGCTATTAATCATGAGAGATTTTGCTTCCCAATTGCTAATTAGAAAAGCTAGTGCAAAGCAAAGGGCTTTAGTTATTTAGTTATGTCAACACACTAAATACCAACAAATCAATTGATTTCACTTTTTCTCTTCAAATGTAATAACCATGAGAGATATTCCTTCCACATTTCTAATTGGAAAAGCTAGTGCAAAGCAAAGGGCTTTAGTTATGTCAACATCAAAAGTAAGCAAAATAGAACTTTAATTGATCCCCTTTGAAAGAATCATATTCCAAAAGCATAAGCACCATGATTATTCTCACCTTCACTTCTTCATAGAGTTTCTTCTCCCATGCCAAGAGACGCTCCAAGGTGGAGCAAAGACTCTTTGAACCACCAGATTCATCCAATGTGCTGACATCCATCCTGTATTTGACTGCCAATGGAGGCTTTGAGCTCCATGTGGAGCTCAAGTTACTCAGAACACCACTCGAATGGTATACAGTTTCTGCAATCAATCAACCAACCAACACAACAATGTGTGAAATTCGGAAATTGAAAACAAAACAAAGATGCAAAAACGATTAACCTACTCTTTAATTGCTTGAAGCTGCGATCGAGCTGAGCTCGGCCGGTTTCAAGCATCTCGGAGACCTGGTCGCCGGCGGCGGCAGCCTTGTCAAAGTAATCCTTAATAGAGGCGACGATCTCCTTCAGATCTCGGTGCCTAACCACCATCCTCATGTCGGAAACCTCAGTTCCGGCACCGGTACCGCCATTGCCCCAGCTAACCGACGCCGCCGCTCCGTCTCGAGTCTTATCGGCGGTCTGGTACTTGCTAATATGTGCGATAGACGGCTCAATCGGCGCAGATCCGAAATTCGACCGGAAAGGTACCTCAGAGACTTCGGATCTAGTCTCCCTCTCGTCGTCTCCATCGACATCAACTTCGCCTTCTTCCGATTCGGAGGTCGTCGTGCTGTAATGATCTCCCCATTCGCTACAATGAACCTCCTCTCTCTCCGTCTCCCTTCCTTCCTCATCAGACTCCTCCGCCTCCAGGTGATGGTTTTGGCGGCTCTTTAGGTCGTCGTCTTCTTTCCGGTACCGGCTGAAGAAATCGGAGCCCGGCGGAGACGGAGGACGGAAGTTCTCCCAATTCCAGACGGAGGAGGCCTGGGAAGGACTGGTAGGGAAGGCGGCGTGCGCTACATAAGCCTGATAATCGAATTTCGCGGCGGATTTGACGGTGGTGGGAGTCGAAGAGCGGCTCGAATCAGAGAGAATATGAGGGAGCTTCGGCTGCGACTGCGATTTACCTTTTCCGGAGGACTTCAAACTGGAAGCGGACAGTATATGCGGTAGATCGGAGCTCGCAATTGTCGGAGAATACGGCGGCGGCGGAGGTGGAGGCGGAGCGCAGCGCGTGCGGATTGGGGGAGGAGGAGCGGTGAATTTGAAGGACTCCGATTCCGGTTGATTGCGGAGGAGAACGGCGGGGGTGGAGTCGGAGACGGAGAGAGGCTCGTCGGCGGCGAAGGAGGAGAGAGCGGAGCCGGTGACGCGGAGAGAGCGGCAGTAGTCGGCGTGCGCGGCGGCGAGGTGGTGGCGGGAGAAGACCGCCTCCTTGATGAGGCGGCGCCGCTCCTTGCAACGCCGGACGGTGTCCTCGTGGTCAAGCTTCGAAGCTGTGCACCCCATTGATGGATGGAGATCTGTATAGTTCTTGATTTTCAGGTTTGAACAGAGATTGATGGATTTTTGGGCGGCATTGATGGAAGATGAAGAAGGAAGTGAGCTAGAGAGATGGCGGATTCTGTGTACTAGGCGTGTTTTTACTTCAAGCCTACGTGTCTTTCTTCTTTATTGCTTTTTTTGAACTTTTTTGAAATGGTGGACTATGTTTTTGCAAATTTCACATTTGGTATTGTAATTTTATTTTTTTCATCTCTCGCCCAGTTCGATCGATCGAAAATGTTCGGACCGAGTATTACAGATCGAGGCCTCAGATGGGATAACCCTCACAAATCAGACTTTTCATACATGTTGTTATAGAGATTCGAACTCGAATCTTTGGACGAACGTTTAGAGGAACCTAACGTCACATCCTGCTAGACCAACTGGTGATTGAAGGTAATATAATTTTTTTAAGGGTATAGTATATTATTCGGCAACAAATTCTGAACTCGTGTGGTCTAACTGGTAATTGAAGGTAATATAATTTTTTAAAGGGTATAGTATATTATTTCGCAACAAATTCTGAACTCGTGACCCAATCGACATATCAGTTTGTTTCGATCGGCTCGACCAAGTAAAAATAGATTGTAATACGTGATTTTTCATTCAAATAGAGGGGCGGAGACATAGATAAAACTCGGGACCTCTTAACATTTTCCATTATAAACTCGTGACCCAGTCTAAAAAAAACCATAAATTAGGTAAACCAAAAATCTCTTAACATCCCTCATACATTCTACCATTATTACAAATCAACAACCAGAGAACTCTTCATCCACTTGAGAAACCAAGAAGACATAGAAAAAATGTTTATAAAAAGGACTTTTTCACATGTGTTTAGGTGTTTATTCTCCACTTAAAAGCCAATAATGCAACATAAATCATCAAAAATGAGTCATTAGATGAACAAGTGTATGGTTTATGTCATTTCCATTAAAATAACACACTTCTGTCTTCTCTTTTTCATTGCTTTAGTATTCCCTACTTTTTGAGTTCTTGATATGCATTCAAATATGCATGTGATCAAAGTGATAATCTAGGTTAGATTTGGACATGGTTGAGCCACACATTTTAACTCAGTTTTCAATGTTACAAGTTACATATATTCCTATAAAGATTGAAACAATTGAGGATCCCAAGCAAAGCCAACTTAAATGTTTAGTTACAAATTTATTTGAGCCAAACACACCTTTTCAACCTTTAATCACAAATTTGTAACGCTAATAACTTTTTAAATATCACTATCTAAACCCCAACCAAACAGCTTAAATAGTGGAGAAAAGGGACAGTTTTGTTTTTTTCTTTTGACCTCTTTTAGTACACTTTTTATTTAATTTCTTTAAAAAAAACAGCTCTTTTTATTACTAGGCTTTTGTTAGAAAATATATATTTTTACAGAAAAAGAAGTTTCTTTCTGAAACCATACAGTAATAGGTACTAGTTATATAGGGGGGTTCGGTTCCGGTAACCCCCGGTTCCTGGTTTTGATTCGGCAGAATATATCAACAGACCCTTGTACTTACACTTTTTTTTCTATTGGATCCCTGTACTAAAAAAATTTCAAACAGATCCCTGTACTACCCCCAATTTTGCTTATTAAACACTTTCAATTTTATTCTCCTTCCAGTGTACATCACACGCCTTATGTGTCATGTTATTTTGCCAAATAAGCCAAAATGGTCAAATACGTACATGTTATTTTGCCTATTGAACACTTTCAAGTCTTCACGCGCCTTATTTAACATGTACGTATTTTACCAAAATAACATGTACGTATTTGACCATTTTGGCTTATTTGGCAAAATAACATGACACATAAGGCGCGTGATGTACACTGGAAGGAGAATAAGATTGAAAGTGTTGAATAGGCAAAATTAGGGGCAGTACAGGGGTCTGTTTGAACATTTTTTAGTACAGGGGTCCAATAGGAAAAAAAAGTATAAGTACAGGGGTCTGTTGATGTATTCTGCCGTTTTGATTCTGTTCCGGTTTTTTCCGATTTCGGTGTGGCTCCGGTTCGGTTCCAAACCTTAAAAAAAAAATAAAAAATTGAAAATTGCAAAACCGTGATCGCGGTTTTTGAGCCGCGATCGCGATTCCCCATTTTCACGGTATATTTTCTTTTTGTAAGGGATGGAACCGTCGGTTCCGGTCCCGGTTCCAAGGACCGTGGAACCGGGATCAAAACCGACCAACCCCCGATTCCATTGGTTCCAGAACCGCCGGTTTTGATTGATTGAGGGTAGATGTGAAAAAAAGAATTTTCGAACTCTAGCAAATCTTAAAAACATAAACTATTCAATGATAGCATTTTGCATATGATGGTCCGCGCTTTTCTAGTTGGGCCAATCGGATATGGGCTTATTAGCCCAATAGCCCATCAACAGCCCAATCGGCCCTCTTTTTCAATTAAAAGCACGTAAACTATGATCCTAGCTTGTTTTTGGTGTTCTTAAAGTTTTGTCTTTTTGTTTTGACGTCCAAAAAATTTTTTTTTTTTTTTTGGTATTCTTGAGGTTTTGGCTTTTTTCGTTAATGTCCCTCTCCGGTTCAAATTAGCTAATTTTAAGCTTACAATTATTTTCATGACCCTTAAATTAGCAGGATTCAACTCTTAAAACACTTAAATTCATAACCAAACTATATCAATTTAAATTTTTAAACAATCCTCTATTTTAAGGGTTGTTTACAAAATTGTTTAAAAATTCAAATTGATGTAGTTTGGTTATGAATTCTGATGTTTTAATAGTCAAATCCTACTAATTTAAGGGTGATGAACATAATAGTAAGCTTGAAATTGGCTAATTTGAACCGGAGAAGGGCGTCAACGGGAAAAGCTAAACCTCAGAGGCACCAAGAGGAATAAGTTTTTTTCTTGGACACTAAAAGAAAAAGGCAAAAAGTTAAGGGTACCAAAAAGGAATTTTCCTTTTGATATTTATTGCTTATGGGTTTTGTTTTTGTTTAAGTATGAATTATGGATATTTGTTTTAGTTTATGTATGATAATTTTTTTATAGACATAAAATACAATGATTATACAACGGTTATACGGGTGAACTGGTCACCCATGTAACCAGCGGATGACGGACGGTTTGGGTGACGGGTAGAATATTTCACGGGTGACGGATGAGGCGTTTTAACTTGCTGGTCGGAGGGTGGAAGTGCTCCACTCACCCATAACCCGACTCATTGACAACTCTTTTTAATGATGTAGTTTAATTAAATAAGGATTCTCACCTTGGATTCCTAATGATTATGCATTTAATTGTATTATTATATCATTAAGTTGCAAATAGTGGGGTGGGGCTAGATGGATGCACTATGCAGATGAGATGGGTATTGTAAAACGTAAGGTTGATATAAAAAGTTAGCCACATGGACAGCACAATACAACACAACACAACACAAACTCGTATATATTATTTGTCATCGTCTGAAACAGATCTGAGCAGAGCAAATTAGCTAGCAAAGATGGCAGAATCAGGAGGAGGATTCACTGAACAGGATGAGGCCCTTGTGAAGGAGTCATGGCAGATAATGAAGCTCGATATTCCCCGTTACAGCCTTCGTTTCTTCTCCATGTAAGTAACTGATTTCACTCGCATCACTTAGACCTGGGTTCGGTTCTATTGGAATAGGGGGTGGTTTTATTTCCACCGCTCCCGGAACCGTGGAGCTGGCGGTTTGTGCTAGTTTAGAACCGGATGGAACCATCGGTTAAGAACCTGGTGTCCCGGTTCAGAATTGCCTAGGTGTCGTCTAGGAATTAGGCGGTGGTCTACCGTTTCGATTTAGCCATGGGTGCTTAGCCGGGTTCTACTACTATCTCGGAACCGTGGAGTTGGCATACTTGTCAAATTGGTTGGGCGGGTTGGGTTCGTGTTCGGTTACATCGATTTCGAGTTGAACGGGTTCGGTCACCGGGTCGTTAAAATTTTCGGGTCGGCCGGGTTGACCATTTCGGGTTTAGTACTGGTTCGAGTTGACCCATCGTATCGAGAGTATCAATTTTTTAAACCTTTTTACTTATTATTAAAATTAAATATTATTATTTTAATAATAAAATATAATTTTATACTCCGTATCTTTTAATACCACAAATATATTATAATATTTAATACAAATGATATATTATTTATAAGACAATGTTTTAGGTCGACCCAATGAGTTTCGGACGTCAACTCATTAGTGACTAGGTCAAATTGCTTTTTGACCTATTAATTTCAGCCGGGTTTCAACCTCGAAAACTTCGGGCGAGTCGGATCGAGTTTTGACAAGTGTTGGCGGTTTTTGTTGTTTCTAAACTGTCGGTTCAGAATCGTATGGAACCGTTGGTTCGTAACTTGAGGTCAAATCGTGGCCGCGGTTTCGTAATCCTGGTCGTTGTTTTGCATTATGGGTTCACTCAGAATAGCCGAGTTCTCAGTTGGACTATATTTTTGGCCGGTTTTGGAACCTCCAAAACCGGGGAACTGACGCCTCGTTAGTTCTAGGTTTTGGAGAAACGGAAACCGCCTGTTCCAAAACCAAGTCTACCTTTGATCACTACTAGTCTACTACTCATACACACTACATATGTATATCAATATGAATGTAGATCTATATGCTTGATATGTTTGGTGCTTAATTTGTGAGGCTTCATGTGGACTAATGGTGGCAGAATACTTGAGATTGCGCCGGCAGCAAAGGGCATGTTTTCGTTCCTCAGAGATTCGGATGAGCTTCCCGTCAACAATCCTAAGCTCAAATCCCATGCCGTCATTGTTTTTAAGATGGTATATATGTTCATCTATCTACATTCTTTCTAATTTATATCTACATTGGGCCGTGACAGACAAACACATTCTTAATTGATGAATAAAACGTACGTACGTTTGCAGACATGTGAAGCAGCGGTGCAATTGAGGGAGAAAGGAGAAGTAGTGGTAAAAGACATGACCCTCAAACACTTGGGCTCCGTCCACTTATCCAATGGCGTCGTCGACGCCCATTTCGAGGTACCTTTGCATCTCACTTAATTGATACTCCTATATAAACTCGTTCATGCCCGGGGCGCATCCTCTTGCTCATTTAACTAAATTCAGTTATTATTGTCATATAGCCGAATTTCAGTTTTCCTTTGGTCTTTTGGGCGCATTCATGCTCGAGGCGCATCCTCTTGCTCATTGCCTAATACAATTCTTTTGAGATGGATATAGCCCCTATATCAATTTGGTGCATTTTAACTAAATTCAATTATTATTGTCACATAGTTGCATTTCAGTTTTCTTTTGGTCTTTCGAGTGCATTCTTCTGATAATGATATGGATGCCCCTATCTTGACCCCCTAACTTCTGCTTATGTGGGACTATGCTGAACGATGATGTTGATGTTGACATCGTTCATACATGTGACTCTACACAACATATGTGTATGTAGGTGGTAAAAGAAGCATTGTTGAGAACGGTGGAGGAGGCCGTAGGGCAGAAATGGAGCCTTGACATGAAGCATGCATGGAGTGAAGGCTATGATCACTTAGCATCTGCCATCAAAGCTCAGATGATCAACATTACTTCTTCTGCTTAATTATTACTTATGGATTGTGGAATAATTTATTATGGATCTTTGCATGATATTAACTTTATGTGGTTTGTCCCATGCAACAATTAAATATATAAGTATTTATATAATTATATCCTAGTATGATTCTGTTGTAGCGGAGTCTCACTGGATCAATGATGATGATGATGATGATGATGATATATCCTAGTATGATTTCATCAAGGCTGCATGCACTACCACTTTGTATCATTGGGTATGTATGTGTAGTGAGTTGTTTGATGGTGTGGTTTAAGTGAAGCCCTAGCAGAATTGACATAAGATGAAGTCATCTTTAATTTATGTAACTTTTACATTTAGCATGTATTATTTTAGTATATACGCATGTATTAAAAACCATTCACGACAAAGCCAAAGTTGAAATTAGTCTTGTGAAAATTTTCATACCATTACTTTGGAGTTTGTTTTAGATCATATGAAGTTTTCTTCAACTTATGATGCTCTTGTCTTGGAATCAAGAAACCAAGAGGTTATTGTATATATAGTTTTTCACTTAGATCGTCGTTCATAAAAGCCGTCTTGACATCCATCTGATGCTAAAGCAATCAATACACGAATAGCGGCGATCTTCGTTTTGTCACCAACTAGAAATATCATAAGAGAAGAAAGCTGATAGTAGAGAGTGGAGAAGTTCCATACCTTCATAGATGGATCGAGTTCAGTGTACTTCTTCTCATCAAGATGTTGGAAGTGTTCATAGTTGCAGTGGGGTAGAGGAATTGATTGACTCATTAGGCTCATGTTCTAAAGATTGCAGGTTCGAATCCTGCCCCCGCCTAATCCGTCCTATTCACACAGGCAGAAGTCAAAATCTAATTTCGGGGCATAGTGTTTTCAAAGTTCATATAGACTTTGTTCTAATTTTTAATGGGATATTTGTTTAAGATATGATTTACAAACAAAACAGTTTCATCTTACATGTTATTAGGTAAACTAGAAATAATCAATATAATTTTTTTCTTTCACCTATTTTATTTTGTCGAAAGAGTATATGTAGTCATCAATAAATCACTTCTCCTTTCAATACAATCCAGTTTACCCAAAAAAAATTTATCTTTGAGATTTTTTCTCAAATAAATCAATTCTCCTTTCAAGCTGATTCTGCGGGTCCTTTGTGGCGATTTGAAGTTGAGTTGGATTGGATCGAGTCGTGTCTAGTCGAGATCGTGGTCGAGCTTGCTTCCTGAAGATCCCTCATCTAGGTGGGGGCAATGTCGAGGAGGTTTATTATGCACTCCCCTGTTGGAGATGACCCGTTTTCCCTGCGTACTGGCGGTGCTACGTTCTGTTGTGCTTGGCTCACCCATCCCGTCCTGTTTGCTAGCTTCTAAATTGTCTCTAGGTGTCTATATTGCTTGTTAGGAGTCCTTCGTGTTTATGATCTCTTGTCGGCCTGTCTGTTTGCCGATTGTTTCGCCTCTCGATCTAACAGGAATGCTTGGTACATCGAACGCCTTTTCTTATAAAAAAAAGAGTATATGTAGTCATCAAGTTTCAAATTGGGCTTATTTTATTAGCCCAATAGCCCACCAAAAGCCCAATTGGCTTTCTTAATTAAAAAAAAAACGTAAATTATTTCTGAGCCAGCTCGACACTGCATCTTCCCCCAATTCTCGATCACCGGCATCCGCTCTCTAAACTCACAAGAGAGAGGGGATTCCGAAACCTCTCCACTCCATTATCAGCAATCGTCGTTTCTTCTTCTTTTTGATTACTCGCAAACTTTTTCTGCCCCAAATTTTAGGTTTTTTTTTTTGTCTCTAACTCCAACGCGCGTTTGAAATCCTTCTTCCAAATTTTATACCGTATTTTTGAGCTTTGAATTCGCCATGAATATCGAGGAAAAGCAAGCAGAGTTCATCGACCACTTCGTGAAGCAGGCCTCTAGTCGGAGGGGCTCAGCGCTCGCGCCTCTGATCGTCGAAGCTACTTCTCATCCGTCTCTATTCGCCTTCTCGGAAATCCTCGCCCTTCCCAACGTTGCTGAGGTTTTGCTTTAACTTCCGATTCTGTTTCTCATGTTCCTCAATTTCGTTGTTTGGTAGTACTTCAATTTTTATTTTTATTTTTATGATTGCGAAGGATAGTTTTAAGTGAAGAGTTTTAGCAAAAACCCTAAACTTTCATAAAGACGAGCTTTTTGTAGAGTAGTTTGCAACTCAGGTTCTAATAGCAAGGATAGAATCGAAATCAAGATGTATGTGTTGTTGAGGTTTAAGGGCGGCAATACATGGAAAAACTGTTTTATGGTTACAATATGGAGACTATGATCCTAGTTAAACTTTCCTGATTGGGTCTGTGTAGTGAGTGGTTTGATGGTGTGGTTTAATTGAATAACGACTTGCGCCTTGGATTTTGTGCTTTTGGTACTCAAAGTCTTGAAAACATGATTATGAATACTTCATCATATTGGGAAGACTGGAAACTATGAGTTTTTTTCAGATTGAGCCTTGATGTAAATGTGAATATTAGAGTTGTTTGAACTGATCTTATTGGAAATATTGATGGATATGATTTGTTATGCTAATCAGTGTTTATCATTACTCTTGTTTTGGTAATCAGTGTTTATTGTATGTGCTGATTGTCTCCTGTAACATATTGTCTGGTGAAGCCAAGTTTGTATATAATTAATTTGTTTGGTTGCCGAACCCATTTTGCAGCTTCAAGGGACTGAACATTCAATGTACCTGGATTTACTTCGTCTCTATGCTCATGGTACATGGAGCGACTATAAGAGTAAGTATACTACTGCTCAATTTCTGCGTGGATACCTCAACTGTTACTCCCTCAAACTTGACATGTAGCTAGCAGAATTTTTGAGAGACATGGAAATTACATTTATTGCTTGAACTTTAATTAATACTTACAAAGATGGAAGAAAAAAAGGTAATATAAAAATTAAAATCTTCAAAAAAAAAAAGAGGTAATGTGGGTGAAATTTAGGAAGACTTTGTTTGAACTACATCCCTGTGATGTAACAGAACTTTGCTTTGAAATACATCCTTCCTACTTAATACAACAACTTTTCCTTGCTTCTATTGTTGCTAATTTACGTCTGATGTTGTACCCTCCTGTATTCTTCCCTGATACAGTGACATCCTTCTCATATATTTATTTCCCGCCTTTGTGAGAAATGCGAATAGCAAGCTCGGGGAAAATAAGGAAATTTATCTGCTTTTTATTTTACTTTTTGGTTAGAGTTGATGGTTCATATTGGTGATATGTCTCCTTGTCGGTAGCATTTTTTGGTTGGTTTGTGCTGTATGTTTATGGATAACAAGTGTTGTTGCTTCAAATATGCAGGCAATACCAGCTATCTTCCACCCTTGGTTCCTGACCAGGTTCTTAAGTTAAAGCAACTAACAGTGCTTACACTATCAGAGTCAAGCAAGGTACTTGGAGGCGTTTTTTTTTTTCATTTTAATGGTTATGCCCCTGCTTATGTATTGTTTACGTTCAATCTGCCATAAGTTTTTTTTCGTGCATTCTTCTATTGGTCTATTTAAAAATTGTGGGCATCATCCAGGTGCTGTCATATGATCGACTGATCCAAGAGCTGGATTTCACGAATGTTCGTGAACTTGAAGATTTTCTTATTAATGAGTGCATGTATGCGGTATGTCATCTGCTTTTTTAGTACGGGTTCCTCATTTGCTAGTAAGTACTTATATCTGTTTATGTGTTTGCATAAAGTTTGATCATTGGATGGATGGAAGAGAAATTATACTCCAGATGGCGATTGATATATCCATAAGATATTGATTTTAGTCTTGGTTTGGTGTTGCAGGGCATTGTTAGAGGAAAATTGGATCAATTCCGTAGATGCTTCGAGGTTTTTATACCGAGCCTTCTCTTACTTTTCTCATCTTTTCTCTGTATCCTCATGACATGTCACATGGTTTTTGAATAACTTTAAAGTCTTTGTTTTTTTTTCGAGGTTTTTTTTAAGTCTTTGTTGTTTACACTCTAGAGCTGTGTTTTGATAAATATGCAGGTTCAATTTGCAGCTGGGAGGGATTTGAGACCTGGGCAGCTTGGCAATATGATACAGACATTATCTGACTGGTACTTTTATTACATTGTTGAATGATCTGCTATTAGAATATGGAGATACATCTTGACAAGGGTACCAAAGGGATGGATATGAGTGCACAATGATAGGGAATGGTTTAAAGTAGATATTCTAGAAATAGATTAAATGAACATGCACTTTTAAATCAAAAAGAAAATATGAGACCCTGTTTAAGTGGGCAAATGTCTAATTAGTTCATTACATATTAACCCAATATGGCAGTTTTCTTCTCTATCTACTTTTGAGGGTGGTGAAGAGAAATCTGATTTAGGGAGGTATTGGATGAGTACTGTAGATAATATTGAGAAAAACTCCTGATACCGATTTCTTTTTGTTACAAGTCCTGCAACATATAGATTAAGAATTAATTTAAGTATGAAACCTCTAGGCTCTAGCAGCATCCATAGTCAGTGGTTATATCTGCTTTTGCTATTCTTTTTTCCAAGTTAGATAAGCGATAGTTGAAGAAAGTACTTGAAAATTTTCTGCTCCATTTATCTTCTTTATTCATTTGCCTGAGTTGATGTTTTTAAACATTTGTAGGTTGGATACATCTGATAACTTGCTACTGACTATCCAAGAGAAGATAAAATGGGCTGATTCTATGAGTGAGTTGGATAAGAAACACAAGAAAGAAATTGAAGATAAGGTGGATGAAGTTAAGAAGTCATTATCCACGAAGGTCAGTGAACTCTTTTCATATCTCCTTTTTTCCTTCTTTTTCTAAGAGTCCTTTATTTTGAGGTTCTTTTTCCTTGTGTTTCTTCTTCATTGTGTATAAACACATCTGTTGGTCATATAAAAAGAAATGATAATTGAGGGCAGGTTGGGTTTAACCTTTATCACATTTGTTCTCTGAATGCTGGCTAAATTAGCATGTTATTGCCATTGTAAGTTGAGTGTCCAACCATGTTTTTAGAATACCATCAATTTACTATGAGATCTTTCAGTTTCTCTTGCCTTTTTTTTTTCTCTCTTTCTGGAAGGGACGTATACTATCCAAATCATGAAATTTTTAAAAAGAAGTTCACCCTTCAACTGCTAGCTTGAATTTGGATTGTGAAAAAATTGAGTCATTTTATATGATGTGTGTATGTTGGTCGATGTGTCTTACTTACATTGTGGCAGAAGTTAAGCAGGCCGAATTGGACTTCCGAGGGAATGAGGGGGTTTTCGAGCATGCTGGAGTGATGGACTTTGAAGAAGATAGGAGCCGTCCCAAGAGGTAAAGCTCCTTTTGTGTTCCTTGTTTAGTCCCGAGTAGGTTTGTTGATAAACGTGACTCTCCTTCATTGTGCTAAGTTTAGGAGCATGTAGGGTTCTTCGTATTTTGCCTTCAAAATTACTTTTACCCCAAAATTACATTTTAAACATTCTTAAAGTACATGCAATCACTCTACTTTTAACGTTTTTCAAGGTAATCAAAATAACATTTCAACATAAAATGTAAGTTTGTCTTCAAAAGAAACACACCCGAAATATTTTCATTGTCAAGCTTGCCATATAATGTTGATTTGGCCCTTTCTTCATATCTTTTGGAAATTTATTGAAAGTTATAATACCTTCACTTGGGTTGGGTTTGGATCCTATGGCGTTACTCCATGTGGAGTTCAAACTATTACTGTAATAGAGAATTGTGAATCCTAAAAAAGTTTTAAAAAACTGCTATAGTGTTTGTAAATCTCAACCATTAGATCTGTCAACTCCATGGGATCTCTCTGTAAAAATGACCCATTGTTGATATATTTTGGCTGTTCTGTTGTCTACATCTGTACATGATATATCTTCATCGCTAAGCTTCCCATATAATGTTGATTTGGCCCGCCCTTCATATTTTTTGGGAAATTTTGTTGGAAGTTATCATACATCCACTTGGGTTTGGTTTTGATTTCATGGAGCTTAAAAAAAGTATTGAAAATTTGTAAAATGTTTGTAAATCTCAATCATGGGATCTTTGTAAACATGATCTGTGCAATTAATCATGTTACTTGTTTTGTATTGACTGAAACTTCCAAACCCGTGCAGGAGGCGACATCCGATGAATTAATACTCAGGGGGGAAGCTTCTATGAATCAAGTTCTATCAGTTGTGTTGGTGAGTGGCACACTTAGCAGGGCATCTCTTATTCTCTCAGGGTTGTCGATAATCTTTTGGCTCTTTGGACTTTCTCACTATGATGTGTAGTACTCTTATTTTGGAGAGAAACTTTGGTCTTTTTTGGTCCTCCATTCATTGAATTATGAGGGTATAGGGTTTTGATTCAATGGCGCGGCGAAAATTTTCAGTGGGATCAGTAGGGCTTGTTTCTGAAAGATAGCATCTGGCTTAATTTTACTTGAAATCTCTTCTTTGCAATCTCTGAACTTTGGTTTCAATCATTGAATTTCTTTTCTTTCAGTTTCCTTTTGTTATCTTGTTAGTTGTGTGTTGATGATGAGCTATTGATTTGAAGAGAAGGTTTGATTTTGATGGTCAATTGTTGCCTGCATTTTACAGCAATTGATTTGTGCTTGAATTTGATATGTGCCATTTCAGAAACTGAAATGGTGAGCATATATGTTAAGTAAAGAGATGAGAAGTCCAACCACTTGTATTTAAAAAATGATAGGAATGAAAATGTTGATCTTTGTCATGAATGAAATCTCTTTTGAAAAAAGGGTCATTGTTTTCCCCTCCTTTTTTTTTTTATAGCAACGGTGTCGTTTTTGTTTTAAAAAATAAAATAATAGGGTTTTTTTCCTTTTAATCCCAAGAATTTAGGAAGCATCCGACCATATGCATTATGCAATGGAGCAATTAATTAATGACATATCAAACATAATCATAGCTATAAACATGATTAATACCAAAGTACAGAATGCATTAAAATTAAAACCATATTAGCCAAATTACAATCGTTCACATATAATAATACACCTACAAGGTTCGCCTTTAAACATTTGGTTCAACCGTTAAGCCTCTGGGGTAGAACTCCGAGGTCACTGTTTTGAATCTGACGCGGCAGTTTGCCCTTTTCTCTTTAGAACAAACCAACAAGAACCATAAACCGGGAAAATCGATTCGCATCACAATTGACTCGACCTAGTGGAAAAACGACGGTGAGAGTTCTTTTTTCGTCTATGTGAAGGGACAGAAGTCAGGGATCAACTCGAGTCCTCCCAACATTCTTCATATCGACTCCATGTGGGCCTCTTCTCTCCCTTGATAATATTGGTACTCCTAAAAGTTGTAAAGGGGTAATTAACTTTAATTTTTGAATTTTTGAATCAATTTTTGTTTTAGTACCTTCAAGTACCCTTCTTAGTACTCTCATTTGTATTAGTAGCATTTTATTGTGCTGAAAAGCCAGCCGAATAATTACAAATAAAATATTACTCCGCCGGCCTCTTGCTGTCAAGAGTTATTATGTCAAATATGTTGGAAAATTATTTTTGTGACTTATGAGGTCTAAAATACAAATTACACAAAAAAAATTCTTACATGTAAAATGTAGGGAGACAAGTATCATCCCATGACTTATATTTAGTTATATTAGCATATCCCATTACGATCCATTTCCATTAAACAACACAAATAATTTTTAAAAGTGCAAAATTTTATATTATTTGAGAGTGGTAAGCAACCACACCTTATATTGCTAGATTGATAATTAACTTTTTAATTATTTCTTTGCCGGCTTTCTTCTCCATCAATTTGGATTGTCTTTAGTGTGATATTGATTTTGTTGCTAGCTGGAGATTAATTATATATTTATATATAATTAATTTCCCTATGAGCTGGAAAAATGGTGTTTAAATATTTTTAAGGCATCTCTACAAAAGGTGCATTTCTCCTTGTTGGGTGCTTCTAAATTTTGTAGTTTTGATCATTCCTAGAATGTGGTTTTGAGTGCCTTAAAGAGTCTAATAAGCTCGATTTAGCGTCTTAAACGCGCTTAAAGAGTCGTCGAAAGCAAGATGGATGAGAAAGCAATGGCCCTCCAAAATGTGATCAAAGATGTTGATTTGGTATGTAAATAAGTTTTGTCATAGACTATTTGCACTTCAATGGATTTCATTTTTCATGATTTTTTTTTGGCTTAAATTAGTATCATTTATTTTAATTTAATTTGTCTTGCAGGAAAACATACCTGTTCAGGAGGTATTTGATTGTCTCAAATGTACAAGCAAAGGTCTAAGAGATGATGAAGTTCAAGAGCGTTTGATGATTTTTGGATATAATAAACTTGAGGAGAAGAAGGTGAATCTCTTTTGTTTTTGAGTTAAATACAAGAAAATTCCCCTTTGTGAAAAAATAAATTGCATTTTGTTTTTGAAAAATTTCGTTAGGATGGGCATCGGTCCAAGACCGGACCGAGAGGTCCGAGACCGAATTTTCCAAAAAAGTGGATCGAGGACCGAACCGAATACTCTCGGTCTGGTCCTTCGTATTTTGTCCAACCCTAATTTTCGGTCCTTCGTATTTTTTTAGTTGTTTTCGCTTTCTAGGTTTTAGTAGCTTTTTCGTTCCTGGTCTGGTGGGTTTATTTTTGTCTTTTTTCGAGTTTTCGGTTCTTTCTTGTTTTTAGTACCTTTTTCGCTTTCTGATTTTTTATTGGCTTTTCGTTAGTTTTCTGTTGGGATTTCTTTCGTCCTTTTTCGGTTTTTTGTCCTTCGTAGTTTTTAGTGATTTTCCGTTTTCTAGTGGGTTTTAGATGATCTCTTAGTTTTCATTTTACTTTGAAGAGTTTTTTTTACGCTTCGTTTTTTGTGTATCTTTTTCGCCTCCTTTGACCCTTCATTTATACTCTCTTTGAATTTTTTGAAAACATTCTCTCAACTTGCTCAGAATAAAGTTGCATACATTGGATCGTTGTTATTGTCTATCTTGATAAAATAAATCCTTATATTCTTGCTTTAGGAAAGTAAAATCCTCAAGTTCTTGGGATTTATGTGGAATCCATTATCATGGGTCATGGAAGCAGCAGCCATTATGGCCATTGGTCTTGCACATGGAGGAGTAAGTCATCTTTAATTTTGAATACATTCTTGTACATGATTAATCTTCATATAAATCTAAATATAAAACATTCTAAATGATCATTTTTGTGTAGGGAAAAGGTCCAGATTACCATGACTTTATTGGTATCATTGTGTTGCTTATTATCAACTCTACCATCAGTTTCATTGAAGAGAACAATGCCGGTAACGCAGCCGCGGCCCTTATGGCTCGGCTAGCGCCTTTAGCCAAGGTGATCGGATAATAAATAACGGTATGTTTGAATCGCTCAATTTAATGTATTAAGTTGCAGTAAATTCATAATTTAATGCAACTTAATATATTAAATTGGACGATCCAAATATGTCCTAAATCTATACAATACTATTTGGTTGATATTGATTGATTAAAATTAAATTGATTAACATGATAATTATGGTTAATTAGGCTCTTAGAAATGGAACATGGAGTGAGGAAGATGCAACCATGTTGGTTCCTGGTGACATTATTAGCATCAAGCTTGGTGACATTGTTCCAGCTGATGCACGTCTTCTACATGGAGATCCTTTGAAGATTGACCAGGTAGAATTTACTAATTGACCCATTTTTTTTTAATGAAAATTGACCCACCTTTTAAGAGATAATAAAGAGTTTTATTTAACGGTTTTGATAACTTATGCCCTACGAATCAAGCTTATTTAGAAAGATATTCTTAGATTATATGTAGTTTTTTTTTTCTTATGTGGTTTTTATCCTTCTCTATTTAGTGTAATAGTTTCTGAAAAGAGTATTCTTAACGCTAAAAAAAATCGTTAATTAATTTTTAACGACTACTTAGAAAAATATACTATATTTTATTTATTTATGGGGCGCATTCTCATATGCTTATTGGTTGTTTTATACAATGTATTTGAGATGGATATAGCCTCTATATTAATTTTGGTACATCTTAACTAAATTCAGTTATTATTACCACGTAATTGAATTTCAATTTTCTTTGGGTCTATTCAGCGCATTCCATGTTTAGGATATGCTTGTATGGGACTATAATAAGGCAATAATGATGATGATATTTATTTATTTGGAGTTTTAAAATTAATTTTATAGGGTTTATCCTTTTCTTTTTAGGATTTAGTTTCCTAAAACGGTATTCTTTAACATAACATGATTTTGTTGGTTTGTAGTCTGCTCTTACAGGAGAATCACTTCCTGTGACAAAGTGTCCAGGTGATGCTGTGTACTCTGGTTCAACATGTAAGCAAGGTGAAATTGAAGCAGTTGTCATTGCTACTGGTGTCAACACTTTCTTTGGCAAGGCTGCTCATCTTGTAGAAAACACTACTCATGTTGGTCATTTTCAAAAGGTATATATATTCATAGTAAAATCCTTAAAAAAATCTAATATTTGTCATGGAAATCATTAAAGTCTAGTAGGTCAATATAACATGGAGGGTCAATACGTTTGTTCATGCGCATATATACTTCAGACCCAACACACAAGTCTATGGTGTTCCATCCTACAACCAATTAATTGTAGGAAGAGTAATACAAGTGCTTATATTATGTTTGACATTTTATCTTTTAAATTTTCGATGTGAGAAGTTATTTTCCACATACCCTTTCAAGTGCAACTGTCTGGCCTCATGAGTCGCAATATATCAACTGCACTTGATGTCATGCTTTTGGGTCGACTAGCCCCATTAATAGACCAGAGATCGAACCCAGGACCGGATTGCTCTGATATCATGTTAAAGTCCGGTGAACCAATATAACTTGTGGGTCCGCGCACATATGCGCGTCAAGCCCAACACATAAGCCCATGCGATTACATCCTAAAACCAATTGACTATAGGAGAAATAACCCCAGTGCTTATGTTATGTTAGACATCTTATCTTTCAGATATTCAACGTGGAAAGCTTTTCTTCCATGGAAACCATTAATGTATTAACATTCTTGATCGTTCTCAGGTTCTAACAGCCATCGGAAACTTCTGCATTTGCTCAATAGCAGTTGGGATGGTGATTGAGATCATTGTGATATATGGGATTCAAATGAGACCATACCGTGTTGGGATAGATAATCTTCTTGTCTTGTTAATTGGTGGAATACCAATTGCAATGCCCACGGTTCTTTCCGTTACAATGGCCATTGGTTCTCATCGCTTAGCTCAACAGGTTAAATGCCTTTTAAGTCTTGTTTGGTGCTTAGGACCTGTTTGAATCGCGTATTATAACACAAAAGTCTGCATTATAATACTGGATTTAAAGCAAAAGTTTGTATTATAATGCGCGATCCAAACAAGCCCTTATTTTCTTTGCTATGTTAAAGAGTTTTCATGAAGTGAATTTTTAATGGTATAGGGTGCAATTACAAAAAGGATGACTGCCATTGAAGAAATGGCCGGTATGGATGTCCTTTGTAGTGACAAAACCGGCACATTGACACTCAATAAGCTTACGGTTGACAAGAATTTGATTGAGGTAAATTTCATCACTTCTCCTTGCAATTTCTCATCTAATATCATGTTTTGTGAGTAGTTTATAGAGTTTACAATTTACATGTTTATTATAAAACTTTTTTTTTCATGTAGTTAAGGGTGTGTTTGAGATGAATTTAATCTCCGTATCAATTTTGGTGCATTCTAACTAAATTCAGTTATTATTGTCATATAGCTGAATTTTAGTTTTTCTTGGGTCTATCAGACGCATCCTTCCAAGTTCTGACATGTCCACTTTATGTGTGCCCCCATCTTCACCCCCAGATCCTGCTTGAGCGGGGACTATACTGGGCGATGATGTTGATGTTGTAGTTAAGGGTGTGTTTGGATTACACCACATAATGCATTATATTGCACTATAATATATGATTGAATGCAATATAATGTATTATAATGCAAGCTAAGGCATTATTTGGTATAATCCAAACGCAAACTAAGTGACGCTAAGTCGATCATTAGACTACACTTTGGTTATTTGTACTATGAGGCATGAGCAATCAATTTGACATTTCTAATGAGTTTGGGTTAAACTATTTAATGCATTATAATCACTGTTTTAAAAATCCTATCTAGATCTCGTCTAAGCCCCACCTAGGCACTACAAGGTCCCAATTTGCCTAGCCGTCCAGCCCGTCTAGGCGACCATCTAAGACCGTCTAGACAACCGTTCTGGCCTCTAAGCTCTAGGCAGCCCCTTTCCGCCCAGGGTCCGCCTAACTATTTTTTAGAACATTGATTATAATATATCATATTATATCCCAATGCAAGATAATGCATTATGTAGTGCAATACAAATAGACCTTCATTTATGAAGAGATTTTGACTTGAAAAATATTTCCATGGATTCTAAGGTTTTCCCAAAAGGAGTTGACAAGGATATGGTAGTACTCATGGCTGCAAGAGCATCAAGGACTGAAAATCAAGATGCCATTGATTCAGCAATAGTTGCAATGTTGTCTGACCCTAAAGAGGTATGTGTTTCAATAGTTAAATCAATAGTTTAATGAATTTTAAAAAAAAACTATTTTTCTATTCTTTTTTTTATGAAATTCATGCTTTGATTTAATCTCCTAAAGGCAAGAGCTGGAATCAAAGAGGTTCACTTTCTTCCATTCAATCCTACTGATAAAAGAACAGCACTTACATACATTGATCAAGATGGTAGAATGCACAGAGTCAGCAAAGGGGCACCAGAACAGGTACAAGAAATAGGGTTGAGCATGGTTCGGTTCAAACCGAAATTTTAAGTCGAACCGAATGACACCGAAATTTTTCAGTTCGATTTAAGAATTTCTCAAATTTTAGTTTTGGTTCGATTTGAATTTTCCAAAGAATAACCTTCTACCCATCCCGAACCAAATAAATCGAAACCAATTTTGTTATGTTTTCAGTTCACCTTAAAGCAAATTTCAATTCTATCGGTTCGGTTTTAAACTGATGCTCAACCCTTGAAATACGATTTTTCATTCTTTAGGATTATGTGAAACGATATTGAAACAAATCTTGCATTTGCATTCTTGCTCTACAGATTTTGGATCTAGCTTATAATAAATCAGAAGTGGCAAAGAAAGTACACTCCATAATTGATAAATTTGCCGAACGTGGATTGCGTTCCCTTGGTGTTGCTCGCCAGGTAATTTAGGGTCTATTTGGATTATCATATTTAATGTATTAAGTTGTATTAAAATTCACTAAATACATTATTTAATGAATTTAATGCAACTTAATGTATTAAATGTGCGATCCAAACATAGGCTTAATACTCCTAGTTATTTCTTAAAAACAAGTCAAAACTTCTATCACACACATTATGGTTAAAAAGTTTCTTTTTTTTTCTTTTTTACCATAGCAAGTTCCTGATGGTAACATAGATAGTCCTGGTGGTCCTTGGGAATTCGTCGCCCTCTTGCCACTTTTTGATCCTCCTCGCCATGACAGTGCAGAGACGATCAAGAGAGCTTTGGATCTTGGTGTCAGTGTCAAGATGATAACAGGTTTGTTTCTTCTTAGGGCTCGTTTGGATCACCCAATTTAATGCATTAAATTAAATTGGGCAGTCCAAAACTCTCTTATAACAAACTAGTGATCATCTTTAAAAGTTATTACAAGATATACAATAGTTGCTAAAATGTCAATTTGCAGGTGACCAGTTGGCCATTGGTAAAGAAACAGGAAGACGCCTCGGTATGGGAACAAACATGTATCCTTCTTCCGCTCTTATTGGTGAACACAAGAACGAGATTGACATTGATGAACTTATTGAGAGAGCCGATGGTTTTGCTGGTGTTTTCCCCGGTAAGTTGATCTTGTTAAGAAATGTTTATCATTGAAAATTGTATAACATACATATTGATTCTTTTCATACTAGTTCTTTTTATTCATTAGATGGGTATTTCATAATCTTTAAATTATGGAAAAATTAAAATGTATTTGTTTTAATTGATGAACTCTTTAATAGTTGTGCCAAATGTTAAGAAAACGAAATTCTTTGGTGAACAAAGAATATAATGTTTACATTTTATTTTTCAATTCTATACTTTTAGCATTAATTTACATTTTCAATTGTAGAGCACAAGTATGAAATAGTGAGGAGATTACAAGCAAGGAAACACATTTGTGGAATGACTGGAGATGGTGTAAATGATGCACCGGCTTTAAAGAAAGCAGACATTGGCATTGCTGTGGCGGATTCTACTGATGCTGCTCGTAGCGCTTCTGACATTGTCTTAACAGAGCCAGGACTAAGTGTCATCATTAGCGCCGTTCTAACTAGTAGATCAATCTTCCAAAGAATGAAGAATTACACGGTAATGTATCATCATTGTTCTAAAAATCTCCGCCTAGTTTCGTCTAGCCTTCTAACTCGTCTAGAAGACAGTATAGTCCATCTAGGCGTCCGTTTAGGCCGCCTAGGCGGTCTCAATCTGCCTAGCATTTTTTAGAACATTGTGTATAATTGATATTTAGTTTATTAGATCCTGAATCAATTAATCATCCTTTCTTTTCACAAGTTTCTTTTATCCTATTACAGATTTACGCCGTGTCTATCACCATACGTATTGTGGTAAGCATCTACTCAAGAAAGCACCTTTTCATGCATGGTTAGGGTTGTTTTGTGTAACACTCTGATAGTTTATAAGGGATTGACATGATCTTCATGTCAACAAGAGCTCTTCATTTTCATAGTTTAAGTGAGGACAAAGAACTCTAAAGTTAAGTGTACAGGGGTTGACATGAGATAGCGCTTCTAAGACCTCGAGTTTTACAGTTTGGATCACTCTCACTAATGCATTATAATGCACTAAATTGTTTTTTTTTTCGTGGCAGTTGGGATTTATGTTGCTTTGTGTGTTCTGGAAATTTGATTTCCCTCCTTTCATGGTTCTTGTCATTGCAATCCTCAATGATGGTTAGCCTTCTTGCACCATTGAATCATTTTCCTTTGCTTTTCTCAATCAATTTTTCTTCTTATAATTAGTCTATTATCTCAACTCAGGCACCATAATGACAATATCAAAGGATAGAGTGAAGCCTTCTCCGGTACCAGATAGTTGGAACCTTAGTGAAATATTTGCAACTGGAGTTGCACTTGGTACCTACCTTGCTATTGGAACCGTTGTCTTTTTCTGGGCAGCTTACGAGACTGATTTCTTCACGGTATAAGCTTTTCCCTTAAACGTCACTAATAATGTTCGGTGGGCCAATATAATGTGGGGGTCTACATGGACACACGTTCATTCATGCGTATATGGGGTTCCATCCTAAAACCAATTGACAATAGGAGGAATAACTCATGGACTTATATACTAGGCTTTTTATGTTCTGATTCTTAGATGCGGGAAACTTTCTCCACATCTTCTTTCACAGTTACACTATGGTTCATTTGTATTGCCAAGGGCAAGGCATTATCATGCATTATATTGCATTAAATCGTAACAATTAAAACCTTAGTGTGTTATTAGTTATGGCTTTACGGTTTAATGCAATATAATGCAGAATAACGCATCATCTTTGAGGTCAGATCAAAATTAGGGTTGTCCAACGGGTCGACCTGTAAAAAACAAAGTCAACCCGTGACCTGCCCGTAACCCGTTCTACGGGTTATGGGTTTATGGGTCCGTAACCCATAAACTAAAAAACTCTGACCTATTACTTGTCAAATTGCGGGCAGGTCGGGTTACAGGTCGACCCGCCCGTTCGACAACCTTAATCCAAATGGACCACTATTGTATTATTAATTAGTTGTGGTTTTGATCATGTATTGTGGAATTTTGGCAGTCTCGGTTCAATGTGATAGACTTAAACAGGCACAATTACAACATGGCTGACCCTGAAGTTGCAAAAGAAATCAATGAAATGTTGGCATCTGCAATTTATCTCCAAATTAGTACAATCAGCCAAGCTTTGATCTTTGTGACTCGTGCTAGAGGCTGGTCTTTCTTGGAAAGACCAGGTTTTTTACTCGTGGTGGCCTTTCTCATAGCTCAATTGGTAATTCTTTGTCTTTTTCTTTAAGAGCTTGATTTGGTTTCTTGAAATAAATCCATTGCAAGATGCTTGTGCAAGAAATGTAATGGATTTTGATGTGGTCAATTGGCAGATTGCGACGGCTATATCCGCAACCTTGACTTGGGATGTTGCTGGGATTAGGAAGATTGGATGGGAATGGTGTGGAGTCATTTGGTTGTTCAACATTGTCACTTACATGTTGCTTGACCCGCTCAAGTTCTTGATTCGGTATGCGCTTAGTAACAAAGGATGGCGAAATCTAGCTAACCAAAGGGTATGTCTTAATTTATTCTTGTTTCAAGCATATGCATATACATAAAACTTGTTCCAAATAGCTAAGTGCATATTTGAATGCATAGCATCTCCAACAGATTCTCTAAAATTGAGAAATTTAGATTTTTAAGACATTCGGTGTGTTTTAAGTCCAATAAATTTTCTATTACATTCTTCAAAATAGGGAAGAAGGTTCAAAAAGAGAGAAACTTCCCTAAATATCAAGAATTCTCCAAATAAATTAGGGATTTTCCAAAATGGAGAAACTATTAGATTGGAAGCTTAAATAAAGTGAAAAGTATGATTTTTTATTCTCTATTTTAAATTTTTTTGGAGAAATTGTTGGAGATGATATAACATAATTTATGCATTATCAAAAAAATTAAGTGTTGTTTGGTGAGTCTAAAATATAATATTTTTGATAATTTGATATCTAGATACTAATGTATAAGTTTTTTATACTGCATGACATCTAGACAAACTATGTAAATTCGGAACATAATTGACGTTACTTTCATGTGTGTGTATTTAGATTGCGCTATCTTCGGATATAGACTTCCGTAGAGACGAGAATGGACCTCACATGTCTTTTGATGGCCTCAATCAAATGGCCGAAGAAGCTAAAAAGCGCGCTGAGATTGCAAGGTAAGTAGTGTTGTAATTATAGCCTGATCCGAAATGAAATGCAAGTACGTAGGGATCCATATATAGAAATAGACTATTTATTTAGATAGGCTCGAATGACCCCTTCTCATAATGAGAATTTATATAACCCTCTCCAGCCTAGTCCGATATGAAATGAACTTATAAATTATAATCATGGAATCGACTCGATTATCGTATGAGCTACACAATTTCTTACAAGAAAGGTCCCTTTTTTCAGGTTGAGGGAGCTTCAAACTCTCAAGGGCAAGGTTGAAAGCAATGCCAAATTGAGAGGTCTTGATCTTGTTGATGAAAGCAACAACCACTATACTATATGAAGTGCTCCTAGACTTTAACTTGCATTTTAGAGAAATCAAATGGAAAGGAAAGGAGTGGAGTGGAAGTTATTTTTTATTTGTTTAGTGGAAGGAAAGTGAAAGCAATTGTTATCTCATTTTGTTACTTGATTTCATTGGAATTTGATAATTTGGGAGGAAATTATGTTTCCAAACTGGAGAAACTTATCCCTGCCCACGTTTGTATGAAGGAAAAAAAGCAAAGCATATTTATTTATTATTTTAACCATTTCTTAAGTTAGTTTTGTTACGGTTGTTTAAGGTTTTTGCCTTAAAATAACAAATATTTAAATTAATTTGGCAAAATTAAATGTTACTATAAAAATAAAGTGTATAAAATAAGGTGAGATTCATAATAATAATTTTAAAATATCATAAATTAATAAATATGAGAAATAAATGAGAGACCTTACACAAATAGGCAAAAGGGCTAATTAACTTGTCAAGCTAGCAAAGTCTATCTAATAGTTGATGACGTTTGTAACTATTAGGTCGCATTCCCCCTCTCTTATTATAATGGCCTTAAATATCTTCTATGGACCAAATAAACTAAGCTAAATCTTGTCAAAAACACTTCATACTGGGATCATAGATTCGAATCAAATTAACTGATAAAAGATGACTTTCACCATAGAGATATTAGTCGAATTTGAAATGGATGCCATCTATAATCAACATTTTAAGTGATTAAACTCCTTAACATATTTTTTTTTAGTCTTGAGCACTTCCCATAGGAGTCGAAACAGAAACCTTATAATACTGTCATGAAGACTTAACCGTTTAACATATTATATAATGACTATTATGCACACATTTTTTTTTATTAAGCCTCGTGATAATATTAATGAATTACCGATCAAGAGAAAAGAGAATCAATAAATCGAAAAAAAAACTTTTTTATTACATCACTCAATAATAAAATTAAACACAAATACCCTTTTTAAAATAAGTTGTGTGATCTTGAAGATTTTTTGTAAATGAAGTATAAGGTGTATATCACCTTCTTTATGTCTTGAGTTTGCATGTCCAAGTTAATGATTCATTGATTCATGTCCCTACATATAATATATGGTGCATGAACAAAACTTTGTGTGATGCCAATTTAAAAAGTAATTTGTGGCTATATCTTCACAATCCACAAAAAAATTGGTATGATTATGTGATGTCAATTGAAACTAGGCATAAAGTTGGGTGCATTATTGGAAATAATAGTGGAAGTTCCTAAAATATGTTATAATTGACCTTTTAGCATCATATATTATATGATTGGAACATTTCAACTTGTGGACTATACATGAAAATGACACATTATTCCTACATACATATGCATTGTAACAAATTATAATATGCATGTATGAAAGAGGCCGGATGCAACACTTTATTATATTTTGTTTTAGGTAAGAACTTTCTTTTATTATATAGTATTAATATTAATATAGATCCTAAATCCGATTTGGAAACTAAAACTCTAAAATATAATAAATAAATCTTAGGAATTAAAAAAATATCCTCAATAAAAAAATGCACATTTTTTTAAAAGAAAATTGGCTTCTTGCCCTAATGACACATTGTAAAAATATTCTATTAATATTATCATTAGGCTTGGTAAAAACAAATTTGAATCAAATTTAGTTTGGCTAGATTCAAATTTGGCCCACAAACACACACAATCATAATAAAGGGTTGGTAGGTCTTTCGACATCTAATCAAACAGTTAAGTACTCAGAAGTCGTCTTTATTCGATTATTAGGGGTAATGTCATTCACCACGAAAATAATAACGGAATGTGTAAATAGACGAGTCTGCGTAAATTTATATATTTACAGGTAGGTGGGTCGGATCGAATTAGCTGAGGTGTAAATATCATTTTTTTTGTTTATTTTTGAAAACATTAGATTTTGTAGGGTTACTTGGTGATCTCACCAATTGTGTAATTAACATTAGAACATAAACTAATTAATTAAAAGAAGTTTACAAAATTTAAAATGTAAATCCGAAAAAAGAACTCAATGAATATAAAATAAGAAAAATGAATTCTCAACTTGAAAATGTCCAATCTAAACAACCATTAATAGCTAGATCGATATACAAGCTATTGAAATTGTCATGTAAATAATTTAATATAGTATAAGAGCATGCGTTGTGCATATACAATTATTTTATAGTTTTTTTTGGAAATTATATATTAATAGCTAGATCTATGTATAGATGTTTAAAATCATATTGATATGACACTTTTAATTGATTATTAGTAAGGTAAAAATGTATTGATGATCGAGGTGTTTAAAGAATTCTTTTTGACATTTTTGGCAATAGGATACGAACATATATATGACATTATTACCATAAGTAAGGACATTAAAACCCTATAAAAATAAAAAAATATTAATGCATTAATTTAGAAAATATTTTCTAAATAGGAATTTTTTACTTCTTATCTTATCCTAAAACTGTTAATTTAATAAAATATTTTTTAAATATGGTTTCTTAATTCTTATACAATACCCGGCTAATGTAGGAAAATTTCATCTGTCGGTGTCTTAGAAAACGCAATTTCATCTGAATTGAAGCTTGTGACGTACAGTATGAAATATGACATAAAATAATTGAATTGACATTTTACCATCTTAATTGTTGCAATAATATAAATAATTATAATGGATGAAATTTAAGCGAGCATTATCTATCATTAGCAAGTTTAGATCCATTCAATAATTTTTTTAAATGAATTAATATTTGTGTTTTAAAATAATTTGAATTTTTTTAAATTTAATAAATATTCTATTTCATTCTTCAAAACAGGGATGGAGTGAAAAAATAGGTATTGTTCTCATAGAATTTGTTAAAACCTATATGATTGAACTTTTAAAACTATATATATGGTAAATTAATAAACCTTATAAAAATCGAAATGGTGAGAAGAAAATCTAATCTTAATCTTTATATTTTATTTAACAATTCAGATATACCTAAATCCGTTCATAAAGTTATTTTATAACTCGACTAGAACTAAACCGGGTGAAAATAAAATGCTTTCCCTAATTTAAAAAATTCTCAAAAAATATTTAAAAAATGAATTAATTATGAATATTACACATAGAAACTTGCAATTAGTTATATTAATTTTTTTAAAATATTATATATAAAATAAAAATATAATATATTATTTTTTAAAATAAACTTTTTTATTGAAGTTTTTTTAACGAATATATTTTTTAATTTTTAATTTTAGAAAAAATTATAGAGAAATTTATTAGTATGCCACTATGCCCTAAAGTCCTAAACTATAAATAGTGGCTAGCCCAATTTATTGTATAATTTTTGTTAGTATAATCTCTCATTGATCATTTAATTTAACTTGTTGTTTTATCTATATTTTAATGGATTGTGATTTCTGAAAGCTACGTTCCCCATCTACGATCAAGAATCCAGGACATCTTACCATCTTTTTCTCTCTAATAATCCTCCTGTCATTCATAATAATTTTTGTCATTTAGTATTTTTTAAAATATCATTTATAGTCTTTCAATTAATAAATATATTTATTGTTTTCTGTATGTAGAATTTTGTTTTCTGCCAACAAGAAGTTCCATCTCCAGCTTGTTTGGCATGTGCCATGGCAGATAAAAACAATAACGTCTCCTCCGTCTTCACTCTTCTTCAATTCTCTATCACTTTGTCTGAAACTCAAATGAAAACCAAAAGAATAAAACCCTAAGAAAATATCTTGTTGTAAAGTAATAACCACTAAAAACCTACATTTTTGGTTGAAATAGAAATATTATGATACTCACATTAAGTCTTAACCGCTTGATTACATGTCCGATGATTTTTTCATCATACATGCATGATGCAAAACTTTGTATATATGAATATTATTATAAGAATTTCGATCAATCACCAGTTGATCTAGTAAGATGATCGAGAAACTAGTTCAACCCAAAAAAAGTAAGATGAGAAACTAGAATTATATTTATTAGGTACTAAGAATTAGTTGGATTTTTTCAATTAGTTGTGAAAATTCATATATGTATTGTTTGTTTGACACATACTTACGTAAAAATTAGCAATTAATTGTAAAACTAGTACTTTGAAAAAACATATTTTTAAAAATTTTGGGTGAGTTTTTAGTAGTTTTTTTATAATAAAAATTAATTATTACCTAAATAAAAATAACCCTAGTTTACAATAAAATTTTAAATTATCACTTATTACAATACATTAGTTGAACATTATCAAACAATATTTATATTTTTAAAAAAAACTTGAGTTATTTTCACAACTAATTTTACAACCCTAAACTAGTTTTTTGACTTAACAAACACAATCTAACTTTTCTTAAATGTTTATTTAATTTTTTCTTTAATTTCTCGTTTAGACGTAGAACAACTCTGGTCGATTACTTAAACTGGTCGAGAAACCAAAATAAAATATTATAAAATTTTCTGAAGTGATGCCATAGGCCAATAGAGAATCAATTTATAGTTTTTTATATCCATACAAATTTCCAATCTTACAAATAAAAATCCATTTAATACAATTTTGTTCACAAAAAATCCATGTGCACTATAGACAAGTGTACCCTACCACGGTACCAACAGCTAGTAGCCACCGTACATCCAAAGCAATCTTCGCCACCGACGAAAATAAAAAGGCACCGACTTTTTCAAATTTAGGTTAAACACCCTAACTTCTCATATTGTTGCAAGAAAAAGTGTGAAATTTTAAAATTACCAAACCTAGACTCACCCCAAATATTGGTGAAGAGTGAGACAATAGACCAACCCCCTAATTTTAACTCGTCATGCTACCAACAACTATACTATCTCGGATAGTCGGATGAGATTTTGGTCGTGTAATTTCTGATGACTTTTTAATGGGATGGTTTTTAAGGGTTTTGTTGCAGTTTTCTAGGAGAGATTGAGAACTTATGTTGACGTGCTCCCTAACGACATTATGAAATTTAGGTTAAACGTCCTAATTTTCACATTGTTGCAAAAAGAATTTTAAAAATTTGAAATTACGAAACCTAGACTCATCCCAATTACGCAAAATGGATGGGACAATAGACCAACCCTTCATTTTTACTCATCAAGGTACCAACAACTATAATATGTCAGATGAGGTCGTGGTCATGTGATTTCGGATGACTTTTTAGACGGGACGAGCCTCTCATCATATTGCGACAGGGACATTACGCATAAGGCGGAACGCTCCCCTACCGTTCAAGAGTTTTGTCGAACTTCCTTAGGAGAGACAGAGAACTCATGTTAATCGATTTGCTCTCTGACGACACCGCGATGTGTTACTCACCTGCATTTATGCCACATACTCACCCATATCCGAATTGTCTTAGTTTACATGTCGTTTTGTTTGTATCCTTTTGAGCTTACGTGTCTTAACCACATTTATGCCACATACTCACCCATGTCCGAATTATCTTAGTTTACATGTCGTTTTGTTTGTATCTCTTTGAGCTGACGTGTCTTATTTCTAGTTTCTATTTGCTTGGTTATTAAGTTGTTCGATCTTTTGATTTATTAAATCATCTGATACTTTGAATTCATTTTTTTTAAATACGAAAATTAAATTTCGGAGAATAGAAAATTATGTTTTGCTCAAAATTATCATATCTTGTATTAATATATAAAACGATTTTTTTATCATTTAAAAGTAAAGTAAATAAAACCTATATATGAGGTAAGTTTGTGGAAATTAACTCTACAAGAAATTAATTTTCATGGTTTTTGTATAGATCAAATGTAAGAAAGTATATCTACTTCTTGGGATATTTATATTTCATGAGACGTGAGGCAACCATGGGCTATCATCATATAGCTAGCTACATAGGTAACAAGATTTTCCAACATATGTAGTGTGGACATTACTTAGGATACGTTTAGATTGCAACATTGATTACATTAGATTTGAAATATAATGTAAGAAAATTCATTAAATGGTTCGATTTAACCGCACCATTGTAGTTAGTCTCAACATTTTATAAATATTGATAGCATTTGATACAAAATCTCGCATTTGAACATGATACAACATCATGTAAAGCAAGAAATTTGATCACACAGAATGAACCCATAGAAGAACTATTGAAAAAAATATTACACAACATTAAATATTCTTTGCTACATATTTCATTACATCCCAATATGATTATCTTCAACCAAATTTTCTTGAACTCCTACATCATTATCAAATTACTAGCTATCATTTTCAAATTAATTGTATAAATTTATAATTTTACAAGCTCATAATTTCGACCCTTCAAGACGCTAAACAACCTCGAAGGGTGGGAACTCTGGATCTGTGACGATTCTCATTTGCAAACCATCCAAGAAAAAGCTTTGTAAAGCATTCCAAGCAATACAAAGTCCTATTTCTCACAGAATCATCCAGTCTCTCTCTTAGCTTTAAATTAGAGTATTTGTGTCTTAAGGCCTAACTTTACTACTCAAAAAAAGTGTTTGACTTAGCTAAAGGCTGCAAGGTTTGAGAAGAGTTTCTCATTCCGTGTCACTAGTACAAATTTCGTGATAGAATCATAACTTGTGCTTTGCTTACAACGTAACAACACCACCATCTTCAAGACGAGCATAATCAATCTAGTTGCGAGTTTGAATTCTCCCTCCCCTCATTTAATGGCCTAAATGCAGACCGAAAAAACAATGCCATCTTCAAAGTGAGTGCCTATCTATTCTTTAAACGGGGGGAGGGGGGGCATTTTTCACAACTTTAAAAGTTTAAGATATTTTCAGCGAACACTTTATAAAGCTAGTTTCTGTAATTTTCCGGAAATGAGGGCACGAAGAAAATTTCTGACAGGTGGCAAATTAGGAAACAAGCCGCTATAAAGAGACGCCTCTTCTCCTTGATCTCGCTCTTTCCTCCTCCATCTGAATCTAATCCTCCCAATGCTCTTGCTTCCATTCTAGACTCAGATCTCAGCTATTCAGATCAAACTCCCAATTTCCATCTCCAAATTCCGCCGAATTTAGAGGTTTTTTCTTCTTCAATTCTTTGATCCATTGATCGCGGGGGCAAATTTTGATCCGTAAGATTTGGATAAGATCGAGAGCGCGAGCGAGCGAGAGAGAACAGTGAGGAAGAGATCTGATTTATACGAGAAAGGCTTTGAAGAAGATGAAGTACAGTGTTTATGTAAAGTGATCTTAAGCTGGTGTTCGAGAACCGAGAAGAGAAGTTTCTTAGCAGGTTCCACGGCCTTGCCATTTGTGGCCGTTGTCTCTGTGCTAGAAAGTGCCGTTGATTTCTCTCTTTTACCAATTCCTTCTTCGGCTGCTTCAATTTTTCTCCGTCGGTTGGCCATCGCCGCTGTGAATTAGGGTTTCGATTGATTCGGTGTGGTTGTGTTCTTATTTTTGAGAAGTGAAATGCAGCCAGATCAAAGAAGGAAGGTAAACGATCGCTTGTTCATCTGTAATTTGCTGAGTTTGTTTCACCGTGTTTGTACTGGAATTTCAAATTTGAGATCTGAACCGGAACTTTTTTCTTCTTTTCATTTTTCCGATTGAAACAAAGTTTGCTGCTTTACTCTTCAAAGCGATGATTTCTATTTCATTTGATTTTTTTGTTCTACCACTTGAAGATTTTTTTTTTGTTCACATGGTATATTTGCTGACATGTGTATTGTTGACTCTGTGTTAATGGACAATTTGGTCCAAAGTCGATTGCCTGTTCATGTCATGTGTATCCTTCTTTCTGCAAGTTACCTAATTTCGAGGGTTTGGTGTCCTTCTTTGGTGTGATTTTGTGACTTTGATAAGGATACGGTCTAAAATTAGGTGTTTCCCTGATTTGGTTTGCTCAGCTATATCTAATAAATATCAATACTATGAGCTATTGTTCATCCTTAATAGTCGGCCCTACTCTGCCTGATTGTAACATCATTGCAGGGGAAGCTTCCATTTTATCCATCTATGGTGGTTGGTTTCCTTCTGACTTGTGTTGCTTGTGGCAAGAGATTGCTGGATGCGTAGCTAGTTGTCAAAGCAATTATGCCTTTCTATGTGAAAAATAAATGGCTTTTCAATATCCTTTGAATTTTCATCTTGTATTAATCTTTTTTTCTCGTTGAAGAAAGAACATAGTCTATTTTTCTCCTTGTCTTGTTGATACCTCTCAACATGCTGAGTGCATTTTGACCTTGCTTTTTGAAATTTAAAAAGTGAAACAGTGTTTCTATTTTTGTTTGTGTGTGTGAATGCTGTTTCAGTGTTTATATACATGTGTTGTGCATGATGTAGCATGCAATCTGACAACTAAGATGCTAAGCTATCTGATTCTATATATGGCGAACGCTTTGTTTATTTAGCTCCCAATGGGGCTGGATTCAGAGATGATAAACGGGTTTGATTCATATTCAGAGTGCTCTGTAGTGTGGAAGAGTTGGGTCATATTATCTGCTGCATAATTTCCTGTATTAATTATCTGATGACTGTGAATGTATAGCCTAGAAGGTAATATATGATAAATGTTCTTCTGAATTTTTATAAATTTGCTATCTGATGATTTCCTCTACTTGCAGAGCCTCAAAGAACCTGAATTTTTCACTGATTATGGTGATGCCAATAGATACAAAATTCTTGAAGTTGTGGGGAAGGGGAGTTATGGAGTTGTCGGTGCAGCCATTGATACACACACTGGGGAGAAGGTAGCCATAAAGAAAATAAATGATATTTTTGAGCATAGTTCTGATGCAATTCGGATTCTTCGTGAAGTCAAGTTGCTTAGACTTCTACGGCATCCCGACATTGTTGAAATTAAGCGCATCATGTTGCCACCTTCTAAGAGGGACTTCAAAGACATATATGTTGTGTTTGAGCTTATGGAATCTGATCTTCATCAAGTTATCAAAGCTAATGATGATTTGACTCGTGAGCATCATCAGTTCTTTCTTTATCAGATGTTACGTGCATTGAAATATATGCATACAGGTAATAATTTGTTGGATTGATGCATTTATTTTCTTGGTTTATTTGCTATATCTTGCATTAGAGGATACTGTAATTTATAAGGGTATGTGTGAAAATTGAAAACATTCTAAGCTTGATACTTGTGTTCTACAGCAAATGTCTACCATCGAGACCTCAAGCCAAAAAATATTTTGGCCAACGCCAATTGCAAAGTAAAAATATGCGATTTTGGCTTAGCAAGAGTAGCATTCAATGATACCCCTACAACTGTCTTTTGGACGGTAAGTTAATGCACAATTATTAGTCATAGTGTCATACTTTCAGAAGTATTTTTAAACAAGTAAAATTAATTGCTAAATTTGGCGATGTATGACTCCTGCATTTTGGATTTGGACATCAGGACTATGTTGCTACAAGGTGGTACAGAGCTCCAGAGCTATGCGGGTCATTTTTCTCTAAGGTAAAAAATGTATTTCCAATTCAGATTTCTGTAGGCTTTAGCTCTTTTGTTCATATGCTGCTGTCAAGGTTCAAATCATAAAGAAAATTGTGTTCTGGCAAATTGTATGCCGCAGCTTATTTTGTCACTTTCGTTTTGGGGATAACCATTTCTTTCTATATGCCTCTCTATCTGGTTAGAATAGTTTGTTTTCTTCTTGGGTTCCAGATATCAACATATATTAACCTTTTTGGTATTGTATTTTTTTCCCCTCACAAACACCTGCAACCAAATCATGATGCAACCTATTATCTGCTTTATGTGTGTCTTTTAGTGCTGTACCTTCTATAAACATCAACTCAGCACTTTCTAAACTTATAGAAATTTAAAATAAAGAAAAGAATTACAGAGGCTGATGTTTTATGCATGTAAGCATATGTCTCATTTTGATCCCATCAAGACCATAGTTTTGTAGTTCTATGAATTACTTCATTAGTAGCTTATAAATAGTAACACCTAGATTGGAAAAATTCTTGTTCAGGGAGGAAAAATTGAACTCTTCTGGCAGTTGATATTTCTTGTTCTTTCAGGTACAGTGTTTAGTTTTAAAACCGTTTCTCTGAAGCGGTATGATTAGGTTTGTTTAAAATGGACTGACCCTAACCTTTTCCACTGCAGTATACACCTGCAATCGATATTTGGGGCATTGGATGCATCTTTGCAGAGTTATTGACAGGGAAACCACTCTTTCCTGGTAAAAGTGTAGCCCATCAGTTAGATCTGATGACAGATCTTCTTGGAACACCCTCAATTGAGACCATATCAGGGGTAGATTTTTTTTTTCACCTTTGTTGTTTATTGGCGGCATGAATATTCAATTTTTTTTCAATATTTCTGAGCCTTGTGTCCAATAACATAGGTCCGTAACGACAAGGCTCGTAAATACTTGATGGAAATGCGGAAGAAGAAACCTGTTCCATTCTCATTAAAGTTTCCCAATGTTGATCCCTTAGCACTACGTCTATTGGAAAGAATGTTAGCTTTTGATCCAAAGTACAGACCAACTGCAGAGGAGGTTTGTGCAATTTTTTGTCATCAAGCTTCTTTTCATGCAGCTTTTTTTATATTGCCTTCTGGAGATCTATCTCTAAATCTTATGTTATTGGCGTTTGTTTTATGGTTGTGTCACAGGCATTGGCTGATCCTTATTTTAGAGGCCTGTCTAAAATTGAGAGAGAGCCATCATGCCAACCAATCTCAAAGCTTGAATTCGAATTTGAGCGACGGCGTATGACCAAGGAGGACATCAGGGAACTGATATACCGAGAGATACTCGAACACCATCCTCAGCTACTTAAAGATTACATAAATGGAAATGAAGGGGCAAATTTCATATATCCTAGGTATCAAAACACACAGCTTGCTGCCATTTATTACTTCAACAAATTTGTGTTTCACCCCTCTTAAAACTAATTCCCAATTATCATTGCAAGTGCAGTGCCGTTGGACAGTTCAAGAAACAGTTTGCACATTTGGAGGAGAATAGTGGCAGAAATGGACAAGTAGTCCCTCTTCAGAGAAAGCATATCTCTCTCCCAAGGTTGTTACTCTCATCTGATTTTAATTAGCACCAAGGGTCTGTTTGGCGGGATGCTTTATAATCGCATTATCAGATATAAGTAATTATTTTGTGATTGGTATACAAGTATTTTTTTCCAATAATGCATTTTGCCCCAAAGACATTTTCCACACTTTCACACATTGCAATGTGCTATAATTTTTATCAAATGAAACACATTGCAATGTGTAGTCCTAAACAAAATCTTTAATCTTGTTTCCTCTATCTTACAGGTCAACTGTACATTCAAGTACAATTCCGCCAAAACCACAGCCTAATTATTGTCCCGTGCGCGATCAGCCCAGAAAAGTGGAGGCTAGAACTACTATACCTGCATTTCCTAGTATCTACTCCAGCTCCCCACAACAACCACTGAGGGATCCATCACGTACGTCTCCCTTTATCTTCAAAAAGTATTAGGGTCTGCTTGGGATTGCTGAGACTATTGCATTATCTTGCATTAAATCTATAATGCATTCTTGGAGATCCGAATGGAACCCTTAGGGTGTGTTTGGATTACATTGCCTCAAAACTTATGATTTAAGGCAATATAATACATTCTCGGCAATCTAAACGGATCCTTAGGCTGTGCTTGGATTGCACCATTTAATGCATTATCTTGCAATAAATTCAAATCTTTGCATTTTAATGCATTAACTGATGTAATGATCCAAACACACTTGCACCTTTTCTTATTATGTTACTGTTGTTTCTCCAGCATCATTCTTCCAATCTTGTGTTACAGCAAAACCAGGAATGGGCATGATGAGAAATCCACAACAATCAATCTCACCCCAAAATTTCTTCAGACCTGGCATGACACCAAATCATGTCAATCCTTCACAAGGACCCACAACCACAACCAAGCAGATTCCCATGAACATGACCAATCATACTAATAGTAATGTACAAGCCATTGACAACAACAACAACAACAACAACAACAAGTCTAACGCTAACCCGTATCGCCTTAAACCGATGTCTGACCCGTTTAGCAATTTGATTACCGTTGATTCGAAACTAATCCAACGCCAAAGCCAGCCGATTTCTGACCCATTTAGTAAGATTGGGATTGATGCAAAGCTCATTCAAGCGCAGTCGCAGTTTGGTGCGGTTCGGTCCACAGCAGTTAACATGGGGACTCATAGGACTGTTCATTATGGCATGTCTTGAGCTTGTGGATTGTGATGTAGTAGTTTTAATGAAGGGGCTGTTGGAAGTGGGATTTATTGGTTTCATTTCCAATATTGGTTTATGCCAATTTATCTGGCCTTTGAGAATATTTGTGTTGGAATTGGCTTGATGGATAAGGGTGCATTCTCTTTTTAGTTTCAATGGTCTCTTCATGCTTTGTAAAAGCTCTTTAGAACATTTAGAGTAAATAAATAAAAGGATAAAAAATCATTTGATGAATGTTGTTGAATGACCAATCCAAGCACCCGACTTAAATAAATGAAAGAAAGCCCAAATTTAACTCGGCTTCTTTGTTTTCCGTCTTCTAGCTTTATTTTTATTTTTTTTAGTAACGAGGAACTCGCCTTTTGTGGTAAATCTCGGGTTTGTGAACTGAGAGTCAAAGTGCACGAACTAATGGACAATAGTGCAGGCCGACCCGGCCCAACTCGGACCGACCTGCATTTTTGGACTGAAATGGACCGGCTCAGCTAGTCTGCGGGCCAGTCGGGCCAAACCCGCTCAACCCGGGTTGGGGGATTGTCTCATGGCGCAGCCCGACCCGACCTGCATTTTTTACATGTAAAAAAATAAAAAATTTAGAGCGGGCCTGATTATACTAGCCCTGCCCGGGGCCCGGGCCGCTCCAGCCCAGTACATTACCGGTCCAGGCCCAAATCCTATTTCTCCAGTCCGGCTCGGGTCCATGACTAGTACGAACCAAGTAAATTGGATTGCACTAACCGGCTCAACCTAGTGGTAGGGAGAATGGCGCAACTTTCATCCAAGTGAACGAGTGGAGGCAAAGATCGAACATGGAAACTCTCAACATCTCCATGCTTCTTACAACTAGGCTACGTGGAGGCTACTCCACGTGGAGCTTTTAGCTTTATTCTTGTTTTTACTAGTTGTATACGTATATTGTAAGTTTAGATTAGAAAAGCGTAACAAAGGTCATGAAAAGCCTAAGTGATTGGTGGTGTATGGGTTGGATGTTGGTGATGAGTTTTACTGGTTATGAGTGGATTGATTGATCTTATATGTTAGGTAATAGAAATGGTTCACCCAACTATTAACCGACCCATTAATACAATTTGTTGAGTAGAAAATTAAAATTTGTGTAGGATGAATCTAACTAAAGATTAATAGGGATGAAAGTTGCAAACAAACCATTGTTCTTAATCTCATTTTCACCACAAAGGATGCAAATTTTTGATGACTTACAACTTACAAATTAACATACACAAGATTAATATAATCACTTTAACGACCAATATTTTAAATGATGATGTATGGATTCACTAAACTTAGAAGTTTTAAGTCAAGCCTCGTCAGATTAGTTGGTAGGCGGTGGTGTCTGTGATTAGAGCCAGTTTTAAAGAATTAGTTTATAAAGTGTTGCAGGAGTCCGATACTATCTGGCAAACCATCGATCTCCTAGTTTCTCTATTTCTTTTCCTCCATCTACTCATTGTGCATGATACACACTCTCGAACATTCCTGTATGAAACTATCTTTTTTAGTTTCTCGTGGATAACCAGGGTTACTAGATTAGTGTATATAGAATTATTATGGCATTCTTCTCTTTAGAATAACTATAATTGTCCACATAATAAGCAAGGTGTAAATAAAAGTATAATTTTTTTTACAAGGTGTATTTGTTGGAAACGTCAAAGTTTGAAAGAAAAAAAGGGTCAGCTGACCGAGATTTGAAGAGGTCAAAATTCAACGAATTGGACATCGGACATATCAGCCTTCCTCGATCCTACATTCCTACTATCAAAATTCAACTTTGTAATGTTGACTTTGCATTACATATAATCCTTTACTTTCAACCAAAAAAAACATATAATTTCTGCCTTTTGGCTCGCCCAGTTCGATCGATCGGACACCGCTCAATATCCGGATCGGGTACTTCGTGGCCTCATTTTGGGAGAAACCCTCACAATATCAGTTTCTCTATATATGCCGTCACTGAGATTTGAACTTCAAATCTCCTTAATAACACTTAATGAGCCTAGCACCACTTTACCACTAGACCAACTGAGTATTGGTACGTTAGCTTTTAGTTTAATGTGCAGACTTTGTTAGCAAGTGTATTTTATGATCGACATTTAGATGAGTGTATATGTATTTTATGCAATAAGGATAGGGGTAAGGTTGAAAACCGGTTCAAAACCGATAAAAAAAACCCGATCAAACTGAAAATTAAAATTTGCTTTAAGGTGAATCGAATTCCGACTGAATTTGTTTGGTTTTGGTTTTATCGGTTTAAGATGGATAGAAGATTTGTTTTTTGAAAATTTGAACCGAACCGAAATTTAACCGAAATTGAAACAAAACCGAACCGAACCAAAACAAAACCAAACTGAACCGAAATTTGAGAAATTTCTAAAACGAAAATCAAATAATATCGGTTTCGGTTCGATTCAGTCAATTTGACTTAAATTTTCGGTTTAAACCGACCCATGCCCAAGGACATATGATATGACCATTGTTTATGAATATTAAAATCCTGACTGAAAATTAATAAATACAATAAAACATATTAAAAAAAATTAAACAAGTAAATTCTAAATAAAGAGTCTTACCCTAAAGGGATAGAATAAAAATCATCATAACCATATTAATTTAGAAACTAAAATCATAATAAAAATTATATAAATAATTTATACGTAGAGTGTCTTTGCTTGTAGATTAGTCTTGAATTGATGCAAATAATTTATAGTTTGTCATTGCAAGATTTTTTTTTTCATTCTTAAAGTTAGAGCTTGATTTTATCCCCCTAAATTAATACAAAGTGATGTATGGTTATGAAAGCTAACTATTAATTAATTATTCTCAGTTTATACTCAAAGTATGTAATGTAATGTACGTGGTGCAAAATTGATTTTGAAAGATCCAAGATGCTAAGAAAATAAGTACGCAGTAAATATTTATTATGGGGACCGATTTAACTACATTTTGTCAGCTTATTTATCATCCGAAAGAGACTTGTATGACAAAAATTTATTGTTTGAAAGATAATAGGCGATGATGCTATATAGGTCGATGGAACAAATATCTATTATTTTCGGGTATATAGTTAAGCGGTTAGGATTTTAGAATGAGATTTTGGTTTTGATTCAAATATATAAACAATGATTGGGGTCCAAAAAAAACAATAAATACTCAGTTTCACCTGAAAAACACTGATTAATTGGCTAGAGTCTTGTGCTCAGTACTAGAGATTACTTATAGCTGCGTTTTTGTATGCATCTCAAAACTGGAGGTTTAACGATAATGGTTTGGAAAATAAAGATTTAATTGTAATAGATGTTTGAAAACTTTTCGAGTGAGTACAAATGAGGTATAAATAGTTGTTTCTCAAGATCACGTCTTGTACATTTTTTCCACTTTTCGTCTTCGCTTATCTCCTTGTGGCGTTGGCCTCGTTGCGTACTTTTTGCTCCTTCGGTGGCTCTCTAGTTTCAGTTCCAACACTTGTTCCATTGTGTTCTTTTGTTTTTTATTCGTATTGTATGCTTGTGTGGGTTGTATGTTTTCTTGACACGGGTTGAGAGATCCCGACTCTAAACTGTGCAACTCTTAGCGTTGTCGACCCATCCGATAAGCTAAATCAAGCCTTGCCTCGATGTTGCAACAAGAAGCTAAGGAAAGAAGGCTAAGGGCATACCCCTTGCTCCCATGCCACCACGTCTCGGATCTCTCCCGATGTCTCTAGAAAACTTTGGAATACCCCTTGATCGATCATGGCACATGAATACGGGCATTTTTTAGAATATAGAGCCGCGCTCAGTATTATTCTCATGTCGATATGTACATTGGTGATTTCATGGATCTCTTAACTTATCAGATTTGTACATTGATTTTTTTTCCTTATCAAAATAAAATAAATAAAATGAAGAGTTTTTGAAAATGAGTTCGTCGTTGGAAAATTGGTTGTCAAGGAAGAGGAGCTCAACCTCCGTCTATTCACCCATAGTCATAGAACTTGAATCATTTGAATGTTTGGTAAACTTATATGTTTGATGACTTTGTATTTTTCTCTCTATAAGATTGTTGTATGTACACATCATCACTTAATTATATTGAATACACCCTCATGCATTCTCATAAATAGGGGTGTTAAAAAATATGTGATCCGGTGATCCGACGATTCGATCTTTAAAAATCCGAATTCGTTGGAAAATTATCCGAATAAAATTTGATCCGAAAAAATTATCTAGATCACTGGATCAAATAGGATTGGATCGTCAAACTCCCTGGATAATCGGGGGTATAATACTATACATATATATTTGTGCAATAACAAAAAGTTTTATATATTTCACCCCACAAATAAATTTAATAAATAAATCCTAAATCTATATTTAACACCCCATTTTTATTTTACTTAAAATTTCGTTTTGAACCGACCTATTTTTTTCATCAGGTAAGATTTAAGATAGTCCGAGTAGTATTTGGACTAGAGCACCCATAAACAGGTGAAAATTGTGAACAGTTCTAGATAAATTAATAATATGACTTCGTCGCCATTGAATGTCGAACGATGACCTCAGTGTTTTGAACCGACCTATGCTCAACCCTATTTGATCCCATGAAATTAAAAAAAACCAAATGGTAATCATTAAATTGTGAATTTAGTAGGTGGGATCAACGGTGAAAGTTACACCACGTCATCAAATTCAACACTAGAAAGAAATGCAGGTAACATCAAATCAAAATCATTTAATTTAATTCTATCAAAAAAAAATCATTTAATTTATCCAGAGTAATAATTGGGGGCTCATTTTCCGCTTTCCCCCTGGAGAAATGATAATCAAGCGGTGGTGGGCCATGCCATTGCCAAAGCCAGCACGTAAATGCGCCGACATCTCGAGGGCATTTTCGTCCTTCACGCAAAATTCCTTCTCCCAATTCCCAACTGTCTCTCACGAGGAAAGAGGGGCGATCTATAAATACACAGACCTTCCATTCCGCGTTTTACAATCAACCAAGTTCTTCTCTTCTTCTTCTCTTCCCCCTACGCGAAATTCTCTCCTCTTTGTCCGATCTGCGGTTTTTCTCTGCAATTGGACTCAATTTGACTCGAATTCCACTTGCTCGTTCTGCGCAGGCGGCGAGATTTCAATTTGGATCAATCTCGAATTCGAAAGGTTTTGCTTTTTCATTCTCCCCCCTTTAATTTCGTTCGGCTTCGATTATTGCTTTGAATTTAGGATTTACATGTTAATTGTAGTTGGATCTGTTGATTGATGCTTGAATTTCACTGTATTTGAGCAATTCATGTGCTCGTATCACTGATTTTGATTGCGGATCTTTTAGAATCGTAAGTTTCTGCATTTGAAGATTTTTGGGAGTGAGATCTCAGTTTCATGCTCAAGCTTAGCTTTCAAGTGAAGTTTTTGTTAGTCTACGGTTTAGTAGTAGTGTCTAGTGTGTATGAGTATGAGATCTCGTTGTTAGCATCCGTGATCCTGTTTTCATTTCCTTTTTTAGCGAAGCAGAAAGTAACTTTGGATCGTGGTGAATCTCTAATTGTTTCCTAAAGCTTTCTTGTCGCTTTCTGATTTTGGCTGATTGTACTACATGTGCTATATGTGCTGCTTCTTATAATTGGACAATAGTGTAATGAAATAATTTGTTTGTGTAGGAGCCACTTCCAAAATGTCTGAATACACTCCCAAAAACATACTGATTACCGGGGCAGCTGGGTTCATTGCATCCCATGTAGCCAATAGGTTGATCAGAAACTATCCTGATTACAAGATTGTTGTGCTGGACAAGCTTGACTACTGCTCAAACTTGAAAAATCTCCGTCCTTCGCAGTCGTCCCTGAATTTCAAGTTTGTCAAGGGCGACATTGCGAGTGCTGACCTTGTCAACTACCTGCTCATCACCGAGAACATTGACACGATCATGCACTTTGCAGCACAGACGCACGTTGATAACTCGTTTGGGAACAGCTTTGAGTTTACAAAGAACAACATTTATGGGACACATGTGCTTTTGGAAGCCTGCAAGGTCACTGGCCAGATTAGGAGGTTCATCCATGTCAGCACGGATGAGGTTTATGGAGAGACTGATGAGGATGCTGTTGTAGGCAACCATGAAGCTTCTCAGCTTCTGCCAACGAATCCATACTCTGCGACAAAAGCCGGGGCGGAAATGCTTGTGATGGCTTATGGAAGGTCGTATGGGTTACCCGTCATCACTACCCGAGGTAACAATGTATATGGGCCCAATCAGTTTCCTGAGAAACTAATTCCTAAATTTATTCTCTTGGCCATGGCTGGGAAGACTCTTCCAATTCACGGCGATGGATCGAATGTGAGGAGCTATCTTTACTGTGAGGATGTTGCTGAGGCCTTTGAGACTGTTCTTCACAAAGGAGAAGTAGGCCACGTGTACAATATCGGGACGAAGAAGGAAAGGAGAGTGATTGATGTTGCTACGGATATCTGCACGCTTTTCAACAAGGACCCTGAAACCAGCATTAAGTATGTGGACAACAGACCGTTCAATGACCAGAGGTACTTCCTCGATGATCAGAAGCTGAAAAACTTGGGATGGTCCGAGCGCACCACATGGGAAGAGGGACTCAAGAAGACGATGGAATGGTACACCTCGAACCCTGATTGGTGGGGCGATGTGTCAGGAGCGCTTCTTCCACATCCGAGGATGCTGATGATGCCTGGAGGCGCTGAGAGACAGGTTGATTCTTCAAGCAACGGGAAATCCGAAGCAGAAGTTTTCTCTAACGGGTCCCACATGGTCATTCCAGCTCCAAAGAGCAACGCCGCCTCTTCTAAAAAATCCTCCTTTAAGTTCCTACTATACGGAAGAACCGGGTGGATTGGCGGGCTTCTTGGCCAGCTTTGTGACAAGCAAGGGATTCCATACGAGTATGGAAAGGGTCGTTTGGAGGATAGATCTTCACTTGTTGCAGATATCCTGAATGTCAAGCCTACACATGTCTTCAACGCCGCTGGCATTACAGGCAGGCCTAATGTTGATTGGTGTGAATCGCATAAAACTGAAACAATCCGCACCAACGTTGCTGGTACTTTGACATTAGCTGATGTCTGCAGAGAGCATGGTCTTCTTATGATCAATTATGCAACTGGCTGCATATTCGAATACGACGCTAAACATCCTCTGGGCTCTGGCATTGGTTACAAGGAAGAAGACAAACCAAACTTTATTGGGTCTTTCTACTCAAAGACAAAAGCCATGGTAATTTCTTCCTTATTATTGTATTCTAATCTAATTGTTAAGCCATGAAATTGGGGTGCATCCTCATGCTCATTGGCTTTTACACACTGCCTTTGAGATTAATTTTGTCACATACCTGAATTTCAGTTTTTCTTGGGTCTATCGGGCGTACCCCCTTTCCCTTGGGCAGGGTTACCCCCATCTTGACCCCCCAGATTCCGCTGTAGCGGAGCCTCACCGGGTCGATGATGATTATGATGATTATTGGATTTTAATTTAATTGTTAAGCCATGGTAAAAGTCTGATTTTATGTATAATATTGAAATTTTTTTCATCTAGGTGGAAGAGTTGATCAGAGAATATGACAATGTATGCACTCTTCGAGTCCGGATGCCGATATCCTCAGACCTCACCAACCCGAGAAACTTCATAGCGAAGATAAGTCGCTACGAAAAGGTGGTCGACATTCCCAACAGTATGACAATCTTGGACGAGCTCCTACCCATCTCCATTGAAATGGCCAAGAGAAACCTCAAGGGAATCTGGAACTTCACAAACCCGGGCGTCGTAAGCCACAACGAGATCCTCGAGATGTACAAAAACTACATCAAGCCCGATTTCAAGTGGACCAACTTCACTGTGGAGGAACAAGCTAAGGTGATTGTTGCTCCAAGGAGTAACAATGAAATGGATGCATCGAAATTGAAGGCGGAATTTCCAGAGTTGCTTTCGATCAAGGAGTCAATCATCAAGTATGTCTTCGAGCCAAACAAGAAGACGAATTACTCTGCTTAAGCTGAAGCTGAAGCTCTGCATATTTTAGGTAACAACTATTTATGTTATTTTTGTCATTATCATCATCAATTCTTAATTAGCTCTGCATATTCGGATTGTTTTTCTTCAATTTGTGAGATATGGGGATTTGGAATAACTTGATTTAGGCACGTTTTAATTCTCCCCAAAAAATATGTGTGCCTTCTACTACTACGTTGTCATCTGTGGCTCCTACCACTTTGTAATCTTGAATTCTATTATTTGGCTCTTTCAGTTCATTCTGTTATTTGATTTGAGTCATAATTGTTTGATACAAGACCAGACTGTTTATTCCAATTCTGCTGATAATAAGGGTGTGTGGTTGGATTACACAAGTACATGATAAATGCATTATAACCAATTCTATTATTTGACTCTTTCAAGAAGTCGGATCATTTGTTGAATAATACGATGCATTTGGATGATACATTTTGGAGTGACGAATCCTGTATGTGTACCTAAAAAAAGAAAATTTGTCAATTTTACGGTGTCTCAAAGGAGGTATAATGTAAGATAATTGGCGATCAAATGCACCTTTAAGAGTTATTGTTTTTTAACATTTAAGATCACATATTCTAATTCATTAATTTTGCATTTTATCCTACATGGCTACATTATAATACAAGAGTTAATGTTTCAAAAGTTCCTCAACAAACACCTCTAATCCAATAGCTACATCAACATATAATAAGTTCGTTTAGCTCGTGCCAAAAAACACATTATACATTTACGACAAGAAATGAATCCTAATTTTGGGATAACTCATCCTTATAACCCCGTTCATATAATGTCTTTTTCAAGAGCTAGAGGAAACGCCTCTCACATACACTACTTAGTAGGCGTGAGAAAATTAATGTCGAAATCACAAGGACAAATGAATAATGTCGACGTCGTTCTCAGTCCGGGCTGGGACCACATATTCCGGTCCGGTAGCTCGTGCTAACAAACACATTATACATTTACGACAAGAAATGAATCCTAATTTCAGAATAACCGATCCTTTTAATGTTGTTCATATAACACCTTTTTCAGAAGCTAGAGGAAATGACTCTCACGTACACTAATTAGTAGATGTGAGAAAATTAATGTCGAATCCACAAGGACAAATGAATAATGTCGACATCGTTCTTAGTCCCGATCTGGTTCGTTCTGGACCGGTTGAACACCCCCTAATTTTTTAGCACAATCCAAACACCCCCTTAGTAATCACAACTATTATTCAATCAAATAGGTGAAACCCATGCCCCAATTGAGCAATCATCATCATATCCTAATATCACTCATTCATCTTACCAATAATCACCCTCACATTTACTTAACCATAACACAAGTTAGCCCTGTACCACAACAATTCACATTCATCCATTTCTCAATCTAAACTCAACGACAACGATTCCGGCTCCGACTCCGACTCACATTTCCCGGCCAACCTACTCAAAAGCTCGACGACATCACCGGGCGACTTAACCCTATACCTCGCACTCGTCCTAACCCTCCCAACAGCACAAGAGAAGTAGTTCTCCTTGTCAAGATCAAGAACACTCCACATACTCTTCTCTTCAACCGTCGTCTTGCCTTTATTACCATTTAGCCCTCCGCCGTTTTGATGGTGGGTTCCGTTGGATAGCTTCTTCTCGGGATTATTGTTATTGTTCGTTGAGCATTTAGAACGCGTCGCCTTTGCTGACTTGGACCCGGGTTTGCTGGCTGAAGGCTTCTGTGGAGCTCTCTTGTCTTGAGATGGTGACTTGGCTGGATCGGATGGCATGGTTCTTGGGTAACCCAGATCCATTGGTAACTCTGGCTCAAAGAATTTGTACACGTCTTCATCCTGATCACATTTTACACATTTTATCGAGATGATTGATTTATGTTGCGTTCGGATCGCTCCATTTAATGCATTAAATATAGGATTTAATGTGATTTAATGCATTAAATTGGACATCCGAAACGGACCTTAGAGAATAAGGGAAAAATGGCTGGAAAAAGTACTTACTGTTTAACATAGACCAAAAATAATTTGAATTTTTAATAACTACCAAGAAAATTACTAACTATCAACTCATTTTTTCCAGTTGAAATTTAACTAAATAAACAGAATTTGAAGCCTGAAAATGACTCCAATTCTAACTCGAATTGATAAAATACTACTAGAAGTGCAAAATACTTCATTTTCCCCTAATTTGGGCAAGTTTTCAACGAAAAATTCAATCGCAAAAACTGATTCGTATTATTTTTGGTTCATAAGTAGATGCTTGGTATTATTTTTGGTCGAATCTAAAGCTCGGATTATTATTAGTTAGTTGATAACATTTTTAGTCATTCTTCCAAGAACAAATAACAAGAATAGATGTGAAGTTTGAAAGATTACCTTCTCTAGGAAATGACCGAGGCAGAGGACGTAGTCAATAGGAGACATCAAAGGTTTGCTTCGTACTATTTCGGCTACTATACGATCCATTGCAGCACCCTGCATCCATTTAAAGTTAAATATCGATAACAATTCAAAATGTAGAGAAGATTCTCTAGATTTATAGAGCTTAGCTTTTCTAAGTTACGAAAATTGTTTCCAAATCCAAGCTCCAATCAAGGGTATAGGATAGAAAGACAGTGTAAAATATCGGGTAATAAGGATTGGATTACCTTTGTGACGCCAACTGTTCTAACTTCAACAGATTTGCTACCTTGGACTACATCCACAGACGCATTCGCGATTGGACCTGTCCAAAGATGCTGCAGCATGTCCCTTGCTTGTAATCTGCCAAATTCATGGTCTGTAGATAGAATTATACAAATATATTAGAAGCCATCATCATCATCATTGACCCTGTGAGGCTCCGCCCGATAGACCCAAGAAAAACTGAAATTCAGCTATGTGACAATAATAACCGAATTTAGTTAGAATGCACCAAAATTGATACAGGGACCAAATTCATCTCAAAGGTAGCATATAAAAGCCGAGTACCTGCATACTTGTAATTCCACACAAGGTTAGTGGTGCGGAATTCGCAACTGGATCTGGGTGTTCGTTCGGTGAAATAATCAAATATATTCTGAGAGAAGTTCAGTACCACAAATGGAAGACTATTAGGAGTATGATAAAATTATTGTCAATGAAAAGAAGTGAAAAAAAGATGAAGAAACTTTACCTTGACACTGTCAAGTAAGTCTGTGTTTATATATTCAGGCATTGTTGTCATCCACTCTCCTCCTGTATGGCGTAGAAACATTCCGTGCTCTGCTGCTAGCCATATGTTGAATCCTCCAAAATTCTAGAGAAGTTAAAGTAAGAAGAAAGTGTGAAATTAAGTGAAGGACAAGAGGAGAAAGGAAAGATTGTTAGATTAAGTACTTTATCTAAGACGGTTCGAGCACTTCCACTGAGAACGACAACGGTCGTGTTTGGATCATTGCATAGTGTGGTAAGGTGTTCTCTCAGCCTTGGATGTAATTTGAGGTCCATTTCTTTTATTTGGTCTCCTCTTCTCCCAGGAGAGTCCACTGGTTCAGTTAGTGTTAAATTGAATCCCTACAATAACATTTAGACAATTAAGAGCTCTAAAATTGAGCATTGGTCCAAAACCGAACTGGGACTGAAATTCTAAATATAATGGACCGACGACCGGACCAAAAATTTCTCTGTCATGACCAAAAAATTATGTTGTATTTATTAAAAAAAGTTAATATTTTCAAAAGAACCATGTTTTTTAAAAAAAACATATTTCATCAAATATACAACATACAAATTGAGCTTTATCACAATGTGAAAAATATGTACATAAAATGAGTTTTATCAAATGTTTTAAAAAAATTTTAAAAAGTGAAGTCAATTTTAGGCCAGCCCTACTAAGTTAGTAAAAGTTACCCTGATTCAACAAAAAGTGAAGTCATACCAAAATGATTAACCGGTTACGACAGGCCAAGTAGCGGTCAGTTGCCTCAACAAAAGGAAGCCCGGGTCTTTCTTGTTTTAGCCTACGTTGAGCTTCAGCAACTGTGACATTCAGTTCACTACATAATGAAATAACTATCAGTATAAGAAAAGAAAAACTTCAATAACTCAAACAAGTTTCATGCTTCAGAATTTAAAGCTGCAGATACTGCAAATATGCAATTCTACACATTAAGCTTAAATGAATGTTGATCTGATGCTTTCTATAACCTGTCTCTAGCAGTTCATTTTTTTTTAGCTTCTCATTCAATTCCCAATCATCCTTTTGATTACCTGACAAAAGTCTCAGCCCATTCCTGAGCAGTATGAGTTGTGACATGCTCATAGTTAGCGTTATGTCTTTTAAATCTCTCTTCGTCTGACATATTTAAAGCTTTCCCAATTGCAGCAGCAACTTCTGTTATGTTCCAAGGATTTACAAGCAGTGCACCAGCACCCAGAGATTGTGCAGCTCCTGCAAACTATCAGTGCAGAAGTTTGATGATCTGACTTTTTCTTATATCTTTTATAATACAATGTTTGCTTTGAAAAGATCATTACCTCACTGAGAATTAGGACACCTTGTCTTTCATCTTGGCAAGCCACAAACTCATAGCTGACAAGGTTCATTCCATCTCGCAAGGATGTCACAAGTGCCACATCTGGATTTATCAACTAAGCAAGTCATTTAAATAACAACAACAATGACACAGTGTAGCTTCCCTTCCGGGAAATCTGGGGGGTCAGGATGGGGGCACCCCTGGCTTAACGCAATAGGGAGCGACCAAAAGACCCGACAAAACTACAGAACACCAGTAAACAAACAAAGCAACCAAAAAAGCCGAAAGCAAAAACAAAACCGGAAGAGGAATAAAGCATAAAACGAAACAAAGCAAAGCATAAAACGAAACGAAGTCATTTAAATAAATAAAATAAATTCAAATTGGAGATTCAGTGTTTGTGATTCCTACCAGTGACAGCATACAGAGCACACAAAGCTTGAAAGTCCAAAGAACGATCCTGAAATGAAAATAAAAACGATCTTCAGTAAATTTCTCACGCGGATACTGATGAAATTTAACCCAGACATGTATGGATTACTACCTCAGCACTGAGTAGAGAACCAGATGTAACTATTTGTAAAGCATTCTATAGTAAAAACTAAGAAGTCAGGAGTCAAACACACACCAGATGGTGGATAGGAACAGCAGTCAAAGTGCCAAATCTCCCGTTAATGCGTCCAACTATTTCGTGGACCTGGCTCGTAAGCTTCTGATCTGCAAGAGCAGACAATAATAAAGCAATTAGGATTTGTAATGAAGCACCAATCTTGAAGGTATATTTTGCATAGTAAATCTACAGTCCAAGATATTGAGAGAAAATGAATGAAATTTTCAGGGTGAATAAGGTAATTAACAAAAGAAGAAACTAACATCTAATGTAAATGATTGATGTATAGATGTGAAGAATACAAAATAAACAAGAAGATGATAAGGTGATTAGAAGCACAAAGAAAATCTAATGCAACATTATCCAGAGAGATTTCACATAGCATAACACAAGAACTAATTGCAATATGTTGCAAGAGGAAAAGGTAAGGAGCATACACTCAGGCACGTCTGTTCGAGTTGGCACAGCAATTTGCAGAAGAACAACTTTGTCGCGCCAGGATGCATTTTCCTCGAGAAATTTTTCAAAAGCAAGTAGTTTTTGTGGGATCCCTTTAATCATATCAAGTCGATCTACACCCAACATCACCTGTGAAGTACAATGGAGGTTAGCAAACTGCAAAAATGTATGTCTGTCGGTCAAAGGGCTATACAAACTGACTTATAATATAAACTATATTTATATCAACCGAAAAATAGGCTAAACAAACTGACTTCCAACATGGATTAAATGAGGTCATTGAATAGTTGAATTTAATCAAAGTAAAATTAAGCCTCTAAGTAAACATAAAACGGCATCTTAAATTACTGACAACCCACCTTTCGACCCGAAAATCTTTTCTTTAACTCCTTGACGTGCCCCTGAACTTGAGGATTTTCGAGTGCTCGTTTGAATCTGTCCGAATCAATCCCGATAGGAAACTGTCAAGTTTGTCCAAAAAATAATAATAATAAGCAAATGAACTAAAACCAAGAGATAATACAACCAAAATAAACATTTGGTTGCGAAAAGACTAATGTACAAGAACTTGGAAAAATGATACGATATGCAAATCAAATGGGTGAGGGACTACCAAGAATTTCAAAGTTTATATTAAATTCCATTTTGAAAGATCTTTTTTTTTCCATGTAATACAACTCTTACAGATTGGTACACATTTTTTGAAACTTACAGCAGCTACACGAGTCAGCCTTCCTTGATTGTCTTCTACACCTTCAGGTGTACCCTCGAGTTCAAGTATACGAGTGCAAGCACTGACAAAGTGTCTTGCATAATCATAAGTATGAAAACTGCAGCAAAACAAACAGAGAGACACAACTTCAATCAGCAATAATTTCCAACTCTATGGATTACTGATCAAATTTATTACCAGATGACCATTAACTTACCCAACCAAGTCAGCAGCTAGGACAGCTTGTAGCAATTCTGATCGCGACGGCAATGTCCTATGAATTTCAGAGGAAGGAAAGGGTGTATGGAGAAACCAACCAACTTTAATCTTTTCATTATGCTTTTTAAGGCACTCTGGAAGGAACATAAGGTGGTAGTCGTGACACCAAACGATATCTCCCTCTTGATAATGCTGATTCACCACGTCAGCAAACATTTGATTCGCCTTCTTATAAGCGACAAACTGGGACTGAAAACTTCTGGTTGTGGCAAGACGGTCTTCTTGTGGCAGTCCAAGATAGTGAAAAAGAGGCCATAGTACATTATTGCAATATCCATTATAATACTGATGTACTAGCTCCTCATCAAGGAATACAGGTATACACCTCTGTAATTGAAAAAACAAAAGCTTCAATATAGACCCAAGAAAAACTGAAATTCAGGTATGTGACAATAATAACTGAATTAGTTAGAATGCACCAAGATTAATATAGGGACTAAATCCATCTCAAAGGCAGTGTATAAAAGCCAATGAGCACGAGGATGCGCCCCAAAAGAAGCTTCAATATAGCTGATAACACAAAAAAAACTTCACATTAGATCTTCAGTTTATCGGTTCCAGAAGAATTTGACCTTTTCAGCAAGCGCTTTTGTTAAAGCCTTCTGTCCAATCTCATCAGGAACATTAACCCCAGCCCATCCAATCCATCTTGCTTCGAAGTCTTTCACACCTTCAGAAAGCATTCAATAACTATTAAAATCCAACCTTCAATGACCATGAATCACAAAAACTGAAATTCAGTTATGTGACAATAATAACTGAATTCAGTTAGAATGCACCAAAATTGATATAGGGACATATTCCATCTCAAAGGCAGTGTATAAAAGCCGATGAGTATGAGGACTAAAACTACAAAATCATAAAAATTGTATACCTAGAAGAGCACTGACCAAACCACCAGCACTGATATCCAATGACCATGAATCTTCGCCTCTTCGTATAGCAGAAACCGGGAGCCGATTAGCTACCACCAAGAGTCGCTGTTTGGGTTGTGGCAACCAACAATCTTCATAGCCTTCAGTCTGGCTTGCTAAAGCTGCACTCTCCAAGTAATGATGTACATGAGTAAAATCATGGTGGCCATTCCCATTCACATGCCCATTTAACTCCTCTGCAACTCCATTTTGCTGATGTGATGACAACTCCCTTGCATCAGCAACTCCATTTTGCTGATGTGATGATGACTCTCTTGCATTTTGCTGCACATTTAACTCATCCACAACTCCATTTTCCTGATGTGATGATGCTCTTGCATTACGCCTTAACCTAATTTGTTCACGCTCCTTCAGGAGCATACCCACTCGATTCACGTTGGCTGAAGAATCACCATTACACTTGTTCCCTGGCATATGTGCAATCTGCAAGCCAAAAATATGCAACTTCAACAGGTTTCACACTTGCTGTACATTAATTGAGAGCAATGCTAACTTCAACTTAGAATGGATTAAGTAAAATTCCAAGAGACTAGTATAAATAAAGCCAAGTGGTGTTCAATTCCCCGGTTCCGAGGCCCGTTCCTCACAGTTCTGGTTTCGGAATCGGAAATAATAAAAAAAAAAGAATTAAATTTCAGTTTTCTTACAAAATAGCCTAACCGCAGTCATGGTCCAATGGGCCGCGACCACGGTTTTCATTCCGCGATCGTGGTTAGCCAAACCGTGACTGAATTTACACTGTTTTTTTTTATAGTAGAACCGCCGGTTTCACCCGGTTCAGAACCGCCGGTTCTCTGGTTCCAGGGAGGAGGAACCGGGAACCGGAACTGAGCCGGAACCGGAGGTTCGCTGGTTCCATGGAACCGGAACCCATGCCTACGTTAATTGAACCCACATTCAAAACCAATTGGCATAATGTTATCTAAGTTAACTTAATTTTCAGCTACTTAATTTTCAGCTGAAAACTCCCCCTAAAACAAGGAGTGTCATAGAAACTCAAAAGCCAAACAATTATCAGACTTTAAGCATGTATTAATCAACCATTGAAAAATCAGCAATACCCACAAGCTTAAAAAAGAGGACAAGAAGCAAAATCGACACTAGAAGAAAGAAGTAGAGCAAAGAGTGGTATCAGGCCATACCTAATTCAAGCCAAGCTAGTTCGATTAATATTTTAATCTCAATCAGGTAAAGGGAAGAAAGTAATAATTGAAATTTTTTATTAACAGGAGAAATTGAATAAAATTGGGATAATTTATGGAGGAGAAAAAGAATTGCGTTGTGCCCGTACAGAGTGGGAGACAAAGCTACCCGAATCCGGGTGGCAGAGTGGAGGATCATTTAAAGAGAGAAAAAGATGAAGGTAATGGAATCCTCCTGTAAGCTTTATATATACGGCATCAAATAAAATCAGTGGACCAGAAAGCCATGCAGTGTGCATCAAAGTATAAAAATAATAAAAAATTCATATTTTTCAAATAGACCCAAATGAGATAGAATAATGGTAAGTTGAGAGAAAAAGAGGTATGAAAAATATTAGAAGGTTTTATATTTAATTTTAATTTCTATATTTTTACTAGGTGAAAAATTAAGTCTTATTAATCTTTTCATTTTTAAGTCAAGTCGATCGATACAAATCGGGTCCAAAATTTATTATTAAAATTGGGCCCCTTGTTTAAAAAAAACGGAGAAAAAACAAAAGAAAGGCATTTCACGTGAAGTGTCAATTTCTTCCTATTCTTTAATTATGACTACAAACAGACCTGAGAAATCCAACTAGGATACACAATACTGTTTGACCCTTTTCAACCCATAAAATTGATCTTTTTTGAACCGTTTTGGCCTATTTAACACGTAAACTTTTATTTCTCTCTTTCACTTACTATAATATATAAATATATATATATATATATTTATATATTATGGGTCTAACTCGTAACCCGGCGAGTCGACTCGTAACCCGACCCGTAAACTAAAAACACCCGACCCATAACTCGTAACTAAAAAAATCTAACCCGTAACTCGTAAAATGTGGGTGGGTCAGATCGGGTCGGGTTACGGTCAACCCGCCCTTGGACACCCCTACCTTGAATGTAATGCTACTTTGAAAACAAATTCTGTCATGGAGTAATAGTAGTGGTAAAAAATGGGCTAATTGGTTTTCTGGCTCTATGCATGCCAATTGCCAAGCAAATGAGAGCATGCCACTGGCCTGTGTGACAACCTTGCACAACCCAGGTGAATCTGATTAACCTGGCATCCTTCAACTGGGCTTTTATGTGGCAAAGGATGAGTTTTAAGTGTTTTCCAGCAAATCAGCACAGGATTCCAAATAAGAGAGGTAAATAAAATCCCCTGTCAACACAAACAGAGCCTTGCTATTTTTGGGGAAGTGGGATTTTGACATGGGTTGATGTGGCTCAGGCCTGGCTGACTAAGCAGTGATTGGGCACCATGGTTAATTTCTCCAAGTTGTATACTGTAGTATTTTTCATCAATCTAAACATTTTTTAAGTATGAAATATAACAAAAAAAAAAACATTTCATTGATCCTGTTAAAAACAATTTTTGGTTTTATTTTTATTCAAACTCTTATGTTTTATTTAGACTTTTTAGTGTGGACTTTTTGTCAGTTAAAATCAGAAAGAGCCTGACAATTGATCAAAAATAAAGAAAAAAATGTTCAAATTTGACTTTCTGGGTTCCGGCCTGCCAAGTGCCAACTCCAGACTGAGCATTTTTTTTGCGTATTATACACTAAAATAATCCTAATACTATGTTTAAACAAAATCAATTAATAATGTCAATTTTTTTTATAGAGTAAAATTGCAGAGAAAACTAAGAGTAGCAAAATAATAGTAGTTCACATATTTCACAGAAATAGAATCAATTGAACGAGTCGATGGAGGGGTTGAGTTAACAAAAATAGCAACATTGACGATAGAGAATGAAAAGGTCAAAATGACGAAGCAGCCATGGTAAGAAATTTTCAAAACAGAAAGAATCTGAACTTACCTTGATTGGTTCGATTAGGAGAAACAACTACTCAATCGATGGTGACAATAGCAAGCGGAATCAATCTCTCCAGATTGTGGCCCCAGAAATCTGAAAATTGAACACACGAGATTGAGTAGAAAATAGCAAAATCAAATCGCAAAATGACAGAAACGGATTGCACGCAGAGAATCATTCAAAACTGTCAATTATTGTGCTCCGATCCAAAATTCAGAGTTAACAATAAGCCAAAAATCAATCGCATTATCATCAACTCAAATCTCTGATCGAAGAGCATCGACATACTCGAAAAGTAATTGGAGACCTGGAGAATGAAATTTTGCTCGAATTGAGTGTGCGATGAGTTTTCGAATCGAAATCGAAATCCCTAGCGGATTCTGCGACCGCTCAATTGCATGATTTCAGCACACTCGATTGGGATTTTCAACGCACATCGAAACGAAAAAAACCAGCAAACACAAAAACCGAAATCGAAATTTGAACAATCGGCAATATAGGGGAAATCTACATAATAATTTTATATAAAAGATATGCTCGAAAGAATCGCAGATCTAACCTACTAATCCTCTAAAGCGATCGATCGAGAGCTTGCTGGAGAAGAAGAATCCAGAATTCGCAGTGTTTGGAAAGCAAAACCTCGCGCCGCCCAGTTTCATTTCATTTTGCGAGGCGCTTTATATATAAGCTTTGGAGGGAATTGAATAAGTTCCTTCCTTTTGTTTAACCTTTTAAAAATAGAATAAAAAAAGAAGGAAAATTTAGATCGGTACCTTGAGTTTTAAGAGTATTTTAGTTGAGGTCCTATGGTTTATTTTTCTCTGGTTTGTGTCCTTGAAGTTTTGGATATTTCGGTTAGTATCCTTTTTAGTTTAAATTGATCGAATCGAAACCTATGAATATGTTCATTACCTTCAAATTAGTAAAATTTAACTCATAAAACACTTTGATATTCGACCATTCTTGTGAAAGATAGAGTTTTTCACGGTGAAAATGTGAAAGATAAAAATGCTAATTTATAAATGCTTGAGCTACTCTTAATTATTACGGAGTATCAATTAATTTTAGCATGAAATCTCACTAGACTTGTGTATCGGGCCTATGCACATATGCTCATAGACAGAAGTTTAGATCCCCGTATTATATCAGCCCATCGGGGTTTAACAATTATGATCTGAATTCCAAAACAACCCCCTTTTTAAAGGTATTTCATAAGACTCCAAACCATTTCCAAAGTCATTATTCGTCATCTTTTTATTGCCTCTTATCGTCGAGTTGTTTTTTATTGCTTCCTCGACATCTCTTGAGTTGAACTGCACTGAGGTCATGTTCGAGCAACGTAAAGACCCTTTCACAACTAAAGTTATAAAGATAGCAAGCAAACCTAAAACTATAAGAACATCAACCGAACAAAAAATAATTTTAGAATACCAATTGTAAATTAATTTGTAATAACCTTAAACTTTAGGGCATATCCGTTAAAAAACATACTGGCGGGACCTTGAATGGAAAATATTGTGGCTAGTATGGTCCTATAGAGAGATCGGATGCTCAAGTTTATTCGATATTTTTTAAAAAATTTATCCTTGACATGAATAATATATTTAAAATAAAATAAAATCAACGAGCATTTCAGCCATGTTAAAAGTTTTTTTTATTCTTTCTACCAAAAAAAAAGTTTTTTTATTCTTTGCGATGACTCGTATAGTCACCCTCTCATTACACTATTGCATATTTGCGTATATATAGCTTTTCAACCGAGTATGATTATCTGCCTTCGGACATCTAATCAAGCGGTTAAACCTCAAAGGATAGTACGTAGAAGTCTACGGCTCAACTCTCATAAGCAGTGCCCTTCACACACAAAAAAAAACAAAGTACGATTGATCTATAAACTATCTAAACTATCCCTATTCATATTTTTTAAAAATTATTTTTATAGTTGTATCACATTATATATATATAATATATTCATAAGTATATGGATCATTTAGATATGTAATCACCTTCTTCTTAATACTATTTGTGCAATCTTATTTGCAATGTTTTTGTATATAGTGTATGTTAAAATGCTAACATGAATTGAGGGAGGATACTTCTATAGTGTTGTATTTAATTACCCTTATACTTTAATTGGAATTTTATAATCAACATGTTAGTCCATACTTTAACCCTTATTATTATTATTATCATAAAACAATATAAAATCCTAAACGTACCCCATCTACCTAATTAAAGTGTGATTATCAAATGTAATTAGTGGCTACCATTTTGGCTATCACGTGATCAGGTGGAAAAGGCATGTATATTATTCATAATTAAGAGAAAATTAAATTAGTCAATATACCAAACTCTTAACTTTCCTCTCTCACATGTACAAAGTTTTGCCACAGGCACTAATATTTATAACTAAACACACTAGTACTAGTGATTAGTGAGTATATATATACTTTAAGTCCACTTTTCTATGTTTTTATAAAAAAGGACTTTCTTTGCTTTTTAGCAAAAAAAAAAAAGTATTTTCTAGCTTTATTTGGTTTTGTGACTTTTGTCCGACTCAAATTAGTGGTCATAGACTCATAAGACACCATATTTTTTGTTATAATAAAAAAAATTAGGGGTTCTCGTTAAGATAACGTAAATGGTCCTAGCTCATTTTTCGGATGAGATTGTATAAAGTGGATGTCTCGGGCCAGAAAGATGATAGTGATCCTATACCATATTGAAGTGCTGAAAGTGAAGAAGAATATCGATCTGATCATCGATCTCGATCAATTTCTACCTTTTTTGCGACCAACCACAAAATTTAAGTTGTCGCATTCAATCTCAAATTTGAGATACCTTGATGGATGAGGTTTTAAAAATCATTGTTAAATATAAAACTTATTCCACATCTGAAAATAAAGAAAACTAGCATAGTATAAAGACTCTATTTATTCGAACTTGGACTCGGATCTAGAGAAGTCGTCTCAACGGGTCCAATTTTTTCGTCGGGTCTGGGTAGAGATCAAAAATCTTGAGCGATCGATCCGGCAGAACAACTCAAAAGATAAACAAGTATCGTTAATCAATTTCTTCATGCTCGTTCCAAGTACGAAGAACCATTTGTACAAATAGGGATCTACTTAAAGATGACGATATTGATGAGTGCGGCTCTATTTACTTTTTATTTAAACCCGAAGTTACCAAAAAGAAGCAAGTAGCTGGTTGTCAAAAATCTATACCCTTGATATTGTCAATTAGTTTTAGGATAAAGTCTCACGAGCTTATGTATGTGCTAAGCTCATAAGTCGATAAGCGCATGTGCGCTTGTTAATACATGTCCTTAGTTTACCTACCTACTATTTCTTCATGGTATTAGAACAGGTTTGGTCTTAGGCCCATTATCTAAATGCAATGAAATTTGTGGAACTAATCATGTTTTTATGCCTATCATCGTAGAAGTTGTTTCTAGGAAAGATCATGGTTCTCGGGTAGCCAATTAATTAATCCCCCAAGCTGGAGAAGTTTAAGGAGTGTTGTAGCGAAACTGATTGCAAAAGAGGGGAAGCAAGCTTAGCGGGATACTATCTTAGCGAAAATTTTTGGACGATTCAGAGCTCTAATTGTAGAGATGAATATGTTAAATTGTACGTTATAATCGATTATGAAAGGACCATTTTGGGGAAAAATTAATATAGGCAACATGATATATATAAAGCTCAAATGCATGTCACATGCGTAAGCTTACTACACTTGCATGGCATGCCACATTTTATAATAATCTAACATCTTGACACTAATTATTATACTTTAGACTTTTATATATCAAATATTGCTTGTGCTTGTAAATGCCCTATTTGTGTACGTACGTGTGTTATTCAAATTGCAATAGAACATTACATTGAATTTCACCATCTTTCATGGCTAGTCATACACTTTTTCTTCTCATTTTTTGTAGGCTGAAACAGAAGGAATCTCTAGACTTTTTTTTAATCTTTGTCTCCCAACTTTTGTATAGTACAAATTTGGTTTACTTACATCGATGTTTTCATCTTTGTGTTACTTTAGTTCTAGGATGGCTAGTCTTTAGTCTGTTGCACTTTTATATGTTTTGTCATTTTTAGTTCTCTTTATAAAAGTTCTTCGTTTTAAATGCATGCATTGTTATTAGGAACATTGGGTCGAGTTGTTTTTACGGATGAGGTTGAGGTCATGTGTTTTTTGATAACTTTTTTGAGTCAGTATTCCCATGAGTTGTGACGCACTCTCTCCTAACCTGCTCCCCGGAAGTATAACGTCGATAGTAGTTTATCCGGCTACCGAACTTCTTTCGGTCTCTCAATCTACCAAAAATATCTAGTATATGTAATATCTTTTCTTATTAAAAAAAATGCGAGAATCAAGATTTCAATGGTTTGGACATGCATGTTCAGAGACGGGGTCCCTATGAGCCAGCCTGTAGGTGTGAGAGTCTGGTTTTTAGAGACTTCCGTAGAAGAAGAGGATGACATAAGAAAACCTAGAAGGATAGTCTAAAGCAAGATATCAACCAACTGAAAATTGCATAGATAGTTGAAGAGAGGATATCATGGTGATGGACAGCTAGTCGTCAGGACAGACAGTTCACTGAGGCGCTAGTTCTTTTTTTTTTTTTTGCATGTGTGTGTGTGTCTGTGTGTGTTATTGTTGTATGGTTTTGTTGCTCCGCGTTGTGTTTGTGTCGTTTTCCTTGGCTTTTTAGGTGTTGTTGTTAAGCGGTTGGATGGTTCTATCGGGTCTTTCGGGTGCACCTCCCCTGTGCCTGGTCAAGCGTGTCCCCATCTTCACCCTCGAGATTCCGCTGAAGCGGAATTGCATTGGGTCAATACTGTTGTTGTTATTAAAAAAAGTAGAACTTCACTTGCTAAGACATGTCATCCAATTAACGTATGGGCCGCCCTCTAGATACTATTATTAGTGACTTAACCGTTTGACTAAATTTTCAGAGGTTCAACTCAAAAACTTATGTAAACCGATATATTTGAATCCCAAAGTGATATTTATAAGTTGTAACTACACATAATTTACAAATAAATATTGAAATTATCAAGTGATTTGGGCTGTTCTGACTGGGCCCAAAGGTAAGTAGGAAGGCTGAGATTTGGGCTGGTTTAATGGACCCTAAACGATGATGTTGCCAGCCCAATTCACTAAACCGGCCCCGACGTATAAAAAAGACTACAAATATGAGAACCAATAAGAAGAAATCATTCAACGTATAAAAAAGCACATGTATCTAAATTAAAAAGATTACAACTTTCAAATCCTTTAAATTTTTCTTAAAAAAAATTAAAGGATTTGAAAGTTGTAATCTTTTTAATTTAGATACATGTGCTTTTTTATACGTCACTTTAGTATTCTATGATCATAGTTCATACAATTGCACTTTACCAACTTGTCCTCCTCTTTTATTTTTTCACTAGCTTGATCAAATTTGGTGTGGATCCATGTGGGTGTTAATTAGCTTGACATTGAGCATGTGGGTCATGCTGACTTGGCATGGCATAAGCACACATGGCTTTGCACAACATTGTCTTGTGATGACTTGACAACAACAAAGATGGCTTCTCAATTGGTTGTGTTCTTGGCCTTGCTTGTGTGATCTCTAGCTAACTCGTGATGGTGGGAAACAACATGGAAGTACCAATTAACATTGGAATGTTATAAAAGATTTGGCATAGTGGTTTAAGGCAAGTGATACTTATATAAGTTTGGTTTATCAGAGCTAGATTAATCCTCGGGAGACTACTTGAGTTTGGACTTAGTCAGGGATGGACGTAGAATAAATTGAAACGGAGGGCATAAATTCTCCTATAAAGTCAATAGTTCGGGAATTGCCGAAGAGTTTAGCTAGCAAATACTCTTAAATACGAAAAAGTTGATACTTATTCAATAGAGGAATAAAATTTATTTTATGGAAGAAAGCATTAATGTGATTGGAAATATCAAGAAAATTATTTTAAGGAGGCAAAACATTATATATGAATGAAAAAAAAACATATAAAATGGAACTATGAGGAATTAAAGCTTGAAGGATTGCATATAAGGTTGAATAATCAACCATCTAGACTAATTTATTTTGACATATATAATTCTTAATACAAATTATTTTAAATTTATCAGTGTTTAACCTAAAATTCAAAACACATATTAATAATAAGTCTGACCAAAAGAGAGGCACAAACCCTCTCATGCCTCGTAATTAAGGTCCGCCTATAGCCTTAATTAAGGTTGAGTGTGGATTTTAGTTTGTGCCTAACTAAATTTCAGTTATTTATGTACTAGATAAGTATGATTTTGATTGTGGACTTGTGTGATAATATAGATCCAATCTTATTTTGATTGTACATTCATTAGATATTTTTACTCGAATCTTTAAAAACTCCCTCCATCGGTGTTTCAACTCACAAGTCGTCACCTACACTAGCATTCACCCCCAGCCCCACTGAAGTAGGGAGACGCAACCCAAAGGCGTCGGAGAAGAAGACCTCAGACATGGCAAACCCTAATCTAGAATCGAAGAGCAAAGAAATCGAAGCCCTACCCAACGACGTGAATACCGTGAAGAGGGCATGAGTCCTTACCCCTGGCCAAAGCCTGCATGCTGCCTTTGAGCAAAATAAATCGGTCTGCCTTCCCGCACTACCGCCTCGTCGCGTCCTCCGTCCTCAATCTCTCTCTGGTTCAATTGTCGCCGGGGAAGCAAAGAGTCGAGAGCGCAGAGAAAGGAGACAGAAGAGAGAGGGAGGAGAGGAGTGATAAAAGAAATTTTAACGCGTGAGTGTTTCACAGCCGTTGATTACTTTTAGCACAATTACATTAAACTCTATCTACAGCTAGTTACCTTCTAGTACTAAGTACTAACATTAAATTAATAGCATATGATAACAATTACCTATTTGCAGATGGGCGACGTCGGAGAATGTGGACGATGACGGAAGAGGAGGGTGAATTGAGTTGGTAGCGACAATTCGCTAGTGGGGGCGCCGATCGGAGTGGCTGCGATGGGCAAGTGGTTGGTTCGTGTAAATCTGGAATAACAGGAACGACAATATATTTAATTATGATTAGAGCCTTAGAAGGTAATTTAGGCCTTGTTTCACTTGTAGTTAGGAAGGGTTTTTTGGGTGTAAAGTAATTTTTAGTGTCTTGAAAAACGTTAAAAACAGAGAGAGTTGTATGGATTTTAAGAGTATTAAAAGTGGTTTTTGGGTAGAAGGGGATTTTAGACAGAAAGTGAAATAAGCCCTTAGTCCATTTTTATTGTAAGGGTTAGTATTGGCCAAATTATAATGAAGGGGTATATTTATGGAAAAAATTAGTGAAATCGGTATAGCTGTCTTTTTCTCAATCCAAAACGCATTTCTCGCCCTCAATTCTCTCGCCCTTTCTCCCTCTCCCTCTTCTGTTTCTTCCCCCTTTCCTGACAACCGCTCTGCCTCACTTGCCACCAAGGGAATTCCGCAAGTATCTTTTAGGCGCCCCCTTATCTCTCTGGTGGCGTCCTCCCGTGGAGCCTTCTTCTTCTTCTTCTTCTTCGAAACTCTGGCTTCACAGGGAGGACGTCATTAGAGACCTCAGTACTCAAATATGGCGGAAGCGACCGAATTCTGGGATTCATTGGAGTTTGATTTGGATTACGAGTTCGATGCCCCCAAATTCTTCGATTTCACCACGATCGAGTCGCCATCGCAGGTCGCTGACGTCGAGCGTTGGTTCCTCTTCGCCAACACTTATTCTTCTTCCCGTAAGGTTCCTGCATTCGTTGCTTTCTCTTCCAATTCTTTCTCTTCGCCTTTTCTCTATCAATTTCCCTGGCACGCAAATTAAATCCTCGGGATTTTGTGTTTCCTTTTATTTTCTGGTTGTAGGATTTAAAGATGTTGGATTTTTCTGAAATTCCATTTTTACGTGAGAAGTTAATATATACAAGGTTTTCCATAAAAAAGTGTGGTTTTTTTGGGTTGATTGTCTCCAGGATTGAGCAAGGAAATTAAAATTGAGTCTCTTCTTTTTGCAAAAAGGAAATGGGAGCGTTACAAAAAGAAAAAGGTCTCAACTTTTTTGGACCGTGCTTCTCCAAATTTATTTGGACAATAGAGTTCTTGGCGTCTTCCAATATTTTTGTATGCATAAAATTTAATGTTTGATTAGTGTTCAATGAAAGAAAAGTAAATAACTTTACATAATTCATAGACCATTTGGAACAACATTTTGTCACAATAGAAGGTAGGTCCGGTTGATTACAGAGCTATTTGATGGAGCATCGGATCCGCCAATCAAAAGAGTACATTTCTGAAAAAGTAAAGAAAAACATTTCTTTCATTGTGGATTAAATCTTTGGATTTTACAAGAAACTTCCATTATGATGATTGTTATGCTACGATGGGAACAATAAATGTCTAGTATGTATGGGCCCAAAAAAGTAGCTCATGTGGGGAATAATTTGGGTGTCTACTAATGCACTTGTGTTTGCTTTTGTGTTTCTGTGAGTTAAGATGTGCAATCAACTTTTAGCATTGAAGCCTTACCAGATTTTACTCTATTACTTTCTATTTGAATTCCCATCTTCCGGGTTGCTGACTGAAGTCTTTGTTATCTATTCTATTGTCATATGATTGACTTTCAAGCTCTCACCATCAAGTTAAAAGGGATAACTAATGAACTTGTCTATGGAGAATCTTCGACTTGCAAATCAATGGATCATCAAGAGGAGTGTTATAACAACCATGATACTAATGTTAGGTTGGGCTCTAAAGACACCCCTAAGGGTATGTTTGACACCAAAAGCGACTAAAACTTATTCAACCAAATGATTATTGCAAGAACTGGGATTATCATGCCAAATTGTCATTATTGATAATCAAATTGTTGTTGTATTTTATCTATGTATCATATCTTAGAGATGGCTCTTTTTCTACAGTCTTATTCATTTTTCTAAATCTTTAATTATAGGTAATGGATCACAAAAGTCAACACCTAAATCCCAATTGAGACCATATTTTCCAAAGAGCTCAACTTTATTGAAGCCCACTGCAAGTCACCTGGCCAAGCTGAATCAGCTAGGAGCACCCTCAGCCAAATCTATTGGAAGGTATTCATTTCAATACAAGTATACAGTGTGAAGAAAGTTTCACTTCTATTTTTCTTGCATATGTAATTGGAAATGCCATATTTTGAGGGTATGGGGGCAGATGTTATACCTGTTGAAAAGGTTTCACTCTGCTAGCTCTTTGTGCGTGTGCGTGTGTTGTAGCGCAGATTCTAATCTCATTGTTATACTCATGAATGGATGTAGTATGATTCCTATAAAGTAGCATTTCTTTTTTTTTCTTGTCCTTTTCTTACTCCCCCTTTGAAAAATTTCATTTATGTTCTACATGTCAGAACAGAGAATCCTACAAGTCCACTAAATAATTCTGCAGATGCCATCGCTACAAAAAGACAGAAGTTGGAGAATGGTTACTTAAAAAAGGTCATAATCCTCAGTACTCCCTCTATTCATTATACATTCTCATTTTAGTCTTTCGTCCAACTATTAAGAAATTCATTAATCAAAACTTAATAAACTTTTCCTAAATTTTACAATTTATTTACTACTCAACTCATATGTAGCCAATGAATAAAGATAATCCGGTAGAAAGGGACAATATTTGTAATTTTTAATAATAAACATTGTAATTCACCAATAAATCATTACCTATTAACTCTAAAATGACAAACAAGTATTTGGGAAGCATTTTATATTGGTACATTGTTGCTTGCTTATGCTCTTGCGCATTTTGATTAGACTCCTTATCAGCTGAGTAGGGAGAGTAAATATGATAATGTTTATAAGCAGATAGTTCATTCTTATATACTAAAACAAGCTTAGTTGCTTTCTCTTGGATATCATATCTTTTTGGTCTCATTTGCAACATATATTTCATTGTGTTGCTATTTTGTACATACTACAGACAGAAATTATCTTGCTCTATATTATTGAATAAATTATATCTACTTAATTCTTATGATGTTAATGCAGGCTTCTCAATTGAGTCATCAAAGTTCTTATGCACACAAGTCTTTTGGAAAGGTAAAATTTTCAGGTGGAGATAATTTAGACATACATAAGAACAACATAGGCTTTGCAAAGAGAGTACTAGAGTTTGATTATGTGACATTGGTTTAGCTGATTCTACAGGTTACTTCGAGCAATTCGGGTTCTGCGTCTTTAAAACCTAAAGTTACAGTTCCAAAAGGGCCAATCCTGAAAATAAATTGTAGGGCTCGGAGATTTAGGTGAATTTTGTTTTGAATTCCCAAGTTGAATAAGAAAGTCACAATGATAGTTTTGAAATTCACGGAATAACTTGCATCCTTTCTCCAAATGAATTTCAGGTCTGTGAAAGCTGTGTGTCAAGATGAGACCAAGATATCGAAGCAATACTCCTTGAAAGCTCTGCCCTTAAATAAAAAAGTATGTAACTTGTAGTCTTGTTTGCTGGTTTGCTACTTGAAGGCCTCTGTCTAAATACTTGTGCTCATATATTCTGTGTTTTATTTCAATATTTCCATTAATAATAGATTTTTGAAGGTCCTTTGTTGGCACAACCAAAGAAGAGCATATCGTGTCTGCCTGATTTTCGAGTAACTTCAATTTTTTTGTTCTTCCCTAAATCAGTTATAATTTTATTTTAAGACTGGATCATAAAAAGTGTGTAGCTTTCTGAAATCAAATTTGATACTATTCTCAGGAATTCCATCTGAGAACTGCGAAGCGAGCTATGTACAACTCATATGATAATGTAGGTTATTTAACTGTTGCATTTTCGTTAGGCGGAGCTTGATGTTCAATATTATGGAGTTCATATGCCAGATGTTTTATTACATGTTTCATTAACAGTAGTAGACTATATTTGGTGTCGGAAACAAACATGAATACTTTCCACTTGATATTGATGATGTAGTTGTGATGTCTATGCAGAACGATCTTTCTATCAAACGAAGCCCTCTGAGGTGGGTATCTTGATTTGGTTAATATTAAGTTGCTTTACATTCGGCAATTTCTGCATACAAAGATCTGTAAACTCACCAGGATTAAACAACTTCTGTATTTACTTTTTGTGTGTAGTCCACAATTGCCAAACCTTGAAAGTTCTTCTATTGGGAATTCTGGTGGGATTGGCCATTCTTCTATGGATGAACTTTACAGATTTAAATCTCAGCCTGCATATAGGAAGGTATTAAATTGCTGATCCCATATGATATCTGGATCTTAACTGTTTCTTTATCATAGTACTTGATTCTCTTTTGCAGGAGTCAAAGTTGTCGGGTGATAAAAAATGTTCACATAATCCGCCTACAGAATTATTTAGTAAGGTGATTATTAGCCTTATTGCATCAATCTAGATTTCTAGCTTCCTGTGATTCAGCTGACATACTCGTGGGTTACACACACAAACCTTGCTCATATTGTGTGTTTTCTATTAAACTTCAGATGTCCCTCACATCAGGCAAATATCCCAAAAGTCAAGAGGTATTTTGTTGAATTTTATTGTCTAATGCAAGACATTATTTGGACACCACCATCATGAATATCACCCTAGCTCTCATCCATTGTGCTCACCTTATGTAGAATGTGAGTCCAAGTAGATCACCAAGGTGTAATGTCAAGCACAATCAATGTGGTGGAGTAACAACAATCACAAGTAATGCCCCCCCCCCACTTTTACCAGGTACAATCTTTTCTTTTCAGTACTATGTTTTCCCCTTGGTTTGAATTAAGTTTCCATGATTTGTGCAAGCTGCCATCACCTATGAATATAAAACGGAGGTGTTTATTTAATAATTAAATATTTTTTTGCAGGATTCTGACAATTCGATCATTGAAACCACTGTTTTAGTGATTTAAGGCGTTTATTATCATGAGCCGGATACAAAAGAGTTTCACCGAATGATTGTCCCAATCCTCATAATCACACTGGATTCTGGCAATGACAAAGAAAATCCTCAAAGTGCTCGTCTTTTGCCACCTCATTAATATTTAGTATTTATTCAAGAACAGAGTGAGGGAGAGAGAAGCAGAGGTTCGTATAAGATAAAACTCTTTTCTAGCGACAACTAAGTATTTGTATAGAAGTTTGATGTATAGAGCATTAATCTGCACATTAAACGGTTCATCATTCCATTATACTCATCAATGGCTTCATATCAGTTACACGACTACCCGTTGCGTCTAGATATGGGTACGTTGAATGAATTTTTGGGTTGTTTTTGAGAAGTGAATGAATTTTGGCAATCTTCAATATAAAATGAGTTTTGGCAATCTTCAATATGAAGTCACAGGTCTGATATATTCAATATTGGGTTTTTCTTTAGCTATGTTATTTCGATTAAAATATGGGTTCGATTTGTGATCATGCACATCAAAACAAACCACTAAAGCACTAATTACAAAGAAAAACACCCACATATAAGTGCATAGTAGCTTTAGCTAAAAGCAGACTTTTGCCACCAAAAAAGGCATACATATGGAAAATCCACAGGTTGAGGTCGTTTGTTTTTTGATGACTTTTTTGAGTCAGACTATTCCCATGAGTTGTAATGCACTCTCTCTTGAGTTATTGTTGTTGTTGCTGCTTTTATGTGTTAGTTTATCTAGTTACCGAATTTTTTTGAGTATCTCAATCTGCTAGAAATATCTAGTACATTTAATCTCTTTATTATTAAAAAAATGTGAAAATCGAGACTTCGATAGTTTGGATATGTTTAGAGGCAGGGTCTCGATGAGCCAATCTATAAGTGTGAGAGTCTGGTTTTTAGAGACTTCCACAGAGGAAGCGGACGACCGAAGAAAAACCTGGAAGGACAGTCTAAAGCGGGATATCAACCAGTTGGGGATTTCAGGAGATCTAACAGAATGTAGAGATAGTTGGATGAAGAAGATCAAGGTGGTGGACAGCTAGTCACCAAGACAAACTGTTTCACTAAGACATTGGTTCTTTCTTTCTTTCTTTCTTTTTTTGTTTGTGTGTTGGCGTTGTGTGGTTTTGTTGCTCTGTGTTGTGCTTGTTTCGTTTTCCTTGGCTTTTTAGGAGTTGTTGTCTGGCGGTTGGATGGTTCCATCGAGTCTTTCGGGCACACCTCCCATGTGCCAGGTTAGGGTTGTCCCCATCTCGACCTCCCAAATTCCAATGAAGCGGAACTGCACTAGGTCAATGTTATTGTTGTTGTTATTATTAAAAAAAGTAGGTGTTCGCTTGCTAAGACATGTCAACCAAGGATGGTATGAATGGCCTAAACAAGAATTCTTGAACATGGGCCGCTGTTTGGATAGTGGATACTATCATTAGAAACTCAATCATTTTTTTTTTATAGAAGGAGAGGCAGTATTCCCCGTCCCCACAAGAGGGAATTTTGTTAATTAAGGCAACATGAGCTAAGTAGTCATCAAACGGAGAATAGCCCGACCCCTAATATCAATTGAAAAGCAAAAAAAAATAACTCAACCACTTAACTAAATGGTTATTTACAAGTTCTGTAAACCGATATATTTGAATCCCAAAATGATTATTTACAAGTTATTAAGTTTAACTACTCATAATTTACAAATAAATATTGATAGGCTGAGATTTGGGCTGTGATGACTGGGCCCAAAGGTAAGTAGGAAGGCTGAGATTTTGGCTGGTTTACTGGGCCATAAACGATGTTCCAGCCCAATTCACTAAACCCCGACCGACGTCGGATTGAAGGATCGTAATTACACATGAAAACCAATCTACTCTACATAAGATTTTGTCACGTGTCATTTAATCATTGCTCCATAAAAATTATATATTAATTATTCTTTCCACTCCATATTTCACATGTAAATTTTTTTCCACTTAATTAAAATTTATTTATTTTTCAAATTTAGATAATATCTTAAATTTTGGTAGGAGATAATATCTTATCTAAAAAAATTTAACTAATGGTTGAATTTTTTTCCTTATAAGCCAATAAAATATATATGCTTAATCTTTTTAACATTTTATTTGTTTCTTTCTCTCTCTTATATTAAAAGATAAATATACTAAATTACACACATTATTATTAAATTAATTATTATTTTTCAAATTCTCATATCTTCCATATTTTTAAAATATATCTTTTTTGCTTTATTTTTTTCATATTTTATCTCCTTTTAAATTAAACCTATTTATGAAATATTGTCAAAGAAAATGAGCAATGTAGATTATTTTATCGAAATAATCTATGTTTATTCTCAATTTTAAACTTAATAATCTAAATTTAATTTATTTGATTTGATTTTAAAAAAAATAGTTTTTATACATATTACGTGCAACAAATTAATTAGACTAAAATTTATATTATATTTTGATTTTTTAATATCTATTCTTATAATTTATCTAAGAAATCGAGTCATAGTCGTGCGTGACACGATGGGAACAACTAGTACGAAGAAAATCAAGAAATAATCATTCACGGTATGTATTTCAACCAAAGTAAAAAAAACATGTATCTAAATTAAAAAGATTACAACTTTTAAATCCTTTCATTTTTTTAAAAATATTTTTTAAAAAACATGTATCTAACTTAAAAAGATTACCAACTTGTCCTCCTCTTTTTTTCACGAGCTTGATCAAATTTGGTGTGAATGGGTTAGAATATGTCCATCTCACATCTGAAAGTTGGAACTGAACTGAACTAGTATATAACTGGCGAACTACTCCTTCTATCGCTAATTGGTTTTAGGATGGAACCCCGCTAGACTAATAGAATGTGGGTCATGCTGACTTGGCATAGCATAAGCACACATGGCTTTGCACAACATTGTCTTGTGATGACTTGACAACAACAAAGATGGCTTCTCAATTGGTTGTGTTCTTGGCCTTGCTTTGCTTGTGTGATCTCTAGCTAACTCGTGATGGTGGGAAACAACATGGAAGTATATAGCTAGCTAGTACGGTGTTGGCTTATGATGTTGGTACATCATCGACATTGATCTTCATGCGACCAATTAACATTGGAATGTTATAAAAGATTTGGCATAGTGGGTTAAGGCAAGTGATACTTATATAAGTTTGGTTTATCAAAGATAGATCCTCTAGAGACTAGTTGAGTTTGGATTTAGTCAGAGATGGACGCAAAATAAATTGAAACAGAGGGCACAAATTTTCTTATAAAGTCAATTGTTCGTAGGAACAGATATAGGATTTAAAATTAGGGTGAGCTAATTTTGACTAAAGTTTTCTGGGTGGATTAAATAACTTTAATTTAACTAATTTACTATTAAATTTACCCTTTTTTTAATTAAATCTACCCTATTTTTTTACCACATCCCGCCTCTATGTCTGTCTCTGATTGTTCGTGAATTTTCGACGAGTTTAGCTAGTTAATACTCTTAAATACGAAAAAGTTGATACTTATTTAATAATAAAATTTATTTTATGGAAGAAAGTAGTAAATGTGAATATTTCCATTAATAAAATTTATTTTAAGGAAAGAACATTATATATGAAAGAAAAAAAAACTAAAATAAAACTACGAGGAATTGAAGCTCGATGGATTGCATACAAGGTTGATCTCCTCACTCCGATTTTCACACACTAAAAATGGGCTATTTGTACCACGCCATTTGATGGCGTGAGATTTTAACACATGAAAATGAAAATCTCACAACATTTGATAACTTGGTGTAATTAGCTGTTTTTTGGACACTAAACGTCCATTTGACACTAGCGTACGTTTCAAAATATCTTGGAGCGAAAGCTAAAGTGATCACGCTAGGTTTTTCTGTTTGACATATGAACTTGTCGACAAGCGAGATTGTAGGAGCAGTTGGTCCAATAAGGTTCCGCTCGATTTCCCCCTTCCTCAACTTCTCTAACTCGTCTCAACTAAAGTGATTCAACTCAATTTTCCTTCGTTGCCTAACATTTTTTTTAAAAATTTTAATTTTAATATTTCCTAAACTGAAATCGGGAGAAACCGGTTGTGGAAGCGTCCGAAACCGGAACCGGAGAATCGACCCATACCCTATTTCATGGTTCAGAGGATTTGGAACCGCCGGTTCCGAAACCGGACCTAGATCTACCTAACAAACTCTAAATTGCAGACATACCACGCGCAAATCACACGGCCGTTGAACGAATTGAAGTGTGGGCCCCAGCTAGGTGATTTTTATTTTATTTTTAACTTTTTTCTTTCTTGCGGAGCAAGCCACGGCCCAGCCAGACAAACCCAAAACAAAGATCTTTTGATAGCGTCCCACCACTTTCCACTTGACACTAACATGTGTTCTCTCTTCCCTGGCCCCCCCTGGCCCCCTTTCTAATTTCTCTAAATTTAAATAAATTCTTATTTTCAAAAATACAATATTCCACACGTTCATCAAAAAAAGAAAATAAAAAAAAATCTAAGCTTCTTTCCCCTTCCTACATATTCCCCGTTTCCCTCTCTCTCAGATTCTCCGTCAAAATCTCCCAAACCTAGATTGAATTGGACGAGCGAAGAGAGAATTCGTGATCTGCTGTAAGAGAATTAGCAAATGAAGATTCAGTGTAACGTGTGCGAGGTGGCGGAGGCCACCGTGCTTTGCTGTGCCGATGAGGCGGCGTTGTGCTCCGCCTGCGATGCGAAGGTTCACGCCGCCAATAAGCTCGCCAGTAAGCATCCTAGGGTTCCGCTGGCTAACTCATCAACTCAGATGCCGAAGTGCGATATTTGTCAGGTGGATTTCACTTCTTCTCAGATCGAAGCTATTTCGCTTTGTTTAGTTTGATTGTTGCGAGTTTTAGGTTCGGATTGAGTGTTTAGGTTGTTTGAGATGTTGAATTTTGGTTGATTTTTGTTTTGATCATTGGATGGTGAATTTTAATTTGACTGTGCGCAAGAGAGGGGATTTATACAGGATGAAGAGTTTGAGGAGTTTTATTGATTAATCCTTGATTTCGGCTATGGAGGACGAGGAATTGATTCCTGTATATGGAATTAAACTGTGTCTTGAACTTGAACCATCTTCTGCAGTGAATGGCGATTATTGCTTTTGTAGAGTTGAATGTTTGCAAATTTCATTTATCTAGTGAAATATATGGTCCAACTGATGATTTTATTGCTTTCAGATATGAAAATAAATAAATGAAAACACAGAAACAGTGATACTGAATAACCTTTTTGATAAGTTCATGCTTCTGATGAAAGGGGGCTATCATCTATTAGTTAGCTGATGTTTTCGGAATCGTTTATCTGGGTTAAGTATTGGAGTGTTTTGATGATGGCTATATTAGAGTGCTAATTGATACTCTCATGGAAGTATTTTTTAACTAGTAGTTGTAAAAAATGGTTGTTTTCAGGATACAATTGGCTATTTCTTTTGCCTGGAGGACAGAGCTCTGTTGTGCAGGAAGTGTGACGTAGCCATACACAATGCCAATCCATACGTCTCTTCTCATCAAAGATTTCTACTAACAGGTGTCAGGGTAGGAAATGAATCGTCCGAACTTGCTTCTTCTTCTTCAATGGGGAGGTCACATTCAGTGGATAAGGTGTCAGATACTGATACTCGTTCTGTGTCACAAATAAGTGCTGCTATGACTGTGTCTGGCCAATATGATAAACCAGTGCCTCCTCGCAGCGGCTTTGGGAACTTAACTCCAAGTAAGAGGAGTGCACCAACGCCGTTGATTGGAGAGTATGCTAAAGAATTTCCAGCTCAAGGTGGGGGCGTTGGAGACTACAATCAACCAAGGTTGTCATTTGCTGGCGGTTCTGGGTCTGGTTCTGGTTCTGGTTCTGCTGCTGGAAGCCTTTCACAGTGGCATATGGATGATATCCTTGGATTCAATGACTTCAGCCAAAATTTCGGTTACACGGATCATGGATCCTCAAAGGTGTGCTTATAGACTTTTGCATTATCATATCATTTGTGATATCTTTGTTTCAAGACCTAATTAGATGTCTGTTGCTAGGCGATTTTGGAAAAAAAAATCCACGTGAACTTAGAAAAAGAATTAGAACGTCATCCAGTCATCCTTGTGAAATCGAGTTCCATTTTTTTAAATCCCGTTCCTTGTTTTATTCAATCATACACCTTATAATTGATACTCCTCATCCTGGTCTTTTCTGATAAGGTTGGAGATTTCTAATGCCAATGAAAATTAGACAGATAGAGACTTTCTGTCTTATATATGAAACTGCTATTTGTTTGTCTAGGCTTTTGTACTTTTCTCAGTTTTCGGTAGAGCTATTATTTTGAAAGGTCACCTAATCATGTTAGTGGATTTTTTTTTATGACCCCTGAAAAGATATTTAAGATGAATTGTCAACTTGCCACTTAGCCATTATATTATTGGTTACCCTCAAATTGGTTGAAGTGATTAGTTTAGCCAAAGCAATGAGGGGAAGGGGCACTATTTTTTGCTTAGTGGCACAGCTTCTAAGTTACTGATTGGTTGTGTTCATGTGCTAGCTCCTTGATAATGATCAAGCTGGTGATAATCTGATTGAAGCGACAAATTATTGCATGAAAAAAAAAAGCAATTGGCCCCTTAATCATCTTGTTCTTCTTTGTTTCCTGAGATTGAACCTTTTTGATTCAAACCAAAAGTTGGTTCATGCCCACATTAGTTCTTGGCATCCTCACTCCTCAGTAATTAATTAATTTATTGTTTTAATTTCTGCACCAGGCTGACAGCGGTAAGTTTGGGGACTCCGATTCCTCCTCTATTCTGAGGACATCTGAAGACGATCTAGACATAGAGGAGCGTTTGGGACAGGTGCCAGACATTGGCCGGAGTGGGTTCAAGATTCCGTCACCTCCAACTGCATCTGGTCTTTTCTGGCCTAGAACTACCTCTCAGGAGTTAGCTGCTACTTCACATTTCGTTCCTGATATATCCGTGCCTCAAGGACACAATTCACATCACCATTACCCAAGGAATGGCCACACTACTACTCGAAGAAGGCATTATTACTAGAACTCTTCTACTCACTCGTGAAGCTCTCTCTGAACCTGTATCACAACTCAAGGTAATAGGTTAATTACCCACAACTAGTTAGGGTGCGTTTGGTTTGCATCATATAATGCAATTGTATTATAATGTAAGATTCATTCATTATACTACAAAATGCATTATCTGTTGTAATCTAAACGCATCGTTAGTAGTATTAAAGTACATGGCTTCCACTTTAAGCCCTTTAGCTGTCTTCGTGTGAGTTGATCCTTGTTAATAGTCGAGCTCAGTTAGATTATGTCCATGCTCTTGGTGAAACCAAGGTCAACACATAACTCAGTGCTTGTTTGGTTGAATGCGAATGCTTGAATCGGGAAATTCGAGGAAAAAATCTTAACCACTAGGAAGTTAATTAGATTTCCCATGATATCTATCTGAGTTTTTCAATAAAAAAAAATTAACACATCAACTAAACAAGCCCTCAGTTTGAGCTTATGCACTTGTAGCATTTCATTGAGAAAACAAGGTCTCAGTAGCTTTTGCCATTAATTATTCATGTCTATTTCCTTGAAATTTTCTGAGTAACTTGCATGTGGAATGTTGTGAAATGTAGTAGCAATACTAACAAAGCCCCAGACAAGGCACTATGATCAAACAGATCAAAGTGGGGCTATAATGTCACCATTTCCAGCTGTAGATGTTGCTTTCATTATGTGGGTACTGATCTGTCTGATCAGAATTCCAAGTGTCATTGTCTCATGACACTTGTAAATCTCTTCTCAATTTCACACAATCATTTGCAATGATGTATGGATATTTCTGATCTCCCTGCCTGGTAACGACGTGTCCACGTTCTTGGTTTTGGCTGTTTGTTTGAATTTTGAGGCCTAGAGTAGGCTCATTAAATGGCGAAATTAACACCTCACGTGTAATTCTGTTTGATACTCTATTGATTTAGCCCTACTCTATGTTTGCCGACCATGATATCAAATTGAAGGAGCTTGTAAGTTAACAAATTTTATGGCCTTCTATAGAGAAGGCTGAAGACCTTATATATTAGTATTATCTATGCTACAACAACAACATCAACCCAGTGTTAACCCACCTCAGGTGGGATCCGGGGCGCCATAATGTACACACCCTTGTCCCAATATAAAATCGAGAGGGTGTATGAAGAAGGCCCAAGTATTATCATTGTCTGAGGGCCGTGATCTAGTGGGCCATTATCTATGCTACAAGTATATTTATTAAATAGATCCAAAATTTTCATAATTAACTAGGGCTGAGCATCGATTCAAAATTGAACCAAACCGACAACAATCGAATCGAAAACCAACATTTGGTTTAAGGTCAACAAAAATCCGAACGGAAGAATTAGTTCGGTTTTGGTGTTATTGGTTTGAGATTAATAGAAGGTCATTCTGTGGGAAATTCGAAACCAAAACAAAACTTGGAAAATTCCGAAACCGAATTCCGAACAAATAATATCAGTTTTGGTCAGTCGGCTCAGCTTAAAATTTCGGTTTGACCGACCCATTGTCTGGATTATTGACATATGGAATACTTCCGTTAACTCAGTTGAAGAGTAAATGTTTGACCAAGTGAATCAAGATTTTTGACTAGTAGCTGGGCAGTCAAGATTTTTGACTAGTAGCTGGGCTTCTTCCTTGAGCCGGAAAGTAGTGTGAATTGGGATTTGGGTTACATTATCCCGTCACCAACATCAAAGGCTAGGAGTCTTATACTTGGCATACATACAGACTTTTTTGTATTTTATTAACAATTTATGGCTCGTTTGGTTGCAAACTAGAAACAGAAACGGAATGGAAATAGATAGAAAACTAATCCAGTATACTTTGGTATCATGATACATTAACGGAATTACGTTAGCAATTTAACATGAATCGGTTATCCAAAACCTTACACGATTGTGCTTAGGGGTGTTCTTGATTCGGCTTAGGGATGGCAATGGAGGAGGAGAATAATTCTCTGAATGGAGACAAAGACGGGGATAGGCGTCCCTGCTTGGGAAACATATGGGGAATCCCCACTGGAATTTCGGGAAGATTCTTTGTCCAGAGAATTTGTGGGGTTAACTAGTTCTATTCCTATCATTCTCTAGATGTAGTGTTTCATTGATGTCATTTATATTATGTTGGTGTTGTTGTGATTTAAATTATGAACGACGAATTGAAATTTACAATAAGATACATAAACAATCCACTAGAAATTGGGGATCGTAAATGGGGAAAAACAACTGAACAAAGATGGGAAATCCCAGATGGGGACATGGATCCGACGGAAATGAAGACAAAGACGTGATCAAATTGTTACTCGGAGATGTGGATGTCACATTGTCATCTCATCCACCATTGTCTTTCTCTTCATTGATGTCATTTATTTTATGTTGGTATTGTTGAGATTTAAATTATAAACGGTAAATTGAAATTTACAATAAGATACATAAACAATCCACTAAAAATTGGGGATCGTAAATGGGGAAAAATAACCGAACAAAGATGGAAAATCCCAGATGGGGACAGGTATCCGATGGAAATGAAGACAATGACGGGATCAAATTGTTACTCGAAGATGTGGACATCGCGTTTTCATCTCATCGGCTCGAACCAAAGAAATCGGCCAACCGAACCGATCAAAAGACAATTCCATAAATTAACTCAACTGCAATGTTTCTTCTTCATGACAACAATACACATTTGTAAGTTGTAATTGTTGTTGCAACAACATTTTATTGATAGAACAAAGCTGCATAAAGAAGTTCATTCCAAGAATCAGGAACACCAGGAAGGCACGAATGGCTACAATCCATATAAGATCCACCACCTCCTGCATAGAATGATGGGTGCCCATCTTTTCTCAATTGGGTGAGCAATGTGATGTCTAGCAAGTGAACTGGGTTCTTCATTCTACTAATCACATTCTTCAATACCACTTCTCCTGGGTTCGAACCTCCCGGATAGATTGATCCTTTGATCGGATTCGTTTGCTTGCTACATGTCGCCTTGGGTTCGCGCCATTCGCTCCCACTGTTAATATGTAGGCGAAGAAACTTGTTATAGAACAACAGAATAACTAACTGCTAAAACGAATAAAAAGTATCCGTTTAGTATCCATATCATGCTATGTTCTAAAAAAACACTAGGCGGACCTGAGCGGAGAGGGGCCACGCACGGACTGAGGGGGTGGCTGGGTATGCCCCAACCCACCAAAAAAATAAAATATAATATAATAGGGTAAATTTAATATTAACAAAATAAAAAATAAGGTAATTTTAGTGATAAATTAGTTAAAATAAAGGAATTTAGCCCACCCAAAAAAATTTAGTGTTAACTAACCCACCCTAATTTTAATTTCTGGGTCCGTCCCTGAGAGGGGCCACCATGAACTAGAAGGCTAGGAGGGTTTAGACCTTCTAGCGCCTAGATAAAATTTTTAGAAGAGTGACTCATACCCGATATCTTAATAATACTTATATCTTTGCTATCGATACCATTGTCTCATATCTTTATAATCGATACGAAACGAGCTCTTATTTTAAAATAAAATGTTTGGAAAAGGTGCATAGCTCTAGGTGGTTTGAACGGTTTCTTAAGCGGTCTCAAACGGAAACCTACACGAACTGGAAGGCTAGACAGGTTTGGATCTTCCAGCGCCTAGGCGGGGCCTATACAATTTTTAGAACACTGATATCATGATATCAGATTTGGGAATGACTGTGACTCATATCCGATATCTTAATAATACTTATATCTTTGCTATCGATACCAAATGATCGAGCTCTTATTATAAAATGTTGGAAAATGTATGGAAAAGGTGCATAAAACTCACTTTAGATGTGCAGCCGAGACTCCTTGAAAGAACACTTTGGTCTTTGAGCGATCAATGTTGGAATCAACCCACTTTGCCCACGTTGTCATCCCAATGTAGTAGGCTCTCAAGATATTCATCTTAATCAACTTTCCACCCACTTGAAAGTATTCCATCCTGCAAGCATACATGAAATATGTTCACCATGCAAATCAAAGTTCTTCAAAAACTTCATTCATTAGATATTAGAGTGGATTCTATTATTCAAAACAAAGAAAATTATGAGACAGGAACAAATTTTAGAACAAATGCCTTCGGACATCTGGTCAAATGGTTAAGCCTCTAAGGATAATACACATAGGTCTTTGGTTCGACTCTCATGGACAGTGAGTGTCATTCACAAAAAAAATGGAGCATATCGTTTTTTGTATCATAAAATAAAATTTGGAGCAAATCGTTTTTTGGATGAGTAAATAAAATACCAAAGCAATCCTATATAACCCGCACTACAAAAAACTGTTGATTTAGCGACCACGATAGTTGTCGCTAAATACATGGAGTTGGTCGCTAAATAGATTTACCGACCATAATTGGTCGCTAAAAGTCTGGTCGCAAACGGATTTAGCGACCATGTGATCGCTAAATTTAACGACCACATGGTCGCCATATAGCGAACCATTTTTAGCGACCATGTAGTCGCTAAATTTGGGTTCAGATTTAGCGACCACATAGTCACTAATTAGCTACCACTTGGTAGCTAAACTAGACCCTCCACAATACTTTCGATTTTAAGTCATAAAAACAACTACAATAAACAATTTCAAATGTATGTACATATATATACTAACCTTCTGAATATGAAGAAATCATGATCATAAACCACAATAAAAAAAGGAAAAAAAAGGATCAAAACCAGATATGGAAAAAGCCACCACGTGATGTAATAAAATGTAATTTTGACGGATCAAGACTAGAAAATCGACAAGCTTCAGGAGGCTCAATCTTAAGGGACCATAATAGAAATATGATAAACATATCGGCAAAGAACTATGGACAGATGTCGGCAATTAAGGCAGAAGCTCTGGGAATGAGAGATGGCATTAGATTAGCAAAACAGGGAAAACATAGAAACATAGAAATTGAAGGTGACAATCTACAAGTGATAAAAGCTGCTCAAGGCGAAAATAATTGCCCGTGGGAAATAGAAATCATCATGACTGATATTCGTATCGCTCTCCTGGAATTCCAATCTGTTCGAATTTCCCATGTGTCCAGGGACTACAATACTGTGGCTGATAACATTGCTAGACTGAGCCACAGTCTCCCTACCAACGCCATTAGGAATCACCCAGAACTTAGTGTTCTCATCCGTCAGGATGCTCTAGGACGCCCTCCCTGAGGGGAGAGCCTCCTAATTCTTACCTAATAAAAAAAAATAAAAATATACTAACCTTCTATTAGTCCACCAATGGTAGGAGTTGAAAATCAAAATATCAACTCCCTTCCACATCTTTCCTCTACTAATAGAGTCTAATTTCAAGACTCTACCAATTTTATCCACTTGTATCACATCTACAAGAAACCCATCTTTTAACTCCATCAATGACACTCCATATTCCTACATTGACAACAAAAATTAGGAGATAATTAACAAGATGATTAAGGTTGTGTTTGCACATGTAGTTAAAAAACTAGTTGAAGTTTTTGATTTTTAAAGTAGTGACAGTTTAAAAAATAGATTATAAAAGAGTTGTAATTTTTTTAAAAATTAATCTTTGTTTGCATGGACATACAATAGAAACTGTAATTTGTATGAAAAGTGTGGGTAATAATGACTTTTTAACCCTAATAAAAACTTGACTACTTAAAAAAACTTTTTTTTGGAACTAGATACAAAAAAAATAGAAACTAATTTAATTTGCATGTGCAAACACATTTAGAAGTAAGTAAAAAAAACTACCACTACTTAAAAAACTAGTTTTCATGTATGTACATGTGCAAACACAACCTAAGTAATTAACCAATAGGTAATTAATTACTAGCTAGTTTAATTTTGGGATTATGGGTAGGTTAATTTACAGGAAATGATCGAGTAGAAAGGGAGCCTGTTTGATGGAAAGTGTAGTTGGCATTAGGGACAGAAGAATGAAGCAAGCAAGTTAAAGACTGCCATTGGTTGAAGCTCAATGAGTCTCCTACAAACATCACCTTCTTCCCCCTCAACTTCTCCAAGAAATCTCTCCCATTAAACCTGTCATATATCATTCACTCATATATTAAAAGCAATTAAGCAAGACATTTGTCACATTTGCTTAAAATTGTTATATTAATGTAAGGATGATAGCTATTAATGACATAACTATAACAAGCTATGTTACACGGGCACAGAAACTAGTGGCGGAACCAGAAACTTTACCTTGGATAGGAGAAATATTTTATCCAATTTTTTTTGAATTTTAAAAAAATATAACACACTGATAAACATTCTAATAAACCCTCAAAATTATAAACGCGTAACCAAAATAAGTAATTAAAACATGCATTTTTTTTTATCACATGGTAGTCAAATATTTTAATAGAATCTATTGTTTTGAAGATCTCGAGTTTAAGTACAATATGAATGTATGAAGTTTAAAAAATTAAGCATTCTGACTAAATAGATGACATATGAAAGTAGCTAGTTTGCAGAGTTTGGTTCAAATGAAAAAAATTCTTATCCTGAAAAATGAAAAGAAATCCACTTTTCCTAGTTCGTAGTGCACTTTTCCTACTTCGGAATACACTTTTACGCATTTGCACTTTACAAATTTCGTATTTTGTAGTTCAATTTTTAAACATTAATAACTTTTTCCTCGGATGTCGGATTAAAGCGTATAATATATCAAATTCAAGCTCTCAACAAGATCGAGGAACACATATACTAAGAGAAAATTTTGGATTTAGTATTATTCGAATTAAACTTTCCTAAAACAATATAAATCCGGCCAATTCAAAGAGACATTAAATCTTCAAATGATAAAGTAATTAAGAAATCTAGGAGATTAATTAGCGATAATTACCTTGGAAGATTGCAAGCAAGAGGGTTCCACCTATACTTGAGATAATCATGATCAGGTCTTCCATTCTTCATGCAATCAAATCCATGTCCAAGTAAAGGGCAATCTTTGTACAAAGGATAGGTTTTATCATAAACCCAACTGCCTTTGAACAAATCACACCCTTGTAAATTTGACCCATTAACAATATTAATCAACATAGCTAATCCAACTGTAAATCCTAACCATGAAAAACCCATTTTATGGAGAGCTTAGAGATGATTTTTTTTTCATAAGAAGATATTTACAGAGGACTGAAATTATGTAGTACAAAGTTGATATATCATTAATTTGAGGTATATAATCAGGTATAAATGTTGTTTTTAATTGCATTTATTGATTAGTACAAGTTGGTTTTACTACACACAACAATATCAAATTTAATTGCATTTATTGTTTAGTACAATATATCATTAATTTGAGGTATTAAAAGATAGTAATACATATGATTTCTTTTAATATGAGGTGTGTAAGTAATATTACGGGTCGACCCGTGATATTAAAAAAATAAAAATAATATATTGTCACTAACGACCCGTGATATTAAAAAATAAAAATAATATATTATCATAGTTAGTAAAAGGAATAAATAGAATTTTACAGGTCAAACGGGTTGAATAGGATCAATCCATTTGGCACAGTTAAACGGGTCGACTCATAACCTGACCTGTAATCCATAAAACGTGTTATAGGTTGGCTCATGGATCGACTTTATTTTTTTTTTGGTCATCTAGTCAGCCTGTAACCCGTAAAACAGGTTGAAGATCAGGTCAAATTAATCTATTGAACAACCTAATAAAATACCTCCTCATAAGTTTTAAAGTTGCTCCATTCCATGTAACTTTTTATTGGGTAAGTGATTTGAACACTATAATCTGAACTTGTATGGTTGGATTGGGCTTATAATACCCAATTATAGATGATATTATAGCCCAAAGATGAACCCCAATTACTTGTAAGCCAACGGGCCTTGTAATATACTTTTTTTTTTTTTGTAGAAGGCCTTGCAATATACTGTGTATACTGAATTTAAGGCATGTCAACCCAAAAACTCCACTCAAAACATACCCACAGAAAGATGTAAATTAACACTACACAAGACCATCATATACATGCAAATATGTGTTCTAAACACTACAAAAAAACATGCACAAAAACAAATCTTTTAAAAAACGCTAGGCGGACGTTGGACGGAGAGGGACCGCCTACCGCCTACACGGCCTAAACGGTGGCCTGGACGGGTGTTTAAGCGGTCTGAGCGGCTAAGCGGGTTAGGACCTTCCAGCGCCTAGACGGGGCCTAGACATCGCCTAGAAGGAATCTTTAGAACAGTGACAAAAAACTAGAAATGCATGCATCACCAAATCAAAAGAGCAAGACATTTCTTACTAACTCATGCATCAAGTATTTTAGGATCCGTTTGGATCACACATTTAATACATTAAGTTGCATTAAATTTGATAATTCAAACAAGGACTTAGTTAGAAATGCTCACTTCTTCACCTATGATGTTGGGGGAGTATACAAATTCCTAGAACCACCATCTTACACCACCTCAGCTCAATTAATAATGAGCTTCTCTTGACCCTTTAAATTTCATAACAATTCTTACAAGAAACTACCAAACCTCCACAATCATAACATCGCGCACAAGGCCTCACACAAGAATGCCTAATCCGAAAACTATGCAAGAAAACACCGAACCACACAAGGCTCGAATTCTAAGCCTAAACAGTCCAAACAGATCGAGCACACAAGTCCAAAGAACATATATACTTCACAAGTACAATAAATGTATGTGCAAAATTTGCGATAATTAATTGATTGCCTCGCAGAATTTTCGCGGTAACAATAAACACCCAAAAAATAAGCTCCAGAATATAACACCTCAAGTTTCTAAAGGTAGGAAAGGAGAGAACACACTCAAATAATCCAAGAAACATGTATCATAAACTCAACTAATGCAAGAACATAAAGATATATCAACATTTAAGAGACCTCACATAGTCACGTACAAACACAATATATAATATCATGCTTAGTAACCCATGTTAACTCTAATAAAATCCAATCCAAGAAGCTAAAAATTAAACCAAGAACACACTGCATAGGTTTCACACACAACTTAAAAGAGGAGCTCAAAAAGGAGACCCTGAACTTAGAATCAATCACATCAATAATAGATTTAGAAATTAAATTGAAGCCAACTAAAAAAATTGCACTATGGAAGTGCTTTGATGTATATATATTATAACTAAAATGTATTTACATTTGGGACCCCTCCCACAAAAAATACATGTACAATTTCCCCCTAAAAAACTTACAAAAATATTGCTATGATATATACAATTCAACATTTACAAAAATCCTACCAAATATTAATGAATTTCAAAAATCCAAAAGCTGGCCTCTTCATGCACTTCCCGCAGCAAAAAAAAATCCAACAAAGGATCCTAATTCCAATCTGTAACTCAACTTCTTAATTTCCCTTTTTTAATTTTTTTTTGTTTTATTTTTTGGGTGATGAGCCTCCCACAAGTGAGAGATTCATCAATTTTTTGGGTTTTTCAAATTTTTTTGGTTGGGAAATAAGAAATTGAGAAAACGGAATGGAAATTAGTGCATGCGGGGGCTCCTCCGTCCCCCAAGTATTATTATAGGACATATAATTACGATTTTTTTATCCTACGTCCTGAAGACATAAAATAGAAAAACTCATATAATTATACGCACATTACAAATACCTGGACTTAGGGCTGATTTGGCTCGCGAACATCCTCCTTGACAATCTTGTACACGTTGAACAACATCAGAGCGACGTATCCAACACAAAAAACAAAATTCATCGTCGGAGGGAAATGCGTAGCCGTGGAAACAAGGGAGTGAAACGAAGCCACAACCGAAGAAAAGCCAGCTAATAAAGCCACCACGGCAATCTCAGGAATTGTCTCTTGCAAGCCATTCGCAACGATCAAGAAGAACATTGCGAATGACAATAGAAGGAGCAACTCACCAGCGCACTCAGGTATGGTTAGATTGGGATTGTGGTGACTTGCCACAACGCCTGTCGTGAGAGTCGCTACAATCGAGAAGAACCTCCAAAACTCCAATTGCTTGAAGTATTGGTTGATTGGGGACGGATAGTTAGCTCGCCTTCTGTTTCTCGCCTCGGCCCAGAGGAGGATCTTGCGTAAGAGACTGTTTTGGTTGTCAGATCCGGGTCCGGGTAACGATTGGACGATTCCCATGCTCGAATCGACGAATAAACAAAAACAAAAACAAAACAAAAACAAAGGAAAAAAGGGGGGATGAATGGGAGGGGTGGAAGGATTTAGGGTAGGTGGACTTGCTTATATGCATCATGAAAATCTTTGGATCCAATTGAGTACGTGTAAACACAATTTTAAGTCAAAATAGATTAATGAAACAAACACAATTTGCTTTTATGATTAACAAATTAAAGGGAAAGTGACCTAAGCCGCGTGCAGGGCCGCAGGCTATCATTTCCAACAACGTACATGCGATTGTCAAAAACATGTTGACCCACATGACCACCTTTTCAAGATTCTCTTGCTCCCCAAATCCCTATTTTTTATATCAAGGGAGAATTGTCTATGACTCTATGAGTTGTAATGGTGATTTTATGGTACTATTATAAAATTTAAGTGTGTTTAAGTCTTTGAGGTAGTATGTTTAGGTCATCGTTTTGACAGGCGGTGGTTTGTCCATTTCTTAATCCTAACTGATTAGTAATCAGTTTTCATCTCTCGTAGATGCTCCAGGGGAGTCCAAGTAGTACTTGTGGCGACCCTAATTATTACCCTATCAAAAAGATGAAATCCTAACTGATTGATTAAATGTCTAAAGGCTCAACACTATACTTTCTTTCTCCTATGTAGGGTGATCTAGGTATTGGAAGGTCTCAACCCGTATAGTCTTTTAGCATGTTTACTCCTACTTAGGGCTATATTTAGCCTTTTTTTGAAGACTAGATCTAATAGTAGAACATACGGAGAAAGTTTGTGGTTTCAGATTCAATCCCTATCCATTCACTCCTTTATTCGATAAAAAATTAAGTTTAACCATCTTTCATTTTATGGTGTCGAATCGATCGACGTAAGTGATTTACCAGGTTCACGATCCTTGTCGACTGGGTTACGAGACGAGTGTGAGATTTGTTATAAGTACCCACAATGGAGGTTTTTTCTTATTTTTTTAGTCAAATGAGAGAGGGCACTCTTCGTACACTCAAGGGAAACTTTTATTAAAAGAGAAAAAGAGGGTTAAATAATCATCAAACATAGGATAGTCTGACCCCTACATCATTCAAAAAAAAGTTCAGAAATTTCTTTAGACAGGGCAAACAAAATATGATATTCTAATGAAAAAAAGAAAGTAATAAACGCGAGGCAATTTACAATCAAATTCGCTCACAGAATAAAATATTCTCACAAGTTATAAAAAGTACTCTAGTTTCTAATGGGCTGACAAAAATGAAGAGAAGTTTTGAGAGTGCTACGCGATAGGACTTTAATAACTTAAAAGATTGAAATATTTGTCATAAACCACCTGGTCCACCTTTATAAATTGCAATTATTTTAACTAAAAACATATAAAATGCAATTGGTCGAATGAGAAAACAAAAATACCATCCTATAGATATAGAACAATAACGGACAATATACTTATTATTAATACAAATCACATACCAAATTTGTATCTCAAATCAATATACACTAGCAAAACAAACCAACAACAAATTCCCAACTAGAGAGTAACCCTCCTCAAGTCATTGAATGGATCGAGACCGATCGGACGAAAGAACACTAGCGGCGACGATCTCGTTCCAGGTGTCGGGTACGCCGGAGATGCACCAGTGGACGCAATCGTCGCCGTGGTGGGCGGCGTTGCTATAGGCTTGTGTGTGGGCGTCAGGGCGGAGATCAGTCATCAACGTTATATCAAGGAATGTCACCGGTTTCTTCATTCGGCCCAATAGGTCCTTTATTAATTGGACTCCTGTAAAGGCTTTATTGGGCCCTTTTATTGGGCTTATTGATCCGTTAATGGGCCTTGTTACTCCTACACAAGTTTTTTGTTTTGGTTGGCCCCAATCCTTCCCACTGTTTGCATTACAACAAATGGAAATGAGTTGTTTTGTGAAATATGTCATTCAAATTGAAGATATAACACTCTACTTTTCGAAGCCTTCGGGCATCTAATCAACCGGTTAAGTTTTCAAGAATAGTATTCAGAGATTTGCGGTTCGACTCTTATGGTCTTATGGACAATACCTCTACTTATAAAAAAAAGGAAAGATTGGATATGCCAGAAAGATCTATTACAACAAATGGAAATTAGTTGTTTTGTGAAATATGTCATTCAAATTGAAGATATAACACTTTACTTTTAAAGCCTTCGGGCATCTAGTCAACCGGTTAAGTCTTCAAGGGTAGTATCCAGAGGTCTGCGGTTCGACTCTTATGAACAATACCTCTACTTTTAAAAACAAAGAAAAGATTGGATATGCCAGAAAGATCTATTAAGTAAATAGAGAGGCCGATAAAATTGGTAGTCGGACAAACGACATGGAAAACAAACATGAAGAAATACTATAAAACAATCAAAGAAAGATATAGTATATGAATTGTGAAAGTTTGGTATGTCAATTAACGAAGAGGTTGTCTGTTTTAGTGCATCCAGCAAGAAAACTACTGCTGCAATCAAAGGGCTGCCATTAATGAGTCTAACGCACATGCGCGATAGACTGATAGAAACCCTAATGTGATTGCGTTCTAAAACCAGTTGTTAATAGAGAAAAGTAATTGATCAAGCTTATATACTAGGTTTTGTTTTATCAAATTTTCGATGTGTGAAGCCTTGTTTTCACATGAATAAAAGTGTGGTCTTTCTATAGTTTGTACTAAGGAAACATTATAAACAACCTAATTTATAACCTAAAACCCTAAAATAAAATCATGAACTTACCTCCAATGAGAAGTGGAGATTCCTTGGAAGAAAACTTTGGTTTTCAAAGGATCAACATTTTTGTGAACCCAATGAGCCCAAGTTTGAAGTGCAATTTGGAAAGCTTGAACTCTATCCATGTCTTCAAATGTATTGTTCCCCACTTGCATGTAGTCCCACCTATGTTTTCCACACTTATCTTTATTAGTAAGTGGTTGGTAAGACATTTACATCTTGTTTGCTTAACTAGTTTATAAAGCTAGTTGCATGAAGTTAGTTACAATAACAAATGACCATACTTAAAGTATATGTATTTTTAGCAGTACAATAAAACATGCCTAATTAGGCAATCAAGCACGGAACTAATGGTGGGTTGAGTGACTGAGTCTACTCCAAGCCACCCTAATAAGGTGATTTAGTTCTTAATAAGTAAAAATTAAGATAATTTCAGCTTATTAATAAAAATTCAGTATTAGATAAGTGAAAATTAAGATAAATTTAGTCTACTAAAAGTAAATCCGACCTATCCACATTTTAATTCTTGGTTTCATAAAATGACATTATTTTAAAAAAAGATGATGAAGAGATAGTATGTTAATTGATTCGAAAGGCCTTCTAATCACACATCGTCACACATACGATCACTTTCCTAAAAAATGGTTGGTCTAGGTGCCCGCTTAGATGATAAACGGTGGTCAACCGTTTCGAATAGGCCCTTGGCGAATGGATTGGACAGGCACTAGGCTTTGCTAAAATTTATATGGAGACGTTGTAATGAAATTGTTTCTTTTTTATATTCACAACAAATTTACAAATAATTAATCATATAAACTAAAACCGTACTAATCTGCCTAGGGCCCTAGGCCCTGCCTAGCAGCCGCCTAGACACTAGGCCTCAACCCCACGCCTAGCGTTTTTTACAACACAACATACGATAATAACAATATACAATCTAATTCATAACATAGGTGAATGAGACAAGTAAAATAAATAAAAAGAAAGTTGTGTTAGCTTACGGTTGGTGAGGTCGCCTATAAAACCACCAATGCCAACTATCAAAGATCAAGATATCGGCATCTTTCCAAGCGTCGCCACCTTTAATTGAGTCCAATTTCAAGATTCTTCCCTTTGGTTCTTTGTCAATGTCAACCAAAAATTGGCTCCACTCCATCATTATTGTTAGATTGTACTCCTATATTTGATTTTACCATATCATATATATGTATGAAAACAAGTTAATAAAGTATGAAAACAATGAATAATGGATTTTTTTTTGTCTCAGGTGACTATAAAACGAAAATCATACATTCGGATATCTAGTTAAACAGTTAGGACTTTAGGGTAGTACTATGAATCTATGATATATCTGTCTTATCTGTTTCGATTCTTATGACCCTTTTCAGAAAAAAAACGGAAATTATGGCATGATCAATTAGCTCGTGTAGGGATATATTGGTTCCATCCATCGTTATTGTTAGATTGTATTCCTATGATTTGATCATATCATATATATGTATGAAAACAAATGAATAATGTATGAAAACAATGAATAATGGATTTTTTTTGTCTCAATTAGGTGATTATAAAACGAAAACCATACATTCGGATATCTAGTTAAACAGTTAGGACTTCAGGGTAGCACTATAAATCCATGAGATATCTGTCTTATCTGTTTCTATTCTTATGGCCCTTTCAGAAAAAACGAAAATTATGGCATGATCAATTAGCTCGTGTAGGGATATATTGGTTCCACTCCATCGTTATTGTTAGATTGTATTCCTATATTTGATTTTATCATATCACATATATGTATGAAAACAAGTTAATAAAGTATGAAAACAATGAATAATGGATTTTTTTTTGTCTCAATTAGGTGACTATAAAACGAAAATCATACATTCGGATATCTAGTTAAATAGTTAGGACTTCAGGGTAGTACTATGAATCCATGAGGTATCTGTCTTATCTGTTTCGATTCTTATAGCCCTTTTCAAAAAAAAATGAAAATTATGGCATGATCAATTAGCTCGTGTAGGGATAAATTGGTTCCGCTCCATCGTTATTGTTAGATTGTATTCCTATATTTGATTTGATCATATCATAAGTATGAAAACAAATGAATAATGTATGAAAACAAATGAATAATGAATATTAAAATAAACCCATAAAAAAAAGCCTTCTTTAAATCTTATCTAGTTATCAAATTGCATCAGATGATCTTGATTAAACATGGCCATGTCACATCCATCAAAAACACAATTTTTTGGATTGCTTTTGATAATGCAATTCTTATACTTTAATGTATGATTTAGTACAAAATTATATTAAATATCATAACTATAACCTAAAGCGGAGGTTGAAAAAATTATTAAACGACACATGTTATTTTTAGATTGGACTACACCACCATTTTTTTTTAAAAATAATTTTTTATTTTTGGATACATGTTTTAAAATAGGAGTATAGGATAAAAAATCACATTATTAAACAATATTTTATTTTTGGATATGACAGATAGGAAGATCATTAGGATATTTTTTATGCTATCATACAAATTCTAAAATATTTTTTAATTTTTAGATACAATCGTTTTTTAACTAAGATATCTTAATTGAATAGTTATCTTTGTAACCATATATGTAAACATTTGTTACCTTATATGAAACGATCTCGATTAGTTATATGATAATTGTCTCATTTTCTTACGCAGATCATATCAAAAATTTATATTTAAGCATTTACATACGAAGTAATTATTTTATTCGGATAATAAATATATTTGAAAATATTTTATATAAGAAAAACTCGTACAAGGTACGGAATTACATACTAGTTATATTATAAAATAAAATAATAATATATTATCAAACGCAATCCAAACATATACTTATGTATTTAACCAAAGATAATTAATTAGGAGCATAATTAAAGTTGTAATTACTTACCGGGAATCGAAACTTGGAGATAGGGGTCGTCCTCCCTTGCTCGAGCGTGTACTTAGCACGTGGGAAGGCAGCATGAAGCATACAAGTTAAAGATTGCCATTGATTTTGGATTAAAGAGTCTCCCACAAACATTATCTTTTTGCCTCTAAATTTCTTCATAAACTCTACTCCATTGAACCTAATTATTCACCATGTAATTGTAATTAAAATGATGAAAGCATAAATAATATTAAGGACTCGTTTGGTATCAAAAAGAGCATGAATGATGACTCATATCTAGTATTTGAAATAAATGATATCGATAGCACATACTGTCATTTGTCGGAAAAAAAACTTTGGCCCATGACTTTTTTTGCGACGCCCAAAACAAAGGGCGACTCGCTTAGGATCGATGACATCTCCATGTCGAAAGTTGGTGTATTGCCCTTGACTTTGGGCAATGAAAAGCTGCCTTTGGGCAACGATTTTTTGTCGCCAGGGAGGTATATATATCGAATGTATCCATATATGATATCTTGATATCTCTCATACTCGATCATATTATATGAGATATCTTGATATACATATTTCTCATACACCCTCCCTAAATTCTATATCATGATCAATGTTATAAAAAAAACGATAGGCATACTTTGAGCGAAGAAGGTTCGCCTAGCGACTAGACGTCATAGCGATTGTTTAGACGGTCTAAAACAGACACCTAGACGGGCTAGATAGCTAGGCGAACCAAAACAGAAATCTTGATATATAATCAAAATTTCATATCTTCGGTATCGATATCAAACAATACTTAATACCTATAACGACATGTGTAATTTATACCCTAGGAACATACGACACAAAAATCAAGTGCTCACCGAGGAATGTCGCAGCCGGTTGGCTGCCATTTGTACTTGAGATAAAGCTTATCGGGCCGTCCATTCCTCTTACAAGCAAAGTTCTCTCCAAGAAAAGGGCAAACATTCGAATCGTACGGTGGATAAGCTTTGTCCAAGACCCAGCTCCCTTTGAACCAATCACAGCCGTCCGATTTCCGATGGACCCCGCCACCAGCCTTCCCCGCCACCCCTTTGCCGCTGCCTCCTTGTATTAGCATCGCAGAGGATAACAGCCACCACATCACGGCGGCGCCGTCGTATATCTTGAACAAAGGCATTATGGGAATTTTAAAAAAATTCTATGTGTTTTGTTTGGCTTCTTTTGTGGTTTTATGAAGAATAAAAGGTGTAATAATAATCATACGTTTTGTGTTTGCATGGTTTCGTGTGTGTTTATATAATCAAGTGAATATTTAATTATTCTTGATTTGAATATTAAAATTAATTGTAATATGAATTATACTTTAACCACCGTCTAAAAATCTCTTTTAGCCCCCGTCGGAAAGGTCCTATCCTGCCTAAATACCCGTCTAAGACCGTCTAGGTCACTGTTCAGGTTATCTAGGTGTAAGACGGTACCTTTCTGCTAGATTTGAGTTGCGGTTCAGCTGAACCGGTGAATCGCTGGTTCCTGTTTCCACTGCGGTTCCGATGGCAGGTGGAACCGGCAGTTCCACCCACAAAAAAATAAAAATATATAACCAAACTGCGACCGCGATTTAGGTAACCACGATCGCAATTTTCGTCTAGAGGTCAAAAATGATGTTTTTTTAAAATGATTTTTATCATTTCCGGTTTCAGAACCGGAACCGGAGAATCGGCCTTGGGCCAATTCCAGTTCCGGTTCCATGGTTCCGAGGAACCGGAACCGCCTATTTCGAAACCGACCCAGGTCAACTTTCTGCCCAATGTTCACCTAGTGTTGTTTTTTAGAACATTGACTATAACTACATAACAGCCTAATTAAAACATTAATACACCATACATTAACATACACAAAATAAACATTATACAGAATAATTCGGTCCTCATGTGACATGTGCGTTGAATATTACATTTAGGTATTCAATTATACTATAACTACACGACAGCCTAAAACAGTAATATACCATAGATTACATTTAGGTATTTAATTATACAATAATTACATGACAGCCTAAAACATTAATACACAATAGATTAATAAATGCATATTAAGATGTAATTATAGTATAATTTTTTTTTTGTGTATAATGTTAATGCATGGTGTATTAATGTTTTAGGCTGTCATGATATCTTACGTACGTACCTTTCTAGAATTATTCGGTACTCAAGTGCGTTGTACATATGTGTAGAGAATTATTGATTTTTTTTTTGTTTAGAGAAACAATATTGCCTTATTAAATAAAATAGATTTGAGGTTGTTGGATATTGGTACCATGAGAACTATGACTATTACCATGAGACCATTGTCAAGTATTCCTCTTAAATTTTAATAATGACAAACTCTATAAGAACTAATGATTTCTATGTCTTTGTAAGTCGTAATGTAGATCACACACAGATTAATACAGAGCATAAGGGCACAATTGATGAAGACTTTACAAAGCTTAGAGCATAAGGCGAACCTTCTTTGCTCAGAGTCTGCCTATCATTTTTTATAACATCGATCAAGATATAGATTTTAGGGTTGTGTATGAGAAATATGTATATCAAAATATCTCATATAATATGATCGAGTATGAGAGATATCAAGATATCATATATGGATACATTCGATATACCTCCCTGATATTGATATCACTATAGAAAAAAAACGATTTTTCTAACCTATGCCAGGTTAAGAAGATTAAAAGAGAAATTATTTGTTAAATTTTATTATTTAAGGTTATTTTGACTTTTTTTGACAGGGTTTTAATAGGGTTTTTGTTTCTAAATCTATTATTCTTAACCTATGCCCTTAGGACATAGGATAGAAAAACCGTATATGATATTATACACTTAGCATACATACCAATCGTGAACACTGTTCTAAAACACCCCGCCTAACTCCGTTCCAAGTCGTCTAGGAGACTGTCTAGTTCGTCTAGGCACCCGTATAGGCCGCTTAGGCGCTAGGCAATCCTTCTCCCCTTAGGGTCCGCCAAGCGTTTTTAGAACGTGAAGAGTTCCATTAGTATTGGTCCACCAAACTTTATCAAAAAACAATATTTATCGTATCTTTAATTTTATTTTGTAAAATAATTTTTTTTGTTGCCCATTGATTCGTCAGAGTTCGTCTTGATTACGTCCAATTTAATTCGGGTCGTACATCAAAATTTTAAAGATGAGTTTCTTTAAAAAAAAATTTACATTTACTAAAATTAAACCCTCGTAAATATGGAACCGATCGCTTACCGCCTGAGTCAAAATCCCTCTAGTTGAATAATCTTTCCAATTATAAATTTGGATGCATCCACCACACTACCACTATTTTCACCACCAACCAATGATTGAGATATATATAAATCCGGACATAAAACAAATGAATAAATTCCAAGGTAAAGTTTGCTTAATTCTATGCCAAAAACAAAACGAATTGATTAAAATTTTGAATAAAAACATGTGATTGCCAGAGCTAGAAATATATGCTATTTTATTTCCTCTACATGGCGCCTATCTCGGTCTTGTTAGATGGACATTTTTCTAAAAAAATTTGGTCCAATGTTAGTTGAACATATTAATTAACTCTTTATCAACTAAGGAATATATGCTGTTTTTTTTTATGAAGAATATATGCTGTTTTATTTCCTCTACATGGCGCATATCTCGGTCTAAATGCGTATTCAGATTGGTATACGCAACGCAATTAAGAAATTAAGAATGGTACCTTCACCCAAAAAAAAAGAAATTAAGAATGGAGATATCAAAGAAGTTGGTTCAGGTGGTAAGCGGCATTGTTAAAACAGTGTTGGAAACTCATGTTCTATAACATTGGAACAACGATCCTCTCTTGTTTTGATAATGACAAACACCATATATAAACTAACGTTTTATGATTAAGTATTTTAAAGGAATCTCAGATTGAACAAACATGAACGAAACAACTCCCATAAAGGAAACTCATGAGATACAAGTTCCCAACACATGGGAACTCACATGTGAAGACAAGACAGTGCAACGCAAAACGCATGATCCTGTTCAAGACAAAGCAGAGGCATGATCTGTTCCTCAAACTGAGCCGATTGATTCAATGGTCCGATTAGCTTCGAAAGTTGACCAATTTCAAATGGAATCACATGTGAAGAAAGTACATAGTTGACTAGTAAGACAAGGACATTCTGGACAAAGATAAAAATGAAGAATCAACCTCAAGCCTTGACGAGTATATAAGCTAATGAATAGTTTACTTACTACTTACTTCTCGCAATCGCCTCAAGCAACTAGAAAAGGAGAAAAGCAAAGAACAAAGCAACCAAGAGAAGTCTCCAACGACGAGTGTGTGATCTCCGCGACGGTGAACCAACATTCATTCCCTGATGAAAGGGAACTGAGTCAAGATACAAACGTAGAGTGTAAGGTCTGAGTTCCTTGCTTTAGTTAATATGTTGTCCTAGTACTTAGGTTGAGAGAGTTCATTAGTGTTCCCAAAGTTCGGTTATTAACTCTGCCTTGTAGTAGCTTAGGAAACTTTCAATAAAAGAAGGAACTCAAGGAAGTCGATCATCAATGCCTAACCCCTAACATCATTCAAAAAGCAGTTAAAAAATCTCCTTAGGCAGAGCAAACAAAACATGATATCCTAACATAAATAAGAAAGTAATAGACGTGAGACAATCCGTAATCGAATTTGCCACACAGAATAAAATATTCTCACAACTTATAAAAAGTACTCTAATTTGTAATGGGCCGACAAAAATGAAGGGAAGTTTCGGGAGTGCTACGCGATAGGCCTTTAATAACTTAAAAACATAAGAATATTTGTCATAAACCACCTTTATAAATTGCAATTATTTTAACTAAACATAACATATAAAATGCAATTTATCGAATGAGAAAACAAAAATCCATCCTATAGATACTATAATTATTAATACAAATTACCTACCAAATTTGTATCTCAAATCAGCATTACACTAGCAAAACAAACCAACAACAAATTCCCAACTAGAGAGTAACCCTCCTCAAGTCATTGAATGGACCGAGACCGATCGGACGAAAGAACACTAGCGGCGACGATCTCGTTCCAAGTGTCGGGTACGCCGGAGATGCACCAATGGGTGCAATCGCCGCCGGTGTGGGCGGCGTTGCTGTACTCTTGTGGGTGGGCGTCAGGGCGGAGCTCAGTCATCAATGTCACATCTAGGAATGTCACCGGTTTCTTCATTCGGCCCAATAAGTCTCTTATTAATTGGGTTCCTGTATTGGGCCTTTTTATTGGGCTTTCTGATCCGTTAATGGGCCGTCTTACTCCTATGCAGTTTTTTTGTTCTGGTTGGCCCCAATCCACCCCACTATTTGCATTACAATAAAAGGAAATAACATCAACATCAACATTATCATCTAATATAATCCCGATCAAGCAGAATTTAAGGGGTCAAGATGGCGGCACTTATAATGTGAACATGTCAGAATAATGTGCCCGATAAACCCAAGAAAAACGAGCTATGTGACAATAGTAACTGAATTTAGTTAGAATGCATTGTATAACATTGTATAAAAGCCAATGAGCATGAAGATGCGTCCATAAACAAATGGAAATGAGCTGTGAAAAATAAGTATGAAGTGTGAAAAACTAGACGTGTCTAATATGTCATTCAAATTGAAGATAATATTCTGTTTTTTTTAGAAAAAAGATTCAATATGCCTGAAAAATCAGGTAAATTGAGAGGCCGATAAAATTGGCAATCAAACAAACGGCGTGCAAAACAACAAACATGAAAAGAGCAAGGGAGAAGAAGACTATATCAAAGAAAGATAGTATATGATTTGTGAAAGGTTAGAGTGTCAATTAATGAAAAAGGTGTATGGTCCAGACAAACTCCAATGAGATTTTATTTTAAAACCAGTTTTTAATAGAGAAAAGTAATCCATCAAGCTTATATACTACTACTAGATTTTGTTTTATCAAATTTCCGATGTGAGAAGCCCTATTTCCACTAAATAAAAGTATGGTTTTTCAATAGTGTGTAAAGGACACATTATAAACAACCTAGTTTAGAAACCAAAACTCTAAAATAAGATCAGTAAATTCTAGGGGGGAATTTAACTTAACCTATAAAATTTTATAAAATCTTTTCAAAATTAGCTTCTTATAATGTATCCTTAGAAAACAATATAAAAAATGCATAAAAATAAATGTAGCTTAATTTGATATGAAAATCTATTATGAACTTACCGCCAATGAGAAGTGGAGATTCCTTGGAAGAAAACTTTGGTTTTCAAAGGATCAACATTAGCATCAAGCCAATGAGCCCAAGTTTGAAATGCAATTTGGAAAGCTTGAACTCTATCCATGTCTTTAAATGTATTGTTCCCCACTTGAATGTAGTCCCACCTGTGTTGTCAACACTTATCTTCATTAGTAAGTGTTTTAAAAAAAAACATTTTACATTTTTGTTTCCTTAGCCATTTAAACTAGTTTATAAGTTAGTTGCATGAAGTATGTTACAATAAAACAAGGCCATATTTTAGTTTTTTTTTTTAATAAAAAGTATTTATTTTTAAACTACAACTAGTATTACAAGGAAATACGCCTAATTAGGCACGGAACTAGCAGTGGGTTTTAGAATTAGGGTCAGCTCTAACCCACCCTAAAAATTAAGATAAAGTTAGGATAACAAAAGTAAATCTAACCTACTCATTTTAATTTATGGTTCCCTCCCGGGCCTAATATAAAATGACATTATTTAAAAAAAATAGACGACGAGTAGATTGATTCGAAAGGCCTTTTAATCACACATAGTTTACACATACTATTGAGCAACGACCCACCATTTTGAATAGGCCTTGTGCAGATGGGCTAGCTGGGTGCCTAAGCAGACTGTACGTGTTCTAGGAAAATTGGGCAGACTCTAGACTTAAACTTGTACAGAAACATTGTAATAAACATAATAAAATTCTTTTTTAATATATATAAATTGAAACCATACTAATTTATCTAGGCCCTCTCTAACCGTTATTCTTAGTCTAGCGTTTTCTAGAGCACTGCATACGACAACAACAATATATACATGTATGACAATTAATTACGTGCACAACTATATAAATGTATAAGTTTGTTGGTGATGTTGGTATGTATTTGTTCAACTATCAAATTCATATAATTTTGGTGAATGAGACAAATAAGAAGAAAGTTGTGTTACAACTTACGGTTGTTGAGGTGGCTTATAGAACCACCAATGCCAACTATCAAAGATCAAGAGATCGATGTCTTTCCATGCTTCACCACCTTTAATTGAGTCCAATTTCAAGATTCTTCCTTTTGGTTCTTTGTCAATATCAACCAAAAATTGGTGCCACTCCATCATTATTGTTAGATTGTATTCCTACATTTGATTTTATCATATAATGATATATGAATGAAAACAAGTTAATAATGTAGTAATTACAGCAGCAACAACAACAACAACAACAACATTTATCCAATTAAAACCCGAAGCGTGCGGGATAATATATATATTTTTTACTCAATGAGGTGGATATAATAAAACGAAAATCATGGCATGATCAATTAGCTCGTACATGGAAAGCTTGTGAATAAGGAATTAAATTAAATTAAAATCATACCTAACACCAAATATTTTTTTGGTCCGAACCTAACACCAGTGAAATCGAATAAAAAAGGTCACTCTAATACCCTAAAATGACAATAATAAACCCTATAAGGATTACCCTAAATTGAAAAAATAATAAATTGTGTAAAAATATTTTTAAAATCCAAAATCATTACAAATTTCATTTAGAGTAGAATATTTCCATATCATGCATGTTGAGGACTCCAAAATTTCACGGACCGAAGATTAGACCGGAATTTCTTGATCGCACGATTCAATCTTGGTTTGACCGATTTTTTTATTCAAAATATATATGTTAAAACATATTTCATAATACATAAAATAACCGAACTGGACCGAGACCGAAAATTATAGTCCTATTTTTGTCCATATATTTTGAAAATTATATTCCAATATAATTTAACTAGTCTAATTCTAAACCAATGTCCACTCCTAAAAAAAAAGTAGATGTTGATGGGTCTCTTTAGATAGAATATCACATCAAATATATATATTTATACATAAAATTCAGCAAAAGGCAACAAACTAAACAACCTTTGAATGAGATGTCTAATGAGATTACTACTAATTTTAATTAAATGGTTAGCTTATAATAAGCTAGCTGGATTACGCACTTAACATGAATAAAAAGAAACCTTCAAATCCCAAAATTATCTATTTTCCTTCTTCCGAAGATTACGTTTTCAATATAAAATCTACTTCAATTTTAGCTTTGTTTTAGTATTTCAAAAAATATTTATCTTATGGAAATAATTAAGATTTGCCTAATTTGAATATATATTGCCAAAAACACTTTATCATGACATCATCTAAAACATGCCCATGAATATAACTTTCTAATTAAATTAATTAAATAAACCCACAAAAAAGCCTTCTTTAAATCTTATCTAGTTATCAAATTGCATCCGATGATCATTAAACATGGCCATGTCACATCCATCACAAACACAATTAAGTTTTGTATGAGCCGGTTTAAATCGCGTTTGATAATACATTTTTTATATTATAATGCATGATTTGATATAAAATTACATTAAATACTGCATTATAATATAAGATGATACATTATCAAACACGATCCAAACAACTTCATATTTAAACAAAGATAATTAGGAGCATAATTAACGTTCTAATCACTTATCGGGAATTGAAACAACCCCGTATATATCTATGTAGGCTTGTTTAGAACGCGTTTGATAATGCTTTTCTTATATTATAATGCATGATTTAATACAAAATTACATTATAATATAAGAAAATACATTATCAAACGTGATTTAACCAAATTAAGATAATTAGGAGCATAATTAAAGTTGTAATTACTTACCGGGAATTGAAACTTGTAAATAGGCTTTTCTTGCACGAGCGTGTAGTTGGCACGTGGGAAGGAAGCATGAAGCATACAAGTTAAAGATTGCCATTGATCTAGGCTTAAAGAGTCTCCCACAAACAATATCCTTTTGCCCCTATATTTCTTCATAAACTCTTCTCCATTGAACCTAATTATTCACCATGTAATTGTAATTAAAATAAAGAAATTAAAGCATAAATAATATTAAGGACTCGTTTGGTATATATTCAAAAAGAGCATGATGATTCATATCTAGTGTTTGGAATATACTGATATCGATAGCACATACTGTCATTTGTTATAAAAAAACCAACTTTATAGCCCATAACTTCTTTTTTTTTGACACCCAAAACAAAGGACGACTCGCCTAGGACGTCGAAAGTTGGTTTGTTGCCCTTGTCTTTGGGCGATGAAAAACTGTCTTTGGACAACGATTTTTTGTCGCCCTCAATATATATGATATTTTAATATCTCTCATACTCATATACCAACCAAACCCTAACGTCAATATCTTGATCAATGTTATAAAAAACGATAGGCGGACCATGAGTGAAGAAGGGTCGCCTAGTGCCTAGCTAGACGGTCAGAACGATTCCTTAGACGGACCTGAACAGGTACTTAGACGGACTGGACGATAAGACAGACCTAGACAAAAATCTTGATATATTATTGGAAATTTCGGATCTTCGGTATCCACACCAAACAAATCATAACACCTATATATAACGTCGACCTGTCTAATCTATACCCTAAGAACATACGACACAAAAATCAAGCGCTCACCGAGGAATATCACAACCAATGGGTTGCCATTTATACTTGAGATAAAGCTCATCGGGCCGTCCATTCCTCTTACAAGCAAAATCCTCTCTAAGAAAAGGGCAAACATTCGAATCGTACGGTGGATAAGCTTCGTCCAAGACCCAGCTCCCTTTGAACCAATCACAGCCGTCCGATTTCCGATGGACCTCATCGCCTCCTTGTATTAGCATCGCAGAGGATAACAGCCACCACATCACGGCGGCGCCGCCGTATATCTTGAACAAGGGTATTATGGGAATTAAAAAAATATATATGTGTTTTGGCTTCTTTTTGTGAATCATACGTTTTGTGTTTGCATGGTTTCGTGTGTGTATATATATTGAGTGGTTGGTGAGTTCTTTCAAGGGTGTGGGTATTTAATTATTCTAATTATGAATATTGCAATTAATGTGTCAATTATTTTATAAATAGATTAATAAATGTATATTCAGATGTAGTTATAGGTGTCATAATTAATTATTTGGGTATGTTAATGTATGTGTGTTAATGTTTTAGGCTGTCATGATATCTTGCCTTTCTAGAATTATTTGGTGATTATTGCCTTATTAAATAAAATAGATTTGAGGTGATATAGTTTTATTAAGGAAAGTTAAATTATATTATGGGGTATAAGAAAGTTATGTAAAAAGAGCTAAAAACCGAAAAAAAGAGCTATATTATGGAATGTTATATTGGTAAGAAACTCAAAAAGAGCTATATTAGAATCGAATTTTATTTTACCATATACAATGCAAATTGCATGATTTCCACAAAATAAGGAAAATATCCTTATTGTTAGATAAAAAAAAATGTAATAGCTTTTTCGATGATAAATATTGGTAAGAAACAATAAGACGTACAATAGTGGAATAGAATGGAAGAAGATATAAAATTGCAAGACAAAAAATAAGTTAAAAATCGTCTTTGCATGGTCGATATATAATAGTTATAATAGATTTTGTAACAAACATATGAAATATATGAATATATATATATATATATATATGAAATTGCTTTTTTCAACTAATTAAAAATATATCTATATGAAATTCCTATAAGGAAAAAAAATTGAAAAACATTTTTAAATAAATAAATGTATTAAGTTGGCAATTATGAGGTTAATTACAATCCGGTTTGGGGCCTTGAGTAGAAGGATGTTCCGGTTATGCCCCAATTTTATTTTATTTTAGGTTGATTTTTTTAAGTTTTGGATTTGTTTGCTCTATGACTTTAATCGGGAAGAGATTTTTGTGATGCTCGAACATAGCTTAAATGAACTCGTTTTGAAACAGCTCAAGTGCGGCTAGCTAAACTTCACTTGAAAAGAAGAAAGATGCTCTCGCTCGACTCAGATAAATTCCCACTATCTCTACTGTACTCCAACTTGATAGTTTTCGCCGCCTGTTCAGAGTTGAGCCCTGAGATTTGACGGCGGAAATTAAAAGAGCAAAAATATATTATATGATATTATGCACCTAGCATGTGCACCAATCGTGAAGAGTACTCTCTCCGCAGTATTGGTCCACCGGACTTTATCAAACAATATTATTTATTGTATCTTTAATTTCATTTTGCGAAATGATTATTTCATACAATTATGTGTGTATTTAAGAGCAATTACTTTAATTAATTAGTTGAATAATCTTTTTTAATTGTAAATATAATTTGGCTGCATCTACCAGACTACCACTATTTCACTACCAACCAATGATTGAGATATATATATATATAACCAGTCATAAAACAAATGAATTCCATGGTAAGGTTTGCTTAATTATATGGCAAAAACAAAACAAATTGATTAAAATTTTGAATAAAAACTAGTGAACGTCGGAACTAGAAGCTTTATTCTTTAGTTTTAGGGTACGTTGTTTGGTGCTCAATTTTCAATTGAAATTCATTGATCGGTTATTGTTAGTTGAACATTTTTTTAAAAAAAATTTGTCCAATGTTAGTTGAACATATTAACTCTTTATAAACCCTTCACCAAAAAAAATAAATTAACTCTTTATAAACTAAGGAATATATGCTGTTTTATTTCCTCTACACGGCGCCTATCTCGGTCTTTGTTAGGTAAATCTTCAACGAACTAATTAAGTTAGTTGATTAGTTTTTGGACCAACCAAATAAAAATGCGTATTCAGCTTGGTATACGTAATTAAGAAATTAAGCAGCCTTTTCCACGTCCATGTATGAAATTAAGCTGATTAGTTTTTGGTTCGACTCTAATAAATGTAAAAAAATTCATTTTGGGAGACCCATTTGTCAAAATTAGGTGCACAATTTGGATTGAGCTAGACGTACTTAAGACGAAGCTCTGACAAACTAGTGCGCAACCCAATAAAATGGTTAATGTGGATGCTAGAATGGATATAAGAATATATATATATATAGTAGGGAAAAACAATAAAATCAAATACACATTATTTTTTTTTTTTGTGAGGACACTGCCCCCTATGTGAGTCGAACCGGGGACCTCTAGGTACTACCCTTAAGGCTTAACCGTTTGATTAGATGCTCGAAGGCATAAAATACACATTAGTTTAATGTGGTTCACTAACATGGTGTTATAGTATATGGGGCATATCTTGTGTTTGGTATGGGAGTATATGGATATCGGGTCATATCCTTGATATCAAAACAAGACATTTTCATGATATTTGATATACCCCCCCAAAAAAAGAGGTATGAGAGATATGGGATATGAATGATATCCCATATCTGATACCGATACCAATATCGATACCCGATACCGATATATGATATCGATACCAAACGAGCCACATCATACCTCTCATACCTCTTTTTTTTTTGGGTATATATCAAATATATATCATGAAAAAGGCCTTGTTCTGATATCAAGGATACGGCCCGATATCCATATACTCTCATACCAAACATAAGATATAACTCGATATCGATATCTAAATTCATATACTTCCATACCAAACACAAGATATGACCCAATACCGATATCTAATATCAGGATATCAATACCAAACGGGCTCTAAACGAATTAGCCTTAAAAGTGAAGTGTTAGATTCATGGCACTCCAACATGCATGAGAATAGTAGGAATTGTAATGGTTATTTAATTGTTTAAAACTTGATCGATTTAAAACTTATAATGAGGTGATGAAGCAAATGACATGGACATTTATAATGCCGATTAGGATGACAGAGTGGCGACCTTATCCCCATTATAACATGCATGCAAGCCCTTTTCAGCCTACTAATTTCGTATAATACAATCTTTCGATTGAATTTAGTGGGGTACTAAATACTAATACTATGCTAAGATATATATTCTCATTCAAATCAATATTTCGTATTGTATTTTGCTTGTGATATTGTGAATATGCCATGCCACCTTTGTTTAAAAATTAGAACCATAAATAAGATATCCACATATCCATAATATAACGATGCATAAATAATATAGTACTGGTTAGGGTGCGTAAAAATATCTGATTCGTTAATTCAGGCGATTCGATTCGATAAAGTTCGAAATCAAATGAATTACAAAGTTTTCTATTCTTATCTAATCTGATCCGAAAATTATTTTTTTTGAATAAACGGATAAGGATCAGGATTTTGAGGCAACCGAATATCCGATACATATATGTTTTTGGAAAGTGCAAATAAATTCTTATTACCATAGATGTTTTAATAAGCATTTTTTTTGAAATTTTTACTCATCAAGGGTTCAATTTTCCCCAACCATATAAACTCTCTCTTACAATCAACCAGATCGGATATCCGTCGACGGTTCATTATATTAATTAATTGGGCCTAATCTAAATAGTTTAAATATTTTTTTCAAAACGGATTATTCAAGTATCCACTATCGGATATCCGATCCAACTATATCAAGTCATTAACGAGTAAGGATTTTAATGAAATAATTTACGGATATCTCGGATCGAATATATCCGATTGCTCAACCCTAGTACCCGCGGAAGATAACTAATTGATAAAAACTAATAATCATGCACTACTCTATTCAATGAACATGTTTATGATAAACATTTTGCAAATAATACTCAATTCTATTATTGGCCTTAATTTTGAGTTTGACATTGCATGAAATATGTTGTTTTTCTCCTCACGCTAAAGCTAACTCGGTAGATATCGCTCAACAATAATAATGTTAATAAATTGATGGGTTTGGATGTTTATAAAGTGGTCGTTATCATTTCGTTATTAAGTCATCAAAAGGACCCATATATGAAGGTATGTATCAACATATGGACCATATATATGACTATATGAGTCAAAGTTAACGGCCACAATCATAATGTTATGAAACAACTTATTAACAAACATTTTATCTGCTACATCTGATCTAAAGAAATTGTCAACACAAATTTGAAAAATTATATTTCATCCGTTTAGAAATACATATTATTTTAGAATTTATTTCAAAAAAATTATGAAGTTATATAATTTAGTTTAAATATACATTATCTTTTAAAGATCTTTCCTCTTTTATTATATATTTATGTAAATTTTTTGTAATTAGTGACGATTTCATCAGAAAAAAAGTTCGTTAAAATATGTCAAATGACTAGTATTATTCAACAAAAAAAAAATCAGGCTAAAATGATAAGTGTTTTAGAACGACGAAAGTATTAAGTATACTTCATTTATTGAAACAATTTTCATTTTTGATGGCCACTTGCTAAATAAAGAGTATTTACTAAAATCGTTTGGTTCTCGATTCATGGTCTATATTGGTTTGTCCGCCCTAAAGGCATGACGTCAAGTGCAACTGACATATTGCAGTATTAGATAATTGCATGCATTCGAGGGGGCATTTGGAAATAAGGCTTCTTACCTCGATCGAAAGTTTGATGAATTAAAAACCTAGTATATAAGTCATTCAGTTACTCCTCTGGCTATTACAATTAGTTTTAAAATGGCACCTCGTAGACTTATGGGCTGGACTTAACGTAAATATGCGCAGGACGGAAAAGTCTAAAACGATCCTTATTTTAGATCGGATGTAATTAATAGTACTATAGTTTATACATGTTAATGATCGATCCTTTGAAATTAGTCTTGTCAATTCAAACTCTGGTCGCTTGAGCACTTGCTTACTTCTTTCAATCTCCTAAGTGCATATCAATCGGTTATCTCGTCCCAATCAAAACGTTTAATTTTGTTATAAGCTAGTGATCGAAGAATCTTATACGCCATTAATGAAAATGACCTAACCCACTTTATACATGGATTTTTTAATATATGTAGATGAATAACAAACAATTTTAAAATGATATTGGATTGAATCCAATCCTATATAGTGTACACGAAAATTCCAAACAACTAGTCCAAACAATAATCCTCTTTAGTAAACATGTCTAAGCTCTCAAAGTTTGGATGTTGAAATAGATAAGAACGTTATCTCATATGACATGTAAACTTGAATCTTATAATTAGTTAGCCAACTAGACATGTGTCATATGTATTGAAGAATAGTACTAGTATGACAATGATACATAAACTTATAGCTAGCAAACTTAGCTTACTGCATGTAAATATGTAATGCATAAGCGCCTCAAAAAAAAAAAATTACTTCCGTGAAGAGTACTGTCTATGAGAGTCGAACTGGAAACCTCTGGGTACTACTTTTAGAGAATTAACCTTTTGACTAAATGCCGAAAACGCATCTTTATACATGGGTTGGAAGTGTTTGTAAGTTGGATTTACATGAATTAACACTCAAATATAATTATATATACATAATATAACTTGGGCTGAATTGCTCAAGCTCGGCTCGATTTAAAAATAGGCGAGTTTAAAATTTTGTTTGAGCTTGGTTCATTAATGGTTCACCGAGAACGAGTTCAACCCATGAATATATTACTTGTTTAGTTTTTCGTGAAAAGTTCTCAACAACTCCTTTGCCTAATCATCTATACATATAAATAAAAAAAAAAAATTGATGTAGTTTGAGAGAGAATATATGTAGTTTTACTTCAACTATATATCACACATAATATGTATAACTTGTTTATGAACGCATAATCTAGCTCGTCATAAGCTAGCATATATTTAATTGAGCTTGCTCATGAACAAACGAGAGTCGAATTTTCTTATGCTCAAGCTCAGCTTGCTTATTCATCTTCTGAGCCTTAAAATGGTGCTCAAGCTCACTTCATTTACAAAGCAAGCCAAATACGAATAAGACTTAATCGAGCCAACTTTCGATTTTTTCAGCCTCTTTATCTATCAGCCCGTTTGATATATCGAATTATAATCTCATCAAAAATAAAAACGTGCACCCAAAATTAGCTATAAACTCTAGTATTAGTCTCATATGTTCCACATCGAATTAAGTACACACATATATGTAACATCATTAATTTTGACATGTATAGGATAGACCCAAAGTATACGAACATGAAACAACTTGGCGAAAAGATGACAACGAAAGGCAATTAGTTTCCAAATCCAGAGACGTGTACGTAAAGTTAGAATTGGTTGCCACCAGAAAAACTGAATTTTGATCACACTTCTTTTGCTTTAATTAATTGATATGAATAAAGTTCATATCTCTCTTAATTAGTTGTCTATCCAAGATATAAAAATTGCTTTTGTTTTATTATCTAAGTTTTATATGGGTTGTTTTGGAATAGGTATACAAATGCACAATCAATAAAATTAATCAATCACAGAAAATGAATAGACGAGCGAGAGATATTCTTTTCGATCTCCAGAATGAATAGAATTCATAAAAATTATATGTTATATTTTTAATTGATTGATTGTTGATACCCACAAAGTTTATATAATATATTAATAGGAAAATTATTTTTATTGGGTTAGCTAGGTTTTATGCTCTTTTCCAATCCAAGCTACTCAAAATGTTGAACGGCTCATTTGGTGTAAAAATAAACATTGCATATTTTTGACACGACGGATTATGGATATATCAATCTTACACTTTTTATGTCACACACTTTTGATAGTGTTTTTTACGTGGAAAACTTAAATATAAATTGTTTAAGATATAATTTTAGGGGTTACTCTACATATAATTTTTTTTATATATTTTTTTTATGAATACCTCGAAACCAGAACCAAACCGACTATGTAACCGGTCAAAATGAGAACCAAACCGAAATCAGGAAACTGGGGTCAGTAGGTTTAGGTTTCGGTACCAACTTTTCATATAGGCGTGGACACGAGTCAGACTGGGTCGGGCTATAACCGGGCCGGGCCGGGGAATCTGGGCCTAGGACAAGCTCGGTATAAAACCAGGCTGAAGCAGGCCGGCCCCCAGGCCGGGGTGGTAAGGCTCGTGCCGGGTATATTTTGTAATATAACTAAAAAACCGGGCCGGGCCGGCCTGGACCCTTTTCCCCAACCCGAGACCGGCCCATGGTCCGGGTGGGTTTATTCCGGCTCGCACTCCCGTCCATCTCTAATTTCATAAAACAAGAACCGTCGATTCCAAAAGCGGACATATCTTATTAGCTAGATAAGAAATTTTATAGATTTGATTTAAATAGTCAATGTGCGTCCTAAACTAGATTGAAATAGTCAATGTCAATGGTCGTGCAACTCAAATATATGGTCGTGCAACTCAAATATATGAGTTTTCCGCGTATGATCCAAATAACTTGGGCGTTGACTGAGTCTTTATAGCCCATTAGTTTGGGTTGGGTTGGGAAAATGATACATAAATGGAATAAGGAAGAAAACATAGTTTATACTCGTCGGTTTGTCTAATTGTCAATTTTTCGACCTCTTAATTTATCAGATATATCTAATCATTTTCCTTATCAAAAAAGGTTCTTCTAATGCAAATAAATTATAAATTCAATTGTAATGTTTTTTGATGACGAAAAATCTACATTTGATGGTATTTCTGAGATTGTGACCTAGATGATAAGGATCACAAACCTGGTAACTCAGTTTGAATAGATCAATTCGACTCGATGAAAAAAAATGATAGTGAAATTTAGCTTTTCACCCAAGTAAACAACAACTATAGTGTTACTCGCGAGTTAAAAATCGGAATATTTTTACTTTTTTTTCTATTTGTTGGAACTGCATTAGGAACTAATAAGTTTCAAATAATGGATCAATGTTTCCTCTATCAGTTTTGATGATAACAAACGACATTAGAAACTAATTAAAATGAATATCTAGGTATTTTAGAGGAAATATAGATGACACAGAACTACAAAAGAAATAAAAGCAAACAAGTGTGGAATTATCTCTCTAATAAAATATGTCTTGCGCGTTAGGGAAGGAAGGGTATAGACGTCCTTTAGCGCTTCAAGGAAACATTGGTATAGACGTCCTTTAGAAGGACTGTCTTGCGCCTTAAGGATAAAAGGGTAGAGATGTAAATCTGTCATTTGCAAGGACAAGAGCTAAAACCCACTCACCATAAATAGATAGAGATGTCCTGGGATTTTGTGTCGCTTAAGTGAACAGTGAAAAACCAAGACTGAGAGCATTTAAAGGAAGAACAAGGCGTCGACGACGAGTGTGTGCTCTCGATGACAACAAAGGCGATTCTGGAGCTAAAATGAACTGCAATGGAGATTGTGTGAAAGATTTGTTGCTTTAGTCTTGATTAAGCTTAGGAACTAGGTAGAGAGACTCATTAGTTTCACTAGAATTTAGTTATTGGTAGTGATAGAGAAGTTCGAGTCTTGCGTATGTAACTAATAAACTAATCAATAAAAAAAGTGGTCATTCTAAATCCTCCAAAGAACTAGATAGAGCTTTAAGCACTTTTTTTTGTCAACATAACGTTTCTCTATAAAAGAACTGTGTTTATCACCATCTTTCCATTCTGTGTATTTGTACTTCCACCGCATAAGGAAAAATTCCAAAACGGTTATACGAATAACGATCCAACAATATTTCTCTCTCATTTTGATAGTTAGGCAGATCGATTGATGAAAAAGTCATGAATATGATAAGACTAGTTTGTTAAAGGAGTCATGAAAACTAGGGAGAAATTAAACAAGTGAGAATAAAGCAACATACTTGTACTTACTATATAACTATCCAATTAACATTTATTCTTCATGGAATCAAGCCAATCCAATAGTTGGGATTCATCATTTCATATTTTCATTGTAATTACTCTATAATGGGCCACATAATTTATTTAATTAATCCCAACCTACAAGTCAAGCGAAGACCTAAGTAACTAGTCGTTTTTATGCCATTGCGTCCTTTACAATCCAATTAATTTTCTTCTATTACAACAACATTCCTTTCCCAAAAACTACACTATATAAACACCTAACAACTCTCCCAACTCTCCCAATTTGTATCAACAAACAAACATTCATGGCTTCTTTTTCTTGGTTTCCTCTTCTAGCTCTTTGCCTAATTACAATATCAAATGCAAAGAAAATCAATGGAAATGGAGATTTAAATTCGAAATTAGGATGCAACATCTTCCAAGGAAAATGGGTGTATGAAAAGCACTCTTCTCCGGCATACAACTACACTTCGTGCCCGTTTATCCGACCCGGATTCGATTGCCAGCGAAATGGGCGACCCGATTCTTCTTACCTCAAGTTTAGATGGCAACCCGATGGATGTAACCTTCATAGGTACATTTATACGTTCGTATTAACTTAAAGTTAATTAATTACGAGAAGATTTTCTTTTGATACGCTCGAGTTTTTCCTTTTTCTTTTCTTTTGTGTTTGAAAAAAGCTTGTTTATTTTGTGTCTCTTCGATTTGAATTGATTAAATTTAAGTCCATCAGCATGTTTACTTTTAAGGCTAGTTAGTTTTAAAAATTCAAATCGGGTGGTTCAGTTATGAATTTTGAGTGATTTAAGAGTCTAATCCTATTACTAAAAGGGTGGGGAATACAACGATGATACTTGAAATTAAACAATTCGAATCGGAGAGGGATATGAATTGAAAAGCCAAAAATTCAGAGATACCAAGAGGAATGTTTTTTTTTGTAACTCTGAGGTATAAAAATGAATTCTCTTATATCAAATTTCATCTGTAAAGATACTCTATGGAGGACGACATCTATAATATGTTATATTTTTCCTAATTGCTTTCTCGATCAAAAGAAAAGGTTATTGGTCCATAGGCCGTGTTTGCGCAGCTCAAAACGCTAGTGTTTAGCTTTTAAAGGTTTATTTTAAACTCTACTAGGGTGTTTGGTATAATCAGCGGTAGAGGTGTAACTAGCATTCAGAAGCTTGAATTTTGAAAGCTACGCCGGAAATATTTTTGGGATTTGAACTAGCGTTTGAGTTTTTTGTTCCATATCTTCACTTAACTAAAAATGAATATTGTATCTTTTTTAATAAATCATATGTCTCATTTTGTCATTTTATAAGTATAATCTAAAACAAAAGCTACCTAAACCAAACACACATTAGCGTTTTATTTTTTTTTGAACCGTTACTTTCAACTGCTCTGTCAACCGCTACATCTAGTATTACAACTACAACTATCCGCTACCACTATTTTTGGCAAACATGACCTATATAATTATTTACATGTGTATTATTTGGTTACTAATTATATGTGGCAAATTGATTTACATAGGTTCGATGCCCACGAATTCTTGAGAAGGTTTAAGGGGAAGAAGATAATGTTCGTGGGAGACTCTTTGATGTTGAATCAATGGCAATCACTTACTTGCTTAATACACTCGACAATGCCTAAAGCCAAGTACACTTTAGTTCAAGATCCTCCAGTTTACATGTTTCATCTTCCGGTATGTTTTATATGCCCTCATTTATATTATTGTTATGTTTCAAGGAAAAAAAATTGTAGGAAATAACCCCACCTTTAAGGTGGCTACAAAAAAATAGCCCAAAGTTTTAAAATTGAGGAAAATAGTCTTAAGCATAGGGCGGTTGCGATCACCAACCTAAGCATCGTAAAATACGAGATTATTTAATTTTAATCGGTCATGTGATATTGTCATTTAAGGCTTATCAAGATTGATTATGAATAATATCGACATTAAATATGGTGTTGTGTTATTGTTAACGACAAAAAATTATCATTTCCGATGATTTTTGAGCTAGTGATCAGAACCCACCATATAGTTTGAGCTATTTGCTGCAACTTTAAAAGTTCAGAATATTTTCCGCAACCATCGTGAAGATGATGTTATTTTCTGCAAATTTTTCTTTATTAAAAATATTAGAGATAATAATTCAATTGATTTTAAACAGTAATAAAATGTGAAAACCAAAGATAAATACTTTGAAATATGATAGAACAATTATTGTAATATGAAGGAGGTATTAATTAATTATCTATCAAGACTGGCAAATAATAAATAGAATATTTATTCCAACCGAAAGGATGTATAAAATAGTTAATTTGGTAAGAAACATGTCAATTAAATTTGATTGCTTCAGGCCCATCTTAGACTTCACATCCTCATATGTAAGGATGCGCTAGGTTAATTCACTTTCAATTTAATATTTACATACTAAAAAAATGGTAATAAAAGTGTTTGATGGATATGTTGAATTAATTGCAGGAATATGAGGTATCAATCATGATGCAATGGCACCAATTTCTGGTGGAGATTGAAAAAGAAAGCAAAGGAAGAGTTTTAAAGTTGGATTATATTAAGGGAGATAAATGGAGAGGAATTGATCTTCTTGTCTTTGATTCTTACCATTGGTGGTACTACAAAAATGCCCAACAACCGTATGTATTTAATTATATCCAAATTTTAGCAATCTTATATATATATATATAATGTTACACAAACACAATATATTTACACTCTTAGCACGTGATTCTTGTGATAATTCATGATAATATATACTTTTTCGATCGGAAATAAGTGTCGTTTAGTACTTGAATTTTGATAAATTTTATGTGTCATTGAAATTTGTTTTAATTAACCAATATATCTCTTCATTAATTGGTCAAAAAAATAATAAATATATATTTAAAATATGGTGAGATTGAGAAAAAAAAAACCTTAAGATTATGATTTTAACTGTTGTTTTTTTTTAATTTGGTTCAAGTGCTAAAACGACTCCTATTTTCGATCGGATGCAGTAGAAATTAATTGGTCAATTATTGTGTGGTCATAGATGGGATTACATGCAAGTGGGAGGAAAAACATACAAAGACATGGATCGAACCGTTGCATTCAAGATCGCCTTAGAGCATTGGGCTAAGTGGATTGATCAAAACATTAATCCTACCCAAACCAAAGTCTTCTATCAAGGAATCTCACCTTCACATTACCGGTAAGTCTTAATCAATTGATTATTTATGAAAAATATGTTTTCTTATGGGTTGCATTTTTTGAGATATTTAGTGAGTCAATAACTTAAGGGTCATGTTCATCCAAATACGCACAAAATAAGTCCAATACATAAGCTCGGAAAAGGCCACCTCAAAATCAATCGGATATAAGTCATTTTCCTACGTCTTCTTAAATGTAACTAACCTAAATTTTCATAATAAGTACTCCCTCCGTTAACGAAATGTCGACGTTTCAACATATGTCTTGGAAATTAAACAACTTCATACTTTGACTTAATTAACCTTTTCAACAATTTTTATTTTGCTTTTATTTAGTTTATGTATTGCTAAGTTTCCGAATTGGATGGATAGTAATCACCGGATTCTCCGCCTTTTGTGTTTATGTGAGATTCTAATTTTAATTGAACTTTTTTTATGAGGAAAAAATTGATAAATACATGCAAAAATATGTTAAATGACATGTTATTTTGAACAAGGACATAACCCTAGAACGTCAACTTTTCGTTCACGGAGAGAGTAGGATATTAATCGACCAAAATCACTAGTAAGATTCGAACTCAAATATCAATTAGCAATGTGAAGTAGCACACCAACTTTTATATTGTTTTTTCGACCCTTTATTGTCGATGCAAAATTACTTATATATATATATGTGGTAAAGTAAGTTTATTTTTGAGATGTATATTTATTATTGTTTAGTGGAAGAGAATGGGGACAAGCACGTGCAAACGGTTGTGGAGGAAGTCGACTACCGATTCAAGAAGAAGGCGAAGACCTACCCGAGAACCCGGCCATAGAGATAGTGAAGAAAGTGCTTTCAAGCATGAAAAATCCGGCTTACTTTCTAGACATCTCGCACCTTTCGTTGCTTCGCCCAGACGCACATCCGTCTGTCTATGGAAACAAGGTTCATGGGCCCGCATCCGACTGCACCCATTGGTGCCTTGCTGGCCTTCCTGATACTTGGAACCATCTTCTTTACACCGCTCTTATATAGCAGAGTCAAGTCTTACTAGTTTAGCTGATATAGATGGTACGTATATAATAAATGAGACCAACACTAGATTTATGCTATGATTGTTGCATTTGCAAGATTCATGTATACATATATAGATAAACTAGCTAGATATATTCTATTTTTGTTGCTTATGTTATGATTATATGTCATATTTACATTGCATTATATATATTTTTACATTGAGAGCTAATAAAACTTTATATATATGTGATTGCAAGCTAAAGATCACCAGCTTCATAAAAGCAGGCCAACTAACAATATGATGAGTTCGGCTTAATTGATGTTTTTAAGAGTTTATACAACTACAAGAATGTTAATTTTATTGGTAGTTGAAATAAAAAGAAGACTAATAGATTTGATTGAGGCTATAGCGTCTATCGTTTTCCAGAATCGGAGTGTTTGCAAGATCGGAGTCATAATTTGTATTGCTTAAAGATTTTTTATATTGTCATCTTTATTGGTATTTGGAACCTCTTGATTAATAGAAACCAAAATTATTATCTTAAATATCTTTATCTATTTAAAATCTTTTCAAATGATTTATATATATTTTCAAGGAAGTGGATGTAGTGAATGATAAAAATGGAGCTAGAAGTTGATGTTGTAAGCTACGAAATTTGGTGCAAATATAGAAAATTTGGAGCTAGAAGCAGTGGATTTTGTTGAACTTGCGGTATCATTCCATGTAATAATGGTGTTTAAGTAGCCTTTCCCTTGGAATATCACATTGATTTTGCTTGAATTGACTATCACCTTTTCCATGTACAAATGTACTTTTATGATCTTTGATAACAAGTAAAATAGATTAGGACATTGATCGAATTAATACTATACTTGTATGTACCAGAGTCAACCACGATGAGGGTCCTCCCAGAGCTATCATCAGGCACAACGTTGATAGCTTCCTGAATACTAGTAAAGTTGACGCAACCGTCGACACCAACGGTCAAGATGAGGGAAACGTTATAAGAAGAGAAATGGATGCTTTTCATTTCAAAGGAGGAAGATAGTGCGTAGAAATAGATAGCAAAGAACACGAACCAAAACAAAGGGTTGATTTTGAGACTCATGCTGGCCCAAGCAAAATTAAACTTTAATTTGCTCGTTGTTGTTGTTGGTACATGTATGTTGTTGGTGGAAGTATGAAGGAGGAGGGATTTAGGGATCTTATAGAACGACAAAATATGATATCGTCTAAAGTTTTCATTTTTAACATATATAGTAGATAAATATGAACAAAGTAATCATTTCTAGAGTTTGGTTCTAATGAAACAAACTCTTATCTTGAAAATTGAAAAGTGCACTACAAAGTACGAAAAGTGCATTATAAAATACAAAAAGTGCAATCCGAAAAGTGTACTACAAAAAATATAAAAAGTGCAATACAAAATACGTAAAGTGCAAATGCGAAAAAGGGCACTCCGAAGTAGGAAAAGTGCACTACGAACTAGAAAAAGTGCATTCGTTTCATTTTTTACGATAAGAGTTTGTTTCATTTGACTAAACTCATCCTTTCTAAGCCATATTTCAATTCTTTTTATTGATATACATTAAAAATTGACTAAAAACACACATAAAGTTATTAAGTTAACTAGAATAGTCGTCCTCGTCCTCATGTATAGTAGCCCTTCATCAAGATCTTTAGGTTTTTGTTCCTTAGATAGTTTTTGTTAGGTGTCTTTATTATCCATGAACAGAATCATCAAGATATCATATATTAAGGCTACTACTAGTTGCATCTATGATGATCCTTAAAAATCGGAGTACTTTTACTTTTTTTTTCTTGTTGGAATTGTATTAGAAACTGTTAAGTTTCAAAGACTAGATCAATGTTTCCTCTATCAGTTTTTATGATAACAAACGATATTATGAACTAAGATGAATATTTAACTATTTTAAGGGAAATGTAGATACTGCAGGAACTACGAAATAAAAGGAAAGCTGTGTCGAATGTCCCTCTAATCAAATCTGTCTTGCGTATCAAGGAAGGAGAGGTACGAGAGTTATAGACGTCCTTTAGCGCTTCAAGGAAACAAAGATAAGACGTTCTTTAGAAGGATTCTATAGCGTCCCAAGGATAAAAGGGTAGAGATGTAAATGTGTCATTTGCAAGGAAATGAGCCAAAACCCATTCACCATAAATAGATAAATATGGCATAGGGTTTTGTGCCGCTTGAGTGAACAATTAAAAAACAAGACTTATAGCACTGATAGTATTCCAAAGAAGAACAAGGAGGAAGAAGGCATCGACAACGAGTGTGTGATCTCGGCTGCGACAAAGGCGATTTTAGAGTTAAAGGGAACTTCAATGGAGATCGTGTGAAAAGTTTGGTGCTTTAGTCATAATTGATTAAGTTAACAATTAGGAAATAGGTAAAGAGACTCGTTAGTATCGCTAGAATTTGATGATTGATAGTGGACAGAAAAGTTAGAGTCGCACAAAATCCTCCAAAGAGGTAGAGATTAACCTACTTAACTTGTTGATCAATGTGAGGTTTCTTTATTAATGTTTTTGCTTCTTGTGTATTTGTGTTTCCGCTGCATAATGAACGATTCCTTAGCTCTCGACTGACGCGTAATGATCGAACATTTCTCTCTCATTTTGATAGTTATGCAAATCGATTGATGAAAAAGTCATGAATATGACAAGACTAGTTTGTTAAAGGAGTCATGAAAGTTAGGGAGAAATTAAACAAGTGGGAATAAAGCAACATACTTCATGTTACCATTTCTTTGATTTGTAAATGGACATATTAACAAAACTATCCAATCAACATTTCTTCATGGAATCAAGCCAATCAACATTTTTTATTTAACCATGCATCAAGATTGTTCGAACTCTACCTATAGAATTTGTTACCAACTCCATTGGAACAAGATCCAAGATGTATATATATCATCAATAAGCTAAAAGATATATTCGGGTTAATTAAACACGATTAATTAATAACTAAAACATGAATTCTACTACTTGCAGAGTTGTGGCTGAGAAATAAGAAGTGCATACAAAAGCTGGTTCCAAGTATCAGGCACACCAGCAAGGCACCAATGGCTACAATCATTCCCTCCATCTTGTGTATAAACAGATGGGTGTCCATCTTTCCTTAGTTGTGACAACCTTGTTATGTCTAGCAAGCCAACTTTTGTTTTCATTGTACTAAGAACTCCTGTTATTGCATCAGCTCCAGGTGGGCTGCCACCTGGGTGTGTGGGACCCGCTATGGGCCCCGTTTGGTTCTTGCAATCGGCTCCTGGCTGGCCCCACTCTGCACCCCTATGCACCCAAAAGACACAAACAAAGTTTCAATTTTGGTTTGGTTGGATTCGTGAGATAATGCATTATCTTGTATCAAATGTCACGATTTAATATAGTATAATAATACGATTTTTCTAACCTATGTCCTTAGGTTAAGAGACTTAGAATGGAAATATTTTGTCAAATTATATAAATTTAGATTTAATTTATTTTTCCAATAGAGTTTATTAATTTTCTTTTAGGGTTTTAGTCTCTAACAATAGAATGCCTAACCTATGCCCTAAGGGCATAGGTTAGAAAAACCGATAATAATATGACATAATGCAATGTCTTAACGACATAAACACGTTTTTTACTTTTGTGCTATATGAACAAAAACGGTTTAACTATATATTCAGTCCGGTTGGATTCTCAAGATAATGCATTATCTTGCATCAAGTATCATGATTTAATATAGTGTAATAATATGACATGATGCATTATCTTAATTATACAAACAAGTTTTACTTTTGCGCTACATGAATAAAAACGGGTTAACAACCGGTCTAGCTAGTTGCATTTTTAAATAATGCATTATCTTACATTAAATGTCATGATTTAAATAGTTTAATAATATGACGTAATGCAGTATCGTGAATTCGTGATGACACAAACAAGTTTTAGTTTTGTGCTACATGAAAAATACAGTTTTCTTATAGACCAGTTTGGATCTAAAAGATAATACATTAAATGTCAAGATTTGTTAATTAATGTATTATCTTTGTAAATCCAAACGAATCTTAATTAAGTGTAATACCCAAAATCACTCCTTTAATAGGTCGATTTGTCGAAAATCATCCGTTAAATTATAAATCATCGAAAATCGCCATTAACACGAGACAGATGAGGTGATATTTTGTTAATGTCTCGTATATAACAAGATAATTTTCGATAATTTAGAATTCAATGAATGATTAAGGAAAAATCGACCAACTTAAAGGAAGATTTTCTTCATACTACACTAATTAATTTACTTTAATTAGTAAAAAGAGAAGTTTATGAAGGAGATTAAGGTAATTACGTGAAATGCGTAGGAGAGATGCTCTGAAAGAAGACTCTTTGTGTTTCACTGTTAATGTTGGAATCAACCCATTTGGCCCAATTGGTCAACCCCACTTTATATGCAGCCATACGATCCATGTCTTTGTATAATTTCTTACCCATTTGAATGTAATCCCACCTGCAAAAATTGGTATAAAAAAATTGCTATTATGTTACATAAATCAATTGATATTTTTCTAGCTAAATATAGTTAGATATATGCTTGAATTTTGGATAATTAATAGGGTCTAACACCGAAAATCACCAGTGACATAGGAGTATTTATCGAAAATCACCCGTTTTTTATTTATTATCGTAAACCACCCAACTAAGTTTCTTCGTTAGCCTAATTAAATGCAACCCACAATATTATTCCATCAAAAAAATCAGTCAAAACCATAAAATTACCATTTTTTTGACGGAATAGGGTATTTGGCTAACGGAGAAACTTAGATGAGTGTTTTACCGTAAATCACCCAACTAAGTTTTTTCGTTAGCCAAATTAAATGCAACCCACAATATTATTCCATCAAAAAAATCAGTTAAAACCATAAAATTACCATTTTTTTGATGGAATAGGGTATTTGGCTAACGAAGAGAATTAGATGAGTTTTTTATGGCAAATAGGCAAAAACCGGGTGATTTTCGGTGAATACCCCTATGTTACGAGTGGTTTTTCGGTGTTTTACTCTAATTAATAATAATGAATAATGGAAAAAAAATACATACGCTTGTAAGTTTCCTCTATGAGTCCACCAATGATAAGAGTTAAAGATTAGCACGTCCATCCCTTTCCATGCTTTGCTATTGATCTTGACTGAATCTATCTTTAGGATTCTTTTACCATTTTGGTTGACTTGGTCAATCAAAAATGGACTATGGTTTAGTAGTATTGTAACATCTTGTTCCTGCATCAAAGTGAGTAAATAATGTTTAGAAGATCTCTATTTAGTACAAAAAATGTCATTTTAGGTTATTTTTCATGAGGAAAAAATTCAGAATATTAAAAACAAGCCTGATATTCGAGAGGCTATCAAAGATGGTAGTCGAGATCGGGTAGGAAAGTCACAAGATTGTCGGTAAAAAAAGCAACACCTAGTAAGCAAAGTAAAAACACCCAAAAGGAATAAGCAATTGTCATTTTAGGTTTTGATATGATTATTAAAAAATTCTAAATTATTAGAATTTTTCTTAAATTTATTAATTATTAAATACATATTTCATTACTAGCCAATGAATGAAGAGAATTTGCATCAGGCATAGGTTAAACATGTTAATGTTTGAAACTAAAATCCTAAAAGAAAAAAATTAATAAAACTCAACAAAATATTTTCATTTTAAGGCTCTTAACCTATGCTGCATAGGTTATAAAAAGCGATTAAAAATTATATGAATATTTTTCGATAACGATAATAAATCTCATAACTCATCAATAAATTTTACCTAAAGTTATAAAATAAAAATATTATTTGTAACAATATTTAAGGACTAAAATGACAATTTTTTCTGAACGAGAGAGTAAGTAGTATTAATTAATTACCTGCAAAGTAAAAGTAGAGAGAGTAGGGGTCTCATGTAAAGTGAATTTTGACTTTGGAGAAGCACCATACAACATGCACTTCAAAGAATCAAACTGGTTGGCACTAAATGAGTCTCCAACAAACATTATTTTCTTGCCTTTGAACCTCCCTAAGAAATCACCACTGTCAAACCTGAAACATGAACATATGATATTATATATTCACAATTTCCATGGTTAATTAATATATATGAAGATGCATAGTTAAAATATTAAGCTACAAATGCATAATCTTAAATAAAAAGGATACTGTTTTTATTTTATTAACAAAAACCAAACGACCGGTTTAAAACAATTTGTAGCTTTTGAGAGAATCTTATTTGTTGACATTACCAACTAAGGTGCTAAAATGATTTTTTTTAAATTAATGGTAATTTGTGCAAATTAGCCTATACAAGTCGGGTTGTAGACTGGACCGGACCAAAAATTTATATTTGACATAAAACTTCAATTTTACAAACCATTTATGTTCCAAAATCGAACCAGGTCGTAATTTAATCATTTTTAACATAAAAATATAAAAAAATTATAATGATGTAAACCCGATCCTCAAGGTCCAAAATCGGACCCGAACGTAATAAAACCTTATCGTTTTAATTTGGTGTTACAAATTTACGAGAGTAAAATAAATAAGCAAATTTATTGTCAAACCCGGAGCAAAACGTATTATTTCGATCCGATGTGATCCACGGTCCAAAAGTTACAAATTTATGGTCCATCAATCCGCACCGGGATTGTATATTCCGGACCGGGACCGAGATTAAAATGAATAAGTTTTAAAAAAAAAAACATTTTTCCTCATCATTTTTATTCAAATGACATATAATTTCTAGTACAGAGTCCCATATCCTCATTATAAACTCAACAATACATAAAATAAAGACATCATTATAATTTATAATGCAAAGTTAACCAAAAATTGTACCAATTTAGTAAACCAAAATATGATGCAAACAACAACAACAACGACAACATTTACCCTGTGGAACTTCTTTTACGGAAAACCTGGAGGGTCAAGATGGGGGCACCCCTGGCTTACAACGACGATAGACCCGACAAGACCACAGAACACATAAAACCCGACAAAATATGATGCAAATTGAAGGAGAAAATTAAACAAAATACCTCGGCAAATCACATCCATTGGGTTGCCATCTATACTTGAGATAGAGCTGATCTGGCCGTCCATTCTTTTGACAATCAAACTCTTTCACAGCATAAGGACACTTAGATGCATCATACAATGGCAAACTTGCCTTTTCATCAAGAACCCAATTTCCATCAAACAAATCACATCCATTGCTAAATTGATTCAATAAGCATGAAATAGCAACAAAAACCCATAAATAATTCCACATTTTTTTGGTGAATGAGAATGAAGGAATGAATGAATGGATGAATTTATGTAGGAGATAAGTGAAGGAGTAAAAGAGATAAGTTTACGTTACTTTGTTATATTATCTGCCTTTTCTTTTTTTGGAAGATAGCCCTACGGAAATTATGCTTCAAAGGGAAGGTTTATGTCATTTTATATGGATTTTTGATGATAATCCAAATTTTTTTAAGGGGAAATGAATCGGAATGTGAAAGGAAAGATTTTATTCTATACGTTTGATTTTGGGTATTAAAAGATTTTGATCATTTTAGATATGATTATGGATGGACTCCGTATTTAATGGTATAATTTTTTTTGGTAATTAATGATATGATTTTTTTTATTCAAGATCACAAATCAGGAAAAACTAGTTATATATGTCGTGTCATGCACGACTATATGGATTCAATAATTAATTTATTTAATAAATAATTTTAATTTAATATAAAAAATCTTTTACATCATAAATAGATAAAAAGATATATAATGTAATTTTTATCATCTTGTAATTTTTTAATTTTTTTATCATAATTTAGTGTAAGAATTTTTTTATAAAAATAGATATATAGATTAAGATAATGTAATTTTTATTTTTTTAAAAAAATTTCGAATTCTTGAATTTTTTTATAAATAAATATATTAAAAATAAATTTAATTAAAAAAGATATAGTAATATAAATAAAATTTGACTTTTTAAAATATAAAGTAGGGTCAAAGATTTAGATATCGTAATGGACTCGGTATTTTATGATATAATTTTTTTTGGTAATTAATGATATGATTTTTTTATTTAAGATCACAAATCAGGAACGATTATGTTCGATTATATTTTTTTAGGATTTACGATTTTTTATTTTATTTAATGATATGGTTTTTTTTATTCAAGACCACAAATCAGGCAAGATTATGATTTTGGGTAGTAACAGATTTGATGATCATTTTATATTCGAGGCCACGTTATTTACAGCAATTCATATATAAAATAATAAATCAAATAACAATAATGATAAACAATAATCCAATGCAACCAAAAATAATATTAAGGGCCCATTCGACAAGCATATTGATGTAGTTTATTTGCATTAGAAGTTTTTTTGTAATATTATTTGTGTTGAAGTTTTTTTTTTTTTTTGTCATTGTCACCCCTGTTCAGCGGAGAGCTTTGCTCCATCAAACGTCTACGTCTGGAATTCGAGTCTCGCGAGGGCCCCTTGTTTTGGGTGGGAGAGAATCGAACCCTCGACCTCAGCGAAGGGAAGCGTAGCCCCTCCCACTACGCTACATGCTTGTTAGTTATTTGTGTTGAAGTTGAAATCCTTATAAAATATCAACTATGACTATGTTTGTTAAAACTAGTTGAAAGATGTTAGGTGTTGATTGATCGTGTTGAAATTTGGCAAAAAAAATAAGGTGGGAGGAGGACAATAGGATGCTATTTGGAAGTAATTGATATCATTTATCCTTTTTAGCTTGGCCCCTCTTTTTTCCAATAAAATTCACAATAAAATTTCACAATAAAAATATGTCCTTAATGGTCATTCACAATAAAATTCAACTACTATCAACTACCCTTTTACCGAACACGAACATACTAATTTATCTAAAAATAAGTATTTAATTTCAACCACTAATTTCAGCATCAACACTATCAATATCAACACCATCCACTACAACATTGACGAACGGATCTGTAGAGTAGATTTCATTTTGACTTGTAATTTCCTAAGTTTAGGATTCGGGCTTGTATATGTAATAACTAGTGTGTGTGTGTGTGGATTGTCAAAATGGGCCTATTCTCGCAGAAGCTTGTATTGAGCCATAATGGCCCAATACCGGCACACCCGAGCAAGTCCATTTCTGATGACCCTTGCTCATTAACTAGAACGACGTCGTTGTGGTTCTAGGATCGAGGCGTGTCATTTATAAGGCATGCCTTCTCCCTCTTGCCACTTGTTGGATCACTTGGAGAAGCTTCTAGGGTTTGAGCTTTGAGAGTGTTTACTCGGCTTCTGGCTTGAGATTGACGCCGGTGAACTAGAGCTCCCTTCGAGATCCAAACTTAGGAAGAGAGATTGAGAGTGCACCTTGGAGACCTTCGTGGTTGGTTGATTGGTTCAACCTGTGTGCACATTTCTCACTTTGAATCTCTCTCGATTACTTGCTTTGTGATTTTTGTTTCCTTTTCCCTCTTTGATTCCCTTGTGATCTTGTCATTCCGATTGAGGCTCAAAACCAAATAAAACTTCGTTTAATTTGTCTTTGTTTCTCATTTCTATTTGTTTGGATCTCTTTCGTTATTCTTCACTTCAGGACCTTTAAGGAAGATGAATCCTCTTTATTTTTCTTGCTATTTAATTCTGTGTACAAACTATACATCCAATGCTCTACTTATTTCACAACATCACAAAACAATATCAAATCGTACTACATTTAACAAAGAAAATAATATTGCAAACAATCAACTACATCCTAGTATGACAAATCAAATCAAGTAAATGCTTATTCCTAGAGAATTAGATTAATTAAAAATCTGGTTCCATGTATCAGGAACTCCGGCAAGACACCAATGAATACAATCCTTGTTGAAATGTCCATAAACCGAAGGGTGATCATATTTTCTTAGCAAAGACAATATTGTTATTCTAATAACGTTATTGGATTCTTAATCTTACTTAGCGCCCTCTTAAGCACTTTCACTTCCTTTGGTAGCCCTCCTGGATAAACCGGGCCTAGTATTGGTTGTGTTTGTCCGAAGCAACTTCCCTTGCTAGGATCGTGCCAATCACTACCACTGAATCAAACCATCAACCGAAAAAATCATAAGATTAGCTAGCAACTCACTACTATGAAGCTTTGGCTGCTTAACTAGATATCCGAAAGTAACTTTAAACTAAAAGTTAAGATCTAGATAATAAGATGTTTCAAAAAAATATGAATAATGTAATTATGCAAAAGTTATTAATACTCGGCTTGCTAATCTGGTCTAAAATGACAATTATTGTGAAATAGACAGAATAATATTTTGATATTATGGATTCGATATCCGAGGATCATAAAACAATTTTACTCATGATGTTGCATTAGCCATTTTCACAAAGAGGACTTAAAATTGTCTTCCATTTTGGAGTAAAATTAGGCATAGAAAGGGTAAATATGATGAAAGTAAATTTTTGTCACAAAGACATTGTGAAAGCCCGTAAAGTGGGCCCCTACTACACTCATTCAATCCGTGTCTTGGCGCCAAACAATTCCCACCATAGGTCCATAACTATGGTTCATTTTTTCATTTTCCAATAACAAAAACATGCCCTTTTATGTGTGTCAGGCAAATAACAATGACAAATCTTTGCATGAACAAAAGCACATGTTTCCATGGGACATTCTCGGGCCACACGCCACCAAGTCATACAACACCACATGTTTTTAAGTTTTAACAAAAGACCAACCATTGGTGGTGATATAGTTGACAAATCGTACCAACTAATTGAATCAGTTTGCGTTGATCAGTTCAATCCAAACCGAAAATATCTTTAGTTTATGGGTTCGATTTCGATTCACGAATTTGCATATAATAGTTAATTAAATAATTGAAAAAATGTTAATAAATGATTATTCCTAGAGAACTAGGTTATAAAGAATCTGGTTCCATGTATCGGGAACTCCTGCTAGACACCAATGGCTACAATCCTTGTCGAACTGCCCATAAACCGAAGGGTGACCGTCTTTTCTTAGCAAAGACAACATCGTTATGTCTAATAACGTTAATGGATTCTTAATCTTGCTTAGCGCCCTCTTAAGAACGGTCACTTCATTTGGTAGCCCTCCTGGATAAACTGAGCCTAGTATTAGTTGTGTTTGTCCTAAGCAACTTCTCTTGTTAGGATCGTTCCAATCACTACCACTGAATTAACCATCAAAACGAAAAAAAAAATGTAAGATTAATCAGCAATTCGTTTGGTACAACTTTGAAAAGTATATTTTTTTTGCATTAGTTATCAAAATTGTCAAACTTAATTTTCAAAACAAATTAAAAGTTGAAACCCGGAAAAACAGAAAATGTATCCAAATAGTTGTTTATAAGTTTACAAAAATGTTTTTCTAGTGTATGCCCATGAACAGATATATATACTAACAGTTATTTGATTTTCTTAATTAGGGACATACAATCACATAATTATAATTTAAAATGGTCTTTCTCTCAATGGGGTTGATAAACTTTCTTTTAGGATTTTAGTTTTTAAAATGAGTATTCTTACCATATGCTCTTACGGTATAGGTTAAAAAACTGTTATAAAAATAACTGAAATATACAAAGCTGAATCAAACAAGCATTAATCTTGTAGAATGATATAATAAAATGTTCAAGAGATGGTAATGGACATACTTGTAGTGAGAAGGGGAAATCCCTTGGAAGAAGACTTTTGTTTTTGAAGGATCAACATTTTGGTCAACCCAATTGCCCTATGTACCAATTGCCTTCTCAAATGCAACTACTCTATCCATGTCTTTTCTTGTGACATTTCCATCTTGTATATAGTCCCATCTGTGGAAGATTCATCCACAAAGTTAAACTTGCTAATATGATTAAATTGGCATAATTGGCTTGACACAAAAAATTATAATGGCATAATTGGAATATAGAAAGTTAGAAACCTTACCCCGTGTTTGATTTACAAATTTAATGCATTTAAGTTATATTAAATTACATTAAATGATTCATTTAATGTAATTTTATGCAACTTAGGGCTCGTTTGGTATCGATATCATATATCGGTATCGGATACCGGTATCGGGTATCGATATCGGTATCAGTATCGGATATGGGATATCATTCATATCCCATATCTTTCATATCCCTTTTTATTGGGGTATATCAAATATCATGAGAAATGCCTTATTTTTGATATCAAGATATGAGCCGATATCCATATACTCCCATACCAAACACAAGATATGACTCATATCGATTTCTAAATCCATATACTCCCCATACCAAACACAAGATATCACCCGATATCGATATCTGATATCAGGATATCAATACCAAACGAGCCCTTAATGCATTAAATTTTGCGACTCAAACAAGGGTTTAGTGTATACAGAATAGTTATACAAAAGTTATAAAACTCACGGTTGACTAGGGCCACGACGACTCCACCAATGCCACGTGTTAAAAATAATCATGTCCATGTCTTTCCACAACTTGCCTCCTTCTATGGAGTTAAGTTTCAAAACTCTCCCTATACTTTCCTTCACTACATCTACAAGAAAGACGCTACGATCCAACATTATATTAAGTTCATAGTCCTGAAATTAAAAATCAAAAATAAAAATTTAGCAAAGGTTTATGCTAGCTTGAAACTAACTCAAACTTTTTTGAGGTAGGTCAGATTAGATCAAATCAAGTAGCAAGCAATTTCAAGGACGCGTTAGGACCGCGCATAAAATGAATAATCTTGCATTATATAAAGCAGTTTTTTCACTATAATGTGCGATCTAAATAAACATTAAAAAGCTCGTGCATTGTGAGTAACTAAGCAATGTTCAAGGATGAGAGGAATACCGGAAAGATAAATGCGGAGACAAAATCTTGACGAGTAATATTGAAAGTAGCATTAGGAACTGAAGAATGCAGTAAACATGTGAGCGATTGCCATTGATTTAAGCTCAAGGAGTCGCCCACTGAACATTATATTCTTCCCCCGAAATCTCTCTAGAAAATCTTGCCCATCAAACCTAATACAATAAAACAATCAACATATTAAGCTAATAATGTAAGAATAAATTAAATTTGGATGAAGGTTGGTCCGTCTACAAATTAGAGCGGATATTGTCAATGTAAATATGCAAAATTACAAAAACTCGACTCTAAGTAAGCCTAAAATCACTTCCTAATTGTTTCATGTGTCAAAATTTTATGTCAAGTTCGGCATGAACCTACTTTTATATAGTGAAATCAATATCCACGCATATAATACTAGCCTTTTTCGCAAAGTAGATTCGAAATTATCTTTCACTTCGAGGAGTAAACTTGGGCATAAAAAGGGGTAAGTACTAGCATGAAAGTAAAATTTTTGTCACAACACATTGGCAAAGCAAATTCCCACCAACCACATAGCCCGTGAAGTGGGCCTCTACTACACTCATTCAATTAGTTTCATGGCGCCAAACAATTCCCACCATAACAATTAAAATAATTTCAAATATTAGTTAACATAGCTAGTCATGGACCCGGGCTGGGCCCGGCCCAGGCCAGCACATGGGGAAGTCGGGCTGTTATAATCAGGCCCGATTTTTTTTACATGTAAAAATGTTGGTCAGATCGGGCTTGTCCGAGCTCGACCGGGCCTGGAGACAATCTCCCAACCCGGGCCCGGCACAAGGCTCGGGCGGGTTTGGCCCGACTGGACCATTTCGGCCCAGAAATGCGGGTCGGGCTAGACTGGGCTGGGTCGGCCCGCATTTTTGGCCATCTCTAAACATAGCTATATTATTCAATCAGTTTTTCTTAGCCGTTCTTGTCTGTCGTTTTTTAACGGCCTCTCGGCTTACCAAGTCTGTTTGGTATCCGAATTCTTACCTTATTAAAAATAAAATAATATATATTATTGAAAGTTCAAATGAAAAATAAAAGACTAAAACATTAATTAAAAAGTAGAAATTTAATAGATAAGATTTTGAAAATTAATACCTAAAATAATACTTTAAATTAAATCAAATTTATACACTAAAACGATACATAAAATTAATCAAATCGAGCATATTTAGGCCTTCTTCACCCTTGTCACATAGTATCATTTTTTCATGTATAATCACAGAATAAATTAAACCTCATTTGCTAACACTTGAATAGAGTCTCAAGGTACCATTCTTCACCACAAATACAAAAGGCCAAAATAATTAAAATTCATTAATAAAATCAAAATCCAAAAAAGGCCAATCTTGTGAAGCTTTGCCACCTCCACCGACAAGCCAAAAAAATTACAGCCTAATCCAATCATTAAATCGCACGTTATGAGAATCAATCAACAAAACAAAGAGACTAAAACAAAGTGCACAATCTCATGACAACACTAACCAAGTCTAATGACAATAATTAAATACTCCCTACATTTTATAAAACTTATATTTTTTTTAACAATTTATACATTATTTAAAAAATCTATTAAAATGCCAATAATTAAATACTCCCTCCATTTTATAAAACTTATTTTTTTAACAATTTATACATTATTTAAAAAATCTATTAAAATGCTAATACGTATATTTTTTAATAGGATACCAAATAAACTTAATAAACCGAAAGTCCATAAAAAAACGACAGCCATGAAATAATATACTCTTATTTATTCCTTCACATTTCTTACTTCATTAGAAATTAATGCTAACAAATTATTATTAATTTTCAGAATAAATACATAAAATAGAAACCAAAATAACTAAAAATACATATTTTATAAAACAAAAAATTAAGATTAAAAAGACATCTACAATACTTAGTGACTACAAAGTAGAGATCAAAGAAAGAAAAAAATTACCTTGCTAAGTTACAATCAAGAGGTTGCCATCTATAATGGAGGTAATCTTGATCTCTCCGGCCATTTCTTTGGCAATTGAATAGCTTCTGAATAAAAGAACAAGTTGTGTAATTGTAAATTGGGTATGAATCATCTCTTACCCACCTCCCTGTGAACAAATCACACCCGGCCGCGTTTCCGAGCGCCGCCAACGCCACCGTGGCCGCCACCAGGCCGCCGACGCTCCATTTCCGGCCGACCCAGAAGCCCATCAACTCAAACTGAATTGATGAACGCTATTCTTGTTTTTTTTTTATAAGGAAAGGAATTCGAAAAACCAGACAAATTAAACCCTGGTAGTTCGAGAGATCGAGAAAAAATTCGATAGTCGAAAGGAACACTATTCTTGTTCTTGGCCCTCTTTATTCTAGCTTATGAGACTTTGTCTGTGTTTTGAGTACAGTTGTAAGGGTCTGTTTGGGAGCAGAGAATTGAATTGGAAGAAAGAAATTGAATTTGTAGGAATGAAAATGACAGCAAAGCTTTTTATTGATCACCATATAATGTGGGGCCTGTTTTTGGAGGTGAGATCTTGTGTGATGATACTCTACAATGTGATATCATGATCAGCCGGCCCACAACCGTTGGATCTTTTTCTTTGTGTGTGTTTAGCTGGTTCTTAACACTTAAAAATCTCGTCGAAATTGTATCTAGAGGCTAAAAGGTCCTATTCTGTCTAATTTTTCAACTAGCCTAAGCGTTTGTTTAGGCTCGCTAGAGGCCGCCTAACGATTTTCAGAACATTAGTTGTGAATATGAGCAATCTGATCAAAGAGATGGATTGACGTATGAAATGACACACGAACAAACAATGTATAATTTGGGCTTATGTGGTGGGATTTGATAGTTATTGATAATGCTTAGTCCTTTAATTTGGAATTTCTCACCTTGAAAAGGGAGAGTTTTTTGGTTAAAAGGTGAATATTAATTAAAAAATAATTTAATCGTTGGAAAAAATATTATTAAATGTTTATTAAATGCTCGGGTAGATAGAGTGGGAGTCGTGTATATGTGAATATACATGGGTAAATGCCCATATAGGCCTGACATCTAAGTTTGTCGGAATTTCGTATTTAAAACCAATTAGCAATAGAAAACGAATACGTTTGGAAATGATTTTTTTTATTAAGAATAAGAGAAGAGAGTACAAAAGAACTAAAATCATAACAATCTTGGTTGTAACTTGTAAGATACACAAGGCCTAAACAACAAAAATCCAACAAGGTCTCTTTGTAGTTGCATCATCGTAAAACCCATCACTCAACAAACCCACAAGATCGAGAAGAAGCATCATACAAGAAATCTACAATCAAATGTCTTTTGAGGAACATTGGAGGTAATGATTGATTAGTTTGGTAAATACTGTATCTTTGTAATGACATTTTAATGGGTAAAAATGTCTTTTCATTTTAAAAGAAAATGTTCATCTTCTTCTTATGCATCTTACAACAATGTTATAAATAACATATTTTAATATATCAATTTTCTAACCTATGTCCTAAGAATATAGGTTAAAAGCCTAATTTTAGAAAGAAAATAATAATTTTATATTTAATTTTTTAAATTATTTTTTAAAAGGATTTACGTTTTCCAAAATCGAATTTTAATTTACACATTTGGATTCTTATCATATACCCTTTAAACATAGGATAGAAAAACCGTATATATATTGATCAAATAAGTCGCACAACATTCATTGAATCAAAATTAGCACGTTTCTTAAGAGAGAAATGTATAGTAATTTACTCTTAATAGAGGATATCAATTAAAAATTCCCCAATTAGTCCCTAATCAAAATCAAAAAAATTTAATACCCATAGTTTCTTTTTCAAATAAATACATCCATTACAACAATGACCAAAAATTAAACTCTAGAGGAATAATAATATTTGCCATCTGTTTTTTCTCATGTTTGTACTAACTGCTAAAACATGTTGAAAGTGTGATTACTCGTCACACATTCTTTCGTTCACCTAAAATTCTCTTAAATTCATACAACAAGTAGACCAAACAAAAAAAATCATAATTTGAAAATTGCCCTTTTCATGAAAATGAAGTTGGTTGTGGAGATACTCACAGGCTCTTTGTTCTACGTCGACGTCGAAATTACAGCCACCATTGCAGATCTGAAGAAGAAGATAGCAACCCAAGAAAATTTGCCCGAAAATCGGCTCAAATTCATGCTCAAAGATGGAATTTATGATCATCCATTGATGAATGAAGATGAGGATGAGGATGATGATCTTCTTCTTGTTGATTGTGGTGTTCATGATGGGTGTGTGATTTATCTTCTTTTCATTGGTTTAATTGAAGAGGATGATAATCTTCATGTAGAAGAAGAAAAAGAAGAAGAAGAAGAAGAGTCAATTGAGATTGAGAGTAAAGAAGAAGTTGGAAAATAATGGTACTTCTTAGAGTTGTCAAATTGTTTTTTGGTTTTTGTTAAGGATTTAGTATACTTTTTTATTAAAAAAATTGTGAGCTAATGGTGTTGTAAAGAGAAATGAAATAGAGAATCCTTGGTGTTGATGTGATGTGTTGTTGTTTTGTGTTTATTCATACCGGTTTGCCTGTGGAAATTATCCGTGGGTGACCGATCCACCCGAATTTTTAAACTGTTTGGAGAATGTCTTCTGTGGCCGGTTTTTGTTAAGGATTTAGCATATTGTTTTATAAAAAAAAAATCGTGAACTTATTCTTGTTTGTGTATTCTCATATCGGTTTGTCTATGGAAATTATCCGTGGATGGTTCATCCACCCGAAAATTTGATGTAAATATACATGTGAGAATCTCAATAAATCTAGGCGATGGACGGATGGCTGACCCGATCCACTTGGAATATATATATAATTTCATATCTTAGGTATAAAAATCATAAAATTATGGAAGTTTTAATGTATTATCATGTCCCTTTGCATTTTATTTTTTTCATGTGTATGGGTTAAAAAAATTCAAATAATTTAGAGGTATTTTAAGTATTAGTTTATCGATATCATAGAAGTCTTAAGGTATTGTCGCTAATATCAATTTAAATGTTGCATATAGTCTATATAATCATGTTTTTTTATTTACCTCGGATGGGTCATATCTCAAACCCACCCGAAGTATGTCGGGTGATTAGATAAGTCATCTCGTTATCCATCTATCACCTGACCCATTTCCATCCATAAACCCAACTACCGAGTCTTGTATATCGAATCGCTTTCTTTCATGAAATAAATAGCAAATTTCTAACGCACTAAAAATTGATTAATTCAAGCATGGATCTTATTAATGAAAGATAAAACAAAAAAACCAAGTAAATATTGCAAATTTCAAGACTTCCAATCTCCAAACAAGCCAAACAACACCAATGCCAAACCAAAAAACAAACCAAAAAACAACACAAAAGACCAAACATTCAAATCCAAATCCCCAAATCTCCAAATCATCCCCACTTAATCCACCTCAAAACCCATCATTACCGTGACTAACCCTCCCCTTAAACACATAAAGACAATCCCCATTCTCAACCCCATGCCATCTTAAACTACACTTATCCCTCATAATCCTCTGCTTATGAATAAAAATATAATCATCCATAGGCAAAATCCCTCTACTCAACATCATTTGCCTCACCTCTCCAACATTCGTCGAATCCTTCATCTCCAAAGGAATCGCGGCTCCATTCATAAGACTACTCGATGTCTGGACCACAACTCTAAGCTTTCGTGTCGTCGCGTGAGCACAACTCTCCTTGAGCCGGCTCATGCTCTTGAGCAAAACCGCCACCTCGGATTTGTCCTTGACACCGTATTGCTCCAAAGTCATGAGCTCGTCCTCCATTTCGACACCACGCGCGAAGAGGCTCATTCGCTTGATGGGTGTGGCGTCTATGATGTGGATCTTCTCCTTGAGGCTCCTTACTGTCTCGGTCTTGTCTAGCTCTATTGTCACTTGCCTTGATGTGAACTTGATTGTGATCTCAATCTTGCTTGAAGTCTCCTTGATAATTAGAAATGAACAAAAAGATCAATTTTTAAATTAAAAAAACATCATCGTCGTCCAGTATAATCCCGCTTTAGGGTTCGGCAAACATGGACCGAACTGTAATATTACGGTCCAGTCCAAGATCGGGATCGAGACGGTCCAGTCCACTATATATTAAAATTACGGGTTACGATAGGTTAAGACCATAATATATATATAACAATTTATATATAAAAAATAATTTAATATACAGTATATATTTGACTTAAAATCTCAACCGTACCTTTACAGTCCATTTACACTAGAAAATCAGAACGGTCCATAATTTAACCATTTTTAACAAAAAAAAAAGAATTTTATTATAAAATATGTAAACCCGATCCTTACGGTCCAAAACCGAACTAGATCGGACTATCGAACCATATTAATTCGGTCCGGTCCAGTCCTCAGTCTATATGGTCCGGTCTGGACCAATTAAACACCCCAAGACAAACTCCCGCTCAAGCGGGATTAGGGGGTCAAAATGGAGACACTCATAACATGAACATGTTAGAAGGATGGCAGGATGCGCCCGATAAACCCAAGGAAAACTTAAATTTAGTTGTATGACAATAATAACTGAATTTAGTTAGACTACACCTAAATTGAGACATTGTATAAAAGCTAGCCAATGAGAATGAGAATGCACACCATAAATTTTTGAAAAAAAAATGAGACATGTAGTTTTATAGTGATTACCGGTTCATAGGAAAGGAGTTGATCCAAGCCATTGAGAATGAGATCAATCTTGGTCCCATCAGTGATCAATGGATGATCTTGCAAGATTAGCTCATTGGTTAATTCAAAATCCAACACTGAGAGGGTTTGTAAGTCAGTAGGAAAGCCTAGGATGGATTCAATCTTCTGCTTGATCTGGAAAACGGATTCGGTTGAGTCGATTTCCATGGCGAGTTCATGGAGGAATGTTACTATGGTGATCTTCATTGTTGAATGGAATGGTGAAGATGGGAGAAGGCTAGGGTGAAAATTAATGGGTAAATGAAGATTTTGAAAAGTGGATGGTCATGGTAAAAGAGTGAGAGTTTAGGTCTGTTCTTTCATTCCAAAAGTCATGTATCATGTAAAATTGGTTTGTAGAAATGAGGATGACATGTGAATGCAATGAGAAAAAGTTGTTTCAGATTGTTTGTTATGTACTAGTAGGTTGAATTTGAATAGTTTGGTGAAGGATTTGTGTAACTATAGTTGTTAGTTGTAGATTACAAGTTTGTAACTTGGTTAGATTAAAGATATTAATAAGATGAATCTTGTCAAGCACAATGTGGGTGAAATTGTATCTTAATTTTAATCAACAGTATGCACTTGCACATGATTAGGGCTGAGCATGGGTCGGTCGAAACCGAAATTTTAAGTTGAACCGAACCCAACCGATTCGGTTCGGTTTTTAGTTTATGAATTTCTAGAATTTCGGTTCAGTAATTCAGTTCAAGTTCGGTTAAATTTCGGTTCAATTCGAATTTACAAAGAATAATCTTCTATCCATACCAAACCGACAAAATCAAACCGAACCGAACCAATTCGTTTTGGTTTTCGGTTCACCTTAAACCAAATTTCGGTTTTGAACTGAGCAACACATAATTGAAATTGTATCTTAATTCTGTATGTGAAATTTAACCAAGCTTTTAAAAACTTTCTAATTTTAAGTTGAAAAGTTTTGAAAAACCAAACTAACAAATACTGTAAACTAGTAAATATTCAAATAATTTACAAGAAAATTTTAAATGTTCCATTTCAAATACTGAAAACTCATCAGAAAATTCCAATTTTTTGAGAACTAACAAGCACATACACTGACACAGAATTTACAGGTATCCCCCAGCAACCAAATAGCAACAGGGATAATAATATAAAGCCAATGTAACCCATCTCTATTAAATAGATAATCCTTTCACTAATCCATAACAAGACCAAATCAAATATGGAAGGAAGGATGATTAATTTAGAGAACATATCTGAAACCACCGATCGATTACAGTATAATTTAGGACTGAGCACTTGGAAGTGTTACAACAGCAGAACAGCTATACAAGATGATCTTCAACTTCTTCTTGAATCCATCTAGCTCGTTTTACCTGCAAGAAATCACGTTTTAATGTCGTTTTTTATCCTGCCATGTTAATTTAAGTAAGCAGATAACAATGTGTTAGAGTTCAAGCAAAACCTGGGCCTTGAGCTACCAAGAGTTAGCTCTAAATCGTCTGATCCTGTATCTTCTTCATGAATGATTTCACCTTCCCATGCTTTTACCATCCCTTTGACACTACTTCCAAATGCAAACTCATCTGGAATCTGATACAGACCCAAATATAAATTTTTATTAGTTTTGATTATTGTCTTCTTTAGCACATTTTTTGGTTAGTAATGTTAGTTTATGTAGTTTCCCATATTTCCACTTCCAAGGTTTTTAGGCATTTTCCCACTTTCTCCGTTATTTTTTCAATTATCTGAATTATTACTACCTTCGTTCGGAAAAGATTGTCATTTTAGCCACTAGATCTTGTAAGAAAAATGTCATTTTAGAGTTTGATTATTGGTGACATACAATAAAAAGTTTATTTATTATTGGAAAATGCACATATTGACTTTTTTTATGCAAATTTTTTTTATTCATTGGTTAAAATGAGGTGGATAGTTAATAATTTATAATATTTAGTGTTTTAGAATTCATTAATAGTTATGCCAAAGCCTAAAATGACAAATCCTTAGTGATCAGATGTAGAATTGTTTAGTTTTAGGAGTTATTTACTCTAATCATGTATTATAAGAGAAGCACATCAGGACTCCTCATTCATTACCTGTGGCATTGGGACATCAGCAATAGCAGGAGAGCACGTGCCGCTTTGTCCAGGTGTAACCATGAGAGAGCCACCGCCAGAGAAGGTCCCTTCTCTGAACCCGAACGGGTTAGGCGAAACAAGGCTGAATGTAGGGGACGTTGGCTGGCTCGGCCCACTATCACCACCGCCATTGACAAGTCTGATCCCAGCAAACCATTCTGCAAAAGGAACGCTTTGGTGGCCTGGGCTTTGAGGTGTTGAGAGTGGAAAGTACGGGTATTGGCCAGCCCACTCGGTTTCTTGATTGATTCTTGGTGTTCGACATGTTGGGGAGCTAAGAGGAGGAGTCACGGGAGCGCTGATTGATCCGTTGTGAATGAAGGGATGGGGCGGTTTTGATGATGATCCAGATGAGAGGTTTTTAAGCCATGGGATTAGGGAATTTCTGTCTATATTAGGATTGGCTGCATAAGAAGATGAGGATGGACTTGCAAAGGATGAAGAGGCAGGACTCGGATTAAAGGAAGCACACGCACTTTGATGATAAGACGAGCATGTGCTAGCTGAAGCTGATCCTCCAATTAGATCCAAACGCTCCACCGGCTTGCAGCCCTGATAAGTACAAAGACGTTTAGTAGTGAATAGTGATCAGATGTGATATTTGAGATGATGAAGATTAAAGAGAAAATAAGTATTTAATTCAATCCATGGCATTTAGTGGCTTTGCAATATAGCTTCATGCATGATCTAATGGTGCATAGCTACATTTCAAAGAATATCTAGCAGTTCTCTGATCAATAATGGAATTAGTCTTTCCCTTGGACAGAACAATGCAGACAAAACACCAACTACTGCCTTGTAGTAAAAAATCTTCTCTCCTCATTATATCAATGTAGTACAAATAATGTTGCACCTTTGCATAAGGCATGAATAACCTACAGGAAATATACAGAAAAAAACTTTCTGCAGCTTTTTTTGGATACCTTCACTTGGCCAATTCTGCTAGAAATCAATGTGCCTCAATCATTCAATCAGTCTAACTCAATTCTGAGGCAACAGTACTTGACTTCTCAACACTAACTAGTTACCTCCCAAATTTTGCACTAGAGGAAGTACTCTGTTCCTGAAGAGACTTTCAGACATCAACTTTGAACAACTATATTCTGTTTACTATGTTGGCCTTTCAATTTAGAATTAACATAATTAGCCAATGCCAATACCTTATCAGATTATTTATATCTTTAGATGAGGTTCAAAATTTATTTGATGATGCTATTAGTCTGCTACTAGGCCAAGCAGATACTTGCCAAATAGCTAGCCATTTGCACTAATATCACAAAGCAGAAGTTGTTAAACACTAACAAGATACCTCATTACAAGCAAATACTCAAGATATTTAACTATCAATAACAACATGCTATTCTATTGGAATATTAGCTGATATTTGAGTGTGATTATGACATCTTCTTGCAAAAGCATGACCTAAATGCATCCCATATTTCATGCTTAAACAGTAATCAATCTTACAAGGAAGTTGCAGAATTTGTCCTTGCCATTAGGATCTAAGAATAAAAGGAATCCAACCCAATTAAGTACAATTGAAACATTCAAAAAAAAATACAAGCTCTTTCTCTTTATTGGGATAAGTGAGTGAGCTCAAGAGAGATCATGAAAAAGTTATAAGCTCCTTGTGGATTGTGGTCCTCCCATGTCCATGAGTTGAAATTGACCCAATTATCTCACATCCACCCACCCACCCACCGAAGAAAAGTGTTAAAATAGCCTTCAAAGTGGGGCATCCTAGTAGCCATAGCATATAATTCCCACAGGCGCACCGAAAAGCAAAAATTCCAAAGGGTAAATAACATACGAAATGAATAGCTCCTGAGAGTAAACACTCTTCATAACTTACACACAATATACAATACTCAACTAGACATTATACTAGTCCTGTATCCTGACAAAAAGAGAACGATGCACGAGATTCAACAGGAGTTGGGAGACATAATGATCCATATTTGACAACCACAAAAAAATTGATAAAAAAAAAGTGGATTTTATAATTTGAAGATGAAAAGTAAAGGGGAATGGATCTAACATTCTAACGTACACACCCTCAGTTCCACTCATACAAAATTGCACAATTGCAGCAAACTTTCCAGTTGCTAGAGAATAATCGGTTGATCATATGCTCTAATTTAAGCAGATAGAATTACTAAACAGCTAACGTGATCACTAAATTACTCAATCGTGACAAAAAATAAGAACTCAAAGAGATCTCAGAATCGGAAACACAATAATAGAAGTAAAATCAAACACAGAAAAAGCAAAAAATGGAGGAGAGTTGAATGAAATCTAAGATTCTCCTAAAACAGACGGCAATCTGTGGCAGAATTTCCAGTAGCTAAAAATGATCGGCTGATTTACGAAGCTGACTTGTTCACTATATTGATCGATTGTGAAGAAAAAAAACTAAGAAATTACAGAAATCTCAGAAACGGAAACACATGAAAAAGAAGCACAATCAAACACAAAAATGCGGACGGATAATCATCGAAAACTGAGACGTAATTTTGCATCAGGAAGTTGAAATTGGGAAAATCGACAAGTCGGAGATTAACGCAGCTGACCTGTTCACTAGATAGCTCGATCGTGAAGAAAAAAACTAAAAAATTACAGAAATCTCAGAAACGGAAACACATGAAAAAGAAGTGAAATCAAACTGAGAATTTCCTCAAACAGACGGTAATTTGCAGCAGGAACATCAAAATTGGGGAAAATCAACAGCTCGAAGAGAGAAAAATACACAGTACCTTCCGATAAGTGGTGCCGTCGGGCTCGACGGTCCATCCAGCTTCGCGACAGAGAGACTTGAGCACCTCGTTGTTGTCGCAGTGTTTAGGGAGGTTGTAGTTGCCGTACAATCGGAGTCCGGCGAAGATCTTGGCGGCGATCGCTCGTCTCCTCCTCTCCCTCTTTTTGTTGTTCTCTCTTTCTCTCCACGACGGCAACCTGCTTCCTGAAGTCATCAGCTCTCGCGAATCTCTATCTCTCTGGAGCGCCGCGAGCTACGCCGGAGATCGCCGGAGTTTGTTATAATTGATGAGCTCAGGAGAGAGATGAGAGAGTATAGAGGGGAAAGCGTTTGGGGTCTTTTAATAAAAAAGGAGAGGGGGCCCGGGGTTTGTATTTACGGGAATGCCATGGGCGTGATGTGGTGGCACTTGTATAATTTACGGTTATGTTGAGGGGGTGTTTTGGAATGTGAAAAAGATCAAATTATTGTTTTTGAGGATGGATCGTCTTTGGTTGTAGATTCCGCGTACGTGAACTTCTTATAAGTGTATGAATTAATTAAATCGGATTGTATTGACCGACTTAATCTAATAAAAAAGAAAATTGATGAAGCTTGGTAGTGAACAAATTAGGTAAATTAACATGCATTGACTGACTTGATCCAATAAAAAGAAGAATGATGGATTTTGATATTCACTAAGTGAAGAGACAGAAATAAAGATCGAATCTGAGACCCTCCAGTCAATTTTTGTATGATGTAGCTAAAAAGTTTCATTTTTTTTAAAAAAAAATACAGAATACTGAAAAAAAATTACAATAAAACTTAAAGATAATAATGGATAACTAGAATAATCACTTTTTTAAATCAAGGACACTGCGTGCGGAAGTCGAAACGTAGATCTCATGGTACTTAGTTGCTTGGATATCATATCAGAGCGTATAATATATCAAATCGAACCTCTCAACGAAAAAAAAAACATATACTAAAAAAATCGGATTAGGGGATTAGAACCGCCCCCATATAGTTATGTAAGTGACAATCCTTATCTCAAAACTTATTAGCTTATCAAATTAAGTTTATCAATGAGTAACATACCATATTCTTCGAATCAGATTAAGATCATACCACATTAAAATTACCTTTTGGAGGTCTATTTAATATTAAAAAACTAAGCCTAGTGGTGAGAGAAATGAGGATGTTCAATTTTTGCTTCCGTCTCTTTTTTTTTGGTCAAATTTGTATCCATCTTTTAGTTGAATGAAAAATTAAGTTTTATCATTTCTCTTGTTATCAGGTCGAGCGAGTCCATACAAGCCTGTTTATCTGGTTTGTGCTCTTTATCGACCGGGCACGCGCCCCGGGTGGCATGGGCGATTGGTGAAGAAGTGACGTATGATGACGTGGAGTAGGGATTTGGGGTTTAGTTGCGTAACCGTTTTTCCTCTCACCCGGGATGGGGGAGATTAGGAAGGTGGGGCCCAATTATCACCAACAAAAACGTGTCAGACTACGCGGCGCACGTGCCATGTGGGTCCCGTAGGGCCCCCAACCAAGCCAGCCAAGTAGTAGTAGTAGCGCATGCGGTGACGTGGACTGTTGCTTGTTCAGCTTTCACGTGACTACCATGCGTTCCTAATTTCCTTGTAGTAGACCCGGTCATTGGGTGTGCTTCTTCATTCATTACTAGTTTCATTAGAACGGAAATAAATAAATAGAAAAGATATACATATATACATATTGTACCAAGTTCAACTTGTTAATGCCGAAAGTGTTACTTGGATTATACGATCATAACTTGATTTATAAGAGAATATGAGATTGTGTCTAAAATGATAGAATGAGTCATTCTTGAAATCGCCGATTCAAGATCGAAAGGAAATTTAACAACACGGGAATCAGATCGAGTGGTTTCTAAACCGATTCTTTATACCAAACGGGACCTTAGTGAATGGATTGTGAGATGTTTTTGTGTTAGAAAAGAATAAATGGTATTATACGCGGTTGTAAAGCTACTTAGGGCATTCTTTCAAATGTAATTTCTACGAGTTGATTCTTGTTGAAAAGATGTAATCAATGATATATGACCCAAATAAAATAGCTTGTCGTCCATATGATCCAACTCTCTAAATATGTAAAAAAAATTGAATGTCGGAGTAAAAAAATGAAGATCACAAAGACCGTCGAGACAACAATCATCTCCATCGCTCTTGAAAAAATATTAACGAAAAAAAGCTCCACAGCTTAGTCATGGCCACGATTTTAAACCGATAGTTCTCACGGTGACACAGTCTGAACCGTCAGTTCACCAAAAATTCTCAACCCTCAGCCCTAAACCAGAACCTAAATTATGGGGGTTTGAACCATGGGATTGGTTTGATTTCTCGATTCAAACTGAACCCACAAGCTCGATTGGTTTATTTATTCACCGACTTAAGTTTTTAGGTGAGAAGATGGATTTCAAACTTATATGTAAAAAAGATCAAACTCGACACAAACTCTATTTATCACGGTCCATTGGAATTCTCACAACTCCCATAGTCTAAACTGTCGATTCACCAAATTTTCAACCTCGACCCTAAACCGAAACCTAAATCATCAAACCGCCTGTTGGCAAAGCTAGAGTACATGATCTGCAACTTTTTTTATAAGAATATCCGCAGTCGTTGTAGCTGTAGTCGCAGTAGGGGGAAGTTCATCATACCTAGTTCAGTCTCCAGGTTCAATAGATGCCATGTCTTTCCGGGTTGGTTTCATTTCCTGATTCAGCTCGATTTTCCGGTTCAAACCGAACCAATCTCTACACACCCTCCTATGCTTTCCTTTCTTATACCAACATATGATACTATCATTTAGCCGGATCATCTACATTTGTTATGTCATTTTGGGTACTATACACATTCTTGTCATGCTATTAAATTCTCGTTCAAATGCTTTACCACATCTTAATTGGCCAACTTAACTTAACAACGTGCAATTAATTACTCTTCTTGGTCAAATTTTTTACGTTGCAAGTAATAGAGGTACGTACTGACATTATAACAGTGAGAGTGGGGACCACTGAACGTAGTGTGGGGACCACCGAGCAAGGGAGATCTGATCACATGTAGCCCGATTTGCCAGCCACCCACCGGGGTACTCAAACTTGCTTCTTCATTTACCAAACTACCCTTTTATTCTCCTTAAGAAATGATATATTGAGGAGGGTAGTTTGGGCAATTGAGGGCATTTTCCTTTTTTTTCTACTTTTTCACTTTTTACTTTTTACTGTGCTAGTGGAAGCCAGTGAGTGGGAAGAGAGGGAATCATTTGGGGAGTCTGGTCAAGTGAAAAAAAAGCCCGATTTACAATCATTTTGCCTGGATATGGCCCAGTGATTTTTTCACCGTGGGTCCCATGGGACCAAAATTTATGTAAAAATAATAGTTTTATCTCTTGTACTCGGTCAGTGTCGTTCTACGTTTAGACCGGATACTATAGATCCCTTGATTGGGATGATCCTCCCTATTTAGTCTTTTGATAAACGTCATAAGGAAGATTCGAACTCAAATCCCGCTAGACCAACTATTGATTGGTAAATTATATTTTTTTCTTGGAGTGGAGATGTGATTGTATAAGGAATTTCGATCAGGGTCGTTCTATGTTCAGACCAAGTACTCAATTAGGAGCGTTCTATGTTCAAATCGGATACTACAGATATTTTAGTTGGGGACGACCCTCCCAACTTAGTCTTTTTTATACACGCCGTTAGGAAAATTTGAACTTGAATCACTATTGATTGGTAAATGAAATTTTTTCCTTGGAGTGGAGATGTGATGGTATAAGGTAGAAAATTCAATAATATTTTTTTGGTTGAAAGAAAATTCAAATGTTGGGCATAGAGCACTTTCCAAACATTTATGAAGGGTTTTATGTCTACCCTTTTTATTCAAGGAGATTAATGGGAATGAGTACTAAATTTGAGGTTGTACAAATTAGAAGTTTTCTATGTTCACGTGGTAGGAGACTATGGTATTATATGACTATTCCAAAGATCATTTATTAGTTTTCATATCTTTTAGGATCTCATATCCAAATGTCATTATCAACTATCAAGGGGTAATAAGTTCCATGATTATGTTAATTTTAAACAAGGCCACTATACAAATTTGTTAAATGGTTCAATAACTATATTTCTCTCCAAACTACAAAAATTCATACTTTACAATAAAACCCAATTAACCCTTTCTTTCTAACAAAATAGGCCCATTAACAACAAAGTGTTAACCCGCCTCAGGCGGGATCTGGGGCCAAGATATATACACACCCTAGCCCCGACGTAAAATTGAGATGGTGTATGTGGAAGGACCAAGCATTATCATCATCGTCCGACAAACCCAAGGAAAACTGAAATTTGGCTATATGACAATAAGATATGACTTTAGTTAAAATGCACTAATATTGATATAGGGGTTACATCCATCTCAAAGACACTGTATAAAAGCCAATAAGCCTGGGATGCACCCCGAAGAAAACGCCCATTGAGAAATGGCAAATTTTTTTTTTCAACCATATTACAAAGGCATAAGAATCTATAGACTACATAGCTTTCTTGAGAATGTGTACAAATAACCAGATCAATATCAACAAAAGTTCCTGCCACTATCAAGAATTCAAGATGATCCTAAACAGTATCAACAATTGACTAGAATTTGGATCTCCAGGGGAAAAAGTGCAAGAGCTTGGACAAAATGCTGAAAATCCAATAAGAAAGAAAAGAATTAACAATTGTTCCCAAGATTATCAAAATTCATCAAAGCCAGCTTCTCTTCCAGATTCTTGCAATGAAGAGAATTCTTAGATGGTGGATTCTGCATGTCAAAAGATTACAAGAACACTTTAGGCATTGCGCCGTCTACGGAAATGATTAGTGTAGGAGTTTTGCGAAACAATGCGAACATATTATCGAATTATACAGAGATAACTGCTGTTTTCATTGCTTAAAGGTAGGGCAAAGATGTCATATTAGGAGAATATCCTTTCTAACAAAGAAGAAGTGTAGCATGCTTTTTGTTCACCTTTAAAAAGATTAAGGGAACATCCTTTATAAGCAAATACTAGGTTCCTAGACCAAGGAAATTATGCCAGATTGCCAGGACCAAATCCTCTAGGACTTTGGCAGAGAAGGCACTGTTTCTATAGATCAAGCAAAAGGTAAAGTTACCTCAGGTGAGCTGACTGTTGCAAATAGAACTTCAAACACTCTTTTGAAAATGAACGATGCATCATGACATTGCCAATTCACCCAGCAATCTTTATCCTGCCCAATTCATCTCTTGCTGAGCTATTATACTGCAAAATATCAGCAAGAAATCAAAACATATTGAATATTTGTAAAAAGCTGGTCAGATGGCACAAGTTTGTTGTATATATTATTTTTGTAGAGCGAAAACGGAAAACCTGAAGCTAAAATCAGATTGAATATAACCCAACATGTGGAAACTCACCTTGCTCCTTTTGTGTTTGTGGGCGTTAATAGCATCTTGATCGCTATCATGCTTCTTCCTCTGCAACGAAGAAATGGAAATAAATTTTCAATAAAATGATAAATGTATTAAGAAAATATGTAGGAAGGTAATTGACAAAGAAGACAAGCCAGTACAGTAAGTTAAAAGGCAAATCAATGCCAGAGTATATTCATCAGTTGTGGAATGTCTCATTGCATTCATTGGTTGTATAATGTCTCACTATATAAATGACCATATCAACTATATGTATGGGGCATATCACTGAGACATGAACAACACAATTCACAAATAGAATCCATTTGTCTATATGATCCCTATCCACCTTTTAGAGGAAAGAATGTGAAGTGAACCTAGATAACGTCTTTGACTCAAGTTATATAAAAGGTAAATCCCATAAGACAAAGGAACAATATGGAAAGCTTTCCTTGATAGAGGTCACAACGTATAAACCTTTTGAAAAAGGGTCAAGCAATATAAACCTTTTCATTGTGCTTCTTTGTATGATCAGCATGTGCAGTTTTATCTTTCTTCTTCTCCCTATCTTTATGATGCTTGCTCTTCTTATGCTCCTTATCTTTCTTCTTGTGTTTCTTATCCTTGTCTACAAACTCATTCTTGGAATTTGCTGCAAATGTAGGGACACCCTTTCCTCCCTTCAGGAAAAGTTATACTTACAAGTTAATCTTCCATAGTGGATTTAAAAAGAACTACATTTAAATAAGAAAACAGCAAATAATAGATAAAAAAATAGCAAACTCTCAGATATAGAAGAAAATCAAGGTGATATGCCCATTATAATGAGCTTTATTCTCACTTCCAAGGTAAAGATTAGGATCTAGGAGGGCAGTAGGATACTAGATACTCACAGGAGGCAGCTCAACACAGTCCGTTTCCCTTAAATGAAATGCTTCTCCAAGAACTTGTAACCCAATGGGCAGTATGTGAACCTTTCGATCCCTGTTGGAAGATGGACTTTGAATAAGCTGATCCAGTAGCATTCCATCTCCTTTTCTAATTTCAGTATCCCCGACCACGTTGTGAAGATAATGGGTCTCTGCAACAGATGCTGGGAGAGGTTTTTTGCAGAAAAATTCATGAAAAGGCCGCAGCTTGTACTGGCTTATTAGATCAACAGCACCAGTAAGCTCCCCTGGTCCTGGAATCAAAATTCAATCCTAGGTGAACGAATTTTAGATGATATTTAGGTTATCTAAGCCATCTAGATTAGGGAGCTTGACAAAATACATAATTTCTTGTATGAGTATCATTGGTCATTGAAGAAAGTATAATGATAGTGTCAACAATAACTAAATGCCTCCAACAATGTAAAATTCATCAAGATTAAAAGTTAAAAAACAAAAGAAGATGTATTAAATCGATAAAGGCTATACTTACATACCTCTCCCAAACTTCTTTCCTTCAGGATCCATGTATTAGCATCCAACAAAGAGCTGGTCTTCAACAGCTACAGTTGCAGAGATAGAGAACAAATGGAAATCCAGTTACTAAACATGATGAGGTAACTGATGTCAAACATGTCACAACTTTGAACAATCATACAATTAACTCTTTCATCCTAATCCTCGTTAGCATAAGCAGTATATAAATCTCCATGCTGCAGAAGTTGTGCAACATCTTAATAGAATCATACCATGATATAAATCTCAACTTGCCAAAGATGAAAGGACAAGCAGTATGATTCTCACAGGTCATAACCTTATAATGCAACACAGAAACATATTAAAAATTTGTAATGAACTAATAAAGATCACATAAACTTCAATAGAACTCTCATAGCCAACCTCAGACATAGACCAACTAGCACAGAGATCCTCAAACTAGATTTACATTTTAACATTAGAATCTCTGCTCCATTCATTAAAAAGTTGTATACTTCCCTACTATTTCATAGCCATAATTTGCTCCCACAGATAAAAATATCGTAATGCTGACTAAGTTAATGATCAATTTGCAAATCATATGTGATTTCTTGAGATGGACTGTCCAAACATTGAATAGGCAAACAAATACAGAAAAAAGATCATAGCTAGGTGAATAGCAGTTACCTAATCAAGCTCACTGACCTAAAACACAAATTCTCTCGATACTCTCTTGGATCAAGATCGAGCGTATGCCAATTGTGCTCAGGAACCCTAAATTTCGCGCAACACATGCAAACGAATAAGTTTCAGGAAACCCTAGAAGCGGCAGCGGGATGATCGATAACTCAAAAGAACGCAAAATTGAAATTCGACGGTTGTGAAGGAAAAGAAATTACCTGGAAAAGCGATTTTCCGGCAGAAAGCTGAAAGGAGTCCGGCGACGACGATCGTAAACGTCACACTGGAACCAAAAAGAGGCTTGAGATTTGAGACGCAAGCAAAATACCCAACCTTTTATACTTGCGAAATTTGGAAGGAAATAACAAAAAAATAATTAATAACAAATAGTAGTAATAATAAACTTGCGAAAAAAGGGTAATAAAATGGTTTCAATGTGAAAGTTTTAATAAAATCAACATACAAGGAAAGTTATATAAAATTACTCAAATTTGGTTTATTTTGCATAGAAAAGTACTTATCAAGTTATCTTCCTTTCGAGTACAATTCTTAAATATATTATCATTTTTAAAAAAAACTAACCTTGTAAAAATTAAATTTATCAAAATATTTAGAAATAAAATCATAATTTTTTTTATTAAAATAAAAGAGTGGTGAATTTGTGGGCTCAAAAACACTCGAATTTTAATAATTTTGTTTGTATTGTTATCAACTTATCATGCTACGCTTTGTTCTATGTCATTTTATTAATTCAATTAAAGTTTGTGGAGTATACTTCTCTTCTAAGAAATTTCACACAATATGGTACGATAAGAAATTTCAAACAAAGCATCAAAATTATTTCACAACTATCCTGCATTATAATGTATGATTTTGCATTATATTGCACAATGCAAACAAGCCCTCAATTTCTTGTGGTACCAGCGAAAGTTAGATAATTTTTAGTTTCTTAATGTGATGACTTCAATCAAAACAATGACATTTGTAAAATTCCTAAAGACCACACCAAATTAGTTTTTTCTTCATATTAAAATTTCCTTTTTAAGCACAAGGTCAGTAGTTACTAGTACTACTTACTAGCTTGTTTTTGCTTGGCTACTACGAGTGAGATTCCTCCAAAATTTACGCCCACGCATAATTATGCAAGTTCAAATACCAAACAGTCCCTAAAAGGCTAAAAAACTTAGCATAACACATGCTTAATCGTATGATGATCATTCTAAACTTCATAAACGATACGAATTATCCGACCCATACTTGGCCCGGATCTTGTAAGGATCAAACCTGGGATCTCCATAGTTAACTGTTCTTGTTTCAACAGGTTTTGGCTCTTGAGCAAATGCTCTAAAAGCCACTTCACTGCTTTTCTCTCGATGGTGTCTATGCTTTACCTTTTCTTTCTGGCTCTTGGATCTTGCTTGACTACTTTGAGCTACGCCTTCTGCAGACGCGTAAAACTCTCCATACTCTTGTCTTTTGGACGATCTATGCTTGTTCGGGTCCTTTAAGCTAGCTGACCTCGTTTTCAAAGGCTTTGCGTCTGTGGCCCTTTGTTTCTTAGTGGGTTGTGACTGCGCTTGTTTGTCTTTTGTTGCGGTAAGGTCATTTTTTGGATTGGATTGTCTGATACGAGAGGGAACCAATTGAAGGAAGATGTTGCTTGCTGTTTCTAAGGCGGATTTGGATAGATCGCCTATTATTTGTCCACAGGATGGCCAACCTGCAACTGATTCTTCCTCTTTGACACTCTTGACAACTGGTGTCGGTTTCTCCTTTCTTGGTTCTTCTTGGAGGCCGGTTTCGGAGGACTTTGTTTTGTCATGAGGAGACTGATTGTGAAGGAGGGAATTCAAATTCATTATATAGAAAATCTGAAAGATTATGTTTTAAAAAGAGAATGGAAAGGACCAAATTCAATGAGAGAGATTTTCTACACTTTGGACATATATTGATGATGAAAGGTAATTGAATGTAGTAGACAGACTTAAAAGATTTAGAGACCGAGAATTTGAACACTTTGGATGCATGAAAAAGACTCATTATGCTTGGAAGAAAAGATGCATTATATATATTGCTAAGGAAAAGTGATCAATGCACTAGATAGACATGGTGGATCATGAGACCAAGAATATGAACATTTTGGATGCATGAAAAAAGACTCACCGTGCTTGGAAGAAGAGATGGGCTTAATCCCTGCTGAAATAAGCACAAAATATATCCCACTAAGATAGCCCCAATGACCATGACGAAATCTGACAATTCAAAACAAAACCAGCATATTACTTACAATGCTAATACAAGCAATTTATTCTGTAAGCATTTATGTCAAAAAATACACAGTTGCTGTCATACGAAGTCATGCATAGATTCATGAAGGAATCAGTAAGCATGTGTACAGATGATAGCATGTGAGATAATATGGTATTCTAACTAACCTGTGACCGAAATTGAACTGCTATTGAATTCACAATCCTCTTGATTGAGAGAAATTTGTCTTAGTGCAGCATTTCCTCTGTCAATCACTAATAAAGAGCAACTAGGACGAATGTACACAACGTCAAAATCCGCAGAAAACTGCGCATCCTCACTCGGACCGTCCCTGTACCCTGCAATGTTGGATTTTCCTCCAGCAATTGTTGTTACTCCTGCATGAATTTCCCAGATTAATATCAACATCACATGGATAATCAGAGATCATACACAATAGTAAAACCAAAATAGATTGTGTAATACAAAATCTATACCAGTTTCTCCAATTTTCCTGATAGCAAGATTTGCTGTATCAGCAACGTAAACATTTCCTTTATCATCCATTGTAACTCCTCGAGGATCATGGAAACGGGCATCACTTGGTTTCCCATCTATATGTCCAATCTTGCCCTGAAATGAACCTGCCACTAATCTAGACTTGCTATCTGCCAGAAGTAAAACCCCAATTAATCTCCAATCAAATTCCCATCAATCAAAGTATCAAACAAACATAATCAATAATCATACAAGCAATACAAACTACTCTCTTGTTTTATCAAATATTTAAATGCCTACAATCATGATTTTCCATGAAAAAACCAGTAAAATTGCAACAATGCTGCTCTTTGCAGGCACCTGATGAGAACTCTTTCAAAGCAATCCCACTTGCAATGCTACCAGTAAAGCAGAACAGCAAAACCATCAGAGAAAAGCTTATAATGCAGAAGAACTCAAAACATACATTGTGAGAGAGGAGCAGTAATTCGAACAATGTTATTTTTCTCTGCATCAACAGCAAAAAGTTCCCCATCCTGAGAGATCCGAATCGAGTAAGGCATAACTCCAAGCGCATTATTCCCCTCCACAACAGTCTCAACTAAGTAACCGTCTTCGAACTGAAGCATATTTTCATCTAAAGCACAAAAACAACAAATCAAAAACAGCGAATCGATACATCAAACCTTCTATAGTTCAAATCACATGAAAATCCACATCCGTATGACAAAATGCAGCAAAAGACAAAACTAGATTTTTACTAACCAGATAGGGCTGATTTAGAGGCGGCGGATTTGGTCCATTCGACAACGGACGCCAAATACTTGATCAACGGACCTGGAAAAGCACCAAACAAACTCAGGACGAAGAAATTCACATCAACGGAGAAAAAACGCGAGCGAGCGAGAGAGAGAGAGAGAGACGGTTTGAGTAATTGAGTACCAGCAAGAGCCGCTTCGGCATGAGATTGACGAACGCAAGCGGCGAAAATCAGGAAAATTAAACAGAAACGGAGGAATGATTTACTCATCGCTTCGAATTCGACAGGGAGAGAATAATCTAGGGTTTGGAAATCAGCTCCTGAAGCACGGGCATGGAAGGACTCTTCAAAGTGGCGATCACGGAGTTTTTAGCCATTGTAGAACTTCGGAGATATCAGGCTGGTAGTTGCGAATTTGCGATCCATTCTTCTCTCTCTTTTCGTTTCGAGCTTCTTCTTTGAACGGTTCTGCAACTGAGCGAGCTTCAATGTCTGTTTTGCATGTGTGTGCTCTCTCATTCAATTTTCACACTTTTCTGGGTTTTGGTGAGGAATAATTTTCCATTTTTTGGAAAAATGGGAAAACAGAGGCGGGGAAGAAAAGACAGGAAAGTATGGGAAAATGGAAATAGTTGGTTTCGGCGTGGGACCCGGAGTCAATGGGCCGAATTAATTGGGCCTATTAACAGAATAAAAATATCGGCCCATTTTTGCATAATTTTCTTAGGCTGCATACATCAAGCACCAACCACTTTAGGGTCCGTTTGGTTGCGATTTATGGAAACGTAAATGAAATGGAAATGAATTGTTTTTTTTTTTTGGTCGAAAGAAGGGGCCATGCCCTATGAATTAATAGACTTAAGAAACATCCGTTACAGGCAGTAAACGGGGCGTGGAACGACCCCTAGCATCATTTGAAAGAACATTGAAAACACTTTCAGGCGGGAAAGACAAAGTATGGCAACCTAAAGGATAAGATAAGGCAAGTCTAGCAAGGGAGTCGGCGACATAATTCGCTTCCCTAAAGACATGGTTAAGACGGACATTCCAGTCGCGTCTCAGAAAGCCTTGGTATTGGGATACCAGGCTAAAAAGTGGATGACTCGGACTTATAGCCTTTTGCACCAGGTTGACTACGAGAGCCGAGTCACACTCAATATCAACAAAAAGACATCCTTCATTCCAAGCTAAGCGAAGACCATCAATGATTCCCCAAAGTTCCGCCATAGGTATCGTGCATTGTCCAATATTGTGAACAAAGCCCTTTACCCAATCGCCATTATGATCACGTATGACTCCTGCCGCAGTAGCTCTGCCATCCGACCCCTTTGATCCATCAGCATTAAGTTTGACCCAAGGTAACATCGGTTTCTTCCAAGAGATCAGCTCCTCGGAACGCCCCAACCGGCTACTTGAAGGATTGTGCTTTCTCCACGCCGTCAGGTAGTCCTTAGCACGCTGCTTGACGAAGTCCGACTGGTTCACATCCCTGCTGCCCTCGCCAAAGACCTCATGATTACGCCAACGCCACAGCCACCAAAGCGTCGTCGAGAACAACTCCGGCCATCTTGTCCCTTCTAGCTCCTGATTTTTCGCCATGACATTCCTACGAACCCAACCTGCAAACGACAAATCAAAAAAATCAGTAAATCCCACAGGAACACCAAGAGTAATCCAAAAACTAACAACTTTCGGGCAATCACGGAAAAGATGAATAAGAGTTTCAGGGCTAGTATGGCAAAGAACGCAAGTATCCGAATTGGTAAGATGCCGCCTTCTTCTCTCGCAGTTGGTGAGGATGCAACCCCGGATCGCCAGCCATGTGAACGACCGAATCCTCTCCTGCACGCCAAGTTTCCAAACGCTGCTGAACACATCCCTATCGTTGTACATGAGCAGGCCATTCCCGCTGATCAGATTGTATGCAGAATTGATGGAGAAATTGCCATCGCTCGAGTGGTTCCAAGTGAGAGAATCAAAGCTGTTGCCTTCGTCCGTCCCAGCCAACTGAACCCCAGCAATCTTCAAAATAATATTTGAAGGTAAGCGAATAGCAAAGTCGTCCCATCTCCAGCCGGTCTCTAGATCCCAAAAATCCCGAACACGCAAGCATCTTTCATCCGGGCTGATTGGGCCAATGGCAAGATCACATAAGCGCTCATCAACCACCCAGGCGTCCGACCAGAACCTTACCTGGCAGCCATCACCCACATTCCAGCGGCTACCATTGGAAATCACAGACAACCCTTCACTAACACCTTGCCAGACTACAGATTTAGAATGCACCTTACCTGGCAGCCATCACCCACATTCCAGCGGCTACCATTGGAAATCACAGACAACCCTTCACTAACACCTTGCCAGACTACAGATTTAGAATGCACCGTAACCTCCGAGTCACGAATGTATTTAGCTCTGAGGACCTCACACCAAAGGCCCTTGTCATTGTGGAGGAATCTCCAACTCAACTTGCTTATGATGGCCAGGTTTAAATTCCGCATGGACCTCAGACCTAAACCACCCTCGTTCTTCGGCTTGCACAGGTTATCCCAAGAAACAAGATGCATTTTCCTGCTGTTATCACAATCTCCCCAAATAAAGCCTCTGACAATTTTGTCAATATTATCACAGACTTCCTTAGGGAGCATTACAGTAGACATCGAGTAGACAGGGATCGAACAAAGCACAAATTTGGCCAAAGTGACTCTCCTTGCAAAACTTAAGAATCGGCTTTTCCAACTCGCAAGCCTCCCCTTAATTTTGTCTAACACAGGCACAAAGGTATTCTTGTCGACTTTTTTGTGGAGCACTAGCATTCCCAAGTAACTGCCTAAATCCGTAGTAATATCCAGGCCTCCGACATTCCGTAAATCATCAATCATCTTAGATCCAACATTTTTCGAAATAAAAATCTTGGATTTTGGAGTGCTTATTTTTTGTCCGGAAGCTTTGCAAAAAATATCCAGGATATTAAGAATCACCTGAAGTTGCTCCACAGAGGCTTCCGCAGCTAAGATAATATCCCCATACAAAATGATGTCCTATTGTGTCCCTAAGAGAAAACATTTTAGAATTGTATAAAAAATTGTATTCCCATACAAAATGATGTCCTATTTCATCAAAGAGTTTATGGCTCTCATCTTCAAATATGCTCTAGCTTATCCTCCCTAGTGGGGGTAATCTAATTCTTACCTTATCAAAAAAAAAAAAGGATGTCCTATTTCAGCTTTCAAATTACATTGGAGGCAAATATGATCTCATATAGTCAAAACAAACAAATAGATTCGAGTTGGTAATGTCATATGACTCGATCTCTTGCTTCCATTTTGTGCATCTCTGTGTATAGATTAGATACTTTGTGGCTTTCTTTTGGAGAAATATACTTAAAAAATCTAGTGCCGCTTTCTATACATTTTTATGTGCATATCTACATCGTACTTTCTATGCATGTCACCATGAATATTCAAAGTCAAAAATTTCAGACAATACTTAAGAAGTCTAGCACTCCTTTACTACTAATAAAACTTAATATTGATATAAATTCAAGTTTTTATCAAGGATGTCGTAGGAAGATCCATCTGAGCTTTGTAGTGGCAATCACTGAAAGACATGGCAGCGTATACAGTTCAATTGTAAGCATCCTAAGGAGGTGTTGAACAAAGTTCTAGATTAGGCAAAGATAGGCCGAAGTCATTATAATTTAGAAGACTGGAAAGTAGCCACGATCAGCATGTCTCGGAAAAGGAGCTTCACACTCACATTCACATTCAACTTGTGGATTGCTTACCACGGTGATGTCTATGTTGTTTGGATGGCCAGAAATAGGAAGATAATAGAGACCTTGTTCTAAAAAATTCCTTCTAGACCCCGTATAAGAGTTGGAAGATCCCAACCCACCTAGCCTTCAAGCTCGCCAAAAGGCCTAGGTGTCTGTTTGAGTTTACCTAGATAGTCGTTTAATTCGCCTAGGCGCTAGGCAACCCATCTCCGTCTAGAATCTGTCTAACGTTTTACGAGAAACTGATTCACCCTAAAATGAACATTGTAATGTGTAAGCAAGCCTTGAAGGCTAGAACAATTTTGTAACTAATTTTCTTACATGCTCGTTCAAATGGGCCAGTTCCACATTCGGCCCATTTGAAGCCCATATTACTGACCCATTAAGCCCAAGTAACTAGGTAGGGTATATACTAGTTCAAAATGTGTCAGTGCACAGTTTGGATTCAAGAGCACATATTTCAAAACCTGAAAGAGATTTTTGTTAGAAAAAAAATATTGTTAGATTGTAAAATTTGGACTTGCTCTGCAGAGTGTCAAATGGAAAACAGCTTTGGCCTTCGGTTCTTGTCTGTTTTTTTGGCGCCCTTTTCTTTCTTGTATTGCATTATTATATTATTATTAGTAGTAGTAGTAGTACTGATGAAGGAATGGGCAAGGTGTAGTCACATCATACACTTGATGTAGTGTGATGTGACACTTCTTTGCCAAAACTCTCTTTTTTGGTCAATTTTTTGTGCAATTACATCGTTGATAATGCCTACATTATAGGAAACTAGTCCCTCTAGATGCTGCAAGTATATGTTAATCCCCTCTTAAAAATGGGAAATTAATTTTAGCGCCCCCTAATTTTTTTGCCTTTTTTTTTTAGTGTTTAAGAAAAAACTTATTCCTTTTAGTACTTCTGAGGTTTTAGCTTTTTTTCATTGACGTCCCTCTCTAGTTCAAATTAGTTAAATTCAAGCTCACCACTGTGTTCATCACCTTTAAATTAGTAGGACTTGACTATTAAAATATCAAAATTGATAACCTAACTATCCCAATTTGAGTTTGTAAATAATTTTTTAAACAACCCCTAAAAATAGAGGGTTGTTTTAAAATTCAAATTGATGTTGTTTGGTTATGAATTTAAGTGTTTTAAGAGTTGAATCCTACTAATTTAAGGAAGATGAACATAATGATAAGCTTGAAATTAACTAATTTGAACCAAAGAGGGGTGTCAATGGAAAAAGCCAGACACCTTGCTAATGCTTAGGAGGCGGATAAAGTTAGACTACAAATAGGAGGCGGCGAGGATGGAGAGAGGGACGAGGAGGATATTCCCCGCCCCGAACGGGCCCCATTGCCATCCCTAGTTTGACAGGGTCTAAACCCTAACACCTTGCTAATGCTTGCCCACCGGCTCGGACCGAGATGCCAAATGGGCTTGCCGTTTTATTTCGGAAAAAAAAAACATATTTTAACCAATAATATAATATGTCGACAAAAGATTTAATCAAAAGATTACAATACACGAAAATAAATAATACAATTATAAATATAGAATATATCGGCTAGCAAGCTAGACGAATTAGCTTGCTCGAGCTGGAACTAAAGCCTAGGTCCGACCCACTTTTCAATCAAGCCGGCCTAGCCAAGCCCACCATACTACATATATTGTCCATCTTATCCAATACGCGGTCTAAACTAAGGTCAAGGAAGACATAATAAAATTTTTTATATAATATATTGATGCTAAATAGAGCTGTTAAGCGGGTCGATCAGGTTCGGATTGAGTTGGGTTCGGGTTGTAACGGTCATCGGCTAAGTTGGATCGGGCCATTACGGGTTTGCGGGCGGGTCGGGTTGACCCAACAGATCAAGGAAATTGAATTTTACATTTATTATTTTATTTAAAATTGATATTTAATTATAATCTATTATTTATATATATTTTAATAATAAAATATATCAAATTGGGTCAACCTAACAGATTTCGAGTCTATCGGGTTCGATTTATTTTTCATTTGAGGCTCTAATTTTCGGATCTTGATCCTAAAATTTTCGGACAGTTCGAATCAGTTTTTTCTGGTAGGGTCACTTTTGATATCTCTAATATTGCTAAAGGAGTTCAAGTAGGCTTTAACTTTAAACATAAAGCAAGTATATTTGATCCAAATGATGTTTAAAAAAGTTGGTTTACATTAAAAAAAAATTGCTTCATTTCCCATGCTCACTATTGAAATATACTACACGATCTACCTAATTTTGCATTATAAAAGGTACAAGAAGTATTTAAAATTTTAGTGAAAATGAAATATTACAAAGTAATTGAAATGTAACACTAAAACAATGTGAGCATAACTTCTATATTATTTGTAGAACAAAATGAATTGGGAAGGAAATAGAGCCACGAAGTTTCCGTTCTGGATGTAGAGCGGTGTTGATCAATTAGCCAAAAGTAAGAATAGAAAAAACTTCTATGTTATATTTGAACTTTTATTAAAATGAATATTGTGTTTGCCTAATTTTTTTTCTACCATTTACGACATCTTTGAGCGTTTTAAAATCAACTTTGATGAGGTTAAAATTCTTCAAAAAAAACCAAATAAAGTTAAACATAATTGCAAACTTTTGATATCCAAAAACTATAACATTAAGGTCATATGATTTAGTAGAATGAAAAAAAACAAAATGATAAGTAGGGACATCTTTTGATGACAAAATTCATAAAAATAATATATGTAAGTAATTTAAGTCAACACTATGATACCAACAAAAAAATGTGTACAAAGTAAAGTTAAAATATGTACAAGGTAAATTTGAGTTATCTATTTCGCATACGCTTATAAATTTTAGTGTTTTACTCGTCCATATTCTAAATTTGATTTAATCTTTGTATTTGAGGGTTTGTAGTTTGCACTACTCATCGAGATTTCAAAATAATCATTACACGCTCTAGATTATTTAAAAAATAAATATTCAATTTAAGCACCTAATTCCAGCATCATCAACGACAAGCACTAAATGCTTCCGTATCGATAAACACTCATTATCGAAGGGACCGTAAATAAGAACTAACCCTATTGAAAACTAATAAAAAATTGAAAAAAATAAAATAAGGCCTCGTTTGTTTTGATTCCCTGAGAATCGAGAATGGTTGATTCTAGTACATTGTTTGGCATACTAAAATCCTAATCGTATTCATTCCTAAGAATGGCTCATTCCAAGCCTGCAAGTAAAATTGATTCCAGGTGAAAATTTTAGGTATCAATCATTCCAAGAAATTTTAATTACCCATCTCAAACTTAAAATCCTAGAACTTCTAAACCTTAAATAATAAATTTCAAACCTTATAAACCCTAAATTACAAGGTCTAAAACCTAAATTTTAAACCATAGTTCTTATAAATGGTTCAATCCTAGAGTATTCCAAACAAAATGTCATACACCCTCCTTCCCATTTTGATTGTCCGATAGTACAAAAAGAACACGTATTAATAAAATGTAGAAATTATATTGGGAAAGTAAAAAGGTAAGAGAGAGAATAAGATTAAATTAATTTTGTAAGTTTAAATCAACCAATATAAATAAAGATAGGAGTATTGGAATTTGAGATTGTATTGAAATTTGTAAAATTTGGACAAACATTTTGGGACAAAAAAATGTACTTTTGGACAAACTTAATGGGATGGAGGAAGTAGAATTTTACTCATTTTAGGCTTCGTTCGACAAATCGGTACTTATCGGTGTTGATGGTGATACTTATGATTGTTGATGCTGATATGAGATACTGATATGAGTTGTTTATTTTCCAAATAATCCGAAATGTGTTCGGTAAACTGAATTGCTGATATTTTAAGCAAGATGTGTATAATTACTAAAAATGGCTTAAAGAAGGGCAAAAAAAATAAAAAATAAAATTTAATTGGGAAATTACGTGGGTCCCGCTTACTTATATTTTGGTAAAAAAGTTAGCTTATTTGACATAAGTAGGGATGATCAACGGGTCGGGTCGGGTCGACCCGCAAATTATTTTTTTTTTGACCCGCGACCCGACCCGCTTGACCCGTTTGACTTAGTCAATCGGGTTTTAACCTAAAAAAACTTAATTTTTAACGTAATAACATGTATTTTTTTTTAAAAACCCTTCGGGTTTGCGGGTCGACTCGTAAATCCATCGATTTTTTTTTTATAAATAAATAGTTTATACATTAATAGAATCATAAAAAATATATATATTTTTAAAAATATTGCGGGTCGCTGGTCGACCCGCGACCCGCACGGGTTTGACCCGACCCAACCCGCGAACCGCAAAATAAAAAATTTCGACCCGCGACTCGACTCGCACGGGTCACGGGTCGACCCGCAACCCGCAATTTGCGTGTCGGGTCACTGCGGGTCGCGCGCGACCCGACTCGTTGCTCATCCCTAGACATAAGGTTGGGAGTGGTGATTATTTTTTCAGGTGATAAGTATCGGATATAAGTAGCTTATTTTAAATAAGCAAATTTTACCGAACACATAAAACGAAGCTTACTTTTCCATATAAATAATTGGGTACTTATAAATATTCAGATAAGCGTTGCTGAATGGAGCTTTAATAGAACAGAAAGAGTAGAATTTTTACTCATTTTAATTCCGGGTTATATTTCGATTCCTAATTTCAATCCGATTCCAACAAACATACCAAACGGAACCTAAAGGGTTTGTATACTGAATGTGAACAAGCTGAAGCCGAAACCGCCTTCAACAGGGGACAGTCTGTGTAGGTACATTATATATACGTCTCTTTCGCGTCGGATCTCGGTATTATAAAAATTCAATACGCGTACTTAAAATCCCCAAAACACCCTCATTCCCCGCCCGAGCGTTACGTCATTCCCCGCTTAACAGACTCCGTAAATACCGGGAAAAGACCAGGGTCCTTTCGGTCATATCGATAAATATTGTTCAACAAGGCAACTGATTTTTTCTTATTCCCAAGGCCCTCTCCATTGTCGGACCAATCCTTCGCTCTCCGCGCTCTCGTCTTCTTCCTCCTCCCGCCTTCTCATTCTCACGCTCTCTGTGTCAATCTCTCTCGATTTCTCGCTGTTCTGCTGTAAAAAAGTGCTGAATTTGCTTGCATTCGTGGTGATTTGAAGATTGGAGCTATTTTGTGGCCGTTTGATGCTGTTTCAGAGCTCCCGTTAGTCGATTAGTTCCGTCGCCGGAGCGGTGCTCATTAGCTCTCTAAGAAGACGGTAAGATCGAGTTAACGTCTTTTCGGTAGTTCGTATGTCTTCTTCTGTTTCGTTGCTCGCGATTTGAAGCTCGTAGGTTTGTTGTAACGCTTAGAGAACACTTTTCCCTAATTTCTAGCCTACAGAGAGATGAAACAACGCGTTTTCTGATTAAATCGGATTTTTTGATTTCTTAGGTTTTCTTTTGTACCGTGTACTTTATAGGTGATCTTAAATTTGGGGATATTGCTGCTTAACATTGCAGGTACGCCATTAAGATATAGAGAAAAGAGGGATTTGAGTACACCTGAGTTTGAAGGAGGAGGAAAAAATTCATATCGGAAGTAGAAAAAGCGGGGAAATCGAGGAAAGTAAAAACTAAGCGTTCATCAATCAATTAGTCTGCGGGGAAAATTGACAGCAGAAGGTAATGAGCTTTTTCTTTTCGTCTCCGTTTTTTCTCTGCGTTTGAATTCAATCAACACCTGTGTGCCTGTGCGTATAGCTGTATAATTTTCAGTATTCAGACGCATGCATCACGGCCGTACACGTGGCTATTTACGTTTACTTTGGGTACTTGTGATTCACGTTCACGGGGGTAGTCTCTTTCTTGTGGGGGTAAAACTAAGGTCGGCCACGTCACCGGGGCCCTCTTTGCGTGTACATTGATGTGGCAACATCATGTCCCTACATATTTATATTTGCGCCTCCTAGCCGTTTGATGAAATGACTACAAGCATGAATTTGAATCTTAGTTTTTTCTTGGGGTTTTTTTAAGTGGGGCACCACGTGGACTGAGCTAAAAAATGTGAGGTGAAAATTCAGTAGTATATGGTGCATTGCAAATTTGCAGAGAATCCATGGTGTTGTGGGGGGTCCACTATTCTTTGTGGGCAAACATATTGGCAGGCTTTTGCTTCTTATTTTATGATCATAATTTAAAATTTTGAATACATTTTGGCATTGGGTAGTGAAATGTGGACCTTACAAGGTGCTTTTAGGATCTGGGGAATTTTGGTTGCAGGAAGAATCCAAGGGCATGCATCATGCATGTAGGAAAGTGATGATCCTGGATGTGGAAAGAAGTATAAATTTAGCTTTGATGATGTGTATTTTGAGTTAAGGCTGGTCACTTTTGCATGTCTTTTTTTCCCTTTATTGTCACAATAATACCCCTTTGGACTTTTTAGTGGCTATTTGCACCTATTGGTATTGCTCAATGACACTTGAGAAGACAAAAGTGGTAGGGTTTTGGGTAATGGGTTTTACTGAAGGGTTGGCTGGTTCCCTTTATTGGTAGTGAATAAATAGTGTAGTATGATGGTAGCACATTTGAACTCCTTTTTACTGGTTGAGTAGTTCATAATGAAGCTAAAGAGGACAGTGTATTAGGTGGTCAAGTGCAATAATTACTTAATTAGTATACAATGTGCTTTGCATATGTTGCCTGGCCCTCATTCCCTGATGAAGCAGAAACTTGACTTTATTTACTTCTTTATTAAAATTCTTGCATGTTGTAATAGTTTATTCATGCTGACTAAATTCAATTATTGTCTGTTTTGATCCATGTTTTAATCTAGGGTCGTTTGTAATGACGTACTTTTTATTTTACAAGATATTACAAAATGTATTTTATGGTTGACAGAGAATGATGGACAAAGAAAGATATTCATAAGGGCATTATGCATTAAAAATCTTTTACACTAACTCCATACTATAGTGTGTGTCCCCATTTTGCATACAAAGGTTTAATGGGTTATTCTGAAGAAAGGGCATGATTTATTGTTCCATGAATGGAGATAGTGCTGGCTATTGAATCTGTGAAGTTATAAAGTTGCATTGTTGTCTTTGCTTTTGTAATATGGCTTTCTACTTGTCTTTTTTATGAGGCCCAGCTAAAGGTCTTATTGTACATACTTTGCCCATTTGTTCTAGGACGGCTACCTTTTATATTTGGAGATCTAAAATGAAATGGTATCTTAGATTACTTCTAGGTTTTTGCTGTGAACATATCTTTCTTTGTTCAATATCCATTCTTTTTCATCAAAACCTGCTGAATCATCTCTGTATGTTTTTGTTGTTGCTATCTTGTATTTCTGCTTTTAAGTTTTACCTATATTGCTATCCAAATGTGTAGTATTCATTAATTACTGTGATTTTGTACTAGCGAAATGTGATAAAACATCACAAGTTTTGATACACTAAAAACTACCTATCAATAGAACTGTTTCTACGATAGTTAATGCTTTGGTTAAAATAGAACTATTTCTATGATAGTGTGATGTGACCTAATTTCGTGTCATTTTCTCAAGAGTAGGCCTAAAACTCTTTAAAATGTGCTTTGTCTACATGATAAGATAGGGGTAATAAGAACATGAACATGTTGTTTTGAGCTGTCTACAGCGTTCTTGCAAGTTAGGAAGAAATAACAACTTAAAACCGACCCTTCATCTTTCTGATAATGTTAGGTATCTATGTAGATGCATATCTTCCAGTCAAACTTTGCAATGCATGTATAAAGTGTATGCTGAACTATCTAAACTAATGATGAAATACTAAACCATTTGCACGAGTTTAATATGTTTGCAAGTCCCTCTTTCCAATTAATTTTCTAATGGTTAATTTATTCTCAAAAAGGATTTGACTAGACGCTCTTTTATGCAAAGCTTGCATGTTTCATACACGAATTGTCTTTCAACTTTCAGCTTTGTTTATGCGCGTGATTCCCTTGGTCTGTTCATATTTTCAGCTTCTTCTTAGTTTTATATTTATCTTCTTTTGTCATTTGTTGTTATGTTCTGCCATCCCCGCAACGTTTAAGGATTAAAAATATAAAGAAATTTCTATGTTTGTTATTCCCTCGATCCAAGCATTAAAGCATTCTCCTTTTTTCCCCATTCTATAAACTTGCATCATAATCATCTTCTTCAAACACACCCTCTTTTCATTGCATAGTGTTTGATCCACAATCACTTTGCAATCTGTAGCATTTCACCAACTTCTTTTTATCTTCCCTTTCAGATGGATTCATCTCAACGGTCTGCAATTACACCAGCTAAGAGCAGACTAGCTCGTACTTTTGTTAAGGTTCTTCATGCTCGCACTGCCACAGGAGTTGCGCCAGTGGAAGGATTTCACAAGCTAAAATCTGTTCCAAGGATTAAGTCATTTAACCAGAAAGACGAAGAAATGCTGAGGAACAGATTAGCCATGGAAGCTTTGCTCGCTAGACTCTTTGCTAGTATTTCTTGCATCAAGGCTGCGTATGCTGAGCTACAGCTTGCTCAGTCTCCATATGACGCCGACACTATACAATCTTCTGACGGTAAAGTGGTTTCAGAACTAAAAGTCATATCTGAGTTAAAGCAGTGTTACTTGAAAAAACAGCTTGACGCTTTCCATGAGAAGATGCTAATCTCATCAGAAATCATAGAGCAGAAGAGTGTGCAAAAGACATATGAGATTATGAAGAGGAAGTTGGAGTCGCAAATGCAGTTGAAGGAGTCTGAACTCAAGACTCTTGAAATGAAGCTGGAGGAATTCAAGAAGGAGAACAGATCCATGGAGAAAAGATTAAATGCAAGTGGTCCAATTCCTGTGCCTGACAACCTTCATCTTTCTGGATTAAGCCCAAACCATTTCATCCCTGTTTTGAAACACACCATTAGATCTATAAGAAGCTTTGTGAAGCTGTTAGTTGGCGAGATGCGAGATTCTGGGTGGGACCTGGATTTTGCTGCAAACACAATCCATCCAGGAGTCATATACTGGAAACAAGATCACAAGTGCTTCACAATCGAGTCATTTATCTGCAAGGAAATGTTTAACGGCTTCCAAAACCCGAGTTTCTCCCTCCCAAACGAAACCCACCTCCCTGACAACCAAAAGAACCGAAAAGGCTTCTTCTTCGAGCGCTTCATTGAACTAAAATCCGTCAAGGCGAAGGATTACCTCTCCATGAAACCAAACTCAACATTCGGGAAATTCTGCAGAGCTATGTACCTCAGGCTTATCCACCCGAAAATGGAGCTTTCCTTTTTCGGAAATCTCAACCAACGAGACACGGTCAACTCGGGACAATACCCAGAGACGAAATTCTTCACGACATACGCAGAAATGGCAAAGAGAGTCTGGCTTTTACACTGCCTGGCTTTCTCCTTCGAAACACCAGCCATGATCTTTCTCGTGAAGAACGGTTGCAGATTCTCCGAGGTCTTCATGGAGAGTGTAGCCGATGAGGCGTTCCTTGAACCTACTCCTCCTACTCCCATTAATGGCACATCCGAGCCAACTGTTGCGTTCACCGTTGTTCCGGGATTCAAGCTTGGTAAAACTGTTATACAATCACAGGTGTATCTCTCTAAATCTTCTTGATTGAAAGTGAAAGCTCTCCACTGGGTTTTACATTGAGGAATTATTGAACCGCCCTTTGAAATGTGGAACCCACTCACTACACTGATCAATCCTTTCAACTGGAAAAAGCAAGCACATTTTGAGTGTTATTTTGATAGAGAGATCTTTTTACTGGGGACTCTCCTCAATTATGGAACCAAGGAAGGGAATATTTGCAGAGGCCATGGATTATGGTTACTTGGGCCAGGTTTGTCTTTTGATAATATGGGTTGTCTTTATTTATTTCTTTTTGGTAAGACTGAGCAAAATACATTGGAAAAAAACCAAAAAAGTAGTACTGTAGTTTTTAAGGGAACCCCACCACCTAATTTGTTAATATTTAATGTTGCAGTTGAGGTACTTAGGGAGAAGGAAGCATTAGCTGTTGGCATTTGTAGTATATTTTTGCAACCATGTGCCATGTTCTTTCTCCTTTCTGTAATGTTTTTAAGAAATGAATCATGTGTTAGTTTGTAATTATTATTATATGTACTAATTTGCTCTGATTGCTAGTTATTTATGTATGATTTTATTGTTAATGTTTTGGATTACTGCCCTTAAAGAGTTGCCTAGTTTATATATTGCATTCCAAGTATCCATTATTCTTTAATTACTTGATACATTATTGTTTAGTTGGTAAGCTTTTTTCCTTCTTTTAAGAACGTGCTAATACAATTCCTTTAATGGCCAATTAAAAAAAATCTTAGCATTAACATGATTGTAGCCAGTAGGGTCCATCAAAACCCAACATATATGATGCATTCATGTTGGACCTATATAGTTTTGCTTAACCAATTAGGTTTATGCAGCTGCCTCCAAGGGTCAAAATCAGCATGAATTATGATTTTTGTTGGTCTAGACCCGGCATTAGCGTTTTTAGAGCTTCTCCCCGCTAGTTAGAGCTGAAAATCTCCAAATTTTATACCTTCTTCTTATGACTTTTCTGCTATCTTGTTGGGGGTAGCGGGAGAAAGCTACGGTGCTGCCGAACGGACCCTTAGTTTTTAGGACTGGACCAAGAAGATTGGCTTCGTCCTCGGTCCATGATATTTAAAAAAAAAACGGGTTTTGATTCGCTCTGGATCGTTTTTGGTGAAGGGTTCGAAACATGTGAACTCCCTCACGAGCCAGTGACTTCTTTGAAGGCCGATTATCTCCAAAATTTTATGGCTCCGCCACTGCTTGTCCCCGCTTTGCTTCCTTTTGTTCTGTCTTTAGGCTTATTCTTCTTCTGTTTTGCTTTCGCTCTTTGCTTGTTACCAGCTGTCTTGGGTTTTCGGTCTTGTTGGGTCTCGGTCGCACCTCCTCAGCTTTAAGCCATGGATGCCCCCATCTTGACCCCAAGGAAAACTCCCTTGTGGGGTAATGAACTGGGTCAATGTTGTTGTTGTTGTTGTTGATTGTAGAAAGGTGAAAAGTATAAGCTAAAATTAACCTTTATTAGTGAACTCCATCACAAGCCAGTGACTTCTTTGAGGTAGATTATCATTTCTGCCTTGAACCTTGTTTACTCTTGAGTAGTTGAATTGTCTGTTTCGGTTCATTAAATAGGTTTGGTTTAAATATTACTGTTGAAACTCCATAGTGGATCATGCAATTGCAAGTGAGCATTAAATTAAGATTGGGGAAATAAAGATAAGAATCACCGGCCATCCATCCATCCATCAAAATTGTCTGTGGGATCCCCCTTTTGTTCATTGTATGGTATATGAATTATGAAATGCAAAAAAAAAAAAAAAAAAGAAGGTTTGACTGTTTGATATATATATGATCTAATAAAACATGGTTTGAATCGATGGTTTGACCTGTTGAAGGCCTTTTGATCTCACTTTAAGATCAATCATTATTGGATGTGTTTGGGTGTATACTAAGAACACCTTTAATAATGGTGTATTAAACGAACTAAACAATAAAGGCAATTTTGAGCCTGAAATTATGGTTGCTTGGTATTCTCTACCAACTCTACTAAAAACCCCAATAAATGATAACAACATGTGACATTTTTGGAGTATCACTTAATCACTTGCTTTATTATTTGGGTGTGATTAATGTGCCACTTTTGTATTGCCAAATAGAAATTGGTTTGACCAATAAGAATGGAGCGTAGTGGGAGGGGTTACGCTTCTTTTCACCGAGGTCGAGTGTTCGACTCTTAGTAGAGGAGAAATGAACTTGTTGAGAGAACAGATCCCACTCAAAAATAAAGGGTCCCTCGCGAGACTCGAACTCCATACGTAGGCGTTTTATGGAGCAAAACTTCTCCATTGAACTGGGGTGACAATGATAAAAAAAAGAAATTGGTTTATGAAAGAGGAATTGGGAAAGACTTTGAATTGTGGGCACATGATCATTATAGCATTTAATTCATAGTTTTTTGCAAGTTTCACAAATTTAGTGTTAAAATAAGATAAGATTGGAAGAATATAGGATTTGTATGGTTATCTAATTAGCAAGGTCCAGAGGTTGAGATGTACTCAACTATATTCCAAACAAGTTGAAAGTGAGTTTTTGTTCAATATTATTTGTTATTTTACATATTTTATCATATCTTTTTCCTATATTATTTTTATTAATTAAAATTAATTAAATAAATCTATAATAGAAGGTGAAAGATCTTCCTAAGATTGTGGCTGGGTATTTAAGTAAAATCATATGCATTCTACAATGATATGTATTTCTGAACGTAGGTAGTACTAACATTTTTTTTAATTTTTTCGTTGCAATGAAACTCACTAGAAAACACTTCCATTTTTTTTTTGTTTTCCGTGATGGGAGAAAACTGAATGTCCCACATCGAAAACTATACCCAAATCACCACTAGCATATAAGGAAGGAGGAAACCCTACCCGCTTAAGCTTTTGGCTTAGAAAGGTGGATTCCGAGTTTATATGCTAAGTGGTAAAACCCGACACGTCACCCGATTATTTCGGTCCCGGAATCTAACATTCCAATCGGTAAAGCTTGTGAAAACACTTCCAAAAATGGAATTCGTTGCAAGGAGAGTGGCGTGTGCAATCATATTTGATTTGGGCCTAATTTACTCCTATCTAGCCCAATACAAATATGATTTGGGCCTATTTTGGACAAATTCAGTGGAATCCATCAAGTGTGGTTTTGTGTCCGACTTGGTTCAAGGATGTGTGAGTTTTTAGGGCTTTTTTCGGCATGTGGCTTATCTTTGCTAAAAAAAAGTAAAAAAAATATTAGTTTTTTTTAATAGGTAAAAATTAGGCGGAGTAAATCAGCCTAGTGCATCTTTTCGGACGAGAGTATAGATTCCTACATAGTTTAAAATATGATTGATGCTACAAGTGTAGTTTTGCAATGAAATCTGCCACATAATTACAATCTCGAGGTACATGTTTGGTAATGACCACCTCAAAAGATTGCAAAGTAACCAGAATATCTGCAGTTATCATGTCAATTGTCCAATGGCTCGACTAACTCCCTTTGAGCGCATTAATCACTAGTGGATTATCACCTTCAATTTCTAAATCTGGTAAGTTCCTTCTATGAGCGTCTTGTACAACCTCGAAAAATCTCATGGCTTCTGCTTGTTCAACGTTCCAACAATCATTTTTCTTAACATTCATGCTTATAATATTCCCAAATTGATCTCTTATGATATATGCAACAGTTGATTTTCCATCATCGCTTTTAGTCCCATCAAAATTTATCTTGACAAAACCATTATAGGGTTTCTTCCACTTTTGTTTAGTTTTCCTTTGCCTTTATTGTTATTCGTTCTCTGAACCAACTATAAGTTTGTTTTGATATTAACTAAAAGTTGGCTGAAAGAACCGTATTTGTAATTTTACTTTGTATTAGTTATACGGTCTTTCTAACATATAATTTTTCTGATTTTAGAAACTAAATCCCTACAAAAAAAAATATATATGTAATCTTGTCGTAAATAAAATCACTAAATAAATAAAATTAAACAACCAATCTTTCTAAAACATAATACTTATATTATAATATAACTTGAAACAATAAATCTATATCGAAAAATGAGTCGATCAAACATAGGTTACAATTAAAGTTGAAGACTCATGCAAAATTGCACAATATATTGCAAATAATTCAGAGTAATTAATTAAAAAAATAAGACAAGGACGTAACTAGCTACAAACCCAAGATGACCAATTGATATGTAAAGACGAGCAACACAAATTTCAAATATTAGAAAGCAAACTTAGCAAATCACTTTTAACCTTATATTTGAATTTACAATCGTAAAGTTGGCCCAAGATCGAAGACTCGTACGTATAAATAAATTTTAAGGACAAAGTAAAATAAAAATAAAGTTGCGACACATAACGAAGCTTCAAACTTTTGAAAATAAATGAAATTTCAGAGCAGCTTTAAGCTTACGATTAATTTACTATGAGACAAATTAATTAAAGCAAAAATCTCTGCAGGAAAAAAAATAAAGCTTTAAAAATCTCTACAGTTTTGCATGTCTGATTTCTGGCCCTATCCAAAGGCTGAAAATTCCTTTTGTTTGTGCCTTGTCTTCGTACTTAACTCCAAGTTTCGACATTAAAAATTTACCAAAAAAAAAAATTCAACTTGAATGATTCAAAATATTATTTTTTAACCTATATCTTTAAGACATACATTAAATATAATATTTAAAAAAAACAATAATAAAATTAATAATTTTCTTTTAAAAAATAATTATCCTAAATAATACAAATTAAAAAATATTAATTGTTATTTTAAGGGATTTAATCTATACCCTTATGTCTTAGGGCATAGGTTAAAAAATCGTTCATCATATCATGCATTGGAGGGAAAATGCAGGAAATAACCTTGTTTTTTGATGGTTACGAAATATGAGTTTAGTTCAAATGAAACAAACTCTTAGCATGAAACAGATGCACTTTTTCTAGTTCATAGTGCACTTTTTCTATTTTAGAGTTCACTTTATCGGATTTACACTTTACGTAGTTTGCAATGCACTTTTTCAGATTACACTTTTAGTATTTTACAATGCACTTTTGTATGAAAAAGATAATAGGAACAAGAAAAAGTACATTCGTTTCACGTTTTAGAATAAGAGTTTGTTTCATTTGAACCAAACTCTACGAAATATATATATATATATATGTTATGCAATTTTGTTTTCATAACATCCTTGTTGTGGGGTTGTATTTGAATTATACGTAGAAAAATACAACTTATAAAAATACACGCCTTGTACAAGTAATGTCATTATCAAACATCAAACCCAAAAAAAAGAACAAGAGGAATTCTTGTTCTTTTGAAAGAAATCACACTATTTTCCAAGCAAGTGTACTTATGTGCTACGTGTATATTAGCACTCAATGGTGTAAATAAGTTACACATGATATTGCAAAAAGAGAGCAATCATTTCTTCAATGACAAGCTTTCATAGTTTCATGCATTATGGATCCCATGCAATGTTTTACTTACACTCTTCCTTAATATTCCTTGTTGAAAGGGATAAAGATGAGTCATGACTGTGATCATATATTCTTTTTTTTTTTAAATCATGTATCTCCCTTGTTTATCCTTAAGGATCCATTTGTTTCAATACCAGTAATCTGGTTGAAATGAGAAATCGGGTTAAAATAGGTTTTAATCATATCCATCTGGCCACCTCAAAGATAAGGTACGAGCTTATGTGCATTTCAAAAAAATGAGAATGAGCTATACCTAAATCTTTATTTCATACGTACCAAATACCAATAGATGATACCTAATCTAATTTCTTGTACCCTAAGTATAAAATCAAACAGGCTAATCGCGGCCTAAGTACCCTTCTCTCTTTTTCATTTTTTATGACGATAAAAAAATTATAGCCGGCAAACTTTGAACTCTTGGTCTAGTTAGCGAGAATCATGTAAATGAAATGCATTTATTAACTCGACTTGATAAAATAAAGAATTACGAGACTTGATTTTTGAAACCAATTAAAATACACTTCTTTACATTTTTCTTATAGGCTAAGGATAGAGATAAAAAATCACATGAAATTGCATAGAGGGGTTTGGAATAATTAAATTAACCATACATCTTTTTGGTAGAATAAATTAACCATACATTGGGCTAGAGATAATTAAACATATGTATTATTTTTAATAGCACAATTTATTTGTAAAATTTACCAAGCATAATTTGTTTAAAGTAAGTGCATGCAAGAAAATATTATAAATAATATGAAATGGAAGGAATATATTATAAATAATTTTTCCATAATATGTCTTAAGAACACATTACAACACTGTATTGGAAACTAAACCTAAGAAAATGATAACCCAATAATTTTTTTAAAATAATATTAATAAGTTACATCTAATTAAATCGTTCTAAATTAAGATTCTTATAGAAAAATAATATTTTAAAAATTGTAAGAATCTCAATCTTCACTTGGTTGCTAAGGAATATTCACGAATCATTCGATCAATATTCAATATGATCGAAATGTGAACTTTCTTTCTTTCATTTTCATATATTTTATCCCTATGAGAAAGTTAAAGAGTTTAACACAAAATGTCATGTCACAAAAAAGACCAAAAAAATAAAATTAAAGGGATGAAAAAACAACAAAATGTAAATTTACAAGGGTCAGTTTTCAATTAACAATCAATCTTACAAACACATAAAAACATTCATCAAAATCCCACAATTTTCTCTCTCTATATAAAAACAAATTACAAGCTTCTCATTATAGTAATTAAACAGCCACATAAACAAAGATTAAGACTTTTAATTAATTAAGAAACAACAACACAAGAATCTCCTAAAACCAGCAAATTTAAATGTCTTCTTCTTCACCACTCCCTTTCCGTCCACCGTCGGAAACTCTTCGTAGCCAACGACGACACCCGGTGACGTCATAAACACTTTCCGGTGAACCAGCGGCGACCAGAGGCTGCTCTTCTCGTAGTCGAAGTCGAATTCGAGGGCGTCGAAGAACTTGCTAAGAAGCCGATCGGAGTCCGTCTTCGAGACCGCCATGGTGCAGCGGCGATCGTCGTCTCCGGAGGCGTTTGTGGCGGTGGTGACGGTGGAGGCCGGTGAGTGGAGCTCGCCGGCCGGCGAGGATGAGAGGGAGAGATCGGTCATTTGGGAAATTTAATTTGATTTTGTTGAGAGAGGGAGATTGATTTGTGGGGAGTTATGGGCTTATTTAAAGTGTGAAAAAGTCCAGGAGATAATATGGGCCCAGGTGGGCCTTGGTTTAAGATGACCGGTCAAATTCGTATGGGGCCCAGTTGGCTTTTGGATTGTTGGAGTGAAAGAGGGCGTAATAGGTGGCTATGTGTAAGTGACACGGGGATGAGAGATCTCGACTCTAATCTGTGTGGCAGTTAGCTAGACCGGTCCATCCAAGAAGCTAACTCAAACATATGCCTCGATGTCGCAAGCAGAAGTTAAATATTTTTGTGGGAAAGGGCTTTGTATTACAAGTGTGCTTTACAATGCTTCGATGGCTAAATGCCTTATGTCTTGATACTTTGGTGGATGGTTGGAAAATGAGAGGGTGAGACCTATTTATAGGCATGGCCTGTCCTTTACAAGAGAACATTCTAGACTTAGCCTATCCTAGACTAGTCTAGACCATTCTAACTCAAAAGACCCATTACATTAAGGAAGAGATTTTCCTAGACCCATCTAGAAGGAGAACGTCCATGGGAAAGGTGTCCCAAGTGATGTGCGCCTATGTGGGAGCTTCCACAGGAGACATGCCCTTGATGGAAGCTTACAAGGACGCACCTTTTTTGGAGCCCTCTGCTAAGGGGCGCACCTGCTCTAGAATTCTCTAGAAGTGGCGTGCCTTGGCCCTTGATTTTCCAATGCCCCGGATTTTTCCTGATGGCTCTTGAATCCTCTAAAAGGCCCCTTGATCGGTCATGGCATATGGATTTGGGCGTCCTCTTGGACACAGGACCACGATCCGTGTCATAAGCAATCGGTGCTCTACATTGAGTCTAATCTGATCACAAGAAGAAAAATGTCGAAGTTTAGCTATTGTAAAATTGTTGAGGGAGAAAAATGTTTGATTACTGATTTTTTTGAGCAAGTTTAATTACTACAAAGTGGAAAAATGCATTATTTTCCTAATGTGTTTATTAAGGGCATTTTGGTCCAACCATAGTACAATTATTGAAGGATAAAAAACCCTTCTCCCGCTCTTTCAAAAACCCCTCAGAAAGGAGCTTTCCATTCCGTCATCTAACGCCGTCGCCCTCGCAATCGGTCACCGCCATAGTCGCCGGCGAGAAGGAACATACAGACAAAGAAAGAACATGCGAGAAGAAGAGATAGAGAAGCTGAGAGGAGTGGTGAGGGATTGCGTGAGCAAACACCTTTACTCTTCCGCGATCTTCTTCGCGGACAAGGTCGCCGCCTTCACCTCCGACCCCGCAGATGTGTATATGCAGGCGCAGGCTCTTTTCCTCGGCCGCCATTACAGGCGAGCCTTCCACCTCCTCAACGCCTCACAGATCGTGCTCCGCGACCTCCGCTTCCGCTACCTCGCCGCCAAGTGCCTGGTGCGTTTCCTTCTTCTCTGCTTTTTTTTATTTCAAATTGACGACGAAGGTTTTGGAATTGGGCACCGGACAAGTGCCTTTTGTTGAATGTACTAATTGATTGGGAATTCGGAGCTCCGGATTTGTGATTCGCGTTTGTAAATTAGTAAGTACTTCAAATTGCTGGATGGTGTGTTTGAGATGTAGCTCTTTTTGTTATATCTAACGTGCGTGGTTGGAGCAGAATGTGAAGTTTACTTGTTGATTTAGATTTCGGAGCGCCTCATTTGCGTTTCACATCTGAAGATTGGATTTTTTAGTGTAATTGGATGAATTGAGTTTTTGATTTAGATTATGGAGCACCTCATTTGAGTTTCACATATGGAGATTAGATTTGTCCTGTTATTGGATGAATGAGACTTTCAGCTGTTACGGCTTTTGCTTTTGCGATGAGATTTATACAGAAAAAGAGGCTAAGCTAAGCATTGATGTCAATTGAATTGTTTTTTTAGTGATAAGTGCATCCATGTGTGTGTGTTCTTCCTCCCTCTGTTTGAACTCTTATCATTCTCGTTAAAAAACCAGGAAGAATTAGAAGAGTGGGACCAGTGCCTACAAATGCTTGGTGATGCTAGAGTGGATGAGCACGGAAATGTTAGTGACTTGAAGGACAGAAATGTTATGTACCTTGAAAAGGATGGAGAAGATCGTGAAATTAATGTGAGCACTCGTGATCTTTGCTTGTTTTCATTCATTAGTCTAAATTTGGTGCTAACTTGATTCTTGGATAGCTGAAAAAAGAGAGAAGCTTATCTTAGTATCAAATGATTACTAAATAAATGTATACACTTGACTGTCTTGTTGTTATATCTATCTACTCTCACCAGCAATAGGAGTACATGGGGCTTGTCTTCTTGGGCTTTGCAGCCTTCGCTTATTGTTTACATGTAGAGTGTATCAAAAGCTACAACAATGAACAAAGTCAGATTCTTGTAATATGTATGGATTTTCTGTCAAATGGGCATTGGAGTGACTTAATTTACTGAAGTGTTTTTCTTCACATGGGGTTTATCTTGTAGTATCTTGTATTCTTGCTTCTGAATTCTGTGCACAGTGCACATTCTTTTCTGTTTAAGTAATCATAAGGCAGGGATACTGGAGTTGATCTGTATAAAGTTCATCATTTCACCTCATCTAATCACGTGTTCATATTTGGTTTGTTGCTAATATTGAACTGACTAAAAAATATTCTGTTCAGTTGTATAAACTTAGGAAGAATGTAGGCACTCTATGTCTGTGGCCAGAAATTAACAATCTTCCTAAGTTTCTAATGGACTTCTGTATTAATCATTCACTCATTGATCATCTATATACTTCAATCCTGCTGTTCTCCTACTGAATCTCTTGGGTATATAATCATTTTCCCGTAGTCTTTGTGTTAAGTTTGCCTTCCAAAGCTAGACCTTTTATCTACATGGCTGATTCTATAAAATGATCTAGCATAGTATCTTGTGAAAAAAGATTTTAATTTTTAACTTAAACTTTCAACAGATTTCTTCAGCAATATGCTTCCTACGAGGCAAGGCCTATGAAGCATTAGAAAATCGCGTCCAAGCGAGACAATGGTGAGTTCTTCATCTTCTTGCAACCAGTGACTTTTAATATTCAAGATGTACAATTGTGCTGATATTTCCAGCTGTTAGTTCTATTGATTGATATAAAAGCAATACCGTTGGCAAAAGTGACAAAGACAGAAGTTTAATTCTTTAACTATCATTATTTCCAGGTACAAAGCAGCCATAAAAGCTGACCCACTGTGCTATGAGGTATGCATGTCAGACATTGTCCTGTACCACATAATCTCGTTATAATTCAATGTGCTATAGTTTGGCTTATCATTAGTTTTGTGGAGAAGACCAAGGGATATACTTTATGATAAACTCTTGATGCTGTTGTCCTTAGATTTGTCGTGTACGCAGAAAATACGCTAGAAATGGCTTATACTTCAGTTACTCTTTTGTGCTTCTTTGGATTTCGAAATGAGGGGATGTTTTTGTCTGCTGTTGAGTAGTCACATGCATACACATGCTACTACTTATCAATTAGTAAATATTCCTTTTGCTTTTAGGCATTGGAGCGCCTTATTGAAAATCATATGCTTACATGTGAGGAAGGTAACCTCTTGCACCTCTTTCTTATCGTTCAGTATTTCGTTTACTTTTGTATGAATTGCACGTCAACAAAGTTTTTTAATACATATTTTAGGTGTAGAGTCATATTTCTTAGTATTTTCCTGGTTTTGACTTCAGAAGCTTCCCTCCTTTCCTCGTTACACTTTGCGCGCGAGGATGAATGGGTCTCATTATTTTACTCCTGTCTTGTGAAGAAGGTAAAATTCAGATGCATCAAGTTCAAGAACAAATATATTATAGGTTACACTAAAATTCTTTTTCGTTTCCTGCATCATGCAGCATGATAAAGAAAATATTGTTGAAGCCAAATTCAAAGAACTTGAAAAGGAAAATACCAGCGGTAGTCTTTCAGATTCTTCATTTGTGGGAACTTTGAAGAACAATACTGATCTATTGGTTTGCAAAGCTGAGTATTATCACCAATGTGGTGAATATCAAAAATGCTTTGAACTAACCACTCAGTAAGCATCTCTCTTTCCTTTTTAAAACATTCGGTTGTGAGTATGGATTTAAATTTCATAATTGATTCATGTACTATTAAAAACAGGTTGCTTGAGAAGGATCCCTTTCATCTCAAATCTATGTTGGTGCATTTAGCTGCTGCTATGGAGCTTGAGCAGTCAAATGAGCTTTATGTTATGGCATGCAATTTGGTAAAAGATTATCCTCAAAAGTGAGATTTGCTTAACTTGCACTTTTCTCTGTTCTTTTTCATCCTTGAGAATGATTTTCAGCTCCCCTCTTATGATGTTTTTGTTTGCTTTGTTTGTTCTTATTGCATGGTTTAACCTTGTGGTGAAAAGGGCATGATGGTTTACCTTCTTCTTATTTGGCTTACAGATTGTGAACTTGATCATAGATTCATAGTATCATTTGTCTGTTATGTTTAGACAATAGTGATCAGTTTCTCAGTTATTCTTGCGGATGGAACTTTTATTATGGTCTGATGTGACAAATTTATTGCCTTCAAAATTCTTGGTAGAGTTTGGTTTTAGTTTTACATAACTGTGCTTTGTTTAGTGATTGGTTAGACAGGTTCCTGTTCAATAGGGCTTACCTCAGTTATTTGAAATTAGTGATTACTGATTAGCCTGACAAGGCAATATGCTTGCAATTTGTTCACTTTCTGTTTGTACATCACATATCACAGTCATAATACTGTAATAGAGTAGCCTTACAACGTGCTGTTCTGAATTAAAGTCTAGTTTTATAATGAAGCTAGAGAGTAGAGCTTGAGTGATTATGTTGAATTTACATCTCTCTCGCAAGTACTTTTTGGTACAACGGTCTTTGCTCATAATTATTATCTCTTACATGGCATTCAGGTAGTGCTTCCTTCTGGTTTTAGATTTAATTACAATGTGTACCAATGTACCATGGAGATTTTAGGCTTCTCTTACATGCTAACATTAATGAAGATAGAATTCATGATGGTGGGAAAGCTTTGACTCAGTTTCTCACCGGCTCATTTCTATGTGCTAAAAAAGTAGAATTTTTGTGCCAAATATCACTATCTGTTGCTTTTGTTTTTGTTATTTCTCATATTAAAAGCATGCTGGATCCTCTTGGGGTACAAATATAAATTTAATTATACAATGAACTTATGCTCTCACAGTCTCACTTCCCATACCTCCCTGTCACTGTCTTCTTTCGCAGGGCTTTGTCATGGTTTGCTGTTGGGTGCTACTACTATTGTATTAAGAAGTATGATCAATCACGCCGGTTTTTCAGGTAAGAGTGCTGCTTGATCATCAGACTTCAAAAATTTGAGGAGCTATAAACTTATAGATCTTGTACTAGTTCATGCTCTATGCTATATATTGACTTCTTCGTTGATCTTTTCCTCAAAAAAATCCAGGAGCTGTTTCTCTAGTTTTACTGCCCTAATAACTTAATATCTTGAACATGTTCTAGTTTAAAAGAGGCTGTCATGCAAATTATGAATATTATTTGACATGTGGGACTCTGTTTTCAAGAAGGAACTAAGGGATTCATCTAGTGATGGAGATTTATTGCTTACGCTTTACAGACTAGTTGACTTAAAAAAAAATTACCAATATTTTTCACCCTGAACAACTATAACAACGCTTCTTATGTGACTCTTTGCACTTAGTTCTCCACATTTTGCATGCTGATCTCTTGCTTGATTACTAGGCTTTAATAATAAATTGGCTCCTTCACTTTTTTCTTTGTGGCTGTACAGTAATCGAGCTATTAAAGAGACACTTTCTCAATTTCCCTTCTCTCATTTGCATTTTATTTTGTCTATGCATCGCACAGTAAAGCTTGCAGTATGGATAGGACATTCGTAGCTGCTTGGATAGGTCAAGGCAATGCTTTTGCAGCTAAAGAAGAAGGTGACCAAGCTATGTTGTCTTATAGAACTGCTGCTCGTTTGTTTCCTGGGTAATTGGTCTTTTACTATATATATTATCCTAATAGAGCTGTATAACTGTCAGTAGCTGTTTAAATCTGTGCTGAAGTTTTAGTTGAGTGACATTTAAATAAAAAGATACAGAATGCCTTGGTTCCCTGATAGGATTAAGTCAATGAAAATTTGTTTTATCATAATAGCTTTAGATATTTGATTAGTGTGTCACTGGGAACATGGTAACTTCTTAGGTTTTTGGGAGAAATCTGTGTCAAAGCTTATTAGGAGAAATCATCTTTATTTTTTCCCTAACAATTCTCTTTTTGTATTCTTAATCCAGGTGTCATTTGCCAGCCTTGTATATTGGAATGGAATACATGCGAACACACAACTTTAAGCTTGCAGAGCAGGTAAAGTTTTACGTTGTGACATTGGACAATATTAAATGAGAGATTACAATATTGAGGAAATATTGACTGATGTATCTCTGGAAAAGTAGAAAGGCATTTGTCAATATTTTCTGAATATTTATATTTTTTCACGTGTTAATATATTAAAAATTTTCTCCTTGGTGGTTGGGTGTTGAAACTGTATTAAATTACTAATTTGTATCACATTCATCTGTCTCCCTATAATTGAAAGTGTTCATTCTGTATATATCATTAAAGCAGTACTGATATCCAAGCTTCCTTCCAGTTTTTCATGCAGGCCAAATCAATTTGCCCTTCTGACCCTTTAGTGTACAATGAGCTTGGAGTTGTGGCTTATCACATGAAAGAGTGAGTATATCTTCCTCTTGTTATTCTTAGCTTTGGTGATTACATTTTTTTCTGACTTGCTCTCTTTCTTCACTAAGGATTGTCATTTTAGGCTTTGACACAACTCTTAAGAAATTCTAAAACACTACAACCTTTTTCTAAAATTTATAAATTTACAACTATCCAACTCATTTTGTACATTTTTCAAGAGCTAAAATGACAATCTTTTCTAAACGGAGGTAGCTAGAAATTTGTTCAATGAAAATCTATTGCAGTCCAAAAAAGAATACAAGAGTGCACTGTTATGTATCTCTTGTTTATGAGCAGATACAAGAAAGCAGCTTGGTGGTTGGAAAAAACTTTGGCTTCTGTTCCTACAACTATAAGTGAAACATGGGAACCAACAGTGGTTAATCTGGCTCATGCACTCAGAAAATTGAAGTAAGTTTTATCACGCATCCTTTGTATCAATTGTATGCTACATTTCATTAAGTTGCTGCTTGTTTCCTTATAGCCTATTTTGGACATGCTTGCATTGTGTGCTTCTTGTCTTACCACATTTTCCCCTTTAGTGATGTTTTCAGCAAATAAAACTACATGCTTGTGTTGTCTGTGTTTTAGGAAGTAGGAATTTTAGCTTAACACAACTTATGTGAAATTGATGTGTCAGCTTCAAATGATTTCTGGCCAGTGAAACAAGCTTTATAGAAACTTTTTTGACTAAGACAAATTTACATTTCAGGATGTACCGGGAAGCAATCTCATATTATGAGAAAGCATTGACATTGTCAACCAGAAGCTTGAGCACTTACTCAGGTCTTGCGTACACTTACCATCTACAGGTGCATTACCTCAAACTGTATCAAAAATTACAATGAGATGATAAATCCAGTCATAAATTTCATTTTTTTTCCCTTTCCATACTCGTTTAATTCTTTTTCTTATTCACGCAGGGCGATTATACAGCTGCAGTTATGTACTATCACAAGGTTTGTTCCCTTTGAGACATAATCTCAACCTTCTTTACAATAATCTCTTCAACAAGTGCTCATGCAGCATCAGTCGTGTCATAGGGCTTAGGCCCCGTTTGTTTCTATACCAGAAATCGGGTTAGAATAGGTTTCACTCATACCCGTCTCAAAGTGCATTTTGAGGGAATGGGAATGAGCCATACTTAAACCTGGTTTCATACCAAACACCAAAAATGAGACAGCCCATACCTAACCCGATTTCATATACCCTAGGTATAGAAACAAACGGGCCCTTATTTAATTCGTAGACTATCTCTATCTGTAAATTGGTTCCTATAAATATTTGGTCCTGAACTATTCTTTCAATCTTCTCCAAACAGGCACTAGGGCTGAAACCTGATGATCAATTCTGCACAGAGATGTTAACCTTAGCTCTTGCAGATGAGAGCCGTTGCGGACTCGACTCTATCCTAAATCTACCATTTGATTAAATTAAGGTACCACTTTTCTCTGCATACTCATTGTATCATATTATCTCTTACCATTTCTAACTCCACTTCTCCATATCCTTTAGGCAAACTCGAAACAAGCAAAAAGCTCCAGAGAAGAAGCACAGAATACTATCCAAGGTTAAAAGAAATATTTATCTCTAGCTACAAATGGACATGATGAACCTAATCCAAGATGCCATATAGTTTACAAGTGTCCCGTTCGTTGTAAATCTCTGCAAAGAGCTATCCAGATCCTAGATTCATACAATTTATTTGTATCAATGTATATTGTAACTCAAGATCAGTGTAGTAGAGGCAAAGTTTGTGTATGAAGGAGCTTTTTTTTTTATTAGCACGACAATCAAATCCTTCAACTGGCTCTTATAAATCTCTTGTTACATTCAGGCAGGATCTTATTCGGATTTTTCTCTAGCAACGCTGAGAATAAACCGGTTCAAATGCTGCCCAAAGACCTTGGTGGAGAAAGACTCTACTACGTGCTGTCGAGCTTGTTGACCTAACTTTTTCGCCATTTCGGTGTCTTGAATGAGTTTGGCCATGGCAACTGCAAATTTATCTGGAATGGGGTCACAGAGAAACCCAGTGAGCCCATCTTTAACTGTTTCTGTGGGTCCTCCACTGTTGCAAGCAATCACAGGCTTGTATGCTGCCATTGCTTCCAGAGGTACAATGCCAAAATGCTCATCCTACAAAACCCAAATTGAATTCAGGCAGAGATCTATTTTAGAACATGAACAATGTTCAGGAACTAAAAAAACAATTTTTTACCATTTTTCTCTCCTTGAGGAACCCAATCCATTTTATCTTATACTCCCTCTAACCCTTAAAAGAGTGTCGTTAAAGCCTTTAAAATTTGATCCAAGTTAGGTGACGTGCACTATTTTCAACGCTTCTCTACATTGATTTTGTCTTGGAAACCTTCCTCTCTTTTCTAGAGCATGCATATGGGCAATTACTGAATATTTCAATATGTGTATGTGAATATGTGATTAAGTTTTGTCTTGGAAACCTTCCTCTGGAAATCTTATACTCACTTTTTAAGTTCGACCAAAAAAAATACTTACTTTTTAAGAGCTTTTTAAGAGTCAGAGGGATTACATCAAAGACACCCTATGCAAAATGGGTCTCTATTACTAGATACTTTTGTATGCATTTTGTAAGAAAATATTTAAAATTGCAAACTATTTTGCCAGAAAATGAATTTAGAGTTTTGAATTAAAATTTCCAAGTGTGAACCAATGTTCATGGCCTTGAAAGCAGTTTTTGATGAGATTATGAGGGAAAAATGGAGGAAAGACATACCGTAGGTGTATAAAGAACACATAGGCATTCGGAGAGTAGATCATTTCTTTCACCAGTGGAGCAGGATGTGATGAACTTGACTTGCTCATAAACTCCTTCCTTTTCTGCCAATTTTTTTAGCTCCTCCAAGTATTCGACATTTTCTCTCAAGCGCTTGTCGTATCCACCTGGAATGAGAGGCAATTATTTCATGAGCTAGACATAGCAAATCATCTTTTAAAGCGAGTTTCCAGCTGGGAACCAAGATGCAAGTTTCATGAACTAGACTAGATTAGTTTCTTTTCCGTTTCCATAGGTTGAGAGAACCAAACGGGGAATAACGCTTTACCTGCAACTGTCAAAGTAGCACCAGCCAGATCATGACCTTGCAGGAGGGTGTTCAGCCTTGCAAAAGCCGTGATTGCTAAGTCAATGTTCTTTTTCCTTTCAAAGCGATTGATGGAGAGAAAATTTAGCCTGCAGATTGTGAGAATATGATCAACTCAAGAAATTTATTGGAAGAGAAGAATTCATGGTAAACTGAAACAAGACTATGCATGTCTTTCTTACTTGGGAGGAGGAGGAGCAGAAAACTGATCTACATTAACAGCTGGATAAAGAACTTCTGGTCGGATTCCCTTGGCATGAAGATGTTTGAAAGTTGATGCAAAGGTAGATGCAGTAAACTTACTATTGACTAGAATCAAATCAGCCATTCCTGAATCAGTATAGTAAGAAAACATATAAGAATTCGTAAAAAAATAAAAATAAAAAATACCACATCCGTTCGGAAAGGATTGTCATTTTATCCTTGTACTTTTATCAAGAACTGTTTTTCATTTATGGTTGTAGGTAATGATTTATTGGTAAGTTACTGCTTTCAGTGGATTGCACATGGTGATTTAGTCTATGAAAATTCTCTTTATTCATTGGCCGTAAGGTGAGTATTTAATAAATTGTACATTTGAGGAAAAGTTTAGATTGAGTTTTCAATGGTTGAAATCCTAAATAGTTGTTCCAAAGGCTAAAATGACAATCTTATCCGAACAGAGTTAGTAGTACCAAGAAGAAGATCAAGTTCAAGACAAACCAGTAGTCATTTCTTCTATGAAGTCAATAGGTTTCCGATATATTCTCCTCAGTGCAGTCGTATGTTTAGCCAACAGTAAATCTGGAAAATGACAATAGAAGACAACCTGTAGATAAGACGATCCAGTGAAAGTGAATCCCAAAAAATTCATACTCATTTTCATCACAAAACCAAGAAAATCACCTTAGTCAGCCTTCTAAGTTTTAGCACAGGGATGACAATTGAAACTTGATCAGCTAAAATGATGTCAAAGGACGGCCACATGAGCAATACGCAAAGGGCAACGAAGATGCATCTCAGATAAGCACACACGGCATGGAGCCGGTAGAAAATATGGCGCGGGAGAAAGTCACCATATACAGTAACTCCAAATTTACCTGCACAGTATACCATAAATGGAATTTTAAAAAAAAATCCTGAACCAAATGTGTGAGATTAAGTGAAATTCTTACCAGTAAGAGTTTCCTCAAAACATCGGTTTCTGTCATGATGTGATGTAAATATATGGACATTATGTCCTTGAGCTGAAAGTTCTGTTGCTGCATCCACAATTAGCCTCTCAGCTCCACCTACAAAGAGGGCAAATTCAATTGGTGACTATTTGTTCTGTGTAGATTTTACATAGGGCTTATTATTATTAAAAAAAGTGAAAAAATGTTGAGCAAGATCAATCTGAACAAGTTTCTGGCTAAGAATTTCAATGTGGATAAGCATAATCACAGCATTAATGAGCTAAAAAGAACAGAATAAAGTTGAGAACAGGAAATCAAAGCTCAATACCAGAAGCACAAATGAATTCCAGTCAAAATTATGCTACTGAGCTATAATCTATCCTGTATATAAGGTCATGGAATATCAAAACTTCATACAAACCCTGAATTATACAAAAGAAGATTGATTCGAGTTCAAAATATACTTAGTCGCTCATCAATGACCACTTGTTAGATTTATCCACCGATACTGAAGAACGAACTAATAACTAACAATTTGCCAATAGGAATCGTAATTTTTCAACGATTTAAATCGAAATCTATCAAACAGGAGCTAAAACAGTAAAATTGTTTTCATCAAACATAGTTTATCCGCCATAATTACAAGTTTTGCATTTCAAGCATTGAATTTGAGATGAGATTATCGATCATACCTATTCCCAGATCCGGATGAATTATTGCGATCTTCAGCTTTGATCTTCCGTTTGCCTCCATGGCGGAAAGAGATGCGAGAACCGGGAAGAAAGAAAGGGGTGAGAGTTCCTGGTGACGACGACGAGAGATCTTGCTACTTTGCGTTTTGAATGTGATTTCGGGTGGGGTAAGTAGTGGATGTTTGGTTTCGGGTCGGGTCGGGTCAAGTAGCGTTAGTTAGGTTTGGTGAAGCCCGGAAGCTCGTGCTTTTTAATTTTTTTTCGAGTAGGAAAAAATTAGACTTAAAAACGAATTAGCTTCGGGCATCTTTATAGATTAGGACACGAAGTCCACCAGAGTGGGTTGTATTTGATTGACACTCTACGAATGATGTACAAAGAAAATTAACTCAGCCGCCATGTTACTGTCGCAAAACACATGTTGTAATCGAACTGCCTCAAAAGACTGCAGAAGAGTTGAAGTATTTGCTATCATCATTAGAGAAAAAACACACCTCATTTATTTTTGTTTTCCATATTTATACACTTTTTAAAGAATTTATACAATCTTTTAAGAAAGGCAAAGTTAAAAGAAGGCTAATTTGGGTCAATAACGATTTTTTTAATCCATGAACATAGGATGAATGACATACATAAGAATTATTGGAAGTGAGGCATAAATTTCAGGGGTAATCAAAACTATATAAGAGTCTTGGATAAATTGTCGTGGTGGTGATCAGTGGAGTGAAGTTGACTTCTCTTCTCGAAAAATAAATATGTTTAAAACTACATTGTTTTAACTATCATGAGAAAAAAACTTCATTCTCATTACGATTGTATTGGCTCTCAGTAAAAAGGAGTTGTTGAAGCTTACCGTGAATGTAAAACAAAGAGAACTCGGGAAAGGGGTGAGTATAACACTCATGAAAAACAGCGCCACTGGTAATGCAGGTCAAACAGGACATTGTTTGGGGAAGTGTAAACTTACTGGACCACTAATATTCTATCTACCAAGATGAAGGATCTTCAAAGCCTCGAACACAACCACGATCTTGACCAAACCAAGTTGATCGTAAGGATTTTACCCGTATGTAGTGGTGGAGGTTTTCTTGTTTAAAAAATATATTTGAAATCATCTCTTAGGCCATGCTCAGCTGGGACAAGCAGAGTGAGAGAGATCTAGCTGAGACAAGCTAGAGAAGCTTGTTATGAACAGGGGGAGCTCATCGGGGGACAAGCTAGCAGAATTCTATTATCGAAAGCCGCTCCCGCTAGTCCACAATTTCGGTGCCAAACGGGGAAGAAAGAGCTTGACGCCTTCCGCTCTGACGAAACGCTCTAGCTCCGAAATTTCCGCTAGTGCCGAACGAGCGCTTACACGATTTGGGTACCAACTCTCCTAATTGGGCCTTCAGGCCCAAAAACATTGGCCCATTATCCCTAACCTGCAAACAAATCACCTGAGTTTCGAAGTGCAAAGTCAGAATCAAAAATCGAAATCGATAGCATGACCGGAGAAGAGATATCGGGGCCGCCAGGTCCGAAGCTCGCACGCCTGCTCGCCTTCGCCGGCGCCGGAGGTAATAATCATCAATACTCGTACTTTCTTCCCGAATTCCAATTACCAGATCTAGCTATACCGATCTTCTGCGACGTCGTTTTGTAGTCGTATTCACTCTTGTGGCCAACAAGTGGAGAGCTTGGGAGGCCAAATCGATTGAGGAGAAGAATCAAACCTTGTCGGCGACCTCGCCATCGGTTTCTACTCATGAAGCTTTGAAATGATTTCAATTTTCAGGTTTTTGATTTTTTTTTGTTCTTCTGTTGACATTTGAATGGAAAAGTTCGTGTCTTGTGTAGTATGCAGTATGCTTGGAGTAGAACGAACATGGCGATTTTAGGTGTTTTATGCATTTAATTGGTATTAATGCTGTCTGATTATTGTATCATAATTTGCTTGCATTTCGATTTGCCATGTTTACTGGCTCAATTTTGTTTGAATTGGGGGTGTTACATTTGATTGCTTCAAACTTCGGCTTTCTCTGATTATCATTTCTTTGAACTTCAAAAAGGCTCAGTGGATTCAGTGCATGTTTGGAGCACAGTTTTTAGGCTCTCTCCAATACTTGTCTCAAGATTAGTGTTAAGATAATCTATAGCTGAAGTTGATTGATCAGATTTTACAAACACAGTTTATGCAGTTGATTGATCATCTATAGCTGAAGTTAAACTTTTAGTTTTCATTATCATCTCCCAGCCTTGTTGGGTTAAAGATTGAGGGTTCAGTAACTAGAAAAGAATGAATCTAATCAACTTTGTTGTCACAATAACAGCGACATTAACATCATCGCTCAGTATAGTCCCGCTCAAAGAGGATGGACCCGATAGACCTAAGAAAAACTGAAATTCAGCTTTGTAAGAATAATAACTGAATTTAGTTAGAATGCACCAAAATTGTTAATCTATCTCAAAGACATTGTATAAAAGCCAATGAAGGTAATAATGTACCTACAAAACTTTATGGTGATCGCAACTCTAATGTTTGCGTGCCTAGATGAGGGTAAAAGGAAATTATTTTACCAATTTGTAAAGCCCATTTCTGTGAGCTAAATGAGGTGTTGTAAGTTAATTATCATAATTTTCATTAATGTATACGTAACATGACAGTAAAATGGACTAGGTTCGTTTCATTTATAAGCAAATAGAATCAATTCCAAGAAAGAGTGAATCCAACAATCCAATTATGTCTGGCTTTTGATCAATATAACCTGCATAATGCAAACAACTAACAACTTAAACTCAAACAAGCCAACAGTTCTTAGTTAAATTATCAGAGCATGGACATTGTGAGTTTGTCTCAAATGACCCCAGTTCTTTGAATTTTCTGTTAAACTATCAAACTCTGTCAGCATCTGCAATCTGAGTTACTTTGTTAAATCATCAACAAACCAAGTATTGTCAAAAAAAAAAAAAAAATTGCAAAGCCAAACCTCAAAAATACTTCAGATATCATCAGCACATTAAGGAAATAATACCACATACAATGAGACTCTTCTTGTAATATAAAGGGACTTGACAAAGATCAAATGGCTTGCATATTTCAAGTAGTGCACTTATTATTGTCACCAAGTGGGGTAAGTCACTTTTTATACAAACCAAACAAGAGTCCAAAAGGACCCATTTACACCAGTTTCAGATTCCATAGGGGCAATTCTTGTAAATCAGAAGGCTAGTTATAGCTATCTATGATGTTACTTCTTTCCGCGCAGCTTCGTACCAAGTGCCCTCTCCAGTTTTCCTATGATCTGCTGGTTTGGAATCGCCTTCCCGGATTCATATTCCTGGATTATCTGAGGCTTCTCATTGATTAACTGCATAGTATCAGCAAAAACATTTCAGTCTTACACCGGGGCGACAAATAGCAAAACCCTTCTTAAAAAAGGATAATAATTGGACTAAGTTATTCTCCCGAATTACATTTTCCATGTTGTGTTTTTAATTGAGTAAGCCACAATTGGAAAACAATGAACAAAATAGCCTAAATGAGTAATACTTTTGAAATTAAAAAAAAAGGCTAAATAACAATAATATTGCTGCAAAAGAATCTGCTTTGAAAGAAACCGAAAAGACAAAAAACCTTTAAAGACACTAAGGAGACACTGATCTATAACAGATATGATTCACAGATGAATGAACAAGCATAGACGAGAAAATAAAATCCACCTGAGCAAGTTGAGCTTGGGTCAATTTCTTGTCCAATCTAGCTTGCATGATGGCCTTTTTCAGCTCAGTTGGAACTCGCTCGTCTGGACAAAATTTCAATTAAGGAACATATTTCAGCAAGCGGGGCAAAAAAAAAACTAAACAGTACAGTGTAAGTTAAGAATGACCACAAAGTGTAGCTGGTTAACAAGTGTTGCTCATGCATCAAATAATGTGTATATATTTTTTGGTAAACAACATACTACATTCATGTTAAGCACATCTCCTAGTTGGATCAGATTAGCTTAATGGTCGTACACTCATACTTCAGCATTGGAACAAAAACTTCCTCATATTTCAGGATCAATCAGAGCTTGAAGTTCACAATTATTTATCTAATATGAACCTTTCCCATTCTTCAATCTCCAAGACTTGGAAGTAAAATAAGAAATGCAGATAATCAAACAAATCCATGGCATAATATACACACACAAAAAAAGTGTATCCTTCCAGCTAAAGAAACCAGCAGAATTTCGAGTTGAGCTCACACATTGTGATGATCAAAACATATCTTTAAAGCAGAACAATAAAACCTATCAATTAGATCTTTATAGCAATAATGTATCCATGTTGGGGCAAACTACAAGCATAGACATGATGAACTAAATCATCTCTCAAGCCTACTTATCTATGGCAGACAACCTCAAATGAAAATCATCAACCACGGATAGAATGCCAAAATCTATACCAGAAAATACAGAGGCAAACCATGCAAAAGGAAAAGGGTTGTTAGACTTTTTTGTTCCTTGGAGAGAATTAGAGGAGGTCATTCATTCATTCGTTCATCCATTATCAACATAAAACAACAGCACAAAGGCCAACTTACGAGCTAAGTTTTCAGTTTCCTCATCGAGTTTCCTGGTGTTCAAAGTGGTACTGCTAGAGGCAGCCTTGTTTGATCCAGCAGTTGCTACATCAAAAAGGAAAATAAAATACAACAGTCAGTATATGCTATCTACCTCCAAATAAGAAATAACATCTCCCATTACACAAGTCAGATGCCTAATAAGCAAGAGCTAGAATGAGCAATGAAAAGTGTGAAGTTCTAGAGTTGCAAAGGAGGAACTTTGTCATGAAACTACTATTATACAAATACAAGAAGCCCTATTATAAACAGAAAATGTGATACAGGGAATTGAATCCAGTAATCTTTAGATCACTGAAGCAGAAACGAAACCCTAAATTGTTATTCCCTCGCTTTTTGACCAGAAATTGCTTCTCTAAATCCCTAATTCACAATACAATGTTCAATTAAAAGCGAATCCAGAGTAAGCAAACATGTTCATTCTTATGTTCGCATCAACACAACTTTTAGAAGACAGATTCTTCCACCAGACGAAACCGATAGAAAGAAAGAAGAGATCTTTCAATCAAAACCATAAAGTACATCAATTAGCAGGATTGATAGGGGCAAAAAACACTCAAGGGGAAGAATAACAGAAGAAAAGAAGCAACCCTTACAGAGGGTCTCGATCTCATGCCTGATAAGCAAGAGCTAGAGTCATATGCCTAAGCATGAGCTAGAATGAGCAGTAAAAAGTGTGCAGTTCTAGGGTTGTAAATGAGGTATTTTGGCATCTATTAGAAAACTACATGGAATTGAATCCTGTAATCTTTAGATCACTGAAGCAGATAAGAAACCCTAAATTGTCTGTCTCCCAAATTCACAATACAACATTCAATTAAAGGCGAATCCAGAGTAAGAAAACATGTTCTTCCTTATGTTCGCATCAATAGACACCAATAACGCAACTGAAAAATAAGATGGATTCTTCTACAAGACGAAACCGATAGAAAGAAAGAAGAAATCTTTCGATCAAAACCATGAAGTACATCAATTAGCAGGATCGATAGGTACAAAAAACGCTCAAGTGGAAAAAGAAGAGGATAAAAGAAGCAACCTTTACGGAGGGTCTCGATCTCGGCGCCGGCGCGACGAGCGGCGTTGACGGCCTTCTCATCCTTCTTGGCGGCGGCGGTGGGAGCCTTCTTGCGGACGACGACGGGTTCCCAATCCTGACCAAATCCTGCCATGGTAGCTTTGTTTGCGTTTGGGGTTTGACAAAGAGGGTTTTGGATATTACTTGGTGAATGAATGTGGACGAAGGGAGTTCTTGCAAACCCTGGTTCCTTATATATAGTGAATTTAGAGGACGGATAATGTTTTTTTTTTTACTTCTAAAAACATGTTTCTTTTGAACCCAAAAAAAATACACAATTTCATTGTACTATTGGTTTTTTTATGGTATGTTTTTAGGTCATATGCTAAAAATATTAGATATAAAAATTAAAATTTTTAAAGGGACGGATAATGTTTTTTTTTCCTTCTAAAAACATGTTTCTTTTGAACCCAAAAAATACACAATTTCATTATACTATTGGTTTTTTTATGGTATGTTTTTAGGTCATATGTTAAAAATATTAGATATAAAAATTAAATTTTTTTAAAAAATAGTGGATTATATAAAAAAATTAAAATGATTTTAAATGATTAAATTAAATAAATAATTTTCTTTCAAAAAAATAATTAAAAAATAATTTCATTTTAGGTCGGAAAAATTATGCTATTTATGAGTTTTATTTTTTAAAAATTATGCACAATTTTTTTTTATGTTTAAAGAAAGGTATATGTGTTAGTGTAATTCTATATTTTACGTCATTTAGACAAAAAAAAAAGTCACAAAATTTAATCATATAAAGATAACAATTATCTAATATTATTAGTGATTAAATTAATTTACTGAAAAATTGGGAAAATTATCGCATAAATGATTAATAAGAGTAAGGCTATTCGACTCAATAATAAGGTTAGAGAAATTTATAGAAGTGGATATGTAAAATGGTTTGAATGGTATGGAAAACTAAGATGAAAGGGATATATTCCCTTATAGAAAAGTTGTGGTATATGTGTAGAAAATGATATTGTATATAGGATCTATTGCTTTTAAAGAAGTCACCTTTTTTATTTTATATCTCTTCCTTTTTATATTCTTGCAAGGGATGATGGTGTTGGATAAGTATTTGGGCCATGACAATTGACAACAAGCAATGAAGCAAATTAGAAACTCACACACTTGAGTTTGTCTTAACATAAAAATATAAAATGGGAATTTCAACAGAGGATACCTAAATTGAAAAATTGATGTCATACAAATATATTGGAGATGCATTGCAATTTCAATGGGGAGAGGACTATTTTGATAAGCTTCAACTAGCATGTGAAAATAAAACATAATTACGTTTCTTCACCTTTATATACCGAGAAATTTGATAGTTGGACAAAGCGACATAAATACAAGAATATCAAATAGGAGAAACAAACAAATTAAAATAAAAGCTTTAGAAAAAAAATTGAGAAATGATATAAATATAACATAATCGATCACGAGTCAATAAAACAAACATAAAACATATAGTTTCATCAAGAAACGGGGTAAGTGTCCTCTGGGCATTTTGCGTGGTGGTTCAAAAATCTCTCATGTATACACCACGTCACGACTCGAGCCTTACCTTTAACATGTGAAAATTCCCTGAAAGCAGGCCTCTGAATCTAGGTTCGCCGCAGCTTCTATAACAACCCGCGAATCACGATTTACCCCCTCATATCCTCATTTTTATTTCCAACTTCTTCAAACAAACAAATTTTATTTCCAACTTCTTCGAACAAATAAATTTCAATACACAATTTTGACCATCATATCCTCATTGTAAGAACTTTATAGGCACAAAACTTACCATAATTACCAAAACAAGACCATATTTCTATTCTTTTGCACAAATTTGGCCTTTCAACTTTCAAGTCTCGTCGAAGATGCTTAACCTTCAGTAGAAAAGCAAGCACGACGCTTTCATGGATAACACAACATTGGACACATTTTCTTCTGTACCCGGCGCCTCTCTCTCTCTCTCCCTCGCTGAAAAAGCTCCATTAAAATTCTTCTTCCTATCAAAGTACATAGCTTTATGGTAAGGACACTTCAATGGCGAGAAGGGCTCACACCACCGAGATTGCCTGTATAGCCTGCGACGATCTCACTGAATTAGGCGCCGGCAAAGAAGGCTGGCTTGTCGAAAACCCTAATCTTCATTGCGCTCTTGACACCCATTCAATTGCCCTAGCCAACAAATCCCTAATTCTAATCCTCGGATTATCCGATGATCCCTTCAGCAATTCTCGGATCAAAATCGTCCCCAATTTGTCCCCGATCGATGGAGAGTACATCACTGCTATTGAATGGCTGGTTTTCGATGATGTCCGTGTTCTTGCCGCTGGGACTTCTTCTGGGTATCTGTTGATTTTTTCTTTAGATGGCGATTTGATACATAGACAGGTATTTGTCTCGCTTGCTCTTCCTCCAAATTCTTATGTGTTGTCATATCAGAATCAGAATTGTAGGGTGCTTAGAATTTTCAGCATATGTTTTTGCATGAAATTGTAAATGAGGGCAATCACACCTGACTGAATTGATTGGATGTTTAGATGGTTGAAATTTTGGATACTTGAGTGTTATTACAAGGTTTCCTTAATTGCATTATCTACATTTGATGATTGGATCTGAATGTCATAGCTGGTGGTGCTTGCTCTATTAGCTAGGATCACTTGGTATAAAGGTTGAGATTGTAACTCATGAGTGTAGATGAAGCCATATGCAAATTTCTCTTTCACATTTTGGTCTTAATGGATTGTTTTTGAAAATTGGAAGCTTGAATAACAACTCTCCTCGAACAAGGCACAAGCCTGAATGGACTTTTTATTCTTTTTTTTTTTTGTTTAAAAAATGGGGTCTATGTCTTATACTGCAAAGAGTAAGGTTCATGGTGAACCAAGAGAACTCAGCCTGCAAACCAGGGGAAGGCAGTATTAAGGAAACTTCCAAACCAAATGTCAATGCCAATCTTGTTTGTGAGCAATAAGCAGATCAGATGTCTTCCTTATAGCGTTGAGTTAGATAGGAATTACAAATTCCATCTAGGCATTACTTTGCTGCCTTCCTTACTTTTACTATTTTACATTCTTGGCTTGCTTCTAAAGCCTACCTTATGAGTGTAGTGTAGATAATTGGATCTGAATGTCATAGCTAATGGTGCTTGCTCTATTAGCTAGGATCACTTTGTACAAAACCACAAAGGTATTCAAACTCATGAGTGTAGTGTAGATGAATTAGTATTTTTTATTCTCTTCCACACTTCTGTCTTAATGGATTGTTTTTGAAATTTGGAAGCTTGAATAAGGTACACAGGGAAAAGCCTGATTGCATTTTTTTCTTATTGAAAAGGGAGAAATTATATTATGCATTAAAGAGTACAGTCAGGTTCAAGGTAAATTAAGTCAATTAACAGAACTCAGTCTGCCCACCAGGGCAAGGCAGTATTAAGGAAAATTCCAATGCCAATCTTGTTTGTGAGCAATAAATAGTTCAGATGTCTTCCTCATTGCTTTGATAGGAATTACAAATTTAAAACCACTTTGGCATTTCCTTGTTGTATTCCTCACTTTTCCATTCTTGGCTTGCTTCTAAAGTCTGTCTTATGCTTCTTTCTCTTATTCTTATTGATTTTGTTTACAGATAGTATATCCTGGAAAGATTCTAAAGATAAGGGTTCGTGGGTTGAAGAGGGATCTCTCTCACGATGTATCTGGTGAAGAAGTTTGTGTTGTTATGCATGGAGTGATTGGGCGGTTTGATGGCGGTGATATTCAGGTATAATATACGGAGTATTAACATTTGTTTTCCAATTTGAAACTCTTTTGTAATCAGAATTCTGTTTGATCACATCTATACTTCTTATGCAAATAAGGTGATCTGAATTCTGAAAAGCTGATTGGTTTCCTTGATTGTCCTTTTTTTTCCGTCTTCACTAATAAAAAATGGTAATTGATTCATTATCTGTGTTTTTTATGAAGAGCATGCCTTTGTCTGCATTACCTGTGGATATGTCCATCCTGCTTCTGATTACAGGCCTAATTTATTTGAAAATTTGACTGATACCTATTTCTAACAGGATTTCCATGATTGAGTTGTAGAATATGCTGCAGCGATGGTTCCAAGAAACACAGGCCAACCTTTGGGATCAGAAGGGAGGTTCAGAAGAATTTGAGCGAGTGCCTTATCAGTTGTGGAATGTTAACAAATATGGAGTTTGTGCTGATGCAGCTATAACAGGTGTAATGCCCCCACCTCTTATGGAGTTTGAGGTAAGATTTGGGATTATGTAGACAATGTCCATTCTTTGCTTAGAATTTTCAAGATCGGATCGTGTGGAGTTATCCTAATTGCCCTAAAATGATGAAATTACACAAAAGCATCTGAAATTATGCTGGTATTTGAATTCAGCTGCTTTTATTCTTGAGCAGTCAAGTCAGCGTTACTACTGTGCAGTCACCATCGGCAATGATGCTGTGATTTCAGCATTCAGGTTTGTTATTGTCTCTCTTTTTCCTATGCCATTTTTATTGGGTAAATTACACAAAAGCACCCGTACTTTCGACCACTTTGCAGAAAACCATCATTAATATACTTTTCTTGGCAAATCTACACCTAAATGACATAATTTTTTTATGTGCAGTTTATACTTTTCTACTTCCAATTGATGGAGTGAATACTTGATCTTGATTATAAATATGGATGTATTTCTACCTGCTGCAGGCTATCAGAAGATAAAGGCAGGTCACTGGTAGGAGCTATCTTGTCCAAAGTGGTGCCTGCTACATTTTCAACAATCGCTACATTCTCAAAATTGATATGGCGAAGTGACCCATCTCCAACAAAGAAACCGGAACCAAAACCTCAGTCATTTGCTCGAGGTGAAATAATTCGATTCCATCTATAGTAGTAGTGCTCATCTAGCCCAGTTTCTAGATGTTTAGTACTTCTAAAAGTAATCTAGGCCGACAAACTTCTTTTGCCAACTCTGTTTGTGCCTTCTTTAGAATCTGAAGTATTTCTTGGAAGCTCAAATTGGAATCCAGTTTTATTCTATAGTATCATTGTATAACATTTTCTCAAATTATTTCAAACCTCTCAACAAAAGCTCTACCCACATGCAATTTGACTATCAACTCTAGCTTTAAATAGATTACAAATCCGAATGCAGTTGTTTCTCTTTGATGTTGTGTCCTAGTTTATGGCTTTATGCAGCTGACCTGATTTTTGAAGTATGAACACGGGACAATTTAGTGAGAACTTAATTCAGTTGTGGTATTCTTGCTATGATTTTTCGAAAAGAGGTATGTTGTTAATCCGTTTCTTCTATATTTCTCTGCAGCATCTCCTTTGACTTGCTTAAAGGATCCCCCAAGAAAAGGAGAGAAGCTTACATTATCACCTAGTGGTACATTGGCAGCAATAACCGATTCACTCGGTCGAATATTGCTTTTAGATACGCAAGCCCTTGTTGTGGTTCGTTTATGGAAGGTTTGTCAACTCTGCACCCAAATTGTTTTGCATGATCAAGCGATGGTTCTGGTGGTGCTAAAATTACATTTTTATCCCTCAGGGTTATCGTGATGCTCACTGCCTTTTTATGGAGATGCTTGTCAATAAAGATTCTCAGGCTTCGATGAGTTCCACTCATCATGAACGTGGGAAGAGTGACTATTGCTTGTGCTTGGCTATTCATGCACCTAGAAAAGGAATCATTGAGGTACTACCTAGATTCATGTCCATGTACTTAGATTAACTTAAATGTGCTATTTTTATATCGGTTTTTCTATAATCATCTTTAGAAAGATTCTCTTAGATTCATGTCGTATCTTATCTTAGAAAGATTTTTCTTAGATTCTCCTTAAGGCCCATTTGGAATTGATACCAAAAATATGAGATATCGGGTTTTGGACCTTCGGTATTGGTATGGATATTGATGTATGGGTATGAGTGATATAAGATATCGGGTATGAGTCGATATACCTAACACTCTTATATCACTTTGATATTACTCTAGTGTCGACATCTCATATACCGACAAAAGTTTGATATTCCTGATATGCATACCAAACGAGCCCTTAGAATCCTGTATCCGGTTTCTTTTAATGTAGGGGTGATAGTTTCTCAAAACAAGATTCCTTGTTTTTGTATTACCAAACGAGCCCTAGGAGACCGTCTAGTCCGTCTAGGCGCCCGTTTAGGCTGCCTAGGCGCTAGACAGTCCCTCTCCGCCTAGGGGCCGCCTAGCGTTTTTTAGAACACTGGCCTTGAACTAGTGCCTTATCTTGCAGATCTGGCAAATGAGGACGGGTCCTCGCCTTCTAGCCATCTCGTGCGCTAAAGGAAGCAGGATTCTTCAGCCAACTTACAGGTTTGGATCTTCGACGACGTCTTCATCGTCCTCATCGTATGCGCCATTAGAAGTGTTCTTGTTGAATGGAGATTCTGGTCAATTATCTGTCATAAACAGATGCATGTAGTGTAATGTAATGTAATGTTGTAATACATGCTTCATTATCTTTTTGACCTTTGATATGTGAAAAATGGCCTTTGTAACATACATGTGATTTGTTGATACTTGATTGCTTTCCATCTTAAGAAGTCAAGTTTTTACTTGGAGTGATTTGGACTTTTTGAAACCAATTAAGGGTACTTTTGTTGTGTTGGTGGAAGAGTGATTTTGGGCTGGAGTTTATAGATCACAATTCACATGCAAAAAGAGATTAGTAGAAACCGGTCCGGGGCCGAATTTTGAAAAATAATGGACCCGGTCCGGTCTTTGATTTTGAATTGGAATTTTTTAAAAGTTTTTTTTTTCAGGAAAAAGTCAAAAAAATTTAAATACTATATAAAATATAAATTAATATTGAGATTTGAGAGGGTCTCCCCTAAAATGGGATCACAAAATACCTAATTCAGACATAGAGCGGTGTTGATTGATTGAACCGGGCAAGCCAAAGACAAGATTGAAAAATATATAAATTAAATTGTATAACAATGTGAAAAGAATTTAAATTTATATAACATAAATATGAGTTTATATAACCCAAAATGGATTTTATCAAATATATTTTTTGTTAATCTTAAAAATGGCTTTTCTATAATGTGCTCTAATGGCACATAATAATTATAGGCTTCATTCGGGAGCCCACCCGGCCACCAACGTTCTCTCGCTATCCCCAATATGCTAGCGGAAACGTTGTCCCTTGGGGGGTAGGAGGGTGCAAAATCTAGCGAGTGAACTGTGAAATTTCGCTTTTACTCCTCCGTTCCGCTAGTAATTCCGCTAATGCCAAACGAACCCATAATTATTTAGAAACTAACCTTAAAAATAAACCTTATGCCAATTTTAATAATTTTAAAAAATAAAATCACGTCAAATCTTTTCATCTAAAAATGCTTAAGCAAATAAGGGCACATTATAGAAAAAATAATTAAATAAAAAATCGGTCCGGCCCGAGATCAAACCAATATTTCTTTTGTCCAGCCAATCTCGGTCCGGTCCGGTCCGGTCCAAATAGGTCTAAAAACCCGGTCCAAACCAATTTTTGCCTAACCTAATGAATTAAATTTTGTCAATATTGACGGAATAATTTTGAATTTTGTGGAATTAATTCACATGTCTTAGATCACGCATGGGCTGCTCAAATCTTTTTTACTTTTAATAAACTCACATCAATTGATCAAATTTGTTAGGCAGATAGTAGAGATGTTACTATCAATACCAACATTTGATTGATAGCGATTTACATTGACTCTTTAACTTATGATCAACAACAACTTTGCACTATATTGAGTATATTCAATTAACCTACTTTTTGAGCTATAATGAATGAAAGAAAAACATCTAAATCAGATTCAATTCAGATTAATTAACATAAGTAGTACTTAAGGGGTTTTTCTCAGCCGCCGCTAAATTGGGAGGGTTTTCACAGAATTAATGTACACAAAATAATTACACAAAACCGCCCAACTTTTGGGTCTCATTTTCTACAATTCCCTAACAAAAATATGATCTCTAAAAACGATTTAGAGCATCCTAAAAAATGCTCTAAAATAGAGAAATAGAGAATTTTGAGGTATTTGGGATGTGTTTTAGTCTAACGGATTCTCTATCTAATTCTCCAAAATAGGAAAAATGAGAAGAAGAAAAAAAAAAGAAATTTTCCTATATTTAGGAATTTTTTCCCAAATAATATAGGAATTTTCCAAAATGGAGAAAATGTTGAATTAATATGAATTTTTATTCTTCATTTTTTGGAGAAATTATTGGTGATGCTCTTATAACGGTCAATTTCGCTTAAAATGTTGGCCTGGTTAGGATACAAATTAGCCAAAATATTTAAGGTCAAAGACTCAAAGTGACAATAATAATGTCAAAAGTTTGGATAGTTTTGTGTAATTTTTCTTTTTTCTTTTGGTTAAATTGTGTAATTTTTCATTTATGCTAGTGATTTTGTAAAAAACATTCCTACTTTTTGAATAAGAAGCTTTTGAGATATATAATCGGTTTTCCTAACATATGGCCTAAATATTAATATATGATACATGCCCTAAAATTCGATCCAAAAAATGTAACCTAGGATAACCTAGACCTAATCACATCCATCTTATATATACATTTGATTGTCCTTGTTTTAGTTTTCTTCTGATTGTCCCAATTAATTCTATCACACATGACACACATATAAATTCGTTCATAAGTTCCTACATTATTTTCAATTCCATCGACCAATTCACTTCAATTCAATCTGAATCTAAACATTTCCTGCTCTATATCAGTTTACAATTAAGTTTTCCCATGCCTATATTAAAACATATATACAAACTAATTAATTAAGTACGTAAAAGATGCGTACAAATCTAAGGGGTTGGCATAGTTGTGTAAGGCCCTACTACATTCACACGAAGAGGGACGAACTATTTAACAGGAGGTCTCGTGTTCGATTTTTCCTTAGGTCAGCGGTAGTCACGAACCGTGAACAAAGTACCTATATCCTACATAGGGGTAAGCAAAATTACCCGATCCGCCAATTCGATCCATAAATACCCCTAACCAAAATTACCCATTTAAAAGTTACCCTTATCCGATCCGAACCGCCTATTTTCTCGGATCGAGATTTTTTAAGAATAAAATACTAGATATCCGATATACCAGACCAGATCGGATATGATATATCCATTTGCTCACCTCTAATCCTACATACGTATGGGAAAAAGGACCTTAGACGAAAAATAGTAAAACACGTGTACATTAATATATACAACAACAACAACACTAACTAATATATCCCGATAAAATGAGGTCTGAATGTCTAGATATACGCCGTATTCTAAACAAGTCGAGAGAATGTTTCCGAGTCTACATATATTGGCTAGGGAACAAATTGGGAGGACTCTATTAATTCAAATATTGGCATTCAATATGCCAAAAATTACAACCCAATCAAACAATTTCCACATCTCCCTAGCCTATATAACATTCGTGCATTGAAATTCAATATAAAAGATCGAGCGAATCGAACAAAAATTATAAAACGAAACAGAATGAAAAATCTCTGAATTGATCATGATCACGACGGATGTAATATATAGTATAAATATGTATAAATACATTAAACATACGTACACCTATCATGTCGATCGTAACTTGAATCAATCTTGTTGATTCGCAAAGACTCCTGCAACCAGAAAAAAAATTAAGCAATTGATACATAAGATTAAGGAATTATTGCCAAGTACGTTATTTATAGCATACAATATAATGAATCATATCGGCCAGATTTAATTTAATGAAATTGTACGTTGTATACTTGTATTGTATCATACTATCATGTAAGCCATTAACTTGTACGTACATGTAAAAATGTATACATGCATACATATAATTTGAGCTAAATCTAAATAATTAAAAAAAAAAGTCTTGGACACTGCTCGTATGAGTCAAAACGAAAACCTCATGGTACTACCATAAAATTTTAACCGCTTAACTAGATGCCCAAAGGCAAATGTATATATCTAACTTTTGATGACAATTTTTTTGATTGATTCCAAACTACATAGCTAGTTCTAATTAAGAAGTTAAGAACTAATTAAGGGCCAATCGTGCATTAAAAATTTATACTCCGGTCTGTTTAGATAAATTTATCATTCTAACATGATTTTCTTGCTCAATAATATTTATCATGTGACATATTTAATTAACTTATTTTTCTAATGATATTCTTACTAATTATAAATATTTATATAAATCTACAATATAAGGTAAATTTTTTAACAAGATTGAGGATATTTAAATTGAAATCAAATGATATTTAAATTTTGAGACAAACTCTAAAACGAAGAGTTTACCCGAAAAAGAAAATATTAAATTATGCATTATAAACAATATAATGTGTTATAAGACGCGATCAAAACACACCTTAAACGTACGTGCACTTAAATTTAATACATTTCATTAAAAAACATAGAGTGATACTATTTAATTTATATGTCTATGGTGTTAGCACCCTTATATATCCATATGTCCAACAATTTTTATGGCAAATCAAATATGTTTAATTAAAAAAATCGTATATATTTTTAGTTGAATAAAATCTTGAATGTGAACTTTTCAATTCGATCGGCCTGCACAATGCGTATATTGAACATATATAGATGAGTGATAGTTTATAACTTTATAACTTTTATCATCAAAATTCAAAAGACATGGTTCCCTACAGAATATATATAGCATAGCATCTAAGTTGTAGGTCAATTAGCAAAGAGTATAAATTAATAATTCAAAGTCATAAGCATCTTCTAATCAAGCTTGATTGATATGTTACAATATGTAAGTATTGTGTGTAACAAAGAGAATAAGATCTTGACCACATCTAATCGATTATATATCAAAGTTCTGTGTATATTGTTCCCAAACTGTCCATGGATGTTTATATCAAATCAACATCCACATTTCTTATGTAACTAGCTAATTAAATAAATTTAAAATTAATTAATTGGACATATATACCAAAAAAATTCAAACAAAATCCAAATAATTATGCAAAAATGAAAAAAAAAACATTTGACTTCCATCTCTTCACTAGGTATAAATCAACAAAAACACATTGAGGTTAATGAGTTTTAAGATGGATTTGGTTTTAATGGATTTGGCAAAAAAATCTATAGATAGAGTTTAAATAATCTAAACATTAAATAAAAAATTAATGACTAAAATTAGTTTTTTCTCTTTACGTATTAACTTATTTTTTTTAAAAATTATTTTATTGTTTACTATAGTATTTTTAAACTTCACTAATAGATTTTTTAATAAACTCCAGGAAAACAAGATCGGTTTAAAATACATTGAGCTCCCAATATATATTAAATAAATTAATGTAAAATAACACTAAAATTATAAAGAAAAATGGCGCAAATTTATAAAAAAAAACAAATTAACAAAAATGCATGAAGAAATTAATTAAATACTTGCTGATGCGATAAACCATCACATCAAATGTCAAATGTGTAAATCATAGTACTATCTAATGGACCCTTTTTCCCCGAAATTTAGGTTCATTAGAGGATTTTATATTTCTATATCTATTAACTATAGTACATGTCCTATATCTGTTCAATCATGCCGGCCACACCATAAATATAAGTGCAAAATCACCCTCAAATCTTGTCACAAAAACTTGAATTTATAATTAATTAAACGATATAAAAATGTGTGTTCTTGGATATATGAAAACCCCACTTAACTGAGAACTATTGAGCTAAGGGTGAGAGAAAGAGAAGATGTTAGTTTTCATCATATCCTATTTCAATAATTATTGTAGCAAGAAAATTAAAGCTTGTTGGGGTAAAGCTATAATATTGTACGTATACTATTTGTGTTCGATTCTTGCTATATTCTCTTTAACTTTAACTTGAAATCTAATTAATATAAATAGTACTCTAGCTAGGGTTTTTAACCACCTCAAGAATCTAGGGTTTACATAAAATACACGTGTAAGAAGTACGTATGTATGTATATTAAGTCCCAAATCTGATCCAATTAATTTGAAACCCTAAAATTCTAGTTCGAGAGCTGCTCTATGTCCGGATCGGATATATAAATCCCAAATTTGATTCAATTTGGAAACCCTAAATCGTTGTTCTATGTCTGGATCATGTAATTTAACATATATATGTATATGATGATATTTTTTTTTGTTTTAGTCTGATGGTGGGCACTGTTCTAAAAAATCTGTCGAGGCCTTGTCTAGTTAGATGGTCAGTCTTAATTCGACTAGCCTTTAAGTTTGATTAGGCAGTCACTCTCCATCCAGCATCCGCCCATTATTTTTTAAAACGTTAGTTCTAGGCCTCGTTCTAGTGTTACTCTATGTTCGGAACGAATTTATTAAATTTTTTCGGTTGAAAAACGGATTTATTAATTTAACATAAAGCAGTTTTGGCCCCGCTTAGACAATTGGCGACCCTAGTCCGTCTAGCCTTTCAGTATTTCAAGGCGGCCACTCTCCGCCCAGGAGTCAATTATCTAGCGTCTTCAGTATCGTACGTTCTAGTTCTGTTATATGTCCGGATTCTTGAGTTTAACACACATAAGGTATTCTTTAATTGTGACCAATTACAAAGCCGCTCTATGTTCGGATCGAAGAAATTTAATAATTTAACATAAAACAATTTAGGCCCCGCTTAGACAATAGGCGACCCTAATCCGTCTAATCTTTCAGTCTGTCAAGGCGGCCACTCTCTGCGCTAGAGTCAATTATCTAGCGTTTTTTTAGATCATATCGTACAATTCTAGTGTCGTTTCATGTCGAATTCTAGAATTCGACCCGCTCTACGTTCGGATCGGATTAAAATTAATATATAAATATATACACATGTACGTACCTCAAAATATCATCATCTAAGGGGGCAAGGAAAACACGGAGGCACAACTCGACCCGCCGCCGCCGCCCGAGCCAGCCACCTGATCCGCCGCCGCCCCGGCTCTCATTTGGGCGGCGCTCCGCTTCTTCTTCTTCTTCTTATACGGCACGCCACGTGCCTTACTCTGCGAATCTCGAACCTCCCTAAGGTACATCCGGATCGCGCCGCTAGCGAACGGGTTCGTCTCGGGGGAGCCGCCGTTCTCCTCGAAGGCTGCCCGGAGCCGCCCGATGAGCGCGTCGAGGCTGCCCCAGGCCTGCCTTAAGGGGCACGTGCACGGGCCGGGCGGGTCGGGCTGCCCGAAGTAGATGCACCCATGCAAGTGAACCTTAGTCTTTCCGAACTGGTCGAGGTATCGGAGGAAATCGAGCACGTGCGCCGAGGCGCACTGGGCCAGCGACGCCGGCGGGCGCTGGTTCTTGAGGTACTGGCAGAACGTGTTCCAGTCGCGCCGCTTTTGGGACTCGTATCGGCTTAGCGGCTGAGCCAGTCTCGGGCTCGGGTTTGGGCTTGAGGAGGAGCCGGTGGCTATGTGTTTGCCCTTGTTGTTGGTGGTGGTGGTTGCCATGGATATGGGGAAAAAATTGGATTGTTTTTTTGGGTTTAATTTTTTTTGGGGAAAAATTGTAATAATGGTGGAAAGTAAAAGATGAAGAAAATGAGCTAGTGGTAATTTGAGAGGGAGGGAGCTAGGAAGAAGAAGAAAATTACAACATGGGATTGATTAATAAGAAGACATTGTAGGGAAAGAGGGGAATTTAGTGGGACCCGATAGAGGTGCTCGGGTCCCACTTTTTCGGAATTAAAATTCTCTACTCCGTAAATATATTCTCTTACTATTATTTACATGTTAATGAGAGTTGGCTCGGATGGTAAACGAGTTGATCTATTTATATAAAGTTTTAAGTTTGAGTCTTATAGATGAAAAAAAAAACTAATAGGAGACTCGCCCACTAATAGCGAACCGAATCGGATACAGATGTAATTAAAAATGAAGCTATGGGAAACAAACGGGCAAACCAAAAAAAAATATATATTTTGCTACACTATTGATCGATTTCATTTCGAATTTATGATTTTTCTAATTAACGATCTTAGAGCATTGGTTAAGAAACTAGTTTTAGAAAGAAATCACAAATTTTGTATTTTGATATTTTATTAATTTTTTTTTTAAAAAGACCTTATACTTTCTAATTTAGAAATTTTGTTTTGAAGTTCGAAGCCTTATCCTGTGCCACGACGTAAGATAGAAAAAACGTTCAAATCAAATGTGAACCATTTTCGCCGACATTATAATTAAGCTCGTTTTTTCATCTCTAGCACTCCTTTATATTTTAAATTTTGCTATAATTAGAGTAATTAAACTTGAACAAATTGTATTAAATTATATAATTGATTAAACGGTGATTTGTAAGTTTCAACTAATCTATGTTATGATTTTTCCTATGGTTAATTGTATGTGTGTCAATATCAGTCATTATCAAGCATATTAAAGTGGAAACAACTAGTAGTAGTCGATAGCTAGTGGGGAACCTATGTTTAATTCCTAGGTTAATGGTGCGCTTTCTTTTTTCATTAACCATGAAATTAGTTGTGAGTTCAATTTCTTGGCCGACGTAGGATTAATTGTGTTAATTAGTAAGCAATTTGTAAATGCTTAAAATTTCTTTCTTTGGTCCAATTATCGATTAGAAGATTTAGCTTGTACAAGTGGTATGAAATTGATGACATGTCCTGACTCGTGGTGGTGACTAAGCCGAAAATTTTACGTATGCTATTTAATATTGATAGTTTTGAAAAATGATTATGCGAATGTTGGATTAACCATAATTTCTGATATCGACCATAAACATTCTTTCTTTGGCCCAATTATCGATTAGAAGATTTAACTTGTATAAGTAGCATAAACTTGGTGAGATGTTTAGACTTGTGGTAATTCCTGGCCGTTGCGTCGTATATCCGTGATTTACCTCCTCTACGATAACCTAGGGCAGAGTGCAGTGAGTGCGTATGGGGGTGAGCGTAATCACCTTTTGAATGTCCTGAGTTGTGGTGGTAGTGACTAGTCCGGAAATCTTAAGTGTGTTATTTAATATTGATAGTTTTGAAAAATGATTATGCGAATGTTGGGTTAACCATAATTTCTGATATTGATCATATTGTAAAGTCTAGTGGACTAATTACGTGCATGTAATTCGTGTAGGTTTGATTTGAGCATAACATTCAAGTCATTGAGTTTTTTGTGTACTTCATATATGATTGAGATATGATTTTCTCGCACTCTTTAAATATGCATAACAATTCATGCATATCATGTTTACTATGATTCAGATAGATTGAAGAAAAATAGAAAGATCTTCGTATAATTCTTATTGTCGGAAATGGGTGAGGTTCTTTCTGTTTAAATTGGGCTAGCCTCCATTAAAATCGTGTCAAGTGTCGATACAAATTCATCAAGAACATAATTTTGAAAGAAAGCGGTTGGAACAATCAACAAAAAATCGAAAAATATTGGAAGAATCAGCCAACGAGAAGCGAAAGTAATCGAAGTCGTCTATCTAATATATACCATGTTAATATTCACAGAGAATGACGAAAATAGAAAGATCGCTAAACAAATTGAAAACAATATAAGCACGAAAAATATATTATTTCACATTAAGTCGCATTAAATTCAAGATTTACAATTTAAATAATTATGTTGGTATGCTTTTTCAATCTTAGACATTTTACGATATAATACATTTTTTATGCTTTTTACAGAGACCAATAATGTGACGGACTATATCGTTAAAACTTTACCACACATATATCAAGTCGATCTTCCAACCTTACATGTAACTCAAATATTTATAATTTTATCCGAAAGAATGTTTTAGGGCGAACCACAACTAAATCATATCGTCGGCTTTCCCCTAACTGCTCCCTTAAGATAACCAATACGTGTGGCATGTCCTACCATTTTTTGTCACGTTAATTAGGCTTATATTATGCACATCGAGCAAACCTTTTTAGTAACGTTTTGTTTCTATTTTAAATCAATCATAAGACTTCCGTACATACAAATTAAATATGCTTGATATCAGCGTCAATGTGTAGTACTTGTATAAGGTGAAATAAAAATTATTTCAGACAAAATATATGGTTCATAAGGTAAAGAAAAAAATAAGAAAAAAAAACCTAGGATTTGGATTTTGTACCTAACCTACCCTTAATCTAGGATATGGTTTCTTGTTATTGGTTCTAATATATATATTCCACCTCTCATACAAAATATTAACAAAAAAAAACTTTTAAATACATTTGCTCAAAAAATAAGTTATAATACATAACTTTATGTATTGTCTTAAAAATAAATGTTGACCAATTTTTTTTTTTGTCTTGAACACTGCCTCATAGAAGTCGAAACAGAAATCTCATTTATTATTATAAAGTCTTAATCCTTTGATTAGATGTCGAATACAATGTTGACCAATTATTCGATCAGACAAATTATTTACATTTATAAATTATGCTAAAAAAATTATCATTATTTTGAATTTAGTTTAACATGTATTCTTAGCCTTCCACAATAATGACTTTACGTAGAAATATTTTATAGGGGGGGGGGGGGGGGGGGGGGGGGGGGGGGGTTTCAATGATATGATGATTGGAGATAAATAAAAGTGTCTACTTCTAAATATACATACAATTTTCAAGCATCTTCACAAAATGTAAGCTAGAGCATCTCTATTCCTAAAACTAATCTTTTAATTTGATGATACTTAGAGTATTCAAATGATTTAAAATAACAATTCATGCCATATTTAATTTGAGTGAAACACAAGGTAATAATGAGATAAGTATTATTAAAATATACTTTTTGATAAATATCCTTCTAAAATCATTTTTTTTATTTTAAAAATCTTGTAAATGGACGCATCCTCATGCTCATTGGCTTTTATACAAAATGTTTTTGAGACGGATATAATCCCTATATCAATTTTGGTGCATTTCAACTAAATTCAGTTACCATTATCACGTACATAGCTGAATTTCGGTTTTTCTTGGGTTTTTCGAGTGCCTCCTCCCGACATGTTCAGGGCTATAAGTGCCTCCATCTTAGCCTCTCAGATCCTGATGAAGCGAGACTTTATTGGGCGATGATGTTGTTATTTTAAAATCTTGTACTACTTGTATACAAAATCATGGATAAAGATATCCTAATATTGATCAATGAATTGATCAGACATTGTCTTCGACATCTAGTCGAGCGGTTAAGTTTTCAAAGGTAGTACTCAGAGGTCTTCGGTTCGACTCTCGTAAACAGTATCCTTAAAAAAAATGCTTTGATCAGACATTTAATTAAATTTATAAAGTATGCTACAACATTATCAATGTTTTGAATTTGAACTAACATATTAGTCAATGATATGATGATCAGAAATGTATATATTATAAATCTTCCTTTTAAAGTTGCAAAATTGGATTATGATATGTCCTGTCGCAAGCTGTGACCTATGATAAGTAATTAAGTTGTAGGGAATAAATTTGGGCAAAACCTCAAATCTAGCTTTGTATAGGCCAGCTTTTGTCTTCCCACCTGAATAAACTGATTTTGGTCCTTGCTAGTCATAAGCTTTTGACCTTACTTTTTTTAGGGAAAATAAAACCATTCCCTACATTTTTTTCTATTCATTTATTTAAGGAAAAAACAGCTATAAATTAATTAGTGAATCAAAAAAATAATAATGAGGTAAACAATTAAATGTCATACAAGTATTACTGTCAGGAAAAAGAAAAACATGTCTAGTCATAATGTAGATTTAAGAATTCTTTCGGCAACAAGATACTTATCAATGTTGATGCTGAAATTAGGTGTTAAAATTAGTATTTATGTTGAAATTAGTAATTATTTTTCTTATATGTTATGAGGTGTTCGGTATAGACTTGTTTATTGATTTTTATTTTCCAAAAAAATTATTAAAAAGGGTATGGAGTATTAAGAAAATAAAGATAAAAATAAAATAAAACGGAATTATTTTTTTCGATAAGGATGATAAGCTCTATAAACTTCTAAAATTGAGCTTACCGAACGTGCCCTAACTAAGAACTTTACATTTGGTATTTAGTGTAACAAATGAATTAGAAGCGTGTTATTCACAAAGGTGTGAATTCTCACATGATATGCAATTAGGATTATGGATTCTCTTATCTATAACAGTGAAAGTAAATCTCTGATTTAATGAACACGAATTATCCCTTACATTATTAAATTTTCAAAAATTAATATTTGAGATTTTTCCACACATTTATGCATCATCCTCTCAATGTAATAGTGGAGTATAAATTTAAAGTCAATAATCAGGGTTGTTCAGATGGTCCGACGATCCGTAATCCAACCCACACGACCCGTAAATTATGAATCGAATCACGGATCAATATTACAGGTCGGGTTATAGATCGACCCGTAAAACCTTTAACCCGTAATATTATTTTTTAAATATTTTTTTATAATAGAATAATAATATTTAATCCTTTTATAATATATTAATATCCTAAAATCTTTAAACTAGATATAATTAGTCTTTTTTTAAATAAGACTAAATAGTTAGAATGACCCATAATCAAGTCAAATGACTCAAAAGAGTCAAATAGATTATTTTGACCGGATCAAACGGGTCGAGCTGTGACCCGACCCGTAAACCGGGTTTCGAGTCGGGTCGGATCGCCTCATTGAACAACATAACCCTAACAATAATAGAGATGAGACAGTAAACTTGCTGTCATTAGAAAAAAAAATTAAAGTGATGATTAACTTGGAAATTAAGAGATAAGTGGACCTCCCCTTAATTGTAGGATGACTATGAAACTTGAGGAGATTTATTAAGGAGGATGGAGGCCCACATTAATCCTTTGCCGTATTGCACAAATTGGATTGGCTAGTAAAGTTGATTAGGATGCTAAACATTAATTAATTAGTAGGTTGGACATTGATTAGTGGGGTGCATTTAATTAAAGTGGGTCCCTTTTAAATAGAAAAGAATAATTAATTTGAGTGATTATTCCATGAAAGTGCTTGCTAGATTACTCATGTTTTCAACCCACTCAATCGATTTAGTGTATGGTTCCACTGTATTCACGTGAGAATATAAGTGAATTATTTAGCTAAAAAGAATTGTGTTCGACTTTCCTATGTACAAAAAAATTAACCTTGGGCTAACAATAGTCATGATTCGTGAGCAAAGAAATAGTCTATTACGCGTTTTGGTCCTGTCAGGATTCGAAATTAAGGTAGACTAATTTTCACCGAAAATTTTTGGGTGACCTAAAATAACTTAATTTAACTAACAATTACTAAATTTATCTTATTTTTTATTTATTTTTATTATTAAATTTAGGCTATTTATATTTTTTTAATTTTTTAGGGTGGGCTTATGTCCGTCTCTGATTGTGATCCTTTAACTTTAGGAAAAGAAAATAGTTTGCATATGTAATATGTTCTTAGATTTTAGATTTGGTGCGAACAAACGCTTAAGTGTAAAATGTGAATGAATAGAAGACGAGTTAAGTATAAAATGTGAATAAATAGAAAGTGTTGGATGAAGAAAAATTAAAGAAGTGTATCGTTCCATTAAATAAAGGGAAAAACGGCTCAACTTATTATTTGACAATTATTCGTGTTTTTAAAACACGGACACGAGAATATGCGGGATGTGCATCAACATTAATTTCTAATGCATCAACACTCGCTAAATGTATAAAAATTGGCTGCTTAAATATATGTTCGTACATCAAAAACTAGTTGTTTATGCATTAATTGTCCCTTGTGCATCAAATAATTAAACATATGAGAATCTGAACAACCAAAAGATATGTCTTATTTGAGCCGAGGGTCCATCAAAACTATTGTATGTGCATAGACATATGTAATATGTTTGTGAATCAAATTAACTAACTCGAAAAAGTGTGTTTTATACATGTATGCTACACCAGAAAAATTGAAAAGTGCATTTTATTTATATGCGCATAAAACTGACGATAGGTGCATCAGAATCAGCTAAACTACAAACAAAAACCCTATTTATGTATATGAGCCCTATATGGCGAGAACCTTATTCATGCACGTGAACAAAATAACAAAAATAAAAACATTTCAAATTAAATGCACATGTTTATGCACATTGAAGGCAAATTCTATGCATAGGATGGATATGCACGCCTCTATTTTTTTTTAAATACGCAAATAATTCGAGAAGAATATGCCCATGCATCATATACATGAACGTATTTTTTCGAGAAAAACTCGTGTCCCATATTATTAGTACTAGTTAATTAAGTGTACTGGAGGATCAAGACGATCCTGCCTAACGTCCGAGGTGAACTCACTCGCACGAGTTCAAGCCTCATATATCGATCACATTTTTCGGGAGGTAAACTCATTGACGGATTTCATTGTCACACCCTTTATTCGAGTTTCTTTTATCTCACCAGATTCCTATCTGAGTCTCCGTGACCTCATTTTTGAAATATTACAGGAGAAAATCTCATCTCAATTATAAGGCTCTCCTTAATTCTTTTCCTTATAAAAAATAAATTAATAAAAAAATTACTTGTACTAGTACATTTCCACATTGCCATTCTCAGCCTATGTTATGAGAGACTATATTTCATTTTTCCAAAAAAAGCTAGATATAAAGAGATCCTAAAAATCTTTGCCTTAAAAGTAATTTTTATTAATTTAGATTTGGAGGATAATGTAAAATTAGATGGGTGGACCCACCAAAGATATTGCCTTAAAAGTTGGCTTATTATATTTGCTCCCACCTGGACTCACCTGGCTAGTCAGCCCTTCTTCATCTCCACCTCAATCCAGCCATCTTCATGTCATTTCTCCATTGGTACAACAGTGAAAACTGAAAAATTACATTTCAGGTTAAATGATTTTTTCATAACTCAAGGGTTTTGTTAAAAAAAAAACCTCTCAACATGATGTATTATTACTTAGAGAGAAGTAACTTTTTTTAAGTAGAAAAAAATGATTTGAATCCATGATCTTATGTTCATGGAATGCCATGTTTATTAATTAAATTGAGAATACATTATATTGAGAGCCATGGTAAAATGTTCGTGATTTGTTTCGTGGTTCAAGATGATGTTTCGATGTTGTTCGGTGGTGTGTTTTTTATACTTTTCTAAGTGAATCGTCACGCCTTCTAATTAAGTCAGCTTATTGTCGTCCTGCGCTCCGATGACCCTATACGCATGTATTAGTCTTCTATTGACCCGCGAAAATGCCTTTCTCCTACTTGGACCCAAGTCTCTTCGGATTCCGATCTTCCTCGATGTTTGTTGCTTGTTTACATTATAATATTATATTGTTCTTTATTTGTTTTGTTGGTTTTTGTTGTTGTTGTCGTTCGCTGTTGGTTTGTCTGGCTATCGATTTTTATCTCGTTCTCTCGATTTACCGGACTTGTCTAGTACTTTAAATTCCTTTCCTTATCAAAAAAGTGCTAAAATGTGATATCTTTGTCACTATTTTTTCCTTTTTTCTTAATCCGTAAAAGATACTTAAGTCATTACAACAAAAAGAGATGATTCGAACTCAAGACCTTGTGGTTATAATATGTTTATCAATTAAATTGGGAAGATGTCATATTAAAAATCATGACAAACTGTATTCTCTTTTTCAGACTCTATTTAATTAGATAATGAGATTTTGCAAATTCTACATGAATTGTGTGATTTAACTATGTGAATAATTGAATTAAACCAAGTTACAAATTAGTATTTTTTAGATATTTACGACATCCACACTTAGACCCGGGTCCTGTTTCAGAACAGGCGGTTCCTATTCCTCTAAAATTTGGAACCGAAACTAAAATCGGAGCTTGGCCGGTTCCACGGTTCTGAGGCCGGTTCCTCTCATTGCCGATTTTGGCCATAAAAAAAATTGTCTTGGTTCCAAATTCTACATGAATTGTGTGATTTAACTATATAAATAATTGAATTAAATCAAGTTACAAATTAGTATTTTTTAGATATTTACGACATCCACACTTAGACCTGGGTCTTGTTTCTGGAACAGGCGGTTCCTATTCCTCTGAAACTTGGAACCGAAACTAAAATCGGAGCTTGGTCGGTTCCACGATTTTGAGGTCGGTTCCTCTCGTTGATGATTCCGGCCATAATAATAAAAAAATTGTCCTGGTTCCAGTTTCACCTCTGACTGTTGGAACCGTCAGTTTATAGTTGGGTTACGAACATGCGGTTCCATCCACTTCCGAACCAACCGATTGAATCGATTGTGGTGGAAAACTGACCCCAGAATCGAACCGATAGTTTCGGTTCCGTACAGTCTCGGTTCTGAGCCGATTCCAATAGAGTCAGACCCAAGTCTATACCACGATATATGAAGATTCTAAATTTTAGATTTTCATCCACTTGTTTACTATTTTTTCATTATATTTTTCCCCTATATCTTTTTTTTTAAAACAAGTTGATAGTCAAGAAGACCTAAAAAAATAAGTTTTGCTAAAAAAAAGTAATATAGTGAGTCCAACAACATTGATTTGATCCGAGACCCACCACTGTGGGTGCCCGTTTGAGACGTGTCTCGTCACAAGCATGCCCTACTAGCCAATGTTGTTGCAAGTAATTTATGCAAAAGCTGGTCTTCTTGAAATTGACCATAAAAAAAGAAAAGAAAAGCTATTTTTTTGGGAAAAAAAATGACCTTTCATAGGTTTTATCATTACTGAAAATCTCTTATGAATATTTTTTTATTATGTTTTTTGATTTCTTGCGAAAAGAAATTTTTTATGTAGGTCTGATAAATCTTTTTAGACCACTTGAATTCATGTTCCCCACAATAATAATAATAATAATAATAATAATAATAATAATAATAATTCAAAAAATACTATTAATAACATATCTACAAAAGTCCGGGATTCAACTTCATTGGTTGGATGTAAGAAATTTCATTAGTAGACTCACCCAATAAAGCGGTTATGCGACCAGTATCGAGCTGGAAGTAGTCAAATCGAAGTTCTGATGAACAACTAGGCAATAAAAAAAATATAAAAATTTTACCATAATTGGGCTTTCAAAATGGGCTTGAGTAGTTTGGGCCGGAAATATGATTGAATTTTGGGCTGATTATATGACTGAAGTGTGCAAATTTTCGATGCATATATTTTCCGACTAATTGTGTAGTAAGTACTACTAACTTCACTAATTGTAGTTTGGTACTAATTAAAATGGAATGAGAACCCATGGAGTCTTACAAAATAACTTCATGTGAAGTTCATAAGATCTAAACTTCTAACCAAAATTTGGACATGGGATAAGGGTTATCGCCAAGTTGTTCTCGAGGCGGACTCTAAGATAATTAATATTGGTCTCCTTTGTTGCCAAATTTCTTCCTCGCACTCTCTTGCTAGCCTACTATCCTCTTTCCAGAGCTTTATTAGTAGAGATTGAATTGTCCAATCGCATCACATTTATAGTGAAGTAAATTTTGTTATTGATCACCTTACTTCTATTACTTCTGTTTTTTACGCTAGTTTTTATGTTTTGAATGAACCTCCTGGTAGTATTATGTTTGTTTATTGGATGATGTAAGAGGTGTTGCTTTACCCCGTATGGTTAGACATTAATTTCCATGAATAAAGTGGGCTTTTAAGCCGCCTCCTTTAGACCAAAAAGAAACTTCTAACCAATAAACAATTGGGCTCTTACAATGGGTTTAAAATAACCAAGTGAAGTTGGACATGGGCTTTTACAATGGGCTTAAAATAGTTTGGGCTTGTAAAATGATCTAACCAGATCACGAAGTTACAATTACGAGGTTTTTCAAGAGTATATATAGATCGAAACTCTTAAAACCCTAATTCAGATTTTGGGTTGTCATAGGTCTAAACAGATCCCGATACACCTAAAAAAAATAATACATAGTATACCATTGTGGGACGCTGCCTCCGAGTCCCCGTCCACTTGTCATGGGGATCAGTTCCCTAGGACCCCTTTGTAGATAGATACTGATCGATCAACAACAAAATTAAGGCATATTAACATAAAAATTGAAAAAACCCAAAGCATAACAAAATGACCTTGATCAATACACAAAGTACAAGAGTATAAGAAGAAAGTTTATTAAGTTTCTATATTATATATACTCGTCCCTTACATATAACCTAGTACGTACCATCATGTATCACAATTCTTTTCTTATTCCTACGACAAAACATAAACACTTCATATTCATGTGATTAATAAACTATATAACAAGCAATTAATTATCTCTTAATCACCCACGTTGATCGAAATCGACGCCGTCGACGCTCCTCAGCCAGTACGCCGGAGCACCAGAGGCGGCGGTGGCCGGAACATCCTCCATAACCCAATCATGACCCTTGGGGAAATAGATTCCGGTACGAGGATGAGGAATCCATTCACACTCTTCTATGTTCTTCGTCGTCGTCGAACGATCTTCCTCGTACCTTCTTACGTTTGTAATTGGGATCTCTTCTTCATCAGCCCTTACTGAAAATCTTTGTATGGATCGCCTTACTAGTACCCTATGATTTGTTTTCCTTAATTTCATACAAAATCAAACGAAAGAGGATTAATCAAACATAATATATATATAGAGAGAGAGAGAAGGAAATGCTATTAATTTGTTAAAGATCCAATTCCGTCAAAGCTAAGACACCAGGCGGAATAGTCAAGTTAAATATTTGTTCATGTCTCATTTCTCATAGAATACCACGGTCACAACCGTGGTATTCTATGTACCCAAAACTCTAGCCATAAACGAGCCTACTAACATGTACACAAGTACTAATAATGAAAGAGGCTAAGACACCAGGCGGAATGGTCAAGTTAAATATTTGTTCATGTCCCGTTTCTCACAAAAATACCACGGTTGTGAACCGTGGTATTCTATATACTCAGAACCGTGGTAAAATTGTCATTTTATACTAGTGTCTAGCCATAAACGAGCCTACTAACATGTACACAAGTACTAATAATGAAAGAGGCTAAGACGAACACCAGGTGGAATGATCAAGTTAAATATTTGTTCATGTCCCTTTTCTCACTAGAATATTACGGTCGTAGACCGTGGTATTCTATGTACTCAAAACCGTGGTAAGACTGTTGTTTTGTACTAATGTCTAGCCATATACAATCCTACTAACATGTACACAAGTACTAATAATGAAAGAAACTAAGACACCAGGCGGAATGATCAAGTTAAATATTTGTTCATATCCTGTTTCTCACTAAAATACCACGGTTGTGAACCGTGGTATTCTATGTACCCAGAATCATGGTAAAATTGTTATTTTGTACTAGTGTCTAGCCATAAACGAGCATACTAACATGTACACAAATACTAATAATGAAAGTGGCTAAAGAAGATCGAGTATCATCTAAGAAAGACCAAAAATAAGACAAAATAAGATCTAAATAATATATAATATGTATGAATGTATGAAACTTGAATTTTGAGATTTACCTTATGAATTCTCCAAGTCGGACCAAGTTTCTTACCATGAGAGAGATTAATGTGCTTTAGGGTTTTGTAAAGAATGGGTTAGCTCTTATGAATTAGCTAGGTTAAATTCATGTTCTATGTTCATGAAGGTGGCATGGTGCCTTTTTATAACTAAAGAAGAACAAATTTTTTTAGCCATTAATTTTCACAAGTACAATACTTTTTGATGATGTGAGTATAGTATGAGCTTCCGTACTTGAAGTTGCATCTATCGTATACTATTTTCGTCGTTTTTCAAGGCCAACTAAAGCAAAATAAATTGTACAAAAATTGTCCCTTGTTTAGGTTATATTGCATAAAAAGTAGGTTTTATTTTAAAAAATTGTATTTTAATTGTCTTTGGTCTATGTTTTGCCACTATTTGCACGAACCTACTTTATGTCCTTGACATATGAAACGTTCGAAAGTACATGTTATTCTTGTTGATGAGGAATATATTGAAGATTGATCATGCATTCGAGTATATAAATATTTTGGTCGTTTCTTCAGGTATCTAGTTAAGCGGTTCAGCTTTCAATAGTAGTATTTAGAGGTCTCTGGTTCGATTCTCACTGACAGTACCTTTCAACAAAAAATAAATAATATTTTAATCGTTCTATCACACTAAGAATGTCGTATTTATTACCTAAACCCTAAAAAGGAAATCATTACACTATAAATGGTACTCATATAATACTAAGCAAATAAAATTTATAGATCGGAGAAAAATATAATTGTAGACTTTTTCATTTTTTTAAATGAAAAAAATATTTCAAAATATAACAAGACTAAACATAGTAGTCGGCCAAACGAGCGGAGCCAGAAATTTGTCCCAGTGGGGGCTAAATTTCTGGTTACCGAAAAAAAACTGTATTTTTCTATATAAAAAAAAATTTGTATGGAAAATTTTGTATTTATTAATAAAATTTTGTATTTTTCTATATAAAAATTATTATTTTGTATATAAGATCCTTTTTAATAAAAAAAAAAGTTTGCTAGTTGAAAGATGGGGACCGTTTAACTATATTTGATAATATATAGTACATGTTTGATCACTAATATGTGTAATACTAGTAATATTTACACACTTTCTAAACTAATAATATTATTTTAATTATTTTTCTAAATCAAGTGGGGGCCAGCCCCCACTGGTCACTACATGCCTCCGCCACTCCACTGGCCAAACCAGCAAGAAAAAATCGACAACCTAAAAGAACGAAACAACCAATAAATCAAACCAAGTACAATGCATTTAAAGAGAAGCTAGCTAAAGAGACTTGAGACAGGGCTGGAGAAAGGTATAACCGTAAATTCGAAACGAAACAAGGTGCTCATTTAAATAAAAGTGGGTGGTTATTTGTAAACAAAACATGGATTATGGGCGAATAAATGTAATTTAATTAATGAGATATATAATTGGTAATTTTGTACAAAATAGGTTAAAGGGTGGTTTTTATACAAACTAAAATGGAGGCCAATTTACGTTAATTTCCCAACTTTTGACGAAAATAGTTAAATTCTAAAATATCGGACATGTCCAATATATCGAGAGAACGAGACTAAACTCAGTAATTAGACAAACCGGTATGAAAAGATTGACAATCTAAAAGAACAACAAAACCAACAAATCAAACCAAACAACAAAATTACAAAGCATCGAAAAGAGAAGTTAAAGAGACTTAAGAGATAGTAGAAATTAAAGAAAAGCATAACCGTAAATTCGAAACAAAAAAAGATGTTTATTTAATTGAAAGTGGGTGGTTATTTGTAAACAAAACAAGGAATATAAAGGGTAATTTTGTACAAAATAGGTCAAAATGAGGGTGGTTTTTATACAAACTAATATGAAAGCTAAGTTACGTTAATTTCCCAACTTTGGACGAAAATAGTTAAATTTCGAAATATCGGACATGTCCAATATATCGAGAGAATGAGACTAAACTAAATAGTCGAGCAAACCGGCATGAAAAGATCGACAACATAAAAGAACAACAAAACCAAACAACAAAGTTCCAAAGCATCGAAAAGAGAAGCTAAAAAGACTTAAGACAGAGATAGGAGAAAGAAAGGCAAAACCGTAAATTCGAAACAAAACAAAAATATTCATTTAAATAAAAGTGGGTGGTTATTTGTAAACAAAACATCGATAATGGATGAATAAACGTAATTTAATGTTACGTGGGAGATCGAGATGTTACGTGCAGATATTCACTGCTTACTTGCCAGTTTCCGGAGCTGGAGCATCGCCCACGTCGTCCGGGAGTGCAACGCAGTGGCGGACTTCATTGCTATCTCTTTTCGCCATGTTTCATCTATTCCACTTTCAGTTGACTCGGTTCTCCGGAACCTCATCCATTTGGATGTTCTAGGGTGACCGTTAGCCTGTTAACGGCCCCTAATCTCTTTCCTTATAAAAAAAAAACATCGATTATGGATGAATAAACGTAATTTAATGTGATATATAAAGGGTAATTTTGTACACAATAGGTTAAATGAGGGTGTTTTTTATACAATTTAAAAAACAAGCCAACTTAGGTTAATTTCCCAACTTTTGACGAAAATAGTTAAACTCATTGGTCACTCTAGTGATTGTTTGTAAGTGGCATTGGTTCGATTCTTAGCCATTAGCTTGAAATTACTGATGAAAAAGGATGGTTTTAAATGGTTGTTCCTCAATAGGTCGATGTTATTTTTTGGATGATCATAATCGTGTTCGCATATATAAAGGTTCTCTTTAGCTAGAAAGGGAAGAATGTACATGTATTTGAGTGAACCAAGGCCATGATCGATTGTGACAGACGAGACTCGTATGTTTTGCATTGTGTCGATATTTTATTGGTTCATAATACAATTACTACTATTTGTTAATTTTTTTTTTATCTAAACAATATATATATACTACATCGGGTTTATCGGACACACTCTCATAATTAATGTGTCATAATAGAATAATAGAACATGATGTTCTTATCTTGACACCCAAAATTTAAATGTAGCAAAACAATACTAAATTAATATTATTTACCAATCGAACTTTTTATAATTTAAACCCTACTTTAATATTAATGGGTTGAAGAAAGACCTGAACACGACTAGCTAACTTGAACCAGATTGGGTTGAAACTCTAAACTTACTAAGTTGATACGAATAATTGTTTTGAAAAAATTATAACATTTATTATATTTGTAGTATTCAATTATGTTATTTAACTAAAATTTTATTTTAATAATAAAAAAGTCGGTATCCTTGACCCGTTGTGTTGAACAAAATCGAACATTAACCTGCCATAATCCGACCCAATATGGTATGTAACCTGATTAATTCAAACTCGTACACAATCTGAATCCAAACGAATTGACCCATTTGACAAGTATAGATCATGTAATGTTATTGATCCTAAGTTATAATTTGTAGACATAAACACTCTATAGTGCAAGTGACACACATATAGGTAGGTAGAGGCTAGGGCAGGGAAGTTGGCTCATGCTTGAGATGCCATTAATTGAACCACCCATACTGGATCATGATCGATGACATGAGCCGCTTGACCTAGCCATGGTCAATTATGGCTCTTGTGCATGGTGACATGTTGTGTTGGGTAGGTTTCTTGTGTGACTTAAGGCATAAGCCTGCTAGCTTGATGTTGTTGTGGGCCTGTTTGTGATCTTGGGCCTCCTCGCTTTTGATCTAATCTGACGATCTCATTAATCCAAACGCAACGTTTGAGTTAATGAGACACCTTTGAAAGTGAACGACGTCGTCTTGACATTATGGTTTCTTTATAAGCTTAAGGAAGAAATTCTAGCGCCTCGTCTTGCTCACTTTTACGCGGCGCACTGGTTTGTTAGGGTTAGATGCTCTCGAACTCGAGCCCAACAATGATACTATGCTTCCCGGAGAAATGGTGAGACCATAGAAAAAAGAAAGGGGAAAGAGAGAAAAGGAGAAAGATGAGGGAGATCGGGACCTTTGTGGTTTGAGCTCGTCTTAGCTCACCTGTTCCACTCTTCGTTCTTGTTGCTTTGTGCTTGCCTCTTATTCTTATCCTTTGCTATTTGTGTGTGTGCTTGCTTGTAAGTTGTCGTAACTGTGTGTGTGCTTATGAGCTTTGGTGCCTAGTGGATTGAGTGAGTATCCCCTCTTGAGGCTCCGCAGAGTAGGATTTTTATCTGAACTGCGTTAACAATTCTAGAACTTGTGTCTCTCTTGCGTTTCATTTTAAAGTTTTACAAACTCTTTTCGAACAATCAAAGTGGAATCAAGTAGATCTAGGTCTTAACAGATGGATTGGACGAGGTTGACAAAAAAAAAACGAGGTTGACCCAATATAGCATGTAACCCTATGGACCCAAATTTGTACATAATTCGGACCCAAATGAACCAACCCGTTTGATAAATTTAGATAGATTTGATGATCGAGATTGATATAACATGACGAATTTAACTAGTTATTCTGATAAAACTCCAAGAAAATGTGCAATATATTTTATTTTATTTTGGTCGAAGGAGAAACATTATTTTTTAGACTTTTTAGCCCATTTTATTAAAAAAAAGCTTTAAATTAGTTTAGGATAATACTTAGAGCATTCCCAACAGATTCCCCAAATTCTTGAAAATTGGAATTTTGGGGAATTTGGGCCACTTTTTTACCCCAACAGTTTCTCCATCCCATTCTCCATTATAGAGAGATTCTCCAAATATGGTAGAGACTTCTCCAAATATAGGGTGATCTCCAAATCCCCAAAATCTTATTTTTTTTTCTTTTCTTTTCTTTTTTCTTTGTAGGGTTAAAATACATTTTCTTGAACCAAACCAATAAGCAATTGCACTTTTTTTTAAAATTGAGACAAATATGAAAAATATTGATTATTTGAATGAAATGAAAAAATGTTCATATTTATATTTAAAATTATAAATATTTATTTCCTTATTAGTTAAATAAATTATTTATCACTTTATAAAATCAAGATTCTAGAATGTTTTTATATTTTTTATAAGTGAAATAACAAATAATTTATCATTTATTAGTCTAAGATTCTAGAATATTTTATTTTTATATTAATCAAATAATAAATATTTATCATTTATTATTCTAAGATTCTAAAGTATTTATTTTCTTATTAGTCAAATAGCATATAATTTATCATTTATAAGTCTAAGATTTTAAAATATTTTGTTTTCTTGTTAGGCAAATTATAAATAATTTTTTATTTATTAGATAAGATTCTATTATATTTTATTTTTCTATAAATCAAATAACAAATAGTTTATCATTTATTAGGTTAAGATTTTAAAATATTTTTATCCATAAGTAAGATAAAATTTAATTAATTATTAATTAAGTAATGTACAATAATTTATATGATAAAAGTAAAAAAAGTGTTAAATGCATTAATGCAATGCTCCAAAATGAAGAATCTGTTAGAATTAGGTTGATTTCTTTTTTAGAAAATTTGACATTTAGTTCTTCATTTTAGAGAAAGTAATAGGGAATCTGTTGGGCTTGCTCTTATCGACTCCTATACACCCTACACACTTTCAAGTTTCAACGATTTAATCGAATTCAACACGGCTAATGCTTCCATCGTTGCCTATCTCCACCGACACTAAAATAAAGATAAAATATACTCTATAGTTTATAATTTGTTACAAGTAGGCCATTAAAATAATCCCCACTCTCCTTAATCCAATTCAATGGTCTATAATCACCTCGATCTAATAATTCCACGGTCTTAAACAAGCCATTTTCATGAGCTGTATCCCCCGTTATGTTTGACTTCAATTATTATACTCTTCAACCTTCACCTTAGATTTCGATCCACATTTATTATAAAAAATAGCCCATACTTTCAAATTTGGATGGCTATCTTTTTTTTTTTCTCTCGCGTCTGGTTCACCCGTACAGGTTACATTCAGACCGGGATACTGAATAGGATAACGGCAAACCCCTCCCAACGATATTGCGGAGAATCGAACACACGGTTCATCCTACCAAGCGTAGCCCCAACGTCACTGCGCCAATGCACCGTTGGTAAATTTGGATGGCTATCTAGTAGCCAACGGATACTAAACTCAATTGGTCTAGTGATAAAGTGATGCTACTGACGACATGTATGAAAAAACTGATATTGAGAAGGTCTCTCTCAAAATGGGGCCATGAAATACCCGGTCCGAATATAAAGGGGTGTCTGACCGATCGAACTGGACGAGCCAAAAGACAAGTCAAAAAAAATCTACTCCCTTCATAAATAGATGTCGTTTTAGAATTTATCTTAAAAATTAAGAAACTATGTAATTTGATTTAGGATTTGTCCTAAAATTAAGAAAGTATGTGATTTGACTTAAATATCCGCAATCTCATTGAGATCTTTATTTTTCTATTACTATGTATTTACGTAAATATTTTTAATCGATGAGGATAATTTTAGAAATTAGTGTAGTAAAATATATTAAATGACGGGTATTATTGAACAAAAAAATCATACTAAAACGACATATATTTTCGAACGGAGCGAGTAGTAAGCTAACGGATAAAATCTCGATCTCGTATGGTTCTTACACGGAAACATTAATATAAAATAAGACAATTAAACAATAGTATATAAACTTGACATTTACATTATAAATAACGTACATATCCACAAACAACAAGAACAACCCACGTGATAAAACATCACATCTTTTCTCTTCTCATCATCTATGTCACCAATTCTTTCAATCCTCCTCTTCCTCGCCGCATCGGCGGCGGCGGCCCAGGCGGCGGTGCCGGCGTCCGCCACGTTCAAGCTAGTGAACGAGGGCGATTTCGGGGACTACATCGTCGAGTACGACGGCAACTACCGTGCCCTAAACGTCTTCACGAGCCCCTTCCAGCTCTGTTTCTACAACACCACTCCGAACGCCTACACCCTGGCCCTCCGAATCGGGTTAACCCGGTCCGAGTCCCGGTTCTTCTGGGTCTGGGAGGCGAACCGGGCTAACCCGGTTAAGGAAAACGCCACCTTTTCCCTCGGGACAGATGGCAACCTCGTATTGGCTGATTCTGATGGTCGTGTCGCGTGGCAGTCCAATACTGTGAATAAGGGGGTAGTGGGGTTCAAGCTCCTCCCGAATGGTAACATGGTGCTCCATGATGCCAAGGGGAGTTTTGTATGGCAAAGTTTTGATTCCCCCACTGATACTCTTCTTGTGGGCCAGTATTTGAAGCCCAATGGGCCTAGTAAGCTCATTAGTAGGGTCTCGGCCCAAGTCAATGTTAATGGGCCTTATAGCTTAGTCTTGGAGCCTAGAAGGTTTGCCTTGTATTACATAGCCAAGAGTAGCCCTAAGCCACTCCTGTACTTTGCGCAAGACTTAATTTCAAAAAGTAGCTTGAAAAATATTACATTTGATGTCTCCGTGGAGGAGGACGACCAGGGACCGTACGCCTACGACCTCACGTTCGGGTACGAATCCCAAGACGGGCAGCAATCGGGCTCGGCGGAGATCGCGAGGCCCAAGTATAACGCGACATTGTCGTTCCTCAGGCTAGGACTAGACGGGAACCTTAAAGTGTACACCTATAACACGAGGGTCGACTGGGCTGCCTGGGAGACGACATTTACCCTATTGGCAAGGGACTCGCCCTATGGGTTGGGGGACACCGAGTGTCAGCTGCCCGAGAGGTGTGGGGCCCTCGGGGTGTGCGAGGATAGCCAGTGTGTGGCGTGTCCTACACCATCAGGGTTGTTAGGGTGGAGTAAGAGTTGTATGGCGCCCAAGATTGAGAAGTGTCAAGGGAAGAATGCAAAGTACTTTAAAGTGGATGGGGTTGATCATTTCCTTGAGAAGTACACTAAGGGAGATGGGCCAATGAAGGAAAGTGAATGTGGAGGCAAGTGTACTAAGGATTGTAAGTGTATGGGATATTTTTACAATATGGGGAGTTCTAGGTGTTGGATTGCTTATGATCTCAAGACTTTGATCAAGGTTGATAATTCAACCCATGTGGGTTACATTAAAATTTCCGGTTAGATCATGTAATGTTTCTTTGTACTTTGGATTTGGGCCATGTGGGTTACATTAAATTTTGGCTTTTGGTTTTGTGTGTATGTGACCAATAAGGAAGCTAGAGGAGACTTTAATGAGTTGACCTCTACAATGATATGTAACTTTTCTCTCTGAATATATGGTTGGATATGAAAATTAAATTGACAAGTCTAAAGATCAATAACTTCTTGGGTTAATCAAGCTAGATACCACAAATCTATATAAGCAAGGCCTTGTTTTTTTTTTTCGGATAAGGAAAGAATTCGATGTATTAGAAAATTTTGGTAGATCGATAGACCGAATAAATTGACAATAGCAAGGCCTTGTTTGGTAAAGCTTGTGGGCAAATTGAATAAAATTAGATAAAATTTAAAAAAAATTACATACACTTTTTTGTAATTTTATAGATACGAGTTACGTTTATAATAACATTCTTTCCGCGGTTTTTTTTGATGAAGAGTACTGTCCAGTCTGTCCACAAAAGTTGAATCGAAAACCTCTGAGTACTACTCTTAGAGGCTTAATCAATTGACTTGATGCCCGAAGATTTTTCCGCGATTTTAATTAATATGTGGGCATGAGTGATTTACATTTTTTTAATATAGGTCAAAACAAAACAAATACCCCTCTCATATCAATTTACGGCCTAAGAAATTAAGGACAATGCATGGAAACAACATCTTGATGGTATTTAACAAAAAAATTGAACATGATTTGTGAAACAAAAGGTCAATTATTACATTGAAACCGTCCACAACAAATCTGATTAATTAAACCAAATTCATATTCGCTCGAACATGCATATATTCTTATATAGTAAACCTAACTTGTCAGGCCTGACATTTTTCGTCAGCTTGCACATCAGCTCAAATGTAGTTATCACATGAGAGCATGATCTTCTGTGGTACTTAAGTTTATTCATTTTGCATTATAAGTTTATTAATTAAATTGAATCATCCATCATGCCTTTCTAAATCTCAACCTAAATTTTTTGATTGAAACTTTCCTCTCCAAGTTTCGAGTTTACTGCTAATTAATGTTTATTTGAACTCAAAAAAAGTATGTTAAATTTATCAGAATTTTTAATTTTGAGTTCCAACCTTTTTAGATCTTAAGAAAATGAACTTCTTTTTCTTCCCCTTTTTGCTCGTTCGAGCACCAAACTATATGTCCCTCTCAAAATAATTAATCTAATAAATCAATTTCAAAGTTTTCAACTTTATCTGCCCATTCAGCTTCAACTTAATGTACTAATGTTGACTCTTTTGTAGGTATTTTATGTAGACTTGTCAATCGGATCAGGTTAGGCGGGTTTGGGTTCGGTTATTTTGGGTTCGGTTTAAATCGGTTTCGGTTTTGTTATAGGTCGCGGGTCAATTGGGTCGGGTTGTGACGGGTTTTCGGTTGGGTCGGGTTGACCATTGGATGTAAAGTATCCTTTTTATGATTATTAAAATCAATTTTTAATTAAATAATAATACTTAATTATAACATATTATTTTCGTTCATTTTAATAAAATATATTATAATTTTCAAAATAAATTTTAAAAATTCTTTAAATATACTAAATCGATCAACCCAACGGATTTCGGGTTCTATTGGGTTCGGTTGATTTCGGTTTTCGGGTTCAAATTTTCAAATCTTGACTCAAAAATTATCAGGCGGTTCGAATCGAGTTAGCGGGTTATGTTAGATTTTGACTACTCTAATTTTATGGCAAAACCTGTATTATTAACTAATTTTTTAATCTATGTTAAAGTACATAAGTTAAGAGTCTTAAATAGAAAAAAAACTAAATTATACTCTAGTGTTACTTAAATTTTTTAATATGCTTTATTATTATTTTTTAGGATTTTTCTAAAAAATTAAAAAATAATAATTAAATTAGACAAACTCTTAGTTGATCTCTATTGTTTAAAACCAAAGTATTTAAGAAACATCAAAGTGCATTTTTAGTGCTAATCTACCTAATTTTTATCATAGTCACTCGATCTAAAGTGTCCTGATTCATACCGTACGTACTTATATGAATATTATTTATGTAATGGGAAATTAATTAGGCAAGTGGATGACAAACTTTTTGGTCTCTTTCGGCATGTTGTTTGCATATCGACATAATGTACCCGTCACGGGTCAATAATCTTATTAATACACATTATACACTCTTTATAACTATTATACTATTTGGGTATTGAGTATTTGTCATGTTTGTGAAAAAAAGTAGAATTTGTGAGTGTGTGGATCAAAGTACAAGAAAAGTTAAGGGCAGGTGGTGATCACACATATCAAACTATATGATAGGAGTTAGATGTGTCAAAAACTGACCTAACCCGCTAATCTGATCCGATCCGTCCGATAATTTTAGGGTTAAGACCCGAAAATTTGAATCCGAAACCCGAAATAAACCGAACCCGCTATAACCCGAACCCGTTGGGTTGAAACCCGAAACCCCTTGGGTTGACCGATTTAGCTTATTTATAGAATTTTGTAAATTTATTTTGAAACTTATAATATATTTTATTATTAAAATAAATGAAAATAATATATTATAATTAAATATTATTATTTAATTAAAAATTAATTTTGATAATCATAAGAAAAAAGGATATTTTAGACCCGCTGGTCAACCCGACCCGACCGAAAACCCGCTGCAACCCGACCCGATTGGCCCGTAACCCATAACGACCCGGAACTCGATTTAACCCGAACCCGAAATGACCGACCCCGAACCCGCCCAACCCGACCCGATTGACAGGTCTAATAGGAGTAGAATTGATAACATTATCCAAAAAAATAATGCGATATTTTTTTCAATACTTCGTTTAAGGGTTTGAACAAAAAACGAATTAATTAATTAAATAAGTAAAAGATACAATTGTCCCATTTTTTAATAAAAGGAGAAAGAACATCAACCCTTGTATCAAAGATCCAAAAGCCTTAAATACTCCTCACGTTAATTACATGTTAATAGATAGTTTTATTTGAACCACTCCCTACATGGCAATAAATCCGTTTCTTTCATGAAAAAAATCTTTATTCATAAGTTTTAAAGTGTGGTAGAAGATGAGAAATACGTGAGAAATACCTTATAGTAACAAGTTTAAAATTTCGCACAATATCTTTTCTACTAGCTAGGATTGATCATTGGTGTAACATAATACTTATTTATTTGAAGTGTCAACATGACCTAAATTTTATCAGTTTGTATGAACTTTATATACTTATTATTATGTTAATAATTTTATCATTTTAAATATTTTATAATTAACAAATGTTTTATTAGCAAATTCTCACAAAAAATGAAATAAGTTTTCTAATCAAAGTCGAGGGCACGAGCACTAAAATTAGTTTATTTAAAAAATAAATGGAATCCATTAATCTAAAAAGAAAGTTAAAATATAATAAATATAAGAATGGGATTAAAGTGAAAAAATATATATTTTACATATTAAGAAGATAAAAAAAAATAAAAATAATTTATTTAATAATTTATTTAATATAAGATGGGACTTACCTAGAGTTGTCAAAAGTTGACCGAACCCGCTAATCTGACTCGAACCACCCGAAAATTTGAACCCGAAATCCGAAATCAACCGAACCCGATAAAACCCGAAACCCGTTGGGTTGAAACCGAAAACCCGTTAGGTTGACCGATTTAGTATATTTATAGATTTTTTTAAATTTATTTTAAAATTTATAATATAATTTATTATTAAAATAAAGAAAAATAATATATTATAATTAAATAATCCCCCGCCCGATCCGACCCGATTGACAGGTCTAGACTTACCTATTTCATTAAATAAAATATATATTTAATACGGTACTTGTGCTCCAAGCAATATAAAAATATTACACATAAAATATCTTATTCTGTCGGTTAACAATATTTAATTTACAATAGCTTTTTTAGTAAGCTAGGATTAACCTCTCTTCTATAAATAACACACCCCTCTTCATCATAATAATTCTTGAATGCAACAAAACCCTAATAGTCAACAACCCTCTTCATCACTTTGTAAGGTATGTTTTTCCATTGTAAAACTCTATTTGAGGTTTCGTTCTTTTCTTAAGCACATAACATATTTCTCTCCTTCTACCTTTAAAATTTTCGTATAATTATTAAGGTATTATATACATCAAAATCCTTTAGATAAAAAAATATATGAAATTAATTTGTAGATGCGAAGATGCCTCGAAAAGATATTAGTTTAAAAAAAATTAAGAGTTACATTATCATTCATGATTTCTGCTTTATAATATATTAGGTAAATATTTATTATTAACATTAATTGTCAAAAAAAATACAAAAATATTATTTTTTATTTTCTTATAATATATTTTTTAAGTATTCAATAAAAAAAATTAAAATCTTAATTATTATAATATTACATTGAAAGCCATAAAATACAAATGATTTCATATAGATAGAAGATATAAGATAGATATAAAATAGCTTTATTAGTAAGCTAAGATTATTGATCGATTAGCATCTCTACTATAAATAAAACACCCCTTTTTCTTATTATTCTTGAATGCAACAAAAGCCCTAATACTCCGATCACTTTTGTAAGGGTAATCTCTCTATTACAAAGCTCTAATTTAGGATTAGTTAAAAAATATACGGATTAATACCTAAAAATAAATTAATTAAGATAATATATTTCAAGATCCTTTCGATAAAAATATATGAAGTTTATAGATGCGAAGATGCCTCGAAAAGATGCTAGTTTTAGAATTACGTCATTAGTCACTCGTAAAGCAATAATAGCGCCTAATATATAAATACATTGCAAATTTGCTATCACACAATCTCTACCTTTATCTCCCCGCTCGCTCGTTCTCCATATCCACTACTCTCTCTCAGTAAGTCAGTTGATCGTTGGTACCTTGAATCCCTTCGATTCATTCATCACTCCGCACTTTTTTCGCACTTGCGATCGACTCACCAAGGCGAAATCCACCACATTGCTTCGTGAATTACCTGTGATTTTCGTGTTTTCTATCAAAGCGTTTTAGGTTTTTGTTTTTTGCAATTGATTGCTTGTTTGGCTTGACTTTGACTTGGTTTTGGTTTTCTCCGGCAGCGCAATCGTTCGGAGAGATAAGGAGAGAGCGATTTTGTTGCGATTCGAAGGATTTCATGGCGAGAAATCTCGAGAAAATGGCGTCCATTGACGCTCAATTGAGGCTGCTGGTTCCCGGGAAGGTGTCTGAGGATGATAAGCTGGTGGAGTATGATGCGTTGTTGCTTGATCGATTCCTTGATGTTCTACAGGATTTGCACGGCGAGGATCTCCGTGAAACGGTGCGTTTTATGAGATTTACTGGAATTTTCTTCGATTTGAATGTATATATGATGTATCAGTTGATTGATTTTTGATTAATTGGCTTGTCCGCACTAAATTTCTCTCTTAAGATTTGAATGCATTTGTGATTAATTGATTGTTGACCAACAGATATGTAGTTGCTTGATCTGAGTGATGATAATTGCTGATGTGTGTTTGTATTTAGGTCCAAGAATGCTATGAACTCTCTGCAGAGTACGAAGGGAAACATGATCCCAAGAAGCTGGATGAGCTTGGGAAGGTGATCACGAGTCTGGATCCCGGGGATTCGATTGTTGTTGCCAAGGCCTTCTCCCACATGCTTAACTTGGCGAACTTGGCCGAGGAGGTTCAGATCGCTTATCGTCGTAGGATCAAGTTGAAGAAGGGTGACTTTGCTGATGAAAACTCTGCAACAACTGAATCAGACATTGAAGAGACGTTCAAGAAGCTTGTTGGGAAGCTGGGCAAGTCCCCTGAAGAAGTTTTTGATGCTTTGAAGAACCAGACTGTGGATTTGGTTCTCACTGCACACCCTACTCAGTCTGTTCGTAGATCCTTGCTTCAGAAGCATGGAAGGTCTTTTATTATCTTTGATTAGTAGATCATTAAGTATATGTGCAGTTTTTGTATCTTGGGAAATTTTGTTTTTTGACATCCATATGCATTAGTAGATCTAATATTGGCATCCGTCTCACATTGCAATATTGTGCAGGATAAGGAACAACTTAACCCAGCTTTATGCCAAGGATATAACTCCTGATGATAAGCAGGAGCTTGATGAAGCCTTACAGAGAGAGGTAATGCCACTTATCTTTAGATTTTAAAAAAATAAATTCCAGCCTTTTGTGTGTGTGTGCATGCATATGTCATCCTGTCACCATTATGTGATTTCAGCATATACTATATAACTTACTTTCATCCTTTGTTTGTGTTGAAAAGCCATAGACTATAGTAGTATTTTTTTCATCCACAAGTTGAAAAAGAAATTTGTGATTCATCATACACTATATAATTTCCTCTCTTTCTTTGCTTATGTTGAAAAGTCATATAGACTATAGTAGCATTTTTGTCGTCCACAAATTGAAAAAGAAGAAACAACGATAGGATGGAAACATTCCTTATGATAAAAGGGTAGACATATGAGAAGTTTATTCAGCATATACTATATAATTTCCTTTCTTCCTTTGCTTATGTTGAAAAGTCATAGACTTGTAGTAGCATTTTCGTCACCCACAAGTTCAAAGAGAAATTTTGAAGAATGTGAAATAGTGAAAAGGATAGATAAGTCTTTTTATGTCCAATTCAAGGATAGAAACATGACAAGAAGTTTGTAGGACATAGGATCTGTCATCATTTTCTAGCATCTTAAACCTCTTCAATTTAGTAAAAAGGGTAAAAATGCTTAGGTTTCTGCTATTGCACAGACAGCTGACAAAAAAAATTGCTTCTTTTACTAAGACATAGTTTATCGATTATGTTGGATGAGTTCTTCATATTACAGGTCTAACTTGAGACTATGCTTAGCTGGAAACTAAGATTTGTAGCTATGCATCATGCTTAAATTTCTGGAATATGTTTGGGCTAAATTTGCTATTAAATCTTAAAACTTTAGGGACTAACAGATGTTTTGTGAGCATTATGCATAAATGTCTGAAAGTTTTTTGTGCACTAAAAGTTTGACATTTGAGATCATTATTTGGGCTAATAGGAACATGTCATCTCATCTTTTACCCACTAATAGAATGCTAATCAAGTCACTGATCCTCATATTTTCCCTGATGACACAGATTCAAGCTGCTTTTCACACTGATGAGATTCGTAGAACACCACCAACTCCACAAGATGAGATGAGAGCAGGAATGAGCTACTTTCACGAGACAATATGGAAGGGAGTTCCTAAGTTCTTACGCCGTGTTGACACAGCATTGAAGAACATTGGGATAAATGAAAGGGTTCCTTACAATGCACCTCTCATTCAATTTTCTTCTTGGATGGGTGGTGACAGGGATGGTATGTACATTTCTTTTTTATATATCAATTTAAATTTCAGCTCAGAATTATAGGGAAATGGTCACTTTAGAGACAGATGATAAATTCGTCTGAAGGAAGTAAAGTTAGCTAAATTGATAACCATAGTAGGTTCACAAGGAATAATTTCTCAGAAAATTTGCTTGCATTAGTTAATGGAAGTCGTTAATTTATCAATTTTGACATTCTTGAAGTATTTTTTTTTACTCATGCAATGACATGAAGGTGTTGCTGAACTGGCTCAACTGCACACATCCTTTAATGCCTCGTCTATCACCTTATATGTTATGTTAAGTCATCATGTGCTCGAACTGATATCATTTTGGCAATGCTGTAGGTAACCCAAGAGTGACACCTGAGGTCACAAGAGATGTATGCTTACTGGCTAGAATGATGGCTGCTAATCTATACTTTTCCCAGATTGAGGATCTCATGTTTGAGGTATGTATCTACAAACTTACAGCCTTCTAGTTCCTAAAGAACTTCCATTTACCTTTCCATTTCTTTTATATGACCTTTTTGGCTTTTGCAGCTATCCATGTGGCGCTGTAGTGATGAACTTCATGCACGTGCACTTGAGCTCCACGATTCTGACAGAAGAGACTCCAAACATTATATAGGTGAACACTTAAATTGTGCTATTGGTTATAGCTCTTTTAATTTTCCCCTTCTTATAAGTCAAACTATTTCCTTATCAATATAAGCTGTCACTACTGGACAAGTGTTTTTATTTTTATTTTATAATGTCTCATGTATTTGCAGAGTTCTGGAAGCACATTCCACCAAGTGAACCTTACAGAGTAATCCTTGGTGATGTGAGGGATAAGCTATATAAAACACGTGAGCGGTCTCGTCAAATGTTATCCAACGGAGGATCAGATATTCCAGAAGATTCAACATACACAAACCTGGAGCAGGTATCTCTATTCTCTTCAATTAGTAATTTTGAAGCTAGTATCTTATCTGAAAATCAAATCCTAATACTGATTTTTGTATAAACTTCAGTTCCTGGAACCTCTTGAGCTCTGCTACCGTTCACTGTGTGCCTGTGGTGACCGACCAATTGCTGATGGAAGCCTTCTTGATTTCTTGAGACAAGTCTCTACTTTCGGTCTCTCTCTTGTGAGGCTTGATATTCGCCAGGAGTCAGACAGACACACTGATGTCATGGATGCCATTACTCAACACTTGGAAATAGGTTCATACAGAGAATGGTCTGAGGAGAAGCGACAGGAGTGGCTTCTCTCTGAGTTAAGTGGAAAGCGGCCTTTGTTTGGCGAAGACCTCCCCAAAACCGAAGAGATTTCTGATGTTCTAGATGCATTTGCTGTAATAGCAGAGCTTCCGTCAGACTGCTTTGGTGCTTACATCATCTCTATGGCCACATCCCCTTCTGACGTCCTTGCAGTTGAGCTTCTTCAGCGTGAGTGCCATGTGAAGGAGCCACTAAGAGTTGTGCCTTTGTTTGAGAAGCTTGCTGACTTGGAAGCAGCCCCAGCTGCCATGTCAAGACTGTTTTCAATTGAATGGTACAGAAACCGAATCAACGGGAAACAAGAAGTTATGATTGGATACTCTGATTCTGGGAAAGACGCCGGTCGGCTTTCTGCTGCCTGGGCTCTGTACAAAGCTCAAGAGGAGCTTGTAAATGTTGCAAAGGAATTCGGTGTGAAGCTGACCATGTTTCATGGTCGTGGTGGGACTGTGGGCAGAGGAGGCGGCCCCACCCATCTTGCTATATTGTCTCAGCCTCCAGACACTGTTCATGGTTCTCTCCGTGTTACAGTACAAGGTGAAGTTATTGAACAATCATTCGGAGAGGAGCATTTGTGCTTTAGAACTCTTCAGCGTTTCAGTGCTGCCACCCTTGAGCATGGTATGAACCCGCCAATCCCACCAAAGCCAGAATGGCGCGCACTTATGGATGAGATGGCAGTTGTTGCCACTGAGGAATACCGTTCCATCGTGTTCAAAGAACCCCGCTTTGTTGAGTACTTCCGTCTGGTAAGTTTCTGTAACGAAATTTCTAGTTATAACGTGGTTTTATGGTAAAAAGTAGTCTTCATACTTAATATGAAAACTAAAAATGTTATTTTAATGTGCAATTGCAAACATTTGTATTCACTGTTTGTCTTACATTTTGAATCTTAGGCCACTCCTGAGTTGGAGTACGGAAGAATGAACATTGGAAGTCGCCCTTCAAAACGAAAACCGAGTGGAGGCATTGAATCTCTCCGTGCCATCCCATGGATCTTCGCTTGGACTCAAACCCGGTTCCATCTGCCCGTGTGGCTCGGGTTTGGAGCAGCATTCAGACATGTTATCCAGAAGGACATCAAGAACCTCAAGATGCTTCAGGAGATGTACAACACTTGGCCCTTCTTCAGGGTCACCATTGATCTAGTTGAAATGGTGTTCGCCAAGGGAGATCCCGGAATCGCTGCCTTGTACGACAAGCTACTCGTCTCTGAAGACTTATGGCCATTCGGTGAAAAACTTAGGTCCAACTATGAAGAGACAGAGGCTCTTCTTCTCCGGGTAAAATCACCACTACTCATTTATTTCAACTTTGAATTTCTAAGTTTTTTTTTTTTTTTTGATTCATTTATGGGGCGCATCCTCGTGCTCGTTGGCTTTTATACAACGCCTTTGAGACGGATTTAGCCACTATATCAATTTTGGTGCATTCTAACTAAATTCAGTTATTATTGTCACATAGTTGAACTTCAGTTTTCCTTGGGTCTATCGGGCGCATCCTCCTGACATGTTCAGGTTACGGGTGCCCCCATCTCGACCCCCCAAATCCCGCTTGAGCTCATTTGTTTTGTTTTGGCAGATTACCGGGCACAGGGATCTTCTAGAAGGAAATCCTTACCTGAGGCAAAGGCTAAGGATCCGACACTCGTACACCACGACCTTGAACGTGTCTCAAGCGTTCACGCTGAAGCGCTGCCGTGACCCGAACTACCTGGTCAAGTGTAGGCCCCACATCTCTAAGGAGTACATGGAGTCAACAAGCAACCCTGCTGCTGAGTTTGTTAAGCTGAACCCGACGAGCGAGTACGCTCCCGGTTTGGAGGACACCCTGATCTTGACCATGAAGGGTATTGCTGCTGGGATGCAGAACACTGGCTAAACATCGGAAGATATGGTCATCCCAATTTCTTGCTTTTTTAAGTTGCTATTTTCATCTGTGATGTTGTTACAATGTTTATGGCAGAATACAATGTGAGATTTTTGTTTTGAAGTTTATAACACTTGCTATCCATTGTACTGGCCGATGTTAGCAAACAAAAAATAATGGCCAAGGCTTTTGTAATTTATATACGCTTTAGATAATTCTCAATCCCTGGGTCTATTTGGGACTAAGGGGAGATTGTATTTTTGCTGAAAGTTATGATGGCATTTGTCAAGTTATATTTCAATTGATTGAAAGTTGAAACCCTATGGTTTGCCAATTGCTATTGTGATTTGTGTGTGATTATGCCAAGGGTTTCAACTTTCATATAAGTTTTTTTTACTGTAAAATACTTAAAAAATAATAATTTTTCACATATTTGAAGACAAAAAAAAAACTTTTTGATTAAAAAAAAGTACTTTTTCATTGTAAGTAAAGAAAGACTTCATAACTCATAAGTATTTCCTAACATGTGTTGGACTTAATCAATTACATATTGAATAAACCAAATGCAATTTCAATGGAGTAAATATTTGTAGAAAATATAATACTCTTCATTTGATAAATTTAAAGTATAGTATTGTAATTGTGTAATCACTTACCAATCTAAGTATCTAACTAAACAAATTACCAGTATATTTTATTTTAAAAAAATCACTCAAATATAACCTTTAAAATGTATTATTTTAAATATTTTCTTACTAAATTAATTTAAAAATCTGTAATTTTATTAATTTAAAAGAAATTATTGTAAAAAAAATAATCAAAAAAGATAGTTGTAAAGTGTAAAGAGAAATGGATCAAAGTCCAACAAAACGGTCGTAGGTCACGTCTACGAAGCGCGACAGAACTCTACACGTGGCGTCATTTAATTGGCTTTCACCTCTCTCTTCACAAGTGTAGTGGCGGGCCCCATCACCCCCACCTCCGTCAACGACAGCGAAGGAAAAAAAGACATCGCAAGAAAAGCACACAGAAACGGGGAATAAGGGAGAAGAAACGAAAGTAGGCGAAAGAGAAAAAAGCTCAGAGAGAGGAGTATCATCAATGGCGGCTTCCAACGATCGCGAGAGCTTAGTCTACATTGCCAAGCTCGCCGAGCAGGCTGAGCGTTACGACGGTTCGTCTATTCTCCTTCTCCGTCTTCTCCTATTTCTCTCTTAATCGGCGGAGGTCCGAAACCCTAATTTTGGATTCAATGAGTATTGTTTATGAAAAGTTGCTAATCGACGTTTAATCTTGCTTCCGTTGATCGTGAAATCAGTGATTGATCTTCCTTCTACGATTTTTCCGATGATTGCTTGATTTTTCGTTGCTAATTTGCTTACTTCATGTGGATCTGACCTGCGATTAGGGCCACAGAGCGATTCGGAACGATATTGGAATATAAATTGGAGTCTTTTTTCTTAGATTTGGAGAGATCTACTGATTCCTTGTGATTTAGGGATACAAGTCACTAAGAGAGTAATAGGCTACAATGACTGTATTTTTGTTATTGGCGTTGTGAACCTGGTCCTGTAGAGTTTGATGCAGTTTTATATCTTCTAACATGACTGTATTTTTGTTATTGGCCTTGTGAACTTGGTCCTGTAGAGTTAGATGCAGTTTTATGTGTTCTAACATGTTTTTTGTGCAGAAATGGTGGATGCCATGAAGAAAGTGGCTAGCCTTGATGAGGATCTGACAGTTGAAGAGAGAAACTTGCTCTCAGTGGGGTATAAGAATGTAGTAGGGGCAAGGAGAGCTGCATGGAGAATATTGTCATCCATTGAACAAAAGGAGGAATCGAGAGGGAATGAAGCACATGTGAAGCAGATCAAGGAGTATAGACAAAAGGTTGAGGCGGAGTTGACGACTATTTGTGGCGATATCATGGCTCTCATCGATGAACATCTTGTTCCTTCTTGTTCGGGTGCAGAGTCTACTGTATTTTACTATAAAATGTGAGTAATATTAGCAATTTTCATAGTTTTGTCTTGTCTAAATTGTGCTATGGATGTTAGTACTTAGTACTGAGTTGCCAAAGGATGTCCCAGTCTAAATTTTGCTTTTGGGACATTTTCAATGTCATGTAACATTACACATAGTATAGAATATGCTTGCTTGGGAATCAGGTTCTTTTGACTGAACAAATAATGGTCACGTTGAGAATCTAAAGCTTGTGAGGGGATATATTAATTGACTGTTCATGGTATGCTTATCCAAGTGTGTTTCTTTGATACAGGAAGGGTGATTATTACAGATACTTGGGAGAATTCAAGTCTTCCAGTGAGAAGAAAGAGGTTGCTGATCTCTCACTCAAAGCATATGAGGTACTGTTGTTATAGCAATCTTTGGGTGAATTTGTTTTATGGAACTTTTTTGACCTTGAGAACTTAGCAGTATTTCTTACAGGCTTTCGGGTTTCCCGTTTTAGTTATATTTTGAATTTGTTTTACATGAATAGTAGTTCACTAATCTTATTACCTTCAAAAGATATTTTATATCCTTGTTGAAGGGTAAAAAAAAAATCTACAATACTTATGCTCAATAGCTAGCATATGAAGATAAAAGGCACTCAATGACAAAATGTTAATACTTATTTGTGAAAACTGTGGAATTATGAATTACCCCTGTTTTTCTTCTTCTTCTTCTTCTTTCTGTAGTGAGTACTCAAGCATTCATTCGGCTTGGTAGCACCATCTTTGTGCATAGATACATTAACAAAATGTAAATTTTATAGTATTAGTTTTGCACATTGCTATCAACACCTTGTTTTTTCCCCTAAGCCTATCCAACTTTAGTAGTGTTGCATGTATAGCTAGTATACAAAATTTCTTACAACTGCTGTGTGAGGTGTTTTAGATGCATTTGCACTTCTTTTTATATAAATTTTTACCAATGCTAAATAGCTATTCTTGACTTTGTTAGCTGGTATTTTGTTGTCTGTAGACTGCTTCAACCACTGCTGAAGCTGAGTTACCTCCTACTCATCCCATCCGTTTGGGTTTGGCTTTGAATTTCTCCGTGTTCTATTATGAAATTATGAACTCACCTGAAAGGTAATGGAATGAGGCTGACTCATCATTATTCTGTCAATTTTGTATAGAGATTCAAGTATTTACTAATATGTATTCTTCTCTTCAAAATAGAGCCTGCCACCTAGCAAAGCAAGCCTTTGATGAAGCTATTTCTGAGCTGGACAGTCTTAATGAGGATTCTTACAAAGACAGCACTTTAATTATGCAGCTTCTGAGGGATAACCTCACTTTATGGACTTCTGACCTTCCTGAGGATGGAGGTAAGCATTTAAGGGATTACAATCTCACCCAAGTAGACATTAATGTATTAGTACAACAATCTTTGTGTCCAAGTTGCCTCCTTTAAATGTTTTCATTTGAATGCATTATATCCTTCTATGTAGTTAATTCTTTGATGTATGGATTTAATTTGCTTGTCAGAGATGGCCTTTGCTATGAACCAATACTGGGCCAAATATCTTGATGATATAAGACACTGAGCGTCTTTGTTGGGAAAAAGAATGTCATAGTGTTGCTAAAGGTCTTTGTTGTTGTGTAGCAGTGTAGGTCATGCTTTATGGTAATACTTGTAGATTTTGGTCTCAAAAAGCTTTCTTTTCTTAATGCCAATTAGGGTCTTCAATTTCGATTTATTGACAGTAGTGCATTATAAATTTATAATGGTTTATCAGTGAACATGTAATCTTTGCCCTTACGCATAGGTTAAGACTTAAGACCCCTTATTGAGAGTCTAATAACTTTTTATTTGCTTGGGATTATTAAAGTAATTTTTATTGAGTTCACTTGTTCAGTCTTGTTCTGTTCATCTTATTATTCCTACACATCCAGTTTCTGTTACAATTCTAATCATTTTTCTTGCAAATGCATCCACAGAAGACCAAAAGATGGAAACTTCAGGCAAACCCGACGGTGCTCAAGATGACGAGGTTTCATAATTGATTACATTAGATCAAATTCAGATCCTCAAAACTCAATTCTGTTACTATATCTGATTAAACCCTTCTCTTTCCTGTCTTCTTCACAGAATTGAACCCGACCGCGACTTATGCAATCACATTCATCAAAGAGGTGTTTGAAGTCTTAGCCAAAAATGATCCAGCATTGTTTGTTTGTTTGTTTGTCTACAAATGGTTTTACTGTTGTATTTTTTTTTTTTTTTTTTGTTCTAGCTTCATTGAGTTTGATGAGACCATTATAATAGTAGTGCATTAGTTGAAATTTTAAGTTATGCATCCCATGTGCCCAATTGTGGACACCACAAGACGTGCTTAGTTGCTTTAGGAATTGATTCCTCTTGCTATCATATATGATTGGTTTTTTTTTTCGCCATGGAAACACAAGTATGTGGTTGTTATTAACTTATCCTACCTTTGCATATGCTGGTTTTTATTCAGTGGCCTTTCGGCTTCTTTTCTTGGCCTTTTTTTAAGTAATTATATGTATAGGCTTTTATTTTGAGCAAACAATTGCAACAACCTAGTGAAATCGGGGATAAGATGTATGCACCCTTTTTTCGAAAGAAATCGAGAAGGTGTTTTTGGAATGCCCTAGACGAAGGGAAAAAAGGGAAAAAAGAGCATGGGTCGGTTCAAATCAAAAATTTAAATTGAACTGGGTAAAATTGAACCGAATCGAAATCGATATTATTTGGTTTGGTTTTGTTTCGGTTAAATTTTGTTTCAGTTCAAAATTTTCAAAGAATAATTTTTTATTTAAATTTCGCTTGGGTATGCTATAAAAAATCTTTCCAATAACCAACTAATTCTAAAGGATTTAATAATTCACCATTTGTCCATTTGTCCATCACTATGTGTCGTCACTAGCTAAAGTAGCTAGTGGCCACCAATAATGATTGCTTTTTTCTATGAAAACTTTATTGTTATAAATGTTAGGTGTTTTGGTGATAAGTTCGTTAATAGAAAAGTTTTTTTTTTCTAGGTTGAATTGTTTAAAATCATGCCTCTTTTTTACCTAACACATTTGCCTAACTCAATCCATTTCGATCGGACTCAAAAAATAGTTAATTTCATCATCTCCAAAAGTCATTTCAATCAAGCCTTTTTTTTCTAGGTTGATTTGTAAAAAAAATCAAGCCTCTTTTTTACCTAACACATTTGCCTAACTCAATTCATTTAAATCGGACTCAAAAATTAGTTAATTTCATCATCTCCAAAAGTCTTTGTGGCTCGATGATGCCTATATCTATCTATCTACAAAATACATTATAAAGCAAAAAACATATTTGTTGTAAAAATTGCGCTACACGAAATTTTTTAAATAAATTAATATCAAATTAATTTTTAATAAATATTATAATAAATTATAGCATTTTTGCTATATATACTGAAATAGATAACATATTTATATAATTTTATATGTATATAATTTTCTATTTATAGATTGATATATTATTAAATAGGGCAATTAAAATTTAATTCTAAATAATATATTTATATAATTTTGCATATATATAATCAGCTATTGTAATATATTTTATAAAATAGATAACATATTTATATAATTTTATATGCATAATCTTTAGTAAAATTATGGATTCAACTAATTTATATAATAAGCAATAAAATCCATAAGTTCTAAGCAAAATTGCATACTCTTACGTGACAAATTAATGTAATTAGTAATAAATAATCATAACAAATGAAAGTGTACAATTTTTATTCCTATTATTACATTTTAAAAATGCGAAAATAAAAAGTCTTTCATATTCAGGGCCCTCTGCCCCTCTCCCCATTCTCTCTCTCAGAATCAAAGCCGAGCTCTCTCCACACGGCCAAGCCTTTCTCTCTCGCCGTGTCGTGGTTCTCTCTCTACACCTCTCATGGCGAACAGCAACTTACCTCGAAGAATCATCAAGGTCCGTCTCGATCATCTCTCCATCCTTCTCAGCTGAGTGGGTTTCTGTCAATTAAAGTCAAATCTAGCTTGATCCCCCAATTTCAGTTTTATCTAGGGTTTTGCCTTCTGGATCGTGTTGATTAGATCTTTGCTTTGCTGTTTGGTTTCTGAATTTTGTTTCATTTCTGTTGTTTCATGTAGGAAACGCAGCGGCTGCTCAGTGAGCCAGGTAATTTGAGATTGTACAAATTGGTGACGATTGTAAAATGTTTGAGATCTTATGATTTTCGTGGCTTTGAGAGATGTTTCTGGATTGTTTCTGCTTTTCTGGAGATGTAAAAAAATGTTTGAGATCTTATGAAAAACTGTTGTATTTGTGATTACAGCTCCTGGAATCAGTGCTTCACCATCAGAAGAAAATATGCGGTACTTCAATGTCATGATCCTTGGCCCTACACAATCTCCATATGAAGGTTTATGAGGAAAATTGTTGTTTTTTTTTCCTCTTGATGAATTTATTATTGTTTGTTGCTGGGACTGAGACTAGGTTAAAATGTCTTGCTCATGCGATGGGGAGTAGTCAGTGGGATTAAATCTGAAAATGCTTCATCTTCTGGGGAGAAAAATGCATATTTCATGTCTTGCTTAATGCTGTTTCAAATTTTCAATGCTTGGTTGGATTTTGATCTTGTTGTATCACCTGTGTAGGAGGGGTATTCAAGTTGGAGTTGTTTTTGCCTGAAGAATATCCAATGGCTGCTCCCAAGGTTAAAACTGTCAACTGTTGAATATCAATTAATGCTATTTCTTTCTTATGTAATTTTGCACCTTTCTGTTCAATTTTCTGCTTTCTTTTATTCCAAGTACCTCATCAATGTGGTTGTAATATGTCTATGTTCACAACTGTGAGTGTTGTGTGAGTTTGATATCTGGTAGTTTTACTTTTACCTGTTTGGGTTAAAATGTAGACCTGGTCCTGGGGAGCTGTTTTTGATATGAAAATGGATGAGTATTCAAAAGAATTGCAAAATTGGGAAAGATAACAAATTGAAAGATGTTAATGCTTCCTTGAATTGGTTTTCAGTTTTCCATCCTAATCTAGTTCCATTTGAACCTTTTTTGGCTAAATATTTTGAAGGATGTTTATACTTAGATAAAAGCAATTACAAATGCATTTAATATGCTCTTGATTGAGTAAGACTTCTTGCATGCATTTTGCTTCACGAGTTCTGTTACTCTTGTTTGACAAAGTTGCTCTATTGCAGGTTCGGTTCCTCACTAAAATTTATCATCCTAACATTGACAAGGTAGGCTGTGCTTCCTGATGTTTATAAGCTCTTTATGATTGAATTATTTTATATATCTTATAACTTTGAACCCTGAATGCACAGCTTGGAAGAATATGCCTTGATATCCTCAAAGACAAGTGGAGTCCGGCTCTCCAGATACGTACTGTTCTGTTAAGGTAATAATTTACTTCTATTATATTCTGAAGATATGTTGTCTACAATGTGCATCCTCAGAAAAATATAATATCACTTGATGAATAAAACTATGAGCTCATGTGAGGAAAAGCATATTCAGCACTAGCATCCTAACAATGTTTTAGATGGCACCTATTATCTTTTGTCCTGTCCTTTGTGCTGTTTCATGACTTGTGGATTGTTTACCGATGTAGTATTCAAGCCTTACTGAGCGCGCCAAATCCAGATGATCCGCTTTCTGAGAATGTTGCTAAGCACTGGAAAACAGATGAGGCTGAAGCTGTTGAAACAGGTAATACTTGCTAGGTGTCTTGAATATTATTTTCTGAATCTGAACTTTCCTCATATATCTCATTGATGTTTTTGAACCTGCAGCGAAGGAGTGGACTCGACTTTATGCAAGTGGCGAATGAACAGCATGGAGGAAAGGTAGATCTCCTTTCAGAAATAACTTTCCTTACTGACAGTTGATTCTCTGAAAATGTTAAAAAGAAAGTTATGTTTTCATATAAAAAAAATTCCAGGATTCTTCTACCTATATTGCTTCAAAGCTCTTGTTGCACCTCTTGAGCCCTTGGTTTTGAATATTGTATATCAAAGATGTTATGCTCCAATCTAAATCTAATTCATTACAATGTTCTATTCAAATTGGAAACAATTGGAAAGTGTATTTTATGTTTGGTACCAAAATGAGTTTGCATTAAGTCAAAGATTTGATCTATTGTCTGAATCATGCGGAACTGTCTCTCCCGATAAAGTTGTTATTGAAGAAGAGTATGAATTCTGACTGAAATGGTTGAATATTCATGATTGTTATATTTATATTGGTGCTTTGATTGTCTCTCTTTCCCTTTTTCTGGTTATTGGATCCATTGTCGTCTTATAATTGCTTTCCCAAATCTGTAGATCTTTTGCAATTTCTAGGCTTCATGCTTCTACAGTCGAGTACTAACTCAAAAATACAGTAGTAAACATTAGTGTTTGTTTACTAACAGTGTTCACCAAGCCCATCCAACCGCTCCATTTTGTTGTGCATTGTTGTCACCCTAGTAATCAGATTGTTCATTTCCCTAAGGGAGCATTAACCTGCATGCAAATGAAAAGTTTTCATTTGCTTGGTTAATAATGTATAATCTGTTTTTACACTGCCCCTTCCTTGCCACGACACTTCTTTCCCAACTACAAACCCCCTTCATTCCCAACACACTCCCTTCCCAAACCCTTTATTCCCACCATACAATGAGCATATGGAGTGATATGCTATTGTTGGCTAGAAATGTAACCGAACGTGTTGGTTCTCATGCGGTTACAATACCAATACCGAATGCATTTTAAAACACCCTTCCTTCAACAAGATTATGGCACATTATCTATGTGCCATGTTCAGCCATCCCAACTTTCCCAAACAAATCCTTCTTGAGCTATTCCTTTTCAATTATGGCAAGAGAACAACGAGATTACAATGGCCATGTCTCCACCATGGCCATTGAGCTCTCGCTGTCCTCTTGCCAGACTTGAAGGGATACCCTCAAGAAGCATTTGGTTTGGAAAGTAGGGATGATCTAAATTGGCATATAGATAGTGTGCCATCGCCTTGTGGAAAGAAGGGTGTTTTAAAAGTTACAGGGTATAGTAACCACATGAAAACCAACACGTTCGGTTACATTTCTAGCCAACTCTAGCATATCACACCAAATGCTCATTGTATGGTTGAAAATAGAGGGTTTGGAATGAAAAGGAGTGTGTTGTGGAAAGGAAATGTGTTGCCAAACTTAGATTATGCATTAATAGCCATGCAAATGTTTTCAATTAGGAAATTACCTGGAGCTATTTTCCTTTGTTCTTTGCAACCAAACACAGCCCTATTTTGTTCCATTTCCCCTTATCTGAAATTGCTTTAATTACTCTTTCCTCTTTTATGGGTTGGTAAAATCATAGCATTAGCAATTAGCATACAATCACTATTAGGAAAAACAGAATTAACAATTAGCATACAATCACTATTAGGAAAAACAGAAAGTGGCGCTTACGAAATAAGCATCATGATGATCATTAGGAGCTAGTAGCTACTACTAGTTTAAACATTTTTTTGTGTTGGCCAAAACCCCAATGCCCCAAGAATCCCAACGACGTCATTGAAGAAAGGGCATTCGTGTTTTGGCCAACGACGCCGTTGGAGAGAGAGAGAGAGAGAGAGATGGGTGATCTTGCTGCGCGCGCCTCAGCAAAGCTCGACAACGACAGGCGAGAACCGGTTAGATATATCGACCCCTTATTCACCAAACGTAATTAATTAAATTTCTCTATTTTCTTTAGCAAAAAAATTCCAAACTAGTGTTATTTCAGACTTTGTAAAAAAGATTAGTATCTTGCATACACCCAACAAGAACTTTAGTATATAGACAACATTACACAGGCAAACGAGACGAAATAGATTAATTCTCTCCGGTGCCCCTACCTTAGCAATCAAGGGAAAGATCATGTACGGGTTGCTTGAGAATTGCAGGCTTTGTATAATCAATTGACAATTGCACACCATAAACCCTAAATCCTAACCCTCTGAACACAAATTCTTAACAACTAAAGCCTAAACCTTGAACCCAAATCCAAACATAAAACATTGCACATTTTGTATAATCAATTGCACATCCTAAACCCTAAAATTTAGTTGTTAACCTGAACCGTAACCCGTAATCCAAAAATTTATGACTCGGGTCAATTTTTTAATATAATTTTTAGTGTGTATTTCATGCAATTTCAATGTGCATTTCATGCAATTTTAGTGTGCATTTCATTCATCTTGAATGTGTATTTCTTGAGTCCCCAACTGCACAGTCCTAAAAGTCTAAAACCCCTCCATACTCTATTCCCCATCTCATTTCTCTCAAACTCTCCAAACAATGACCATATGGAGTGAGATAGTGGATGAAGCTAAGAGAGCCTCGACACGTGAACCCATCATGAAGGATTACTACTTCAAATCGATTCTAAAACATGAATCCTTTCATGAGGCGCTGGCACACTATTTGTGTGGCAAGCTATCTCACCCAAATTTCTCCAAGGAAATGCTTTTAGGACCCGTTTGGTATTGATATCCTGATATCAGATATCGGTATCGGGTCATATCTTGTGTTTGGTATAGGAGTATATGGATACCGGGCCATATCCTTGATATCAAAACAAGGCATTTTCCATGATGTGATACCTCATATCCGATACCGATATCAGATATTAGATATTGATACCAAACGAGCCCTTAGGTCTATTTCTAGATGTTTTGCAAGAAGAGGCCAAGATCATGTTCTCCATGGAGAAGGACCTCGAGGAGTTGATGTCTAAGGACCCCGCGTGCAAAACCTTTGTGCACGAGTTCTTGGATTTCAAGGGCTTTCTCGCCATTCAGGCACACCGAATTGCACATTTCCTATGGCAACGAGGTAGGTTTGAGCTTTCCTGTTTTATTCAGAGTCGAGTGTTGGAGGCTTTCGCAGTGGATATCCACCCCGACACCAATCTTGGTGTCGGGATAATCATTAACCACGACATTGGGGTTGTCATTGGCGAAACCGCCATTCTTGGCGATTATGTCCACGTTTTGCATAATGTTACCCTTGGGAGTTCAGGCAAGGAGTTGGGAGACAGGCACCCGAAACTCGGGGATGGCGTTTTCGTCGGGGCTAGTGCATCAATCATTGGTAAGGTGACTATTGGCGAAGGTGCCAAGGTGGGAGCTGGCAACCTCGTACTGAAGGAGGTGGCACCGAGGACCACTGTTGTCGGGAATCCCCTAAGGGAGGTTGCATGGAAGAAGATGACGTCTGATGATGCCAAGTAGAAGAGTTCCAGTCAGATTATTATTGTTATTAAGGCTTTGTTATTAGAATAAATATCATGCGAAATAGAAGTAGAAGAAGTTTTATTAATTTTAATGTTGTAATTGGAGGGAAGAAGATGGCGTTTGATGATTCCAATTCCTTGCCTAAACTCCAAAGGGTAACATTATGCAGAACGTGGACTAATCGCCAAGAACGGCGGTTTCGCCAATGACAACTCCAGTGTCGTGGTCAATGATTATCCCGACACCAAGACTGGCGCCAGGGTGGATATCCACTGCGAAAACCTCAAACAATCGACTCTGAATAAAACAGGAAAGCTCAAACCTACCTCGTTGCCATATGAAATGTGCAATCCGAAGTGCCTTGATGGCGAGAAAGCCCTTGAAATCCAAGAACCCGTGCACAAAGGTTGTGCACGCGGGGTCTTTAGACCTCAACTCCCTAAGACCCTTCTCCATGGTGAACATGATATCGCCATCTTCTAGCAAAACATGTAGAAATAGACCTAAAAGCATTTCCTTGTAGAAATTTGGGTGAGATAGCTTGACACACAAATAGCGTGTCAGCGCCTCGTGAAAGGATTCATGTTTTAGGATCGACTCCAAGTAGTAATCCTTCATGATGGGTTCGCGTGCCGAGGCTCTCTCAGCTTCATCCACTATCTCACTCCATAGGGTCATTTTTTAGAGAGTTTGAGAGAAATGAGATGGGGGAATAGAGTATGGAGGGGTTTTAGGAGGAGATGATAGTGTATTTTGCAAAGTGGAAAAGAGGAGTTGGGGATTTGTGTATAATCACATGTAGTGAGCTACAACAAGGTGATTTTTAATGCAATTTTTGCACATTCAAGGAAACGGAGGGTATAAATTAGCCATGCAAATTTGGCCTCAGGCGCTTGTCCCTTTATCGTTTCATTTCAACATTTCTTACTCTCCTTTGCCTTGGGCATGTCAGACACACTCTTTCTGTTGATATGCCTTGAATCAGTTGTGGATCGGAACCTGCCAGGGGTTCGGGGGCAGTGCCCCTCGACGGTGTGAATCAGGGGTCCAGGGAGCGACGCCCCCGCCCAAACGGTATACAATATTAATTATGTTTGGGCCTCTCGTGATGCCATAATCAGTAAAAGCTCGGTTTTGTTGACTCTGCTGAAGTTGAAGATTGGCATAGTGCGAACTCTGCTCCCATGAAGGATGGCCCAACCATTGAGTCATCTCTTCAGCCTTCCATACAGCATAAAAGAATTGTGGGGCGACCTTGGCCAACATTTTTCTACTCGAAATGATCCTCCAAATCTCATATTGCGAGATGCCGGCAAAATGGACAAGCCGTTGCAGCATAATAGGGACTCTTAAAAAAATGTGAGACGAGTTAAACAACTATGCGCCGCCGACAAAATGGACAAACCATTACAGATATTACTCTTCGAGTTCTTGTCTATGCCAATGACATAAATCATTGCAAGAAATTACTCATTGTCCATTGCTAGTTTCACAAGCCAAACACTACAACAACATGATAAAACCTTAACTTCAATCACAACTTAATTAAGAAGGGGTTACAAAGGGCTTGTAAATCTTCAGGTTAGTAACAACCCCAGCCATCGACCCCGCAGCCGCAGCTATGCTGACCATAAGGCACACAAGACTGAGAGCCTAGAGGAACAATCATCGCCTGCTCCATTTGGGGATCTTTTTTCGCTCAATGTGCATTTTAACAGCGTAGTAAACCGTCATTGGCCAGAATCCCAACGCCCCAAGAAACCCCACTACATCATGGAAGAATGGCAGGACCATCGCTATGTCCATCGTCAGAATCACGAACCCCGTCCTCCAAACCAGCCGGAATATGTTCACCCTGGTGGCCTCCTATAGGATTTGAGAGTCGATGGGATCGACATATCGATCTCCGCGGCTAATTTGTTGGCAGGAAACCTTTCTGATACCTTGCTTTCTACAAAGGAAAATATAGGTTGGGAAAAGACTTGGTACGCGGCTACCATGTGGATCACAATGGCTGCATTGGCAATGTCTATGAGCCAGAATGGCTTGTAGAAGCTGAAACCGGTTAGGAGTGTTGATATGCCTTGAATTAGTCGTTGACCAGAACCCGCTAGGGGTTCGGGAGCCCCCCGACAGAGAGTCCGAGGGGCACTGCCCCTCGGCTGTGGTCTCGCTATGTTTGCACGTTAAAGAAGTCCTTATATAGGCTAAAGCAGTCCCCTAGGCAGTGGGCTAAAGCTCTCCCTGCCGACCCCTGGTGTTGTTGATCCCACCCGCTCTCAAATCCTACAAGCCCCCCAGGGTGAACATCTTTCGGCTGGTTTGGAGGACGAGGTTCGTGATTCTGACGACGGTCATAGCGATGATCCTGCCATTCTTCAATGATGTAGTGGGGTTTCTTGGGGCGTTGGGATTTTAGGAAATGACGGTTTACTACCCTGTTACAATGCACATTGAGTGAAAAAAGATATCCAAATGGAGCAGGCGATGGTTGTTCCTCCAGGCTCTTAGTCTTGTGTGCCTTATATGGTCAGCATAGCTACGGCTGCGGGGTTGGTGAATGGGGTTGTTACTGATCTGAAGATTTACAAGCCCTTTGTAACCCCTTCTTAATTAAGCTGTGATTGAAGTTAAGATTTTATCATGTCGTTGTAGTGTTTGGCCTGTGAAACTATCATATTCGTATGAGATAAATAGATGATGATTGAAGTTAAGGTTATATTCCTGCCTACGCCACTGAATATAACGGTATCTTCTTACTACACCTTTTTATTCATAATACCAATTATTATTATACTCACAAAGTATTATTATTATTATTGTTATTATATTTCTAAATATGAAACTATAATAACTACGAGACATTGAATTTATACAATGATACATCTCCTATTTCTATAAATAGCTTTTCCTACCTACCCACTTTTATTTTAGACTCTAGAAAGGGTGGAGCATAGCAAGGTAATAATGTAGTTGAAGGAAGAAGAGGTCTCAAACATCACAGTTGTATGATGTATAATGCAATCACAATTTAATGTATACCGAGGTTGGATGGGACGGCGTCCATGTAAGTATAGTTGCGGGTTCTTTTCATGTCTCCGGCCGCCCAGGCCAGCTCCGCCGTTGCCTATCACCGCTGTAATTATGTGGGCGCTCGCCGTCCATACAGTCCCTGCCTTTTCACAAGCAAATTTCGTTTTGATTCAGAGATTAAAAGCCAAGGGATACATAGAAACTTACTAATTCTTCACCCTTCCATCATCATCTCTCTCTTTCTCTCTTTCTTCCTCTCCCTCTGCCTCTCTATAATAGAAAAAATGGGTGATTGAAAATATATCAATTGAGGGGAAGGAGGGGGTCCATGTCCATTCCGGGGAAAGCTATCAATAATTGCGATGAAGCCTGCTGTTTGTGTAATTTAATCTTTTGTGGGTGGTATTGCATGTGAAAAATTCACATGCTTTCAAGTAGACCGGTCAAATGGGTCCGGGGTCGGGTTCGGGTTTGGGTCAATTGGGTTTCGGTTAAAACGGGTCATGGGTCGTCGGGTCGTAAAATTTTCGGGTCATATGGACCGAGTTGTTACGTGTTTGGGTTGATCCAACGGGTCAAGATCGTCAATTTTGTTAATCTTTATCTTTATATTAATTAAAATAATTACTATTTTATTATATAAAATATTATTTAATAATAATAAAAATAATAATTTTATACAAAATTTATAATAAAATATTGAACTTTTAATTGCAATAACACTGGTCAACCCAACGGGTTGGTGACCCAACCCAGTTTTTTTCCGGGTCGACCAAATTCGGCTTACTCTACACCCATTGATTTTCGGGCCGGGTTTAAACCCAAAAAACTTCGGGCAGGTCAGGTTTGTTTTTCGGGTCGGTCAAGTTTTGACAACTCTACTTTCAAGGATGTTTATTTGAATTTTACCCATATACTATACTCCCTCCGTATAAGTGTACTTGTCTTCTTAGAGTTGGATACAAATATTAAGAAAATTTTGAATTAGACAAAAATGTTCTTAATTAAATGTTTACTTTATACATTGAAAATAAAAATGAAGTAAATTTAGTTCACTTTTTTATTAAATGTAAGGGTTAAAAGTGGAAAAGTTGGGTCCAAAATATATAAGAGGACACAAGGAAATAACGTTCAATTATGAATTCATCTGCTCACAAATAGGGTTGAGCATCGATTCAAAACCAAACCGAACCGACTAAAACCGAAATTCCATTTTATGTGAACCGAAAACCGAACCGAATTGGTTCGGTTCGGTTTCGGTTTTTGTCGGTTTTAGATAAATAGAAGGTTATTCTTTGGAAAATTCGAACCGAACCGAAATTTAACTGAAAACCGAAACCGAACAAAAACCGAACCGAAACCGAAAATCCTAAACCAAAAATTGAACCGAATTATATCGGTTTCGGTTCGGGCGATTTAGCTTAAAATTTCGGTTTGAACCGAACCGTGCTAAGCCCTACTCCCAAGAAGATAGCAATGAAACAAAATAGCAATCAAATTATCAAACAGAATTCCCTGGCTAAAAATTAGCATTCAATGGTGAATGTGTGGTTGTGTGTTTGATTGCTATTTACACACTCACAATTTCATTCAATAATGAATCCAACTAAATATATCAATTTGAGGGTGCTCTTCCCAAAGGGGCAACACTCCCAATAAGTTCTGAAAACAAGAAACGAGATTACTTAAACTATAGAATCAACAATGAACAAGTTTCTAAAAATAAAAACAAGAAAGGGTCGGATCCATGATCATTCAGAGGTGTTCTCTACAGCTCCACCCCTACCCTCACCAATGGAGGCGGCCATCCCCGCCCTTGCTCGCCTGGATCCGCCCCTCTCTTGCCTTACAATCTTCCACATTGGACGGATAGACAAAATATAAAACCAACAACAAATTGCACATACCGAAATAGCAAGTTCAGTTGAATTAGCCAAAACTGCAAACGAACCTGCTATGAACGCGGCCATCATTGCATATAGAGCACCCAGTGTGCAATATGTCGCGACTTTAAGCTGGTAAAGGACATCCTTTGTCTCGACTAGCCGTCTTGTACAATAATGACTGAATACCGCATAAAGGGAGAATAGCAGTGCAAATGTATTTGATATAACAAACACTTTAAAAGCTATCTTTTTCGACAAAACTGCAGTGCCTTTGTTTGGTCCGTCGCTAATGTATCCACCGGGCACTGTAATCCCTGCTGTGAAAGACAACGTCGCAATGAGTGCACCGACCAATAAATCAAAATCACTTTGGTCCTTCAACTCCTTTTGATCTACTTGATCCATAACACCACGGACTCCGGCTTTTCTCTTATCATAATCAAAGTGTATTGCGTGTAGAACATGCTGCCCGTCTTTGTTAACTGTCGTTTTATCGACATTGCTGTCATAAAGGAAACACAATGTCGAGTTTACATCACCAGACAGTACGGCGAGATGCAGAGGAGTGTTCCCGTTGTTATCTTGCATGTTCAATACACTATATGGTATCTTCTTGCCTCCTAACACATGCTTCACCACCTGAATACTTTTAGACTTGGCAGCAACATGAAAGAAATTCATGCCTTCATTGTCAACCAACTCTAAGCAATCTGGACACAAGTCAATAATATCCAAAACCGCGCTTAAATCATCTTGCGCTGCAGCAAAGTGAAGTGATGTCCAACCATTCTCCCCTCTGCGTTCTTCGCTTTGAGCCGGTTGCATCTTTAGCAACAATTTTCTAATTTTCCCTGTAAATGAACATTTCAACAATATTATGCAGTTTACTAATGTATTTATATATTACAGGAGAAGTCTTCCACCAATGTTTCAGCCTCTCATTCATGTCGCCTATGCGTTTGCCTCTAGATAATGCCACATTGCCACATCATTTATCTATATGTAAAAAAAAAATGATTGAGGACCAGACTAGTTCCATTATGAATGTCTATCAAAGTTGCTTTATGGTTAAAACTTAACAAAAAAAAAGATTAGAAACTCCATAACAAATCACCTGTATTAAGCTTGTTTTCATGTAACTGGGCTTCTCGAATAGCTATTGAAAGTGGAGTCTCGCCGGAGTTATTAGCATTGTATGCAATGTCAGGATCAGCTTCAATCAAAAGCCTTGCAGCCTCAAGTTTGTGGTTCAACACTGCGGTATGCAAAGCCGTGTCTCCTTGTCCATCCACCATTATCAACAGCTTCGCGATAGTGCTATTAGCACTGTATTCGACGCCTTTCTTAATGAGAAACTTGAGCATCTGAGTATCCCCTCTCCTTGCAGCATGATGTAATGGGGCTTTCCCATTTCCACTTTGAAGGTACACAAGAGAAGGACACCTATTACAGATCATTTTACATAACTCCAACTCATTTCCTTGTACAGCTTTACAAAGAATTGATTCTCCATCTTTAGAGTCCATCAACACATCTGTATCAATTCCATTGAGAAAATCAGGGTATGCATCAATCACAGTTTTAATTATTTGAATGTTTGACCTTCTCATAGCCCAGTGAAAATGCCTAGGCATGAACACCGCCGACTTGATATCTACTCTAGGATCAGTTAAAAGACTCAATATGATGTCTTCATTTTCAGTTGATGCAGCAATGCTCAGAGGCGTATTCCCTTCTTTGTCTTGTCCATTCAAAACATTTGAATCTAGCACACCTTTTTTCTCCACAACGCAAAGCTTCACCACTTCAACTTGCTTAGACCGAGCAGCAATATGTAAGAAATTCTGACCGTTTTTGTCCACCACTTCAGAACAGCCGGGGAAGAACCGAAGAATATCTGCAACTGAGCTCAGGTCTCCGTCGGAAGCTGCATAGTGAAGCACTGTCCATCCATTTGGCGGCATGGGTGTTTTACTTTGAACAGGTTGTATCTCTAATAGCAGCTTGAACATTTCTGAAAATGCCAACAATTATGAACCAGTTTGTAATTACATAGGAGTTTTTGAAATTCCTTACACAAGAATCAAGACAACAACATCAACCCAGTGTTAACCTGCCTCAGGCGGGATCTGGGGAGCCAAGATTTACACACCCTTGCCCCAATATAAAATCGAGAGGGTGTATGAAGAAGGCCCAAGTATTATCATTGCCCGGAAGACCCAAGGAAAACTATAATTCAGCTATGTGACAATGATAACTAAATCTAGTTAGAATGCACCAAAATTGATATAGGGGTTATATCCATCTCAAAGGCATTGGCATGAGGATGCGCCCAATTACACAAGAATCAAGAATGTATCCATCAACTAATTAAAGTTCAGTGAACTGATTACCTTGCAAACTGGAATCTGACATACACAACATTAGTGGAGTCTTGTTTGTATTATCAGGAGGAGGATGGAAATCAGGATCTGCAGCAATCAACAACTTCACTGCCTCAGGTTTCTTATTCTTGACAGCAACCATCACAGCCGCGTGACCACAAAAATCTCGCATTCTTGTGAGCCTTTTATTGGCCGCGCCTGCATTGATGAGAATCTTAAGAATCTCAAGGCTATCTCTTGCTGCAGCATGATGAAGTGCGGTTACGTTTTGAACACTTTCACTGTATATCAGTTCCGGGCATCTTTCACAGATCACTTCTACGCAGCTTAAATCCTGTCTAAGAACTGCTCTAGACAAAAGTGAATAGCCATGTTGATCTCTAGTGTTTGAGAGAACATCTAATGGAACTTCCTTCAAGTAATCCACATTTCCCCTTTCTATATTATCAAAGGGATCCATTTCTTGCTTCTTCTTCTAGCTTCTTCTTGCTACAAAGATTACAGCATATATATATGTTACCAATTAAGTAATACAGATTTCAGGAACAAACACATATTTTCTCCAATAGAGAAAGCCCCAAATCGTTTATAAAATTTTCAGTATACATTATACAAGAAGTGTTATCTGGGTATTGTGGTCTGAAAGATAAAGTTGTCTGCTTTAATTCTTCACTTGACTAGAATCAAACAGACCCAAAGATTATTTTGATTAATCTTCTTAAAATTTAAAAGTAGGCCACCTGGATTTTCAGCAAACAGAAGAGAAACAACAAACAAAATTACAGCAAGAGAAACAAAATCAAAACATGTAAAAACCAAAATTTTCAGCACACAGAAGAGTTTGAGAAGAAATACGAAGCTTGTACGGAGTGATAGCAAGATCGGTTGGACCCTTCTCTCCCCTGTTTGTTGATGCTTCCTGGTTTTGCTTAAGAATTGTGCTTGAAGCGTTAGATCAATACGGATATTAACTGAAGTAAGAGGTTTCAATTCATATGATTAAGGCTGAAATTTTGGTGAAGATTATGAAGAAAGTAAGGAATCTGTTGATTTTTTTATTTTGTGGTCCCTCTTATTTTTTTGAAATTTGAACATTGTGTATAATTACATCTACATTATGGTATATTATTAAATAATGTCTTTTTTACTACTCCCTCCGTCCCATATTATATGCGTTTTTAGTCCAAATTCTTTGTCTCATAATCTTTTTTAGTATTCGGATCACATTTAATTCCTCCTCTCTAGGACATGAAAAGTCATCTCTCTTAGTATTAGGAGTAATTAATTCATTTTTCAAATAACAAAGGATAAAATATTTTCTTAAAGACAAAATTAACTAATTTCTTAGTAAGTATGTATTTGGCTAAAAAATCCATATAATATGGGACGGAGAGAGTATAAAACTAATCCCTCCGACCAAATTATAAAACGTTTTTTAAAAATTTAATTTGATCTATTGACGTTAAATAATTAGAGAGTATTAATTAATCTAGAGTTAATATTTATTTTTTCAAATGTTTACGCTTTCTTGGTTAAATGAAAAATCCAAATGTTTACGATTCCATGTGCCCAAAAATAGCTAACCAAACGGGCCCTTAGACTAGCTTGATTTAAGTTGGCATATAATTGAATTGTCTTATAAACTTGGGAAACAAAAAGAGATGGAGCCCATGGGGGGGTTCACATTTCACTCTTTCTTGTAATAATAAGTGTGCTTGATTTTACTATTAGATCTTCAAAGTGAATTGTCAAGGGAAAATGAAAAGAATTTGGATTAAAATGTTATTTTGATTGTCTCAAAAAAGGTTAACTATAGAGATGGTATATATTTTAAAAATATTTAAAATATAATTTTAGGTTAAAAGTATATTTGAAGCCAAACTAAAGTACATAAGTACATTAATGAAGAAACTTGTAAGAAAGTGTAGTCATGGCCCGGTTCGGTATTAATCGAAGAACCGAATCACAACTGCATCGGCCCAAATCGGGACTGGAACTGGACGCCAATTGTGATGTATATTGTATGCGCATGGTGCTCACTGCTTTTTGAGATATTTCTATTGTCCTTTGACAAGATTTGTCCATATGGTGCTTATTGAGCATCCACAGTGGGTGGATGTCTTATTTCACCTTTGCTTAGAGCATCCCACTGCTGAAAAGGCCCATCTGTGTCAGAAGCATTATTTAATTTATTTGATCTAGAAATTGTGTACGTATGATTGTTGTTATTATATATATTATGCGCACGACCTCATTTAGAAATATCTATTTTTTTTATTTATAATCACCCAAACCTCGACGTTTTATGTGTCAATAGTTGTCCAAATCTCAGCGCGTTATATTGTCGGAACAACTCTCAGACACTTTATGGTGTTGGTAAAATATTTCATTTTGATCATGCATTATCCAAATAAATATAATATACTCTAATATTTTGTCTCCTATCCTTTATTCAAAAGTACTCATTTTTATTATACGAAAAAGTAAGCTAAATTATTATCCTTAAATAATTTAGTCTAAATATGTTTATTAATAATATTTTCATAGGTATTACTATTTAAAGAAGTCTTTTATAATTTCATAAATATTATAAATTTAGCTTACTAGAGAGCATTAATCTAAACCGGAAAGTAATATTTTACTTATCTCGCAAGAAATCTTTTGATTGTCTAGCTAAATCTTGTTCAAAAAAACACTGGCTTATCAAATTTGTTAATTTGAACTCTATCTAAGTTAACAAGAGTAGGTGCAATAGTACATTATCTTTCTCTTCTAATTGAGCCAAACTAAATTATATAGTTAACTACGATCGCGAAATTTCTTTCTTTCTCTATTTCCGGAATATGAGTGTGCTTCTTCCTATACCTATGAATTCTCTTGGGTCCAGAAATGATAGATTGGGGTCCAAAATAATAACGAAACAAAATACTAAGTCCTACGAGAGGAGAACCAAAAGGACGGGCTTTCCCAACAAAAGATTGAAAGAAGTAACAATGGGCGAGCTCGGTAGTACTACTTGAAAGCACTTTTTGCATTTTCTTGGGATGTTCTTTTCGAACCATTCATATTATCAGTAATTGAGATTTCCGGTTAGAAAGGGGATTTCACAGAAGGAGGAGTGGGTCAGATGGGAAAGGTAAAGAGAGAGTCTATTGAGCCACTTGGCACGGGATTTGTTCTGTGGCTCAAAAATTCAATTTTTCTTTTTTAACCAACCATAATCCGAAAAAAAAAAAATGTCAATTACTCGGATTGTTTAATCTAGAACAGAGTGTCCAAATATTCTTTATACTTCTAACTGATAATATTCTAATATATATTTGTCTTATTTGATGTTTTATTTGAATTTGTTGACGTCTTATAATTCAATAATTCAAAAGGCATCTTGTATTTCATAAAAATTGGGGGCAATATAATCTTTACGTAAAGGCCATCCTATCCAACTTTCGGGCATTAAAATACGTTGCAGGCGTGGATGATTATCATAAGTTTAACCTATCTTACTATTATCATTTTATCCCATCTATCAATATTTCTACTCGCCCTCTATAAGTAATTAATTAGTTCTACCCTAATTACCCAAATCCCATATAAAGAGAGAAGTTGATCTCAATCTTAGGTGTTTTCATAGAGCATGTCTTAATTAGTAGCATGGGTTTTACCCTAATCTTAGGTGTTTTCATACAGCATGTCTTAATTACATGACAAATTTGTAATAGCCATACCTTATCAACTACTTTGATGTTATGCTGATTCTGTCACACAACAAAATTTAGTTTCTGCTACTGTTGAGCATGGCTCCACCAGGAGATTCATGTTTGGATCTGTACCCAGTGAACAAAATTCTGGTTCTGGAAGCGTCTCTTTGAGGAAGCAATTGAATGCAGAAAAATCAGACAGATCACTTGCCAAAACTTTATTTAATGATAGCTCTTTCATGCAAATATGAGATCCTGAAACTCATCTTCAGCTTTTGCTACAATTTTTTAAAATGCTCTCTTTTTTAAGCAAATTGAAGACAACACATTATCCACATCTAACTAAAATGAAGTTGTTGCATTATCTTTTGCAAGAATACGCAAGTAGAAAAAGTATATGGGTCATTTGTTGTCACCAATTAATCCAAATGGTGAACTTACACAAATCTGTTAAAATCAATTCCAGACAATGTTGATATAATCTCATCCCTGCAAGAGGTGCAATGTGCAGATTGTCACTTTACAATATACCACATCTAATCAAAATGAAGCCTTGGCCTATTGTGTGAAGCAAAAATGGCAGCCTTGATAAGAAAGAATAAAGCTTTGAAAGAGCAATAGGCAGCTGCATTGGTGGGTCATGAAGTTGTTGACAAGAATTTGTTCTCTTTTCAAGAGTAGACAGGAGGAGCTGGAGAAGAAAGTGGCTTAATAGAATTATACTTAATGGATGGTTACACTGCATTCAATTAATTTGGTGCTTTGTAGAGGGAATATGTTTTTATTAATTATTTTAATTAATATTCTTTTTGGCAGTTTTGAAATAAAACCTACCTTAAAACCTTGCAATACCAAACACCAAATAAGATTTTAGACGGTTTTAAAAAATAAAACCTTCACCTATCCAAAAACCTTCTTAAATACCTCCACCTTCTCAAAAACCTTATTTTAATGAACAGAGCCTAAGGAAGGTGCATCCAAAATTCTAAATGCCTTAGGCCATTTCAGACATTTTTCTTTTCTTTTATTTATTAATAAATTTGAAAGCTAATCCACACTATCTTTAGTTGGGCCTTTTGGCCCAATTCATGTGATCCGATTACTCTGTCAAGGTTGGGCCGGTTTGCTAATTACATGAGCCGCCTCCAAAAAGCCTTTCTTCTTTGACTTGGTCTTGAGACATGAGCTCCAATCCGATTAGTACATTTATGATTTATCCTATTACTTTTTTTAAACAACTTTCGTTCAATTACAAAAATAATATTAAAATAATGGAGGATCTTGAATTTGATTTCCCATACTTGCATCTACAAGGTGTCCCAAAGGTTTTACATGCATCTATGATATACATTCTAACTAGTTTTTTAACTACATATGCAAACACACTCTAGTCTGAACTTCTCTAATACAAAAGTATATAATAATATAGAACTTCAAGTTCTCATCGAAAAAGGCGAATCATCTTTTCGAAACTAAGATTGGCCTAATCTCTTATCTTATCGAAACTAAGATTGACCTAATTCTTTCTTGATAAAGAAATTCTATAATACAAAAGTTCATAATGTGAGACGTCAATTGTGAAAGTCTTCTTGGGGGATTCTCCATTCATATATGTTATATACACGTGTAAAGGGTTGCTTGAATGGCAAGCTAGGAATTAGATTTTTGACGTTGAGATGGCAAGAGCTGAGTGAAAACCGGTCTTAGAAGTGCTGGTAGACGTGCTAGACGATCAAGCAAGGGTTTGCACGGGCGTGACAATGCCGCCATCAACATTGGCAGCCTTGACAACGCCGCCATCCACGGCCTCCTTCTGTTGAACCGTAGGGAAATCGTCGTCGGCCATGGAGAGAAGAGAGAAATTGGATAGACGATGCCGAGGGGAGCGGCAAGAGAGGTGGGCAGCGCAGGCTCTCTAGGAGAAAGAGAGAGCGATAGGAGAAGGCGAGGGAGGAGTGTGCGACGGCACCGAGAGAGGCGCAAGGGAGAGGGGTGGGTTAGGGTTAGGTCGAAGATGCTCGTGATACCATGTGAGACGTCAATTTTGTGATGTATATTGTATGCACATGGTGCTCACTGTTTTTTGAGATATTTCTATTGTCCTTTGACAAGATTTGTCCATATGGTGCTTATTGAGATATAGAGTATCGTGTTCATTGAGCATCCACAATGGGTGGATGTCTCGGTTCACCATTGCTTAGAGCATCCCACTGCTGAAAAGGCCCATCTGTGTCAGAATCATTATTTAATTTATTTGCTCTAGACATATTAATTATTTGTCTAAAAAATGCGTAAAATACAACTACTTTTCACACATTTTAACAAAAACAAAGCTAATGTATGACACGTATAGAGTACTAGGATGGGCCTTTGATGAATTGTTTGCAAGTTGCTAGCCCCAACCCTATGCAATTAGGGCAATGAAGGCAACATATGAAGACTGAACCCATAAGGTCAAACAAAGGAAAAAAAGTTCAGCAAAAAGATGATTTATCCTTCTTTCTAAGTTGTGACCACACACAAACAGCCCAAAATGAAGATAAAGATGATTTATATTCTCTTACGTACACCGTAGGACTTTGCTCTGAAATAACAGAGTAATGGGTACCATTTGGATAATGAAGAATTAATGTGTGAGCCCAAGACTGACAATTTCACACTTTGGTAAAGATATAAACTAGAAAGTGATGTATTTTTTTTTGAGTTCTTGTTTAATTAAGAGTGACCCTTAACCAGAAAGGACAATTCTTTCTCTATTATTCAATGAGACAGCAAAGATGTCATCTTCAAGAATCTCGTCCCATGAAACAAAATGGACGGGTCGCCGTCGTCCAGCAAAGTGGCCGGTGAAGGATTCTTGACTCTTGCACACAAGGTTTAGGGTTTGTGACATTCATTTGATCAAAACATCCGAGTTATTAATCATTTAGAACATAAGTATTGTTTGCATTATAAGTATGTTTAGTAACAAAGGTGACAACTTTGGTACATATCGGGTATTGGGTTGGAATCAGGTATCAGAATGGGGTGTTGTAGAAGTGAAAACCGATATCTAATATTTTATATTTGGTACAACAAGTTGGATCAACTTAGCGGGGTGGTTTACTTAACCCGGTTTGGATTGATTTGGGTTGGTCGGGTTCAAGTTGCCCGTTATTTGTTTAGTACAAGAAGTTGGATCAACTTAGCGGGTTGGTTGACCTAACCCGATTTGATTTGGGTTGGTCAGGTTCAAGTTGTCCATTATCCGATAATGGGCAACTTGAACCCAACTGACACAACCGAAACCAAACCAAACCTAATTTGGTTTTCGGTTCGATTCAGTTCGGTTTGGTTCGATTTTGAACCAGTGCTCAACCCTATATCATCCATTGACGTTCGACGAGTCAGTTTCAACTCTAAGAACCTTAAGTGAGTCAGATTCCCCATTAGTTTTGAGGGGTATGAGAAATTGGGTATGGGAAGTGATAAGAAATCGATTTGATACCCGAAATGCTACAACCAAACGCTTTCTATCGGATTTCATTCCCCAGTCCGATACCCAAGTGCCCAACCCCTAGTTACCAAACACACCCTAAGTTGATGGTTGAAAAAGAGGGGAACATGATTTGAAAATTGGTAATATTTTATAATTGTTATACCAAAAATGATGTATGCTTGATTGGAAAGCCTCAATAATGTTATTTGATCATGGTGGGGATCAATAGGCATTAAACATAAAGTGTTATACCAATAGCACAATTCAACTCCCCCTCTTCTCCTTGTCTACAGAAGACAATGTGAAAAGCAAACAATAAATTTTGTCAACTACCCACCCAAACTACACTTAATTAAACCAGAAAACAAGTATAACTCCCCAACTCCCCCATTTGGCCCATTGTATTCAAGAAGAGACTTTGTACTTTATTGCCCCTTTGACAAGGTCAGACTTGCAGTCTACTAATTCATATTTCATTCTGATATTCTTATTATAGCTACAGCTTCTGGCTCAGTTTCTTCTGGCTCAGTGTCAATCGAGTCAGGTCATGTTCGGGTCGGGTCATTTCGGGTTCGGATTGAGTCAGGTCGTAATGATTAACAGGCCAGGTTCGAGTCGGATCATTTCGGGTTCGGATTGAGTCAAGTTCAGGTCATGACAGGTCACGAGTCAGTCGGGTCGGGTCGTTGCGGGATTTCGGGTAACGGGCGGGTCGGGTCGACCCAACGGTATATTTAACAATAAAATTATAATTTCCAAAATAAATTTATATATTCTACAAATAGAATAAATCGAGTCAACCCAACAAGTTTCGGGTTTCAACTTTCAACCCTATTGGGTTTGGGTCAACCGGGTTCGGGTCTTTCTTTGACCCACTAATTTCCGGGCCGGGTTTCATCCCTAAAATTTTGGGTTGGGTTGGGTCGGGCTACGGGTTAGGTCGAGTTTTGACAGCTCTACTACCCACATTGCAATTTTCATAAGAAAATGAGCAAGGGAAAAGCCATGGAGCAACCATTCAAAGCTTATGAAAATTAAAGATGAAGAGATCAAATAAGTAAAGCAATGCATAAAAATTAAGAAGCAAAGAACATCAAGAGGCTAAAAATGGGCAATTTTTTTTATTAATTGAAGAGAAAAATTGAAATGAACAAAAACAGTGACAACAATGTTGAATGACATGACAAGATCAAATTTTTTTGCTTCCCTTTTCATCTTAACCCATGAAAAGTACCCAACAGACAAATCCAAATCTCCCTCCCATGGCTTCCAAATATATATCTTGTATATATATCATCACATATATACATTTTTCCCTACCAAGACAACAACAAGCCATACCCTTCACAACCTCCATGCTTTATCCACCTCCATACAAGCTAAAGAGCCTTCCTTTTCAACCCGCCTTATACGAAACTCAAAATCTAACATAAATATACAGACAATGTCGAGTTTTTTTACTCGCCATACGAAAGATGGGCTTACAAAAGGGTGGAGACATCATAGAGGGATTTTTTTAGGGTAATGAATGAATGAATAATATATAAGCCGGGGAAACCGAATTAAATCTATTTATCTCTTGCTTGGCTCCTTAAAGGCATTGGCTTTCTAATGGCATTATTGTGTAGACATGTAATTTTATGTCATCGGCATTCAGCAGGCAAGAAGTAAACATGGGGAGAATATGGCTAAAAAGCTAGCAAGCAAGATTTTCAATTTTCAAGTCAATAGGGCTTTAAAAACCATAGTGTCTCACCGAAGCTTCCAACACGTCGTTTGTCGGGTTTATAACTTCCTTGACTCGGCTCCCATTTTTGTATATCTTCAAAGTTGGTACCATTCGCACGTTTTCAGCTTCCGCTACATCAGGGCTTACATCCAAATCCACCTATGGTTCATTCAAAGAAGAGGGTAAGAAAAAAACTTGATCAATCTTTGGTATTCTCACAATTTTAGGCCTGTTTGGATCGCCAGGATAGTGACATTATCTTGCATTACTGGCGAAGTGGCGATCCAAACAGGCCCTTAGTTTTAGTTTTTGATTGAGTGATTTACTTTACCTTGAGAAAATTTATTGATGGATAGCGACCGCATAGTGCATCTAAGACTGTACATATACGCTTGCACTGTGGATTAGCTACAGTCTTGAAATGGACCACGGAGACGCCTGTGGTTCACAGCATTTAACAATTGAGATGCAGGAAAACAAAGGAAGCTTTTCAATGGGTAAGCAATAATGTTTGACATGGTAAAAAAAAAAAAAGACCTGGCAAAGATATCGCGGCTTTGAACTGCTCAATGTCTAAAATTTCCTCCACTTCGCCACCAAATTTCATGTTGCAAACCTCTTCACCACGGGATTTCTTTAAAGAAACTTGAGCATGGAATAAGGATTCAGCAACGGCGGCATCACCAGGAAGTTCTTGTTTTAAGATCTCGTAATCACTCACTGCCTCAGCCCACTTTTCAAGCTATAACACAAACAGCAATAACTAAGTTAAGCCTACAAGCATAATGTCATATGGTTTTAGGGCGTGTTTGGTTCAACTTTGAGTTTCAAGGTTTTAGTTTTGAAAGAGTTCTACATGCTTTATATAGTTATTGGGTTAATTGTTTCAAAATATGTTACATCCTAGAAGTCAACATAATTTTCAAAAGTAAAAAACTGAAATTTTAAAACGAGAAAAAAGGCGAAAAACAGGAAAAACAAGCAAGCCTTAACAATTTTACCTTGTTGTATGAGGCGGCCCGTCTAAGAAGTGCTTTGATGTAATTAGGTTGGATATGAAGAGCATGATTGCAATCTTCAAGAGACCGTTCCCACATTCCGAGCTTAAACCAACAAGCGGCCCTATTGCAATAAAGAACCGAGCTTGAAGGATCAAGTCTTATCCCTTCACCATACGCTGCACACGCTTCTGTAAACCTCTCGGACCTAAACAGATCATTTCCACGTGTCCGAGCTCTTGCCACCAACTTCACATTGTTAACCAATGTTGAGATTTCCACATTATGTGGATCAATCTTTCCAGCTCTATCAGCATACGTAATCGCCTCATCAAATCTGCAAGATAAATTTCAAACTCCTTAAAACACCCTTTAACTTTCTTGAGCCTTGTTAAAATCTAGACTTCCTACAACTCACCTTCCCTTGGACATCTCCATGTGAGCTCGAACATAAAAGAGGTAAGCTTCAGAAAGCATCCCAAAGAACTTACTTTGTAAGCAGCATTGTGGAGATGGGTCAATTTTAGGAATATTCAACAAAACCAAACAAGCTTCATCAAGCTTCTGCAACTTCAGAAGAGATTCTGCTCTGCACGCGTAAATCTATACATTGTGACATGTTAAAACACAATTATCAGACAACACTCATCATCCAAGCCACATTAAAAGTGAAATAGGGAAATTAGCCTAAAGATTAAATTACCTGAGGAGACCAGTCAGCTCCTGCAGAGATTGCGGCTTCTGCTTCCCTAAGAGCGCATTTCCAATCTCCCATTTTCCGAGCATCGGTGCACCTAATGAGAAGCTTTTCAACCGCTTGCATTTTTTGCAGCTCGGACGGCTCAGGTGGTTGCCCAGGATAGCAAAGATGCTTCTTAGCACCCTCAATGTATCCAATCCTGAAAAGCGCACAAACCTTGATTCAGAAGAGTGCATTATATAATGACAATGCATTCCTTGTAAGGAACTATCTTATGTTGTTAATGGTGCATGGCACCATACATAGAAGAGGGTGTTTTAAGATTGTATACATTAATCAACACATGAATCAACAATCTGCCAACAAAGAACAAATGATTTTTAGGGAAGAATAGCATCCAAAGACCTTGATTGAAGCTAAGTATAAGAATGCAAATTGCGAAAAACGACACACGTATCATGATATCAAATATTCGCATAACGGTAACGACGAAGCTCAGAACTACCAAACACAGACACAATTAGCACCAATTTGAACTTTTCAAACTAATTACAAATCAGCAAACTTTGCATTATGTACAGCAACACAATATGAATTCAGTTTTCATTCTCAACAAGTCAAAAAGAACTTTCATTTGATAGACTCCACCAAATGCAAAGAACAACTCTTTTGCACACAACAATTGAAACCCTAAAAAACAAAACCCCAAATTCAACAATGTAGAAACCAAATCACAATCATAAACCATCTAAATTAAGTACTGAGCACAAAAGATCCCATCTTTCTCACCTGACAAGTAAAGATCCCAATCTATGATGAGCCCTAGCATACCCAGGCTCCAATCTCACCGCCTCCTCACACTCTCTCACCGCCTCCGCCAGACGGCCCAAGCCCATCAGCGCCGCCGCCCTGTTGCTCCGGTAGGCGGCGTTCTTGGGCGACAAAGAAATCGCCTTGTCATACAACCCCAAAGCCTCTGTAAAATTCCCCTTCTTATACAACTCATTCCCAGCCCTTTTCAACTCCTCCGGATCCCCACCATTCAATCCCAATCCCACATTTCTAGAAACCCCCAAATCGGATTTCGCGGAGCATATCCCGCCGCCGCGCATTATGTTGCCGTGGCCGTAATTCACGGCGCCGGTTCCCAGAACGTCGGTCCGAGACGAGGGCTGCCGGGCCGCCATGCCCGTCTTCAGGATCCGGCCCGAAGGGCAGATGTTCCCGCTCGGGAGCGCATTCGGCGGCGGCGAGCTCACAGATCCGACGCCGGAGCTGAACACCGAGCTGTGGTGGTGACTGGATCCGATTGAGCCGTACGAGTTCGAGCGGACATGCCTGGGTCGGGTCGAAGGGCTCGTGTCGGTGGAGCCCGAACTAAGCTCGCCGGAGTGGCCTCTCGCCATCGGATTGTTGAGAATAGCCCGACCCGAGCCCGATACGGATCCGGACGACCCGGACGAGCTGCTAGTGGTAGCAGCCGGGTTGGCCCGGAGAGGCGAAACGGGCGAGCCCAGCGAATCGGGCTTGTTGAAATCGCAACCCAGAACGTGCTTAAACCGATTTGAAAGCTCTTCGTCGAGCCCTAGCTCCTCCGAATTGGGCTTCTTAAAGCCCGACATTTTCTCAGCTTGTTTGAGCTTGCTTAAGAACTAAAGATCAGTTCTTTCTTCTTCTTGGTCTGAAATTCGCCCAATTTCTCCGATCTCTGGAGTGTTCAGCAATGTCTGGAGAAGGAATTGGGGGAAATTGGAGTGAGGAGAGTGAAATTGGAGCAATGGCGGATGAATGGGTCAGAAGGCATGTAGAAAGGAAAGAGGGGAAACAGAGAAAGGGAAAGATGAGGGGATCTCGTGAATGGAGAGGATGAAGCAAAGAATGTGATTGTTTTAAACTACACAGAGAGAGAAGAGATTCACAGTTGAAAGAGAGAAGAGAAGAGAAGAGAAGAGAGAAGAAAGATAGAAGCTTTTTTATTTGCATTTCTTCTCCCACCTGTAGCTTCACGAGACAAAGGTTGATCTATCCAATTTTTTTACCCAAATTTTGCACATAAAATTAATTTTAATCCAAAAATAACGATGTTTATTTTTTGCTATATTTTGGACAATAATTTTTGTAATATGTGTCCATCAATATATAATAAAGATATCAATTTTACCTTGCCAAAAATTAATAATAGTCCTCCGTTCAGAAAAATTCGTCTTTTTATCTTGATTTTCTTGTTCAATAAAATATGTCATTTGAGATATTTAGATTGAGATATTTTAATCAAATCAAATAATTTTTTAATTTTTGAGACAAACTCTAAAACAATAGGTTTATCTGAATGGAGGAAGTACCAACTTTAGTAAGTATATAAATTATTTGTTAATTTAAAAAAATTAAAAAAATTTATCCACTCTAATTTATAAAATAGTATTAAAATAATTTTTAAATTTATTTAATTAATGTGTTCTATGAACATACATTAACCGAATTGTTTGGACAATGTATGTTTTTATTTCTATAAAAAAAATTGATTAAATTATATAAAGAAATCATTATATTGTTCATTTTGATCTATTATCTTGGAGGATGTAGTAAGATTATTGAATATTGAAAATTGAAGTTTGCATTAACATGTCCTTTGGTTTTTTAGGGTTGTATATTAAACTTTTGTTTTGTGTATAAATAAATATATAAATAATATAGGGTGAGTTTAATAACGAATTATCTTACATTATAATATATATTTAATGTATTTGCTTTCTTCGCTAGGTAAATAGTGGGTCGAAATGTTTTTTAATTTTTTTTAAAGGGTAAGAATTTGGTTTATCAAATAAGTCCGATAAAACGAGAGGCCGTGAATACGATAGCTGAAATAAAACGATTTAAATCTTGTATTATAATATAAGATGATACATTAATGTGTTATAAGACTTGATCTAAATATATCCTTAGTTTGGAAAACTAGTACTAAAGACCATAAAATGCCCACATTCTTGTTCACTCTACACTGTTATTTTCTACTCCATGCATACTAAACTTTTGATTTGTTAAATTTACTTTCTTAGCACGTAATTTAAGAATAAAATCCTTTACAAATAAAGGATTATACATTCTTTCACAATTGCATGGTTTAATGGGATTTTTAACTTCATTTTGAGGGAAAAAAAAACAATAATACAATTTTTTAAGAAAATCAAGAGTACAACTTTGGCATTTTAAATTGCCAAAAAAATATTTTTTTTCCGCACACAATCAAAATAGTTTCAATTATACGAGAGCTACATGTGTTTTTGTTTCAACAGATGTGTATGAATACATACCAATCATTTTATTTTCATTATTAATATGTGTGTTTCTTATATATATTTTGGAAAAACAATTATTTATATTTGTTTGTTGTTTTCTCCCAAAAGTCAAATTAATTAGCCTTGATAGACAAACAACAATTTTTCTAGCATACACACGTCTCTATCAAAAACTTGTGATTTTAGCCCATAAGTGTGAGATCTTTTAAAGTTCCATTCCATTTTGGCTGGCCATTTTGGAACCTTTATTATTGGTCCTGCTGGCTCTAAATAAAATTCCATGTTTTTAAATTGAATTTTATCATAATTGATCAAGTTCATTTATAAAAATTTAGAAGCGTCTTAAAGCAAGACTCTTTACAATTTAAAAAGAATTGAAGATGTTCTTTCTCATAGTATATTCTTGTCTATATATGTAAACTTAGGCTATGTTTATTGGGTATTAAAAAATTAGTTAAGAGTTTTTTTAATTCGTTTTGTACACTTATATAAATTTTTTTTTTTGACATATAAAAATTACAAATTAATTTTAACTAATTTTTTGAAAAATCTAGCTTTTAAAGTTTTTGGAAGAGCTTTTATTAGTTTTTGAAAAAAAAAAATTTTCTGAATAAAAATGACACAAGTTTAAATTGAAATTTTAAATTACTACTTACAAGAAAAAAAATTAGTTGAACATTATCAAACAATGTTTATATTTTATTGTTTTTGAGATCTCCATCGAATTTTACAACTCCAACTAGTTTTTTGGGTGACTTGACAAATATAATTTTATTTATTTCTAGAAAACCTATAAGCAAACATCTATAACAAAATAGCTTATACATGTAATTAGTATAACACACACGTATATATTTAGTAGGAAAAAAATAGAGGGGCATCCTTATGGATGAGGACCCGAAATCCAACAAATTTGACTGATACTACATGAGTGACGTAGATCAGCAATTAAATTAGCCGTCATATTACAGTCACGAGACAAATGAGAGATTTGAACTCCCTCAAACAACAACAGGAGAAGCAACATATCAGTTACCACCATATCAATCTATCATATGCAAGATTTGTTCCTCTTAAACGCATTAATTACAATAAGATTATCTCCTTCTATCTCAATTATATTTTTCTCATGTTTACATTTTTTAGTGTTGCATATAACTTCATACAATTCTCTTGTTTCAGCTTATATTGTATTCCAAAAATCATTAATTAGAGGACGCATTCATGGAAATAGTATGTCCTGAATTAGTATAGCATATATGATGGTGGTGGATGTGCAAGAATGAATTTTATTCAAAAAAAAAAATCTTTTTTCTTTAGCAATTCACAAAATTACCTAATCCATATATGTACTTGCAAAATCTTGGATCCTTATTGGGGTTGGGCAACAACCCTGGTCCCAATTTCAAATCAATGAAATTTAAATACAACTAAGGCTAGTAAAATGTAAATTCAATTTAATGTATTAAGATAAAAAAAAATGCTTGAATTTTTTTTTTTTTGGTCGAAATGCTTGGATATTATTAACTACAAGGTGTAATATATTTATATGGGTCATCAACACAATTGGATATTTGGATGCAATCACGTGCTCATTGTTATGATCCGGCCCGGTTTTGTACCCTAAAATTAGGGTTTTAAGTAGAAGTACCAAAGGGCTTATATAGAAAAAAAAATATAGATAATTATATTACCGTTAATGTGAAAGTCATCGGGTCATAAATGGAGTCATTTACTGATTTAACATCTCAATCTCTTTATATCTAGCCTAGACAACGAGTGGTGACATCTCAGTCTTTTTATATATGCAACACAACCCAGACAACGACGAGTAACATCAACAACTAAACTCAAGCCCAAACAAACCAGAAAACATACCTAGAAAAAGATCGTGAGCTCTGAGACCATGTAAAAGTCTCGTGGACCATGAACCGAGAGGTCATGCATCCAATACACAAGTTCACTAGGGTTGCAACAATAGGGTACATTAATATTATCGTAGAACTATCAATGTATAAATGTTATTTTGGACATGTCGGTTTAGGAATTGCCCCTGAAAACAAGGTCAATCCTAAGAATAATTAGCCATAGGAGAATAAGACATAAACTTATATGCTATTATACTTTTTTATCTCGCAACTTTCAATGTGGAAAGAGGGTTTTCAAAATTTAGAATCGTAAAATTACGACCATGAATCATACTGTAATTTCGTAACACGTAAATTTCTGATGTAATTTACCATGGACAAGACTATAATAGTCGTATCCGATTCAAATTTAAGGTTCGGTCCAATTTCGCATATCTACGAGAAAAGAGAAGACTCTTAATTTAATGATTACGAACGTTATCAACTACTCGCTAGATTAGCGAGGCTTGACACACGCACAATGTTATGTTTGTTCAAATACCTAATATTTTGTCTTGTCTTTGACTCGCGCAATTCAATCAATCAACACCGCTCTATTTTCAGACCGGATACTTCGTGACCCTATTTTAAAAAGACCCTACCAATATCAGTTTTTTCATATCTTCCCTACCCTGTCACAAACAATATTTGCACCTACTCTCATTACATGACTTAGTACATCCAATGAAATGTCATTAATGCGTTACTCAATGTAATTAAAAATTGTCATTTGTGCGTAAATCAATTTAAACCGCCACTTTCCCCTTATGGGTAAAAAAAGTACACATTAAAAATGAATTGCAAATTTGATGAGGGTGCATCTTTAACGTTTGGGACCCAATAATTCATAGTAGAGCCCCATGTTTTCCCACCCATCCCACATTAATTGTACAAGCACAACCATGTTTTTTTTGGTGATTTGAACAAAGAAATGAGGTAAAAAAAATCCAATTTAATTACTTCTTCGCGTTAAGATTAAGGGCATGTTTAGATCGAAAGAGATAATGTATTATCTTACATTATAATACAAAATTTAATGCAATTTCATTAAATCCTACATTATAATGCAGGATCTTCTGCGATCCAAACAGACCCTAACTTTTCAAAAAATGTTGCTTGCAAAAATTTCCCCAATTTCCAATACATGTTCACCATCCTAGATTCGTGTACTTTATGGATTGTAACCGACGCCAGTTTTAAAGATGACACACATGTATAATTCTACAAGTTGGCGTAATGGTGTAAGGTTTGGATGTGTTTATACAAAAATGTAACGGTCTTTTAAACGCGAGATCCTGCGTTCGTATTCTTTCGTGCATTTTATGAAATGTAACCGACGCCAGTTTTAAAGATGACAAGCATGTATAATTCATCAAGTTGGCACAATGGTGTAAGGTTTGGATATGTAATTTATACAAAAATGTAACGGTCTATTTAACGCGGGATCCTGTGTTCGTATTCTTTCGTGTACTTTATGGAATGTAACCGTACACCAATTTTAAAGATGACACGCATGTATAATTCAACAAGTTGGCGCAATGGTGTAAGGTCTGGATGTGTTTATACAAAAAATGTAACGGTCTTTTAAACGCGAGATCCTGCGTTCGTATTCTTTCGTGCATTTTATAGAATGTAACCGACGCCAGTTTTAAAGATGACAAGCATGTATAATTCATCAAGTTGGCACAATGGTGTAAGGTTTGGATATGTAATTTATACAAAAATGTAACGGTCTATTTAACGCAGGATCCTGTGTTCGTATTCTTTCGTGTACTTTATGGAATGTAACCGTACACCAATTTTAAAGATGACACGCATGTATAATTCAACAAGTTGGCGCAATGGTGTAAGGTCTGGATGTGTTTATACAAAAAATGTAACGGTCTTTTAAACGCGAGATCCTGCGTTCGTATTCTTTCGTGCATTTTATAGAATGTAACCGACGCCAGTTTTAAAGATGACAAGCATGTATAATTCATCAAGTTGGCACAATGGTGTAAGGTTTGGATATGTAATTTATACAAAAATGTAACGGTCTATTTAACGCGGGATCCTGTGTTCGTATTCTTTCGTGTACTTTATGGAATGTAACCGTACACCAATTTTAAAGATGACAAGCATGTATAATAATTCAACAAGTTGACGCAATGGTGTAAGGTTTGGATGTGTTTATATAAAAATATAACGGTCTATTTAACGCGAGATCCTGTGTTCATATTCTTTCGTGCACTTTATGGAATGTAACCGACGCCAGTTTTAAAGAGGACAAGCATATAATTCAATAAGTTGGCATAATGGTGCAAAGTCTCATTGTGTTCATATAGAAAATGTGATGGTTTATTTAATAGGATGTCCTATGATCGATTTTTTTTGTGCAAATTTTTTTTGGGCCGACGACAACCACGAATTGCGAACATGGGTTAATTCTTGATCCATATGGATTGGGAGACCCCATGAGTTTCCGACTCCGGGCAAAAATAGAGGGCATATACACGCTATAATTTTACTGAAACAAAATCATATTTATTTTTAGGGTGAACTCCTTTTATGGTCCCTAATCTATCACATAAAGTTCCTATTAGTCCCTAACCTTTATAAATATTTTTTTAGGTCCCTAACCTTTGAAAATTGTTACTATTTAATCCTTTTTCATTGTAGATTTCAAATTTAATTACAACCAAGCACTCAAACTTTATACTTACTTTTATCATAACACCAATATTTATATTTTTTAAAATATCACAACTCGTTTACTTGATCAATTATCATACAAGCAAAAGAAACTAAAACTACGTAGTTTGAGAGAGACCACCAAAACTATGTAATTTAACACAAACTATTTATAGTATATATAATATATATATATATATATAGTTTGACTTATCTATGAACGTATAATCTAGTTTCTTATAAGTATATAATCGAGTTTGCTCATCGAGCTTGTTTATGAATTATGAGTGTGTAATCGAGCTTGTTCATGAGCAAATAAGCCAAGTTATCTTGTATTCAAGCTCATTTTGTTTATCTTTCGAACTTCGAAATTATGCTCAAATTCGACTTGTTTACAAATTGAGTCGAATACGGACACGATTTAACCAAACCGAATATCGAATTTTTCACAAACGACTCTTTTTATTTACGGGCCTAGTAATACGGTGGAGCGAGGAGACAAAGGAGGAGCAAGCTAGGCCATGTGCAGAAAAAGAGGTGCCAGCTGGCCCAGCTTGGCCATTTAGAAGACACTAAAGTGTAAATAGTGACCTCCAGCTAAGCAATTAACGGCCAACATTGACGCCGTTATTTTCTTCCATGACCCTTGCTAGTATAATCGTCGGCAGATTTAACGGCGTTTTTTAACGGCTGGGAATGGAATGATGACGGGGCAAATACTCCGGGCCCAACGGCCCGCCAAGTAAGCCTTAAGAGTTAAGACCTATTGAACACAACTTTTTTTTACCCTTGATTAGTAAACTTTATGCTATATAAAATTCTTTTCTCAATAAAAAATTGATGCAATTAAAACTGAAAAAAAATAATAGAGTATATATTTAGATTTAGAGTGTCAAGATAATACATTAGATTATGTTAAATTATGTGATGTTATATTCCCTTCGATCAAATTTAAATGTCGTTTAAGCATTTAGATTTTGATTAAAATTAAATATCGTTTTAGGTATATTTTTCATTTTTTAGTCACGAGCTAGGAATCATCTTTGGTGGTAAATTTCGGGAACGTAAATTAACTGACAAAGCACATGCCAAGTAACTCGGCTTGTACCGACTGACTCGACATAGTGGTAAGAAGAATTGTGAGACTTTGATACTTTTACTTTTTTTTGGTAGAAAGATACTTTTACTTATTAAGTTCACGACATTTTCAATATTTTTTTGACGTTTTTAAGTAAGTTTGAAATACGGATTTAATTCCAACGTTTGTAGTTATACGATTTGTGACATCCAATGTCTTCTTATTACTTATACAAAGTACTAAAACGACAATTTACATTAAATTTCGTTGGAATAAGAACGATAAACAATAAAAAAAACATAGAAATTTACGTGATTCAGTAATAGTGTGTTACCTATGTTCATGAACAGAGAAACACAATTCTTATTAAAGAGGCCAAAATCGAACATATTATGATAATATAGTGTTTCATGATTATATATGAAACCCTAATTAAGTTATGGGTCATAAGCTCAAAACAGATCACTATAATTTTGTTAATAGAAAACATAGCGTACTATTTTGACAGGGTGACAATGCCCTCTTAGCCACCCGACCCCTTGAACCCGACTCATTGATCGGTACAATTGAGGGCTTCGTCCCTAAACCCCTAAGAAATACCAGTCAATAACAAATTCAAACCATATTAACAAATTTCAATATTGGAGATTCAAACAATTATTTTCTTTGGTAGATCAATAGAGGAATAAGCTAGAAAGTACCAAAATAGTGAAAATAATAATTTGGTAAAGGAGTGTAATTGTATTTTAGAGGGGACCATTAATCCATAGTTGAGTATAGAATGTGATGGTATTGGAAATTTGGAGGTTGTAATTATAGCTACATCGATCTTTATAGCTAGCTATAGCATAATTAACGAATAATTATGCATATAACAATTAGTTTAACTGCTCAATAATATTTAAGTTGTAGAATATTATCCATCTAACAACTCATGTTGTATGGATGTCTCCTTACACATGCAAATTATAATATGCTAGTGTTGAAAATACATTTGTATAATTATTGTTCTAAATTTTTTGTCTAGGTTTCATTTTAACGTTAAAACATCTTAGCTCGTCTAACCATTCAATCCACATAAGTGAATGTTTGGGCTGCCTAAATAACCACCTATGTATTAGATGGTCGCTCTTATATAAAATATTTTTTAGAACATTGTATATAAGTATATCAATATATATTTTATATGTTGTTAAATAATATATTTTGTCTTTTTTACTATAAAAATACTCCCTCTTGACGTTTTAAAAAATTTAATTTGATCAAAGAATGGCGACGTTAAGGGATTATTTAACTAATATAGAGTTAATATTTATTTTTCCAATAAAAGATAAGTTATTTTTCTATCGTAATTAATATCTAAAATTAAAAAAATATTAAATGAATAACATTTTATTGGTTAAATATTATCGCCATTTTTTTTTTCTAAAATAACGTATAAATCCAACCGGAGGAAGTAAGAAATAATGGTTTTTTAAACCATGCACAAAATTTAAAAAGATAACACTCATATATAGATGGAGTAATATATATCGACCATAATAAAGTCTTGTTTTGTGCATTAATTTCTGCATGCATGCATTCAGATTTCAGACCCAAAAAAGACATTATCCAGGAAAAAAAAATACTTTAATAATACGTTAAAGTTATATACTCAGCATGTGTACATAGGATATGTAAACCGATAAGTGAAATACACGTTTGTGTAACTTAGATTTGAGGCTTGATATTAAATGTAATTAATGAACAATATTAATATTACGACTCCAAATTATACTATTAAACTCGATTTTTCCAAAGCATAACCCATCTTCTAGGGAAAGTTCATTTTTACTAAATTCAAGGATTCATCATCATTGGTATATTTCATGATTAGAATTGTTAAAACTAGATCCGAGTTGAACCATTCGAAAATTTAAGATTTCTCCTAACTTGAAAATTAATTGGGTTAGAGAATGACCTGAATTTAATTAGATTGAATCACTCGACTTGTTGTTATAAAAAAATATTTATCACTTTTTTGTTTGATGAATGAAGAATAATATTGGTTAAATAAAACAAATTCTAATAAGAATGATCATAGTTCGGTCTTAATTAATTGCCTAAAAATTTAAAATATCACGTAAACTTAATTAAATTTCAAATGCTAAAACGATACACTTATTTTCGATTAAAAAAAATACTAAATAGCATTAGTTTATTACTGGTGGGTAGTGTCTCATTGAATTTATCCGAACCCGCAAAAAAGTCACAATGATCGAATTCAATTGATCCGTAAATTTTAACGACCCGAATTTAACCTATCTAGTCCATTTGATGGTACAACACGACCATTTATCCAAACTCACAAAAAGTCACAATGATCGAATTCAACTGATCCGTAAATTTTAATGACCCGAATTATTTAACCTAACTAGTCCATTTGATGGTACTAACATGACCCTTCGAACATTAGCACATCTTCTAGGGAAAGTTCATTTTTACTAAATTCAAGAATTCATATCTTCCTCGTTGGGCTATGTGATGCTAGATGTACTAATTTATTAAACAATTAGCCATGAATACTATATTTACTGCATTTTCACTTGAGCTTTTAATAACTTTATTAACTAAACTAGTAATATGCCAGTATGCCACCGAGTTTCTTCTGAACTCCTATACAAGTAGCAACGTGACCCTATATAAACACCTAACTAGATTAATTAATATATTAAAACAATACTCCCTCAGTCTTAAAATATATTGGATTTTAGCCTTGTACACATATATTAAAAAAAACTTTACTTATATTTTAAAATAAATAATTGTTCATCTTTTTATTTAAAAAGTTTTTAATTACTGAAAAAGAGTATCATTCTCATTTTCCATTGGATAAAATTGTTTAGAATGACAATTACCAAGAAAAACATGCATAAATAAACTCAAAACCCCATATATTATGGGACAAAGAATTTGGGGTAAAAACTCATACAATATGAGACGGATGGAGTACTTAGTAGCTCACTTATGCAGTCATTTTAGTTGGATTTCGTGTTTAAATATTAATGCTCGATCCGTTCGACAATCGAGTATTGATGCTGATATTAAGTGTTTATTTCTGATGGTGAAAGTGAAAACTTATCTCTGAAATAAGCATATAGGTGTTCAATTTGAAGATTTGCTTATTTTCTAAAAGTTGATTTAAAAAAAATAAATTCAATGGGGCACAACGCACACGTACTTACTTTTTGGGAAATAAGTTTGATTATTTGAAATATACATGGGATGTTGATTTTTTTTTTTCTGAAAATAAACATCCGAAATAATTTTCTTATTCACGGATGCTTGTTTCTCCAAATAAGCAACAGAGTGCTTATAAGCACCCATATGAGTTCCAACCGAACGCACCCTACATTAGCCAATAAATCTTAATTAATAAACATAGCTTTCACCTTTTATAATTAGAAGAACAATCTTTTCAACGACTCTAATAAGATTTTATGCCTTTTGATTTAACGGTGACTTGCATTTTACGCCCTAATGCTCGTGCAAAACAATTCCACTAAGTACTACTCAACTTAACAATGGTTTTTTTTGTAACGTCACTTCGTGTCAGCATAGCAAAAGAAGCAATGTTGAATTAATCAAGCCTAAATTATTGCTCTTGTTCACTAATTATAAACATATAATAAGTTTGAATTCTACCTTAATCTTTGCTTATAAAAATGAGGATTTTTTATTCCATTTCTATAGTCTACTTTTTGTACTTCATTTGTTTTCATTTAGTTTGAGTAAAGTACTTTTAACACACTCATGTACCTCTGGAAATTATCAGAATCTCTACTTTTACTGAATGAAAGTTTTGAGCTGCTATTAAATATGAAATCGATGAACTACCGGAATTTGTCTGACCAATTATTCTTCTTGAACTATGTGGTTATTGAAACAGAGTGGGATTTTTTTGATTATCCCAATTTTAAAAAAATAAGTTATTATGAAGATAAGTCTTTGGAACTGTAGGGGTATAGGACGGAAGTCGTTCTGGCCAGAGGTTGATTCCTTTTGCAAAATAGAGGGCATTCAAATCATGGCTTTAGTAGAAACAAAAACAGACCAAACTCCGTCTGATCAGGTGTGGCGGAGGGCAGGTTTTGATAATATTGTCTGGTCTCCGGCTACTGGTAGGTCGGGGGGCATTTGTGTCCTTTGGAAGGAACACCAATTCATTAATGAAAGAATTGAACTGATTATTCAGGAACCTCGTTATGTCGCTCTAAAATATACGAACCTAGTAACTAGATATACCCTAGTGATTTTCTTTGTATATGCTCCCCCTCAAGAAAATGACAAGGATAACTTCTGGAGACAACTAACGCAGATTATAAATCAAATACAACTTCCGACCATTGTCATGGGCGATCTTAATGAAATCCAAGACTCAAGTGAAAAAAAGGGTGGTGCCCAAATAGATCCAAATAGATTTGAAAGATTACTTAATTTCAAGGGTAGGTGCAATCTATTTGACATTCCGGTCATTAGAAGTATTTTTACTTGGAGGAAAAATAAGACTGAGATTAACAATATTTACGAAAAATTGGATCGAACCCTTGTCTGTTCTCAAATCCTTCAATGGTTCCCTGACATAGCAACAAAGAATTATGCTTTCTCGTCTTCAGATCATAGTAAAATAGCGATTGAGTTAAGTAATGGAGCTATTACGAAAGCACAACCCTTTAAATTTGAAAATATGTGGATGAAGAGGAAAGATTTCAGAAATATAGTTCGACAAGCTTAGAGGCTGTCGGTGGATGGTTCTAATATGTTAAAACTAGTTAAGAAGACACAACTACTGAAAGCACACGCGAAACAATGGAACAAAAGAACTTTCGGAAACACCTTTGAACAAATAAAGCTAATTGAAAAGGATTTAATAGAGTTACAACAAAGAATACTTCTCTCTCCCGAGGAGAGTATTATTAAAAAACAGTTAAGATTAATTAACAAAAAGGAAAACATACTTAATTTTCATAAAACTTATTGGCGACAACGAGCAAAAACGAAACATATAAAATTTACGGACTCTAATGTAGGATATTTCCACAAAGTTGCTAGTGGGAGAAGAAATAGGAAGATAATTAAGGAAATTACTTCGACAGAAGGAACCCAGATTATAGGCGAAGAAACTATTCGAGAGGAAATTAGAAAGGAGTTTAAAGCTAGATATAAAAAAGAGCAAACTAACTATGAAACATTTAGACAATACTCAGATTTAATAACAAAAGAAATCACGGATGAAGACAACAGAGAACTGACTAGACAAGTGACAAATGAAGAAATAAGAAATGCTCTTATGCAAATGAACTCTGAAAAATCTCCGGGCCCTGATGGCATGTCAGCTGGATTTTATAAGAAATATTGGGATATAGTAGGACCAAGTGTGATTAAAGCAATCAAAAGCTTCTTTCATTCAGGTAGAATTTTTAAACAAATAAACCATACTTTCATAACGCTAATACCAAAAAGAGAGAACCCTAGTACTACTAACCATTACCGGCCAATTAGTTTATGCTCTACTATTTATAAACTAATTGCCAAAATTATTACTGAAAGACTTAAAAAGGTGATGCCAAAATTGACTCACCCTCTTCAGGGTGCCTTTGTAGCCAAAAGATCGATCCAGGACAATGTTCTGATTGCCCATGAAATTTTCCATTCATTTAAAAGCAAGAAAGGAAAAGACGGGTGGGTGACAATAAAATTAGACATGGAGAAGGCCTATGATAGACTAGACTGGGAGTTCACCTTTGAAATCTTAAAGAAATTCGGCTTTGACAACAAATTTATAGGGTGGATTAAAGAATGTATACAAACGGTCTCATTTCAGTGCTGGTTAATAATAGTCCCACTGAATTGTTCTTTCCCGAAAGAGGATTGAGGCAAGGAGACCCGCTCTCACCGTTCCTTTTTATCCTAGCTACTGAGATTCTGGCAAGAGAACTGCAAGAGACTAGTAGTGTAGATAAAAATACGATTGGAATTCCGCTAACTCGTTCAGGAACTAAAATTCCGTTTCTCGCTTTTGCAGACGACATTATCATTTTCACCTGAGCCAATCATACAGCTTGTCTTAAAACAAAAAAGATTATTGAGGAATATTGTGCGATATCGGGACAAAGAGTAAACTACCATAAATCTGCATTTCAAACATCAAGAAATGTGGATAATTCTCAAAAAAATAGAATTCAACAAACTTTAGGCATAACAGGAATGATTGATTTAGAATCATATCTGGGATGCCCAATCATCAATGGACGGGTTAATCGTGATACTTTCAAGGATACAATAAGGAAAACTAAAACACAATTAGCTAAATGGAAAGCTAATACTTTGTCTCAAGAAGGACGAACGACTCTTATTAGAGCCAATCTAGCTACAAAACCAAATTTCATTATGCAAAGCTTCATGCTTCCAAATAATGTTCATAAGGAATTGGACCAAATCAACAGAACCTTTTTTTGGAATAAGGATATCCATTATAAACCCTTGATTGGGTGGGATAAAATTTGTAAACCAAAGACGTATGGAGGACTAGGAATCCGGAAAACTGAACATGTAAACAAAACCATGCAAATGAAACTCCTTTGGAAATTATTGGCAGAACCAGATAACATGTGGGTTAAGCTAATGAACGAAAAATATCTAAAAGGAACATCAATCCTTACCTACAAAAAACAAACAAATACATCTTGGCAATGGACAAAATTAATGAATCTAAGAGAAGAATTTTTTAAAGGCCTTATTTGGAAAGTTGGTGATGGACGGACTATAAGATTTTGGAAAGATAAATGGCTCATGTCGGAGTCGCTCGATAAATTTGCGTTATTCCCGGAATCTGTGAATGAATCTACTCTTGTTGAAGAATTTTTTACCAATAATAGGGAATGGAGATATGATGTTTTAAAATGCATGCTTCCAGCACACATAGTCAATCAAATTAGTGAAGTCCCTATACCAGATAACTGGATCCGAGATCGACTATATTGGGCCCCTAGTAAAAATGGGTGGTTTTCGACGGCTTCGGCCATAGAACTAGTAACGGGAGTTCACCGACAAACCCCACATCCTAATAATTGGATATGGAAACTTGATGTTTACCCTAAAGTCAAAAATTTCTTATGGAAAGTTGTTCATAATGGACTTCCTACAAAAGCAAGACTACAAGAGAAAGGTGTTGACACCCCTCCAGGATGCCTAATGTGCAATTGTACACATGAAGATATAGGTCATCTGCTCATAAAATATCCGCACTTTAAGAAACTAGTTAAGATAATTAATAGGAAAACAGAGGCCATTATTAGAAATTGGAATATAAGAAATAAATCGGCTGGGGTGATCATTAATGAATTAATTAAAGTCATGGATAAAAATGAATTTATAGAACTGGCTGTTTGTTGGTGGTGTGTTTGGCATCAAAGGAACAAACTAGTTTTTCAACAAACCCTTGATGACTTCATCTTAAATTTAGAACAATACACAAAAAATTAAATTGCCCAATGGGATAGATCAAAAAGATGGGAAGAAGATGAAGAAGAATTAGAGCAGAAAACAAAAATTGAACATGCTAGGAAGAAAAGAAAAAAGGAGAAGTGGATTAAACCACATAATAATCGCTTGAAATTAAATTTTGACGGGTCCAAACTCAATTCAAGTCTAGCTACTTCAGGCTTCGTAATTCGAGATCACAATGCAAAAATTGTTGGTATAGGCACAAAGAAACAAGGAACTATCTCGATTTTAAAAGCGGAGACAAATGCACTAAGGGAAGGAATTAAGGAAGCACTAAGATTAGGTATAGAAAATATTGAAATAGAAGGTGATAATCTCACTGTTATTAATGCTATTAAAAACAATGGAAGATGTCCATGGGAAATCGAAATGCTAATATCGGATTTCTTAGCCTCCTTACAACAATTCACATTTGTTTCAGTTAGACACATAGGTAGGGATTGTAATGTTGTGGCCGACAAAATCTCTAAGCTGGGCCACAGCATCCCTACCAACCTCCTTCTAGATAATCTAGAGCTTTTAGCTCTCATCCGTAAGGATGCCCTAGGACGCCCCCCTTAGGGGTCTCCTAATCTTTACCGTTTCAAAAAAAAAAAAACAAAAAAAAAAACACTAGTCCATTTTCTTAATAAATGTAAGCTATCTTTACTATTTTTAATAAGGAAAACGATTTAATCTAGCAGACAAACCTGATAGATCGATAGACTGAACCAATTGATAGCTAGACAAACTGGCAAAAGAGATCACATACATAATTTCCAAACAAAAAAGGAGGAATCCTAACAAATAAACAAAAGCCAATACAAGCAAAGGGAGAGAGCTACGCACTACATAAAGTAGTACCCGCCTGTACGCATGGAAAACGAGTCCTCTTCATCGTGAGAGTGCACAAAAGACGACCACCACGACGTTGCCCCAAGGCCCCAGCTAAATAAAAGATTTTCAAGACGTCTGGTAAGCATGTATCTTTATTTAATTTTTCACACGCTCTCAAATACAACTAGACAGACCCAAACCGGTCAAATTTGACTACCATGAATATAATTATATGAATTTAATGAAACAATGTTAATCAAGAAACAACGTCAAGGTTTATATTCCAAGTTATAATATTTTTTATTAAATATTATATGTTCAAGATTCAACTTTAGAGAGATTTATTTTTATAAATGAGTGGATAGATCTTTATATTGTCATTTTCATTGGTGACGTTTTATTGATGTGGAAATGTAGGATGGTCACATTTCCTAGATAATAGAGTGTGCATTTGGGCTAGCTTACTTTATGTTTGGACGATTATGTTATATATGTACCTAAATATAATCCAAGAAACCATTACCATTACTTCCATTTTCTTGATAAAAGTTTGTGTTTATTTTTTGTTTGTTCCACATTGGAAACAAAAACAATGGGCATGAAGATAAGGTAACCCTATAATAACAAGGGGACCCTCACTTTAATATTCTCTATAGAGTTTTAGGGATGATGAAGCTAATCTAGAATTGAGGAAGAAGAAGAAAGGGCACGTGATGGCCACGTGACTTGGAAGATGAAGCCCATGATTTCTTTGGATAGTGGAGGAATTTGTTCATCATCATCCAACTTCAAGATTTTGTTTGAATAATTTCTCAATGCTTGGAATTATTGTTTGTGTTTTTCTTAGCTTTTAGTTGCTTCATTGCAAACTTTTAAGGGTTTGTTTTTAATGACCCGAAATCCATCTTCGATGATAAATGTCGAGCTCGTGACCTAACTTGTAAGAACCACGAATTAGGTAAACTGGTTTGTGCGAATTGACTCGATCTAGAAGATCGAAATAAAGATTTGGATTTTTCTTCCAAGTTAAGGAGCGAGGAACGTAGGGATCTAATACCTCTAACCACTAGATCACTTCATGTGAGATTTAAGGGTTTCTTTTTAACGAGAAACTCACATTCGGTGGCAAATTCTAGGCTCGTGACTTAGCTGACAAGAACCACAAACCATGTAATTAAACTGGCTTGTGCTGGTTGACTTGTCCAAGGAAAGGACTTAGGTTTTTCTTCCAAGTTAAAGAGCGGAGGACATGGATCTAACCCTGGACCTTCCAACATTCGTCATACTTCTCCAACATTCGTCATACTTCTTATCACGATAACACTTCATGCGGGACTTGAGGGTTTGTTTAGACGTGCATTAAAGCATGTTTCTTGCATTACACAATGCAAGATTTAATGCAAAACTGTTCTCCCACATTAGAAAACTTGAATTTTTTTTACTAAAATATAAATAGGCCGAATTTCCTACCCATTAACTTAAATTTTTGAGTAGAAAGATAGATTCCGGTCCTATATTTAAAAAAATTATATCCAGTAAAACCTCTGATCTCCGATTAACTTACAACGTTAACCCACCGGGTTTAAGTTTTGCATAGGTGACTAATAGGTTAAAATTTACTTGTGTAAAACTAAAATGCCTGTCATTTAACAGCAAATTTGTTTTTGTTCTTGCACAATCCCAAATCGAGTTCACTAAAAACCTGACAAGGGATTATAGTTATTTAACCAATATGAAAACACACAAAACATTGTCTGTTTCTTCTGTTTTATTTGCTTCCAAGTTCCAACAGTATCTTTTTTATTTTAAAAACACAATTATTGAAGTATCAGACATATCATTGGATATAAAGGGAGCTCTTCATATCCAATGAATAGCTCTTTTGGAAAAAATCAAAATGATTTCATCCATCTTGAAAAGATCATTTGAATTTTTGTAAATACATCAATCATCACTTGGGTTTGTTCTTCCTTCTCACTATACATACATTTTTCATTTATGATAATATTTTCCTACCTTAAAACTTATGATTAAAGAAAATACCACTATAAATAAAAATACCTTCATAATGATTAAAAATTCCTATATTAATTTTGGTGCATTTTAAGTAAATTCAGTTATTATTGTCACATAATTGGATTTCAATTTTCTTTGGATCTTTCGGACATATCCTCCTAACATGTTCAGGTTATGGGCGCTTTTTTTTGACTGACCATCCGATTATGTTGAAACAGGACTTTACTGAGTAATGATGATGATGAAGTATGATTAAAAAACAAACCACATTCCATTTTAATAAATAAAAATAGACTATACGCAATAAATACAAGGCACACAATGTGAAGAATATGTCATGCTTTATAATATGACATAATGCACTTCCAATCCCCAACTATATGTAAATAATAGTAATGATTAAACATGAAAACATATCAATTGAAGCTGATGTTTAAGGATTAGAAAGCAAATCAGTCGTATGCCACGTGTCATTCTTCCATGGCTAGTTATCTTATTTGGTTGGATTTGGACAAGAAATCAGTAGTTGTATAAATTTGTATTGTATTATTATTGTACTCAAGAGTCATGAGTGACGATGATGATAAAGAATTGGGCCCACCTAATTATGGGCCCTTATGGGAAAAGCCCAATTCAAAGGGCCCATGCCACAGACATCTTAGTGGGCCACCTCACAGAGATCACTTTCATTTGTTATACAAGGAAACAACAATGATAATGACATCAATATCAATTTATCATATGATCATTCACATTGAGTACAAGTATTACCCAATAATGCAATTTGTAAAATTTTCACTTATATTATGGTGTGTTTGCAATGTCAAACAACTTTTTTTTTTCTAAACAAGGTCTCACCTTTGGTGGTAAATTTTGGGTTCATGAACTAGATAGCAAAGCGTACGAACCAGGTAACCGACTTGCGCCGATCAGCTCAACCTCGTAAAAGAAAGAATGACAAGACTTGTTTTTTCACTCAAGTAAAGGAATTATTTTACAAATTAGTGGTATTTTTTGTCATAAAATGTCAAACTTAACACTCTTTTTACAGATTAGTTTTTCAACTAGGGTATAAACTAATTTTCATTCAACTAGTTTTTATGGATCAGCGACAACCACGTACCACGAATAGGGTTTGATCTTCGATCCATATGGATTGGGGAACACCCTGAGTCTCTGACCTCGGACAAAAAAACTAGTTTTTATTATTTGTCCATGCAAATAAATATTAGTTTTTTTTTATTTAATTACAATTTCTTTATGCTCTACTTTTTTTTCAATTAGCACTAAAATTTAAACTTTCAGCCAGTTTTTCAACTAGTGCAAATGCAAATGCACCCTTAAAAATGAAATGAATACAAATATAAGAACATCATTGCAGGCAAGCACAAAGTATTGCTACCCACATGGAGAAACAGTGAGGAGTGGGAAATGAAATTATACCCACAAGTATTTGAAGAAGTGGTAGCACATGTTGTGACATGTGCAATTCTGCACATAATAAGTTTGGGATGATGATCAGTGACAACCTTGTATCCATTCATCCTAATTTCAGCTTTCCTCAAGATCATGTCATTACTTGAGAGGAATTAAAGTCACATGTGTATAATATGCCTAACAATGGAGGACACACAAGAATTCATTTACATTGAAACAAAATCTAAAGACTAAAGCCCAGAAAGTAAAAAAATGATGAAGTAGAAAATATGATGCTATGGTGTAACTTTTTAACCCGGTTGGGAAATGGGTTTAAAAGGCGATAAGAAAGTTTGTAAGGTGACTATAGAGTAGAAGGGTTGGGAAGTGCATATCTGGGCTTTGAGATCATGAAAGCTTGTGAAGAGGATGATTCTATTCGTCGGATGTGAGAGTGGGGGATTTGGAACATGCTTCCATCTTGTGAAGCTCTGGCATCTTCTTCTCCGGATTGCAAAGCCCTTAGTTGATGTAGAATAAAGACGGTTAACACCATAGGAACGCGTTATTTTGCAGAATGATACATTATATTGCATTAAATCTTAAAGAGTTGAGATTTAGTGCCAAAAATGCATTATTTTTCATAAGGATACATTATGTTGCATTAAATTTTAACAATTTGAGAATAAATGCAAGATAATGCATTATCTTGGTAATTCAAACGCACGCTTGGATGTTATAAGAGGTGGGGAAGCTGAGAGGCTAACCTGAGCACTTGGGTATGTCCCATACTGCAATAGATGATGCTGTACACTCGGGCTCACACAATGCTTTTTCGTTCTCATAGTTGACCTTCATAGCAAGCATCCATGAACCGATTGTTACATCCTCATTGCTGAACATTCTAAAACTGCACTTGAAAGATATTATTGTCAGAGGGATTGAAGGAGACTCCTATATGTCACTTGCACATTGATGAAATAATACAATTTGGGAGGATGCCTTTAAGTATGGATGATAAGAATAATCTTCAAAATGGTATTTTGTACAATCAGTAATGAACTTTGAGCCTCACATATCACAGGTCCTTTAAAATGCTTCAATCCTTTGAACAAGTTAATGCAGCATTAGGAATAGGATCCAATGTCTAATATTTGAAATAGACAACTTTAAATATTATATTGAGGACATAAATGGAAATCGTTTCCACTGGAAGAAGAATATGTAGGTCCTTTCCTTGAGGAAGGAAGGTTAAAATCCAGAGGAAATGATAGTACAAAGATATACTGAAACATTGCATTCACGTCCAATAAAATTCATATCCAGGAAAACAAAATTGCCAAACACCAATGGAATCCATATCTTGGGCATCGTTAGTGTAGCAGGGATGTGTTCATACTTCATAGTATATAGACAGACCATGTTGTTCATGTAGATGCCTATAAGTTATAATCACACACTTATATCTAATATGGGAAGTTGAAATTACCTATCATTCCTCAGAGCTCCAAGGCTTCTAACAACGCTGGCAGAGAGAGCATAGATTGGGCCATAAGCATGTAGAAAGTACTCCGAACCAAGAAGGTAGGATAGTGGTTCATACCTGCAGAAAATTAAGAGATTAAGTTGATTGTCTGAAAAGGATCATGAAGAGAGATAGGGTGATTTAGACAGAGAAAACACAATTAAAAAAGTTTATTTTTTATTAAAGCTCAACCACCCAAAGTCATGTTACTTTTATCGTTTTACGCGGATCATCATCTTAGGAATTAAGGCAATCACCTTTTCCACATCCTTCTAAATTATTCTCTGACAGATTTTCAGCTGACTTTTCTAATTTTATCATACCATAGATAAGATAGATTGAAAGCTAATGAGCAGGAACTACTATGGAAACAAGAAGTTCCCTGAGCATGCTGTTAGTGAATAGAGATTATAATTTATAATCATCAAAATTTAAACCATGCAAAAAATCAAGTAGGCCTACATAAGTATGGAGCCACCATCTAAGAAGGGTAATTCAAACCTAACGATCAACACTTCCTAGTTTTCTGTCAATATTGCTTCTACACATACTGTTTGTCTCTAATATTAAGCTTCCTTGAAATAACTAATAAGATAGCATAAATTTTAATATTCATAATATATGTCAATCAAGTGTTGTCAAATTAATACTACATCACTAACCACTTAAGATTGGGGTCGGTGAAGACTGGACCCTTTTTCATGCATCCAATATAAGTTTGTGGGTTCGATCTCTCTTTAGCTAAAAGAAGCGAAAGTCTGTCTGTCACCACAAAATAATGGCAAATGTTATTTCATTCTAAAAAATGTAATGTTTAAGTAATAATAATGTAAATTTTAAGTTCGTCACCTGGTCTCAGATAAATGTCATCATCCGCCTTAACATAGAACTCTGAATCATATAATACATAGGCAGCTTTGAAGAAGGCTAGCCTGTAATATTAGAACAAAATTTTCACTGTAATCACAAAAAGAACATGGAGTGGACAAAAATAGAATGAAGAATGCCCCCACTAACGTTTTGTATGGAAGCTTATTATACTCTTCTTCTATATCTAATAGCAAAAAGTCATCATATTGTGCAACCTCCTTCTGCAGCTGAGACATCTTCCAGTTCTCTTTGGTTCTACCTATGACAAACCTAACAGCTAGTCCAGTGGCTTCTTCCAATCTGCAAATCATGAAGACAGCATTAACATAAATATTCTATAGCAATTTATAGTAGAACAAGTGAACAACAACAAAAAATACATGCACAATCAGCTGAAGAAAAGAACTGACATGATATGAAACTATAAACCAACTCTATGAGGCTGTTTGAGTACAATAAACAAGTATAAAAGCCATAAATTCAACATATTGAATAATTCTGTACCCAAAGAAAACAATTTTCAAATAAAAGTGATCATATGATTCATATAAGGATATGAATCAACTTCATCCGTAATTGAGAGAAATACTCTTACAATACCAGGTTGAAATATAATCCTTCTTTGCATGCTTCAGCTGCAACTAAACTCCAAAAAACAATCTTTTTTTTTTTGTAATTACTTTCACACTTCGCCCATCTTGCAACTTCCAGTGAATTATGGAAAACCTATCCTAGTTACACTGTGCGATTAGAGAAAGCAATCTTTAAATAAAAGACGTCATATAAGTACATGCTTTATATGAATCACCTTCAGCTGTAATTGGTTGATAAACTCTTACAATATCAAGATGAAATATAATCCTTCTTTGCATGCTTCAGCTGCTACTAACATCTAAACATCTATTTCTTTTTTGTCATTACTGCTTCACATTTCCCATCTTGCAACTTCCAATGAATAATAGAAAACCTATCCTAGTTACACCGGCCAATTAATGTAGAATTATAATAAGGACAAAAAAAATCTTCACATGGATACCTTGTGGAAAACTGGAAATCTGTACTAATCATGTCATGGACTTGAACATGACAAGTTTCTCTCAGATGTTCTATATGCATAATTCACTTGTCACAATATCCTTATTACTAAAATTAGATGTGCTTATTATCCAAGACTCAAATGACACAGCAACCAATCCAACATCTTCCCCAGAATGTGTTTAAAATTACTCCTGACTGAATATAAGACTTCGAACTCTCCCCAAATACCACAAACTTAAATCTCAAAAAATCCTCCACACTTGCACACTTGCACAGAATGCCAACATCACAAGAAATCACACTTTTTTTCAATGCAATTTCCAATCACCCCCTAGAAAATATATTAACTGGCCCCTGAAATACAATTCAAACATAATGATCACTCTGTATCTCATAATCTTGTATTTAAATCATTCACTTGTCATAATATACTTCTTCCTCAAGTCAGATGCACGACTCAGATGACACATCAACCTAACCAATATGATAATCTTCCCCATAAAATGTTTACAAATTACTCTGAGAAGATGAGTTCAAACTCCCCCCAAATACTACGAATTTAAACCCCAAAAGAACCCTCCACACTTGCACAGAACGCCAACATCACTTCAATTCACACTCCTTTTCAACACAATTTCAAATTACCCCCAGAAAAGTGATTCATCTGAGCAGATTACACACAAACTTCAACAATTAGCAAAAAGAATTCTCAAGCTATAGAATTTAATGTATATACCTTTCAAGCTCCTGCTTATCCGACGGCAGCCAAGTCTCCCGGAGCGCCCGACGCCTACCAACCGAACCGAATCCAGTAAAAATGCCGACGAAGCCCATAACCTTATGCCGCTTAACATCCTCACCGCCGGCGTTGCTAACAGAAGCATCTTCCCGCTCCCAGACGACGGAGACGGATCTAGGTCGGCGCGAATCGCAGTTCTTCGCTCCGAGTGGAGTCGTAACTGAAACGATTCCGACGATTAGGCCGACGATACCGACCACGAGGCAGAAGATCGGGATGATTGGATTGTTGATGGAGAAAAAAGTCGGAGATGATGAGCGGGAGTGGAAGATTTTCGGACCTCTAGACAACGGCGGCATTGTCGATAGTTCAAAGGAGATCTAGCTAGAGATTGATTTGGGGGTTGGTAGCCATTGGAGGGAAAAAGAAGAGCTAAAAAGTCCTAAATCGAGTGTTAATAAATACTGTTAAAACTGTAACGAATTGATTATTTATAGCATTTCAAATCTAGCTAGAAAGATTTGATTCAACTTGGGGTATTTTTTTTTTTTGATATAGTCTATAGTCAAATGTGAAATTATTTATTATTATTTATGAGCATACCATATGGAGTAGCATAAATTAGTTATTTTTCAACTTGGGGTAAAATTAATTTTGATATAGTCTATAGTCAAATGTGAAATTGTGACTAAGGTCCTAGAGGCATAATTGAGATGATTTATATGGTCAATTTTTATCAGATTGTTCACCTTTTTTTTTTAGAGAAAATGATGTATATTTATTAAATGTCTAATTTCGCCAAAAAGCTATAACGCCTGACAGAGAATTAGAACCAAAAACTTGTTCATGTTCTATTTGTCTACTTACAAATACACACGACTACACGAGCGATATACAAAAGAGGCTAAAAGAAATCTAAATGTCATCTAGAATCGGATTCGGAAATTATAGAAGTTAAACCAAGAGATTTAGCCAGTTGAAGACCAAACAACAATGCACAAGCTTCTGCAATTTCAATTGTCATGGATTGAGGACAGTTGAAATTGCAGTTGCTGTTTGGATCAACTATCAAACGGGTTGACCCGACCCGACCCGACCCGCTACCCGTTTTACGGTTACATGTCAACCCGATGTAAAAAATTAAACCTGACCCGTGACCAATCGGGTTACGGGTTTTGTGGTCTATCAGCCTTCAGGAGTGCATATAGAATAACTTGTGAACATATAAAAAAAAACATGTAAAAGGAAAGAAGGCTTGTTTTATTATATTCACAGAGTATGATGGAAAAAAAATATCAAGAAAGCAAAACTCTAGTTCACTGCATCACTGACATGGCTTGTAAGAATATCTCCACAACTGAAATTGAAAATGAAAGTTTATGTGTGTGCAATGCGCTGCTCAGATTTTGGTTTGCTCCAAGCATCTGCTAACTTCAGACGAGGAACAATGTTCATGGATTGCAGTTCCTGAAACACAAATGGCAGGTAAATGAAAAAGTTCATAAGAATTGAGGTCAAAATGTAAAACAATAACAAAGGAAAAATTAATTATAGCACATATATCCACATACATCATCATCATTGACCCAGTGAGGCTCCGCTATAGAATCTGGGGGGTCAAGATGCGAGTACCCCTACCTAGGGTTGTTCAAAATGCCCGTGACCCGTAACCCGACCCGATCCAACCCGGAAATTACGGGTCGGGTCACGGGTCAAGATTTTTGGGATTACGGGTCGGGTTCCGGGTCAACCCGTAAAACCCGTAACCCGACCCGTAACCCGTAATATTAATATTTATATATATATATATATATATACGGGTCGATCATGTTGACCCGTTTGACCCTAAATTTTTTTATATTTTATATATATTTACGAGTCGATCATGTTGACCTGTTTGATCAAGTCAAACGGGTCACGGGTCGGGTCGACCCGTTGAACAACCCTACGGCCTACCCCTACCCAAGGGAAGGGGGATACGCCCAATAGACCCAGGAAAAACTGAAAATTCAGCTATGTGACAATTACAACTGAATTTAGTTAGAATGCACCCAAAATTGATGTAGGGACTAAAAAAAATTTCATTAAAAAAAGACATTATTTTGATAAAGCATTGTGCAGCAAATTTTAATGCAGATGGAAAGTATTACCTGAAAAAGAAGCTTGCATGCATAAGGCAATTTCATAGTGGATAAATTTTCTCCACTCTTTCTGCATGTGCTACACACAGCAGTTTTGAGCTTATGATTATAGTATCCCAGCAAGCCACATTCTCTGCATACCTGCAAAAGAAATATATGAATCATCACTAGCTTGCTCTTGATATTTTTTTTTTTTGTTCTTATGAGATTTTTTCCTGGACAACATAGAAGAGGAATTATTTACTTTACAATTGTAGATGATTTCATAAGGGGGTTTAATCAATTTAGAAGCAAATTCTGGCGGATTATACAATATTTGGATAAGAAATGTAATAAAGATCAACAATGTGAGGAAAGATATCAAAATAAAGAAAATGCACTCACCTGAACCTCAAAAGGATCACTTGAGAGCATCAATCTTTCATATATCAACATACTAGCCCCATAAGCAATCAAACAATCACGTTCCATTTCTCCAACCCGTAGACCTGAGGAGCATGCATTTAATCATTAGACCAAGTCACACACACTATAAAGCAGTGTATAGATCAGATGATGAAATACCTCCATTCCTAGCCCGCCCTTCAGTTGGCTGTCTCGTGAGCAATACACGGGGACCAATACCTCGAGCATGCATTTTATCTAATACCTACAAGCATATTAAAGACAACAATTAGTATTCTGGGACTCAGATTATTTAGTCATTTGTGTACATTTAACATTTAGCTTTGGATAATGGAGCTCACCATGTGTTTTAACTTTTGATAGTAAATTGGTCCCATAAAAATGTAAGCTTGCAGAGGGTTTCCAGTTATTCCTGAAGAAATGAGAATATCTTAGATCATAAGTTTGTAGTTTAATGCAAATTATTAAACTAAATAAGAACCACAACCACAACTGTACAACAAGATAGAATAATTATAAAGGGTCAACAATTTCAGAGATTTACAAATTTGTTTCAGAACTATATCATCTTCTACAAACAAATAATCCAATAAAACGAATGATCTTGACAAAGAATCAATTCCATCATAAATGCATCTGACAGGGAAACAGCTAAACCTGAATAAATGAAGTCCTTGCCACTATAGCTGAAGCCACTCTTTACCAATGTTCCACTACAACAAAGTGAAAACCGAGTATGAAATATGAGCTTTCACGAGGACAGAAAGAGAAGATCAAACAAAAGAGAGCATGAAGTAACCTTATGGCTTCAACAGTGTCAGCATGACCACTTGGCTCACCAAAAGCACTTCCATAGTGGAATCTTCCACATGATACTCCAGCTTTACCACCTAGAAGCTCTATCATCTTACCAACTGTCATACGACTGAGTGAACATAATGTCAATATTTAACCAACAGCACTATGATTCAATTGATTTATTACAATTTGTTTATGGATAAGAATATTGATCACAATGAAGAGATTGATATACATACCTAGGAAATCCATGAGGATTCATAATCAGATCAGGACAGATTCCCCGCTCAGAGAAAGGGAAATCTTCCTGCTGCACAATAGTGCCGCATACTCCTTTCTGACCGTGTCTGCTACTAAACTTGTCACCAACCTGTAGCACATGATAACATGTGCTTACAATAATCAAAATCCTACTAGTATCTTGGATAAATAAAATATAACATGCATGGAGAAGGGCGACAAAAAATCCAAGGAAATATTTGAATGAGCAATTAAAGGTTGAGGATCCATGAAGACCTCATGGAAGAAAATCGTGGATGTAAACTACAAAACATCATAGATTAGTTAGTGTCATTACCTCTGGTCTCCGTGTTTCACGTATTATAAGTTTTATGTGTTTGTGCTTGTTATCTCTGTCAGAACAAAGAGCTACACGTTCCACTACAGCTGCTTGTCCAGCAGACCCACTGTGTCTTAATGGTGTTGGCCTATAATGGCTGCATTATTAATTTATATCTGATTATTATGATTATTAGGAAAAAAAAAAGAAAAGAAAAACAAGAAAAGATGTATACTAGAAGACCACATCTGAATGAAACAGACCAGTGAGATACTTCAGCACCAGGTGCACCACTCTTAGTTGTCACTGGAGATTCTTTGTTGATCAAAAGGTCATCTGGCCTAATTATTTGCCCAGGAGATGCAATGCCATCTTCATCTAACGCCTGTCCAAATTTCAGCAAATTAAATGAATTCCAAAAACAGATCAAATTATCCAAGGATAAAAGTAATTTGACAAAAAAAATAGCTTAGGATAAGTATTGGTGTATTATTACCTGCATCTTTTCTGCAAAATGTCCCTCTCTTGTAGGGCAGAGGATTCTGTCTTCATCCTTATCATTCTTCAGCAACATTGAAGTTTTCCTAGTCAATAGTATCACAAGAAACATAGAAGATAATAGCCATAAATATAAGACGGCAGAAATTAAACAGTACTGGAAAATGCTCAAAACAATTAGACGGAAGTGAATACTTTTTCATTACAATACAACGCCCAAAACCACGATCCAAGGATGATTTATTCATAACAATGGCATCCTCAATATCGTATCCACTATAACTCATAACAGCAACAGTTGCATTTTGCCCTGCACCGAGCTTGTCGTAACCCACCTGCAATGGAAAACCATTTGAGCCTAAAAAATTCGCAGAGAATACAAAAATATCACAATCTCAAAGATTACATTAAAGCATACAAACCAATTCGATTGTTTTTGTTGTCAACAACGGGCGTTGTGGATACACTAACAGGTAGAGCAATGAATCCATTCGATTTAGCTGAAAAGTAAACAAACCATCAGAAAGTACATTTGAGACAGCTACAATTCACAATGTTATAATCAATAGAATTATCAGTTTGCCACTATTCAAACCAAATTTAGATAAAATAAGATGAAGCTTCTAGATTCCCATTTTAATTCAAACTCAAATGTTATTCTGAACTATTTATCGGATGCATATCAATAATATATTAAAATATGGAATTTAAGAATAGATCAAGAAAGCCTAACTATAGACAAAAATGCCCGATTCCTCAACTTGGTAGAAAAAATAAAACTTGCCTGATTATATGCAATATTCCCCATAGCTTGCTTTCCCATAGCACACTGTAAAATAATATATGAATTTAATCATTTCAATGATCAGTATATCCTTAATTATTTGTGAGTAGAGTAATGTGCTCGGCAAGAAGTATAGACTGCAAACCTGGTAGGTATTTCTGGGTGATTGATTATGATGAGGGAAAGGGATCAAACCAGCAATAACACCCAAAATAGTAAATGGCTCAATTTCTATATGGGTTGTTTCAACTGTTGCTTCATTCTCATATAATGCAATCTAGCAAGCAAACCAGTTTACATAAGCATTACCACTGGCTGAAAAAAAAATATATGAAGAAAAAAAAAAAATGACAACAAACCAGAGCATTGTTTTCCTCGTTGACATCAAGATACTCGATCAAACCATCACGTAAAAAGTCATCGAATGTGCGTGCTCCATCCTACACAAGTCGAATTTTTGATTAACAAAATGATAAATATGTCAACCAAGGCCAACTATATGTCAAACTTACCAAAAGCTCTCTCATATGGTGTTGTTTAATCCTTGACACACCTTTATCAGCAATAACAAGTGGTCGACAAACACGACCTCCATCAGATGCAACATATACACATCGCTGCAAGATATATTGTGTTTGCTTTTCATCAAAGATATCAATGATCAAAATTCTAAAATGTTAAACTATACAATTTAAGCTAAGGGTGTCACCTTTTTATAGTCTGTCTTAGTTTATCAATAACTATATATGACCGTAGAATATTCACCGTAGAATATTCCAAAGGGTTGAAACCCATATTTGTACAAGAAGATAAAGCTTGTATTTTGTACTAGTTAGCTTACAAGACAAGCTATATATCACCGTAGCATATTCCAAAGGGTTGAAACCCATATTTGTACAAGAAGATAAAGCTTGTCTTTTGTACTAATTAGCTTACAAGACAAGCTTTATCTTCTTGTACAAATATGGGTTTCAACCCTTTGGAATGATTATCAGAAAATTACTCCAACTTTCCTCTCTCACACTAATATACCAAACTCTTTTCTTTGATTGCTGACAGGTCTCACAGTGCTATATGGTGGAACATATGAAACATAATCTTGCCAGTTTATGAAGGATTGAGCAGGAAAGTTTAAAATTTCTGAAAAGAACTGCTTACTTTCCTGTAGTAACAACTCATAATTATTATTTTATCACAACTGGATATGCAACGGCTGAAAAAAGATATACATAATTATTCCTAAATTCTTGTAGTCAATTAAACAAATTGCTAATGTTGTAATGAAATCTTCTTTAATGTCCTTTAGTAGGCTTATGAAAGAAGCAAGTATCTTAGATGTAACACCCAGATTGGAATTTAATAGTGCCCTGAAGTACAGGTATTAGCAGTGTGCACTCTAAAAGGAAGGAATGTACCTGCTTCTGATTAACGAACACACTCACAAACTCACCAATCTTGCCTGATCTGCGCAATCTTCTTAGAGCATTTGCAAAATGCTATTGACAAACAAGAATGAAAAAAATATATTAGAAACAAAGATTTCCTGCCTGGAACTAGATGAAAATGTAGAAGAAAATATATTAGAAACAAAATTTTGGTTCTTGAATCTTGTGCACGATTTTGTTAGCAAAAAACTACCTGTGGTCTCGTATGTTTGCCAAGAATAAGTCCATTAAATATAACAAGAAATGAATCTGCTGAATGCAATTCCTCCCCTGAGAGATTCTCCAAGTCTTCAACACCTAACACGAAACACTGATGACCAGTTGGGAAAAGTGTTAAGCTACAATAGCAAAGGGAAAATGAATGGCCAGTATTAAATAATTATGTCCACTCAGCAATAGATAATTGACAAGTATTAAAATCCACTACCAATCTTTTGTTACATATAATACTAAGGTCTATGTTCAGCGCAATTATCAAGTAAATCACACTCTAGCAAGAGGATGCAGACCAGATAACTGCTCAGCGCCATTATATTCTAGATATCTATAAGATAAGCATAATTCTTCTTCTTTGTATTTATGAATTGGTGATGATAACACCGTATCATACACAAACACTTGCTGGTCCATTAAATCTTTCAATTCATTCACTCAATTACAGATAGGAATGAAGAGCAAACTTTTGTGATTTTATGCAAGTGACTGAAAGGAGCAACATTATAGCCGAACTACATTCTGGCCTCATCTTCATATTAGCGAATTATAGGGAAAGAAGCTATCAAAACTATTGACAAAAAGATCAAGTAAGAAGTCCACACTCTAATCAAGAATGAATAAAGAGTATGTGCATTTATAGAAAAGAGTTCTTTTCACAATATAGAGTACAATATATGCAGTATTATCCAAGGATGTGGAGTACAAATGGATAAAAACACACTAAATCTAAGGATTAACAACATGCAACTAAGTACTTCATATCCAGGAACTAACATCTCGGGGCAAGGAAATACGTGATCTCGCAACAAGACAATATCTAGCGAAGCAAAAAACAAATTTTAATAGCCAGATCCAAAGAACACTTGAAGCAAAAGAAAATTACCAAAGATACTAGTGGGGCCTCATCTTCATCAGTTGTAACATGTGTCATCAGTGCCAAATTTTTTACAAGTCCACAAGCTTCTCCTTCAGGTGTATCACACGGGCATAGCATGCCCCACTATAACAAAACAACACACTAATAAGACAAGTAAAAAAACAAAAGCTAAAAAGTTTAAATATAATTTTATGAGAAGTGTTTCTATAATGTGCTAGTGGGCACAGGGCACACATTAGTGAACATAAAATGCCAATGTCATTTAGTGTTCACCAATGTTCGCCAATGGGCACAAATTTGAAAAACATAATGAAAATAGTTTAAAGAGCATCTCTATCATACCTGACTAGGTTGCAATGCTCTAGGTCCACTTACTTTCCTTGACTTCTCAAATTGTGGGGAAATCTTTGTCATATATCCCATGGCACCAATGTACGATAATCTAGCTAGCACCTAAATTAAAAAAGATGTAGATGGTGTTGAGGGCAAGTTACAGATATTTAAAAAAATGGATTCAACAGAAGAGATGACTCTAACCTGTGAAATACCTTTCCTGTCTACTCTGAACCGTTTGATACACCAGTTTCCTGTAGAAAGTGCCCTTTCTAGATCTTCAGTTATCTTGTCTGAGCGAATGTGCTAAAACATGTCGAGAAATGAGCAACTCAACCACATCATTGGTACAATGTTAAAAGTCCAACTAACATCATTTGCATGTCTAAACAAAAGAAATACACTAACTAAAATTCAATATTTTTCATTTTTCATTTTGCATTAAAAAGGAAAAAGGAATAGCATTTGCTCTGATTAAAAAAATATATATTAAACCCTTCTAAAAAAGGTCATCAAATGGAGTGCTTAATATTTGAATCATGGCAATCTGATATACTATATCTAAATATCTAAACAAATATTTAAAAAAAATATACTTGGGGTTACAGTTTGCTGTGTATAAACCATATGAATGTATTTTTCAGATGATAATCAAGCGGCACAAAGATCATAATCTGACCTCACTAACACTGTTTCAAACTGACAGTTTACGAAGATCATATATCTAGAGCTTCATCTCCAATCCAAACCTAGACTAAATATCCAAATTAGTTCTCAGTACTCAGTCTTCACTTCTTCGTTAACTTTGCTTAAATCTTTATTATTGCCCTATCATTCATACCATATAAATTTTGGTTGGAAGACCTAACCGTTCAATTGAATAATTCTATGGTAAGATATGATCTTTTTAACCATAACATCTATTGAAAAAATTTTACACTCCTCAAATAGAATAATTATTAATCCCCTAAACTAAAAGTAATATCTCAGATTCTAATGTAAGATAGTGATATGAAAGAGAAAAAACAGACGTCTGATCAGAAATAAATTCATAGATTCACTTCATTGTCTGAACCTATTCTAAGTACCGATAAAAAAAAATATCCATCGACATACCTGTGCAAAATCAAAACTGCTAGATCGACTAGTCTTTGCTAGGATCTTATCTATCTTCCTCTTGATCTCATTATTCATTGTCTTGAACAAATCCTGCATCACAAAAAAAGAGAAGAATTAGAATTATGTGCACAATGTCACGGATGCAAGGCATCTGTCACAATTTTACCTCAAACAGCATAGATATCAACTGGCCAGAGAGCTCAAAACGCTTGTTCCCAACATAATCCTGATCAATGAAACACAAACAAGTTAAATTAAATCTTTAATGGAATGCTTTAATATGTATGCAAGATTACTCCAACTCATAATGACTTTCTGTGTTTTGAGCTAGTTAGTAACTAATGTATGCCCAAGCTCCGATCAAGATCTTCCACAGAATTATGGCATAAACAACTTATTGTATAAGGACAATAGATACATTAATCAATAAAAATGTAGCCATAAGGGCAATAGATACATTAATCAATGAAGATGTAGCCATCAGTAAAAAGAAAAAAAGGGAAAGAAAAGAGAAAGCATGCAGATACAACGACCAGCAGGTACTTCAGAACAAACAATAGGGATTATGTACGGGGACTAGAAGCCCTATTGAAAATAGATAGAAATGGGAAAACCAAGCAATTTCACTTCCTGACCTATTGAAAATAGGTTCTTTGTATGTTTTTTTCCATCCATTTCATCAAGCAATTTCACTTATTTTGGTGTGCAAAGTACATTGTCTATTGCATTGCTGAGAATTTGAACATCCATTGCAATTGTGTTGTTAATTCTTTAGCTCCGGGATTGTTGCTTTCTTTATCACTGAACAAGTTAATCAAGATTATACGTGCTCTATAAAGCAACTACTCAAGGCATCACCAATTACTTTCTGCAAAGCATTGAGTGAACAGAAGTTGAAGGAAAGAGCAACCAAACCAACTCTTTTAAGCTGAATTTAAGCTACTTTTGAGTTTTTAGAGATAAGGACATCATGAATAACTTTAATAGTAAATCTGCAAATCTGATGAGGCAAAGACATTTGAGAATATAGGTATAGGCCTTTGCCTACAAATCAGATATGAATATGCCTTTGAAGGCTAAAGGGCTTTAGAATATTAGGGATGGCAGGGAGATTCTATGGATCAAAAGCCCGGGCATAAAATGGGTATAATAGGTACAAATGGTCCAATAACAAAAGACTTCTCAAGAATATAGGGTTGGTATATGAAAATATATAATGTCGTTGCCTTATTTAATATTCAGAGCACCATCCAACCAGATTTTGTTAGAAGATACAGATTTGAGATTGATAATAATAATTTTTTTTAAAAAAAGCAAAATCTATTTGTGAAGACACATTGTCCAAGTAAATTATTTACTACAAATACAACCATTAACAATTTGTGCAAGTCAACAACTATAACATCTTATCCAGCACAGCACCTGTGCATCTCCTTTTCCATTGGACCAAGCAAATTTCGGTCAGTATGCATCATAAAAACATAAAAAGTATATGCCAGTTAAACAAAGGCAACAAAACATACAGGACATTCACAGATTTTTTTTTTTGGTCAAGGACATTCACAGGTTTTCTTTTACAGTGAAGAACATAATAATCTTAATCTTACTTTATCATCCACTGCTTCTTTGTTTAAGAATGCCTCCAACATGCGTCTCAGCATTACAGCAGCATATATGCACTTCTGATGGAAGTTGTTTCTCCGCACCTATTTATAAAAACAAGACAGGCTAGAATTAAATAACTATAATCAAAATGTGACCATTTGTTCTATTATTATTTTTGGACTGCTAAAGTAATTTTTGTTGAGCAGACTTTTTTGTACAAATACCACAATGAGCAATATAATTTTGACTTTACTCCAAAATAAACCTTCAAAATAATAAATAGGCCAAAATAGTCAGGAGGGTTCTTAAATGTTAAATAAGATATTCATTTTGGCAAAATAAAATCTAAATATCACCAACCGGAACATGAGCAATAAATGTATCACGAAGGATTGCCAAGGCTCTATTTTCCTGCAAAGAGAAAAATTAGTCAGCCTAGTTCAGTAACACCACCTCCTTGTGAGGGTATGGTGCACTTTGGAGGGTTGGGGTGTGTAATCTTGATGTCAAAGGGATAACCTGCTCAGCAGATGCAGAATAATAAGGTGACTTTTTAACCTGCAGCAAGTAATCAGCATTTCATTAGCAATTAAAACACAAAAAGCTGAAGCAGAGACCATACAGACTGAAGTAGTAGATACAAACATGACTTTCTCTGACCATCTTAAACTAAAATAGTTAGCAAAGAGAAGTTTTATGACTTAATTATATGAGTACTTTGAAGCCAACTCTGGCCAACTACACACAAATTATTATATAACTCCTTGAATGCCCAGCTTATTTCAGCTTCAGTCCTAATAACCTGTAATCATTCTATTTTGGATATACATCTTCCTCACATTCAAGATTTTTGGATATATAGCTTATTTTGGATATAGGTCTTGTTCTGGGCCCCAAATGTTAAGAAAAAATTATTGAATTGCAATGACTGAGCAGTGGCTAGAATTGTTGAAAACAATGGTACGGGGATAGAATGGGATTTGAAATAATGTAATTACAAATGCTGGAAGAGGTGAGCACAAAGGATAGGATAGTGATACAGTTGTGGTAGTCAGATGCTGAAAGAGGTGAATACTGGGGCTCTATTTGCATGAAACTCAAGGTGAATCTGATAGTAAAATTGATCAGACAATAACAAAGATACGGTCATGGCTAATTGGCTATGTAGTAGAAAGGGTTAAGAATCGAACCTTAAAAGTAACATTATGGAAAGTTGAATTGGACCCTTAACTTTTTCTTTACAAATGGGACGAGAGGAGCTCAAGGCTGTTTTTAATAATGTTGACAGAGTGGGCTCAATATAGGATTTATGCATTACAACACAATTTGAAGTTTTATGAGACAGTTTGAAGTTTTAGTGGGCTGAATCACTTGAGAATGTATTTCAATTAACAGAGCAGTGTTTAGAAAAAACCCTATTGTCAGCTCAAACAACAACAATTGAAAGGAAGCTGGTTACAGAGAAAAAAAAAAGTACATATCCATTATCAACAAGAAAGTCAGCAAAAATAAACCAGTATAAAGCACCTTCGTCTCAAGATACTCCAGTGCATGCTGCTGTGTGAACACATCAAGCCTTATACATTCCTACAGCCAATACTATTTAATATTAGAGAACAACTCCATCAAAATACACAAAAAATGCAAGACCACAAAAGCACTATCAACTTTAATTCAATATACAGTCCAAGAAGAAATAAGAAGAGAAAGAACCATAACCAAATTCATGGATCAAATTCAAGCAACAAAAGAAAGTACCCATGCAGCTTTTAGGCATGGAAAAGGTAATCAATTAAGGAGCTTCTCAGAGAATAGGTGTATGGTAACAACATGAGAGAATGGCTACTTGATATCAATTCACTGTCATATGATCGTCAAATTTTATTGAAAAAAGCAGGAGTCTTTTGATGGGCTACTTCTCTTTACAGCTTAATAACTGAAATAGGAGCAAGAAAACTCCATGCAAATACAAAGCACACCGACAAAATTTAAGCCTTGGATGAAAGACAAATGTATCTTTTATCCAGAAGAAGAAATCAGTGATGCAACTACAATCATGATAAATAGCTTAATCCTAGAGCAAGAAGGATCACGAGTAGCATGCTGAGCAAATAAAAGCCGAATGGGAAATGAATTTATAATGGGACTATGGGAGACAAGTGAGTAAAACACAATAAATGCCTGCTAATAGACAGCAAAAAAAGGCAAAAACATACTCACATCTCTGATTGTTTAGTAGCTGGAATGACAGAAGTCAGATCAAAATAATTTAAAAACTTTTACCTCAATAGATGGCAATAATAAAGCACTATAGCGAGGGTCTCTTCCAACCATTTGCACGACCTCTTGATCACTTTCCATTCCCATAGCTTTCATCACCACTATTATAGGAACCTAAAACAAATAAGATTGGTATTAACCCGATCCCCTCAGCAAAACAAGAGTAGATAAAATGTCCAGTTATACTTGTGGATATGATGTAACACATTTAGTTTCAGATAAAAGAGAAAATATATTCATTACAAAGAAAATATTCCCTCTGATTTAAACTCAGCAATTAAGTCCACACTACCTTTGACTGGAATGAGTTTATCTGCAAATATATCTTCTCTTTTTCCATGACAAAGACTGTTTTGCTCCTTGTTGTTGCTGTGCTGCTAGTCACAGATGCTATTAAACTGCAAAAGTATACATAAATTTTGAAGGTAAATCAATCTAATCCTGCATCTCTCCAGGTTTACCTAACTAGAGCCATTGCAGCCAACAGCAGGAACCTAGCTACCACACATGGATACAAAGACTATGCCAACATGAGGACGCAGCAATTCCAGACAATACAGAGAACATGGCAAGACAACAAATTATATAATATGTTGTTTGAATGAGACAAGTAAATAAATACTATCAAAGTATGCATAAAATGCATAATGTGGGAGTGTAGAATGATTGAAACCAATTAAAATTACATCGACCCTCCATTTTGAATATTCAAAAAAATAATGCAATCCAAGCTTTTATTGTGGGGTGAATGGATATAATGATGTGAGCTAATGGTCTCAGAAGAATTATGTGTACCACTCACAAGTCACAGCCATGCTGATTGTTAAAAAGAAGTGTTCAGTTAAGGTTAGGGTTGGAGTTGGGGAGTTGTTGGGCTACAAGTGATGAAGGCAATGAAATGGTCAGCCAAACGACACACCATAGGTGAAGTACAAACAAATTCTAGATGGGATAAAATGCAATAGTTAAGAAATTTAACAATTTGGTAAATGACTGATCCTACACACTTCCAATAATGGCAGTAATTACCCCAGCCATAATTACTCTACGAAGCAGAAAAGGACAAGTGAATTTGAAGGACTCTGAAAAAAAGAATGTAACTTTGCAAATTAAAATACCAATAGTTAAAAACCTTGTAAAAGACCCGTTAAAAATGCAAGGCGGGCACGTAATGTATTCATGACGTGCAATTTAACTCACTTGAAAGGAAGAACAAGATCAAAAAAAAAAAAAAAATACTCACTTCCCCTTCTTATCAACATCAGTTATAATTCTGTTGTTTGATAGTTGTTCTTGCATCAAAATCACCTGGAAGACAATTTTAAGTCAAACCATAAGCAAGTGTAGCATACAAAAAACAGTATAATCTTGGAACGTGACTAGCCTATAAATTTTCAGCATGCAAAGGAAAATGGTACTACATTTGGATGAAATGTTTTTATAGGCAGTCATAGGCCTTTCCAGATAAGTAGCCACCCATGGCATAAAATATTAAGGAAGAATCACCTTTTCAGTTCCTTTTACAACAAAATAGCCTCCAGGATCAAGGGGGCATTCACCTATTTCAACAAAATATAGACATTTTTGTTCATGGTAATGCAAGAGAATTGGAAACAAAAAAACATAGGAACAATCAAGTTTAAACATGCCTAATCTTGCAAGCTCAGACTCATCCTTCCCATATAAAACACAACGACAGCTCCGTAGCATAATGGGCATTTTTCCTATAATTGCATTATTCTGCATAAGGTAAACAGACAAAAGATGATGTGAGAGGGGAAGAAAATGAACAAAAGAAGAGATGAAGAATCTATCAAAATCCCCTTAAAACCCAATTCTGATAGTGCATAACACTAAGTTGAATGAAATGTTGAATGAAACATCATGATTGTTCACTGTAAAAAAACTGTGTTTTGAACCAAAAACAATAAAGATACCTTGTGTACTATGTGCTTTTTACCATTACTTTCCCTGACATATTCTATATCAACAAGTATAGATGCTGCATACCTGAAAACAATAAGGAAAGTGGATTGGTGCCATAAGAGCCCCAGTTAAGTCAATAACACTTTGACAAACTTCATTGCATTGCATGTATAGAAAATATTTGCATTACAAAGGATGAGGCCTAACTCCAGAATGCAGAAAACGGTTATGCAACATACACTTTTAGAATTGAAACGTAAATGTTTGAAACATAGATGTAGATAAAGAGTAAATTTTCAATATGCAAAAAAAAAAAAAACATCAAGTCTTTTTTTAGTTCAACCAATAAAAAGGTTCGTTACAGTAATCAAAGTTCATGCACTAGTACCACATAACAAATCAAATTTCCTGATGCAATGAGTTTTGCTGTGTACATGTATTATTCATAAATCTCAATGTTTGAAATTTTTTACATTTCTTCTACAAGTTAAAATATGAAGAGTGATAGGGGAGAGAGGGAGGAGGGAGAGAAAGATACGTCATGTCCGTTAGTCTGCACATGTGAGGGGTAAGTACTTTATCAAGATGATCACTAGTGAAGAAGGGTTCACCAATCCTGACATCTTTATACCTAACATGTCAAACATAAACACATAAAAGTAGCAGTATGTTAGTGATATAAAGGACGACATAAAACTAAATTGATGGCATTGTGGAGTCTTGGACAATTAGATATATTCACAAAGAAAACAAGTGCTAGATTATTACTCGAGATAGATATCTGGATTGTAGCTGGATGTAATTCGATTGTTTACTCTAACAATCTTCTTTATCCCCTTAGTTACAAAGTAATTGTAGGAATCAAGATGTTCTCTCACTAGACCGCGAACCTACAAGATAAAATAGCATCAATCAAGGTAGTATTAGAACAGCTTGGGCTTCAATCATTTTTTTGCACCAACTAAGCAAAATCATCCACCATAAAAAATTTAACCTTCAAAAATTCAGGCACAAGTTGGAACTTATCCACGGTAGATTTTATGGGAGAGGCGAGAAATTCCTTGTCCATCCTGCAGCTAAAATAAAAACCAAACTAAATTAGGGTCAGTGGCCGGGAGTTCTCAGCCAAGCGCCAGCGGCAGAAAAACAATGAAAATTTGGATCTTTCTCAATTGAGAAATAAGAGCCACAGTTGACATAAAAACATTAAAAACAAAATTCAATTGAGAAAGACATGTTCAAACCGATCAATTCTGGAGACGAATTTGTAGAGTTTGACGAGGCAGCGAAGATATGGCGGCGGTGAAGGATTCGAATTCTTTCTCCCGAGTCCGTCGTTCCCTCCCTGATTCTCAGATGAATGTGAATGAACTAAAAACAAATAGACAAATCAGTTGAGTGAACTTGGGCCAGTTATAAAAAGGACAGGCTCCTACGTAATCGGCCCGCTAATGCAGCTGGAAATTCTACATACAATGCTTAAAAGAGAAATTTACCGAAAACCATCCGTCCTATAGGTTATAATATTACACTTAGGCTCCGTTCGGATGAAACGTTTTGGAGCGGAAGAGGACGCGTTTTGTAACGTCCCCAAGCTTTGAGGGCGTTCGGCAGCAGCGGGCTCCAGTAGCGGATTCCGATCAAGCTAGCGGAATGACGCTAGTTTTCGCCTTCTCTCCCCGAGCTTCTTCTGGAAACGCTCCTCTAGACCACCCGACCAATAATAAATTACCGCAATTTCACAACTTCCATTAAAAGTCATCTTTTTCATTTTTTTATTCTTACATTGATTTTTTAAAGGAATAAAAAATAACAATAAAAGAGAGGAAGAAGGCGAAAGGAGAAGACATATCCGGTGTTAGGATCTTCCTCCACCTCCGGCGAGGCCTTCACCGCCGCCAGTGCCCGATGACATTGCGTCGCTCCATTTCGGTCTCTTGGCGGAACCCACCTTGGCGACCACCAAACCCTCTCCCGAACAAGCCCTCCCGAACCTAAATTTGTGCACCCGAGCCCAGATCTGATCCCAGCCCCCTTGCTCGACCCCGTTGATCCTGGTGTGGTGCTTCTGGGCTCCGAACCACTCCTCACTTGAGCCTAAATCTGAGGTCTCTCCAGACCCCCCTGAATTGCCCCGACTCAGCCGCCCTGAGCCCCCGCCAGACCAAACCCCGCCACACCACCTTGCCCTGCTCAGACCGGCCTAGCCTAGACCCACCTCGCTTAAGACCCCTGCCTCTGCTCTCATCGATAAAAAAAACCCAAAATTTAACCAAATTAATCTTTTTTTTAAACTAAAAAATATACTAAAAAGAGAGTTTAACTGACCTGCAACGTAATCTTTAGGACGGGTGGTTAATTTCTAACGAAATTTATTATACGGGTAGTTTATGGTAATTTGTTATTGATCGTGGTTAAGTGTAATATGTCTATATTATGGGTGGTTTTTGATAAATTTCTCTGCTTAAAAGTTAAAATGCAAATGTGAAATATCGGAATTTAGAAAAAAAAAACGGAAAAATAGCTAAAACCCTGGATAAACCTAAACCCTGCATATAAAGCCCTCCCATTTTGCAGAGTCTGATAACATCTCCTCACTCCCCCAAATCCACCGCCTTCCGCTAGCTAGGGTTTCGCCATGGCGACTCGAATCTTCTCCCTCTCTCGCTCCGTCTTCATCAACAAGCAAGCTCTCACCTCCTTCCTCGCTCGCTCCTACACCGTCTCATCCACTTCTCTCACCATCTCCCAATCCTCCGCTCTCCGCCTTCGCCCGCTCGCCGCCGTCGCCCATTTCCTCCACCATGGCGCTTCTCCGGCGTCTACCGGCTACAGAGCGTTCTCGACCCGCCATACTCAATCCTCGCTCAACGATTCGAACCCCAATTGGTCGAATCGCCCCCCTAAGGAGACGATTTTGCTCGATGGATGTGACTTTGAGCATTGGCTTGTTGTTATGGAGAAGCCCGATGAGAATATGACTAGGGATCAGATAATTGATATGTATATCAAAACCCTTGCTCAAATCGTCGGCAGGTACATTTGCTAATCTCTTCATTTCACTCTCTATGCTTCAAATATGTTCATCTGTTATTGTATATAGATGAAATTTGTACTTTCAACATAATTGGTGATTATTTCAATTACTTGAGTCGAATGAATGTGCTATTTTGTTTGTTTATAGCTTGTTCCAATGTTGGTAGTAGGTTTTTTCTGATCATTCTTATTCATTGTTCTCACTGGTTTTTGTTGTTCATGTGTTGATGTCATGTCCATAACGATTTCATTCAGTGAGGAGCAAGCTAGGATGAAGATTTACTCGGTATCTACCAAACATTATTTTGCATTTGGAGCTTTGGTGCCTGAAGAAGATTCATACAAAATCAAAGGTTCGTTTTTTAAAATCACCATGGACATTACTTTTGCTTAATCATGTTAGTCGGAAGAAAACAGGTTCTTACAGGATTAATCTTGATTTGTGCAGAGCTGCCAAAGGTTCGCTGGGTTCTTCCTGATTCCTATTTGGATGTTAAGAACAAAGACTATGGAGGTAAAAAGCAATCACCATTAACTCAGTGGCTTCTATCTTACATATCATATATTCAGTATGATCTGAAATTTAGTGCTTTTTCAGTTTATCTGTCAATTGAACTATGTGTAGGGTCTTTAAATTAACTTAAAATTGATAGATTAGTTTGAGAGTTTGCTTGAAGGTTGGAAATTTGGAATTCATTAAACACCAAATCAAGTCCCTATCATATTTTTCACTCAGTCTGTAATGTTTCCTAGAACATTGTCCAATATTGTGGTATACGTCTCTGAAACATCAAATAATGGCGTGATTCACATTCTGAGTTTCTCATGTTTTGCAGGTGAGCCATTCATCAACGGAGAAGCTGTGCCATATGACCCCAAGTACCATGAAGAATGGGTAAGAAACAACTCGAAAGCTATGGAGCGCAACAGGCGTAATGACAGGCCTCGTAACTTTGATCGGTCAAGGAATTTCGAGAGAAGAAGAGAGAATATGCAGAATTCCGGCCCTCCCCCACTGGGAATGCCGCCGAGAGGGCCACCACCTCCCAACAACATGGGCCCACCACCTCCCAACAACATGGGCCCACCGCCTCCCAACAACATGGGCCCACCACCTCCCAACAACATGCCGGGCGGTTATCCTGGCGGGCCCCGTGCCCCGAACGCCGGATGGCAGCAAGGCAACCAACAGAATTTCCCGGGTGGCGGATATCCTCAGAACTCACAAGGCCCTCCTCCTCCTCCAAACTATCAGAACTACGGTCCTCCAGGCAACAATTTCCGAGGTCCTCCTCCACCAGGTGGCAACCAAGGCTACCCTCAGAACCCGCAAGGTCCGCCTCCTCCTAACTTCCAGAACTACGGTCCGCCCGGCAACAATTTCAGAGGTCCTCCTCCACCAGGTGGGAATCAGTACCAGGGACAAGGAGACATGTCACCACCGCCACCTGGCAGCAATTTCAGAGGTCCTCCTCCACCAGGTGTAGACCAATACCAGGGACATGGTGACATGCCACCACCATCACCTACAAGGAATTACTAAGTGATGATGCTGTATAGATAAGCTTTGTAGAACTCTAGAATGGTGGAAGACAATGTTCTGTCAGAAATGTTTGTGACTTGGTACTCTCTTTTGAGCATTGTGTCTTCTTGAAGACTGAGGAGCCGTTGTGCTTACATTTATTTGAAATGTTGGCTTTTGTTTTATGGCACGTACGTTTAATAGAATGTTTTATCTCATCCATGTTCTATTGCTTTATGAATTTTGAGGCTGAAGTTGGTTCAGTATCTCCAGTATTGTAGTGACTTTTTTAATATTGATTGTGCTTTTCTGTGGCTGTACTTAATTCAAGTGGCTAAAGGGTCTGTCAGTAAAAAAAATGAGTGATTAATTTGAGATTGCTTAGAGCAGAGACTTCCAAGGATTGTAACCAAATTTTAGGGCACTTCATGTGATCTTATGAGAACCTTTTCTTAGGCTTAATCAACAAACCTCCCAACAAATGTCAATGTCTTTATAATGAGAACAGTATTGTGATTTATGAAACATCCAATGTCTTTTGTTGAGTGTTAGCTGGACAAATACATATCACCTTCAAATTGAAGCTCAAATGTTAAAGACAGTGAAAAAAATGAAAAAAATTGTCTGCATTGCAAGTGTAAGTAATACAAGTATACAACCAAAACATACAATACTGCTGCTGATTAACAGAGCTTGCATTTGCCTTCTTTTCACCTATATCAACTTCTTCTGTTCTTAGCAGCTCGAATCTCATCCGCCAGCGAAACTTGCATTCGCATCTTCTCCCTCTCTATAAACTGCAAATCCAATCTCTCCAGAGAAGGATAACAAGAAACCATGGCCGGCATCGAGCTAGATGTTTGACCATTCACAGATTTCTTTCTCTGAATCTGAAATCAGAGGTAGGAAAATAAAACAAAGAAAATAAGAAATGAAGTATATCAAGGTCTGTCACACAACAAGCCATAATCAATGTAACAGGCATAGGTTAACAAGTGATTAAGGCACACTTTCATCAGTATTAAGTGCATACCTTAGTTAATCTAGCCTTAAGATTCAACTCCTCTTCCACTTCCTTGGGTTTTTGGCGCTTCTTTCTCGGTCTTTTGACAAGTGTTTCCTTGTATTCGTTCTTTGCTTTCATCTGTGCTTTTCTCTCTGCCCGAGTCTTCCTGTTTTCCTTTGCCTTGGCTTTCTCTGTAGCATGTTCAAGATTCCGAAGAGATATTTCTCTTTTCAACTCATCATAACTATCCCAACTTAATTCTTCCTCACCAACCCCGCCTTTTCTGGCAAATTCTGCAATGCTTTTTGACCAGGACAGATAAAGCTTCTCCTTTGCACGTTTACATTTCAAGCGCTCCCCCCATAGTTGTTTAAGCGAAAAGCTAATTTTTGTCTTCACTTGATCACTGTAAGAGGAACACGATATAAAAAGAGGAAAGTAAAGGGTGTCAAGAATACTTTGGGCTCTTTTGTACAAGGACCTATAGATCTAGAACCGTTTACAGTTACCCACTTACGCTTAGGGAAGTTTAATATTTTCAAACTGTCTGATCAGCAACCTCACATGCTAAAGTAAGCTTTTGTAAAACAATATGATATATGGCAAGTGGTGAATTGTTCTTTAAAGAAGATTATCACTGAAATCTATCAGCCAAATGGCTGAGAAGCTTTCACTGAAATGCATCAAGTATAACCAAGTACCTATGCCTCCGTGGTGATTCTGACATCTTGTTTCTAATCTGAAGCCAGAAGACAACATGTGTAAGTCTTATAATACATGGTACATACAAAATGCAAGAAATTAGGACAATTGACAATAGAGGATGCCAAAAACAAAACAAAAAAAGACTTTTCAGAAGTTTTTTTTTTTTGTGTTTGAGCCCCAAATTCCTTTTCCTGGAAGTGCCAACTACTAGTAACAGTGTAAATAAGCAACCGGAAAACATAATGTAATATTCATCTCAGCTGATTTGCAAGCACTTTGGGAATTACTATTCTAAGAAAAACACTGACATAACTGGATGATCAATGAAACAAAAAGGCAAATATAACTTCTAAATGATTCTTACATTACTTCACCTTAGGGTCTCTCAAAGCTTCAATTGTTCTCTGCTTGATCCGTGCACGAGTTTCTGCATCATTCATCACCATCCAATCCTAATCAAGATCTCTTTACATAAAACAATTTCAATTCAAATGAATTATCCCTATTTTACAATTTACCAGGTGTATGTGGCCTGCCTTTGTTCCAAGGGACTTTGCCCTTGTTAGCCAATCCTATCTTCCTCCTCCGCTCGATCTCTCTCGATTCCTCTACATTACAACTAGCTGCATCATCTGAATCAAAAGGAAACTTTACCTCCTCATTTTCAGACTTCTCATACTCCAAGCTCGAGATCGAATGCAAGTCGAAATCCAAATCAATCAGCAAGTTATTAGACACTTGGGATTCTATATTCACAGGAAACACTGAAACGGGATGATGATGATGAAGACGCCGCACACAAGAACACAATCTCAAAAATGACCTAGATGTTTTCTTTGTCAGACCAATTGAATGGTAATAGGAGCAATCCATCAAAATCCGGTAAATTGGCGACAACGAGATTCCATTGGAAGATTGAATTTTTGGGGATTGCATTTGAATTGAGCATAATCTGAAACAAATTAGCTTTCTGGTGTTAGAATTTAACTGCATTGCCCTAAAAAGTGACCTTTACCAATTCGAACTCTTTCTTTATCACATTACAGGCGAAATCGAGAAAAAAATGAGGGGTCTCAATCTGTGAGCTTGTTCGTTCAATACCCAAAACAGAAATTAGGGTTTGGCGAACTTACTAGTTTGAAAAATTAAACATACATGTTGTAGAGAGATTTTACCTGTTGAGAAGCATGAAGCTTGAAGAGAATGGAGGCGGGAGCAAGGGATGTAGAATGGAAGTTAGTAGAATGCTGAACGGGATGGATGGATATGGCTTCCAAAATTTGTGGTGTTTTGAATGTATGTAATAGTATATTTTTTTAAATATAATATTAATATATCCCTGTTTTGACCATCCAATTTACTGTCTTCAATTCTCCGGCCTAGTACTTTTTTTTTTATCCATTCCTCTTTTCAGTTTACAAGTTCTTTTCAAATTCCTACCCAAAATGTTCAATTTCCAAAATTTCAGCCAAATGAAAGGAAGCTATGTTCAATCACTTTCAACCTTTAAAATTTACAGATCCCTCTATCAAATGAAAGGGAAATTGTGTTTTAACACATCATTCAGACTACATGTATACAACAACAAAGCTCAAGCCATCACCAAAACTTTGCTAATTTTATGTCTCTTGCATCCTTCAAGAAAAGACCTCCATATCAAAGCATTCGGCGAGAAAGGCATGCTACTAATCACTTGCTCTGCCTCCTTCAAATGCCCATATCTTGACAACAAATCAACTATTCCAAGATAATGATCCATCTCAGGCTTAATTCCATACACATTCTCCATTTGAGAGAACAACTCCAATCCTTCTTTAACCAGCCCGCCATGCCTACAAGCAGACAACAAAGATACAAACATTACACTATCTGGTTTCAAACCCAAGACTTCCATTTCCTTTAACCTTTTCAATGCCTCGCGCGCAAAACCATGATACCCAAGTGCTGAAATCAGCGCCGTCCATGTAACAAGATTCTTCTCCGGTGTTTCACAGAACGTCTTCACTGAATCATCAACGCTTCCACATTTGGCATACATGTTGATCAATACGTTACTAGAAAATGCGTCAACATGGTCTAAGTTCGCTTTGATAAAAAATCCATGGACAGATCTTCCCAGAGATAGGCTGCAGAGATTGGCGCAAACACATAGAACGCTTACCATGGTGTATTTGTCGGGAAAATTGTTTCCCAATTGCATAAGCTTGAAAAGCTCAAAGACTTCTGTATAGTATCCGTTATGTGAGCAAGCTGAAATTAGTATATTCCATGACACAAGATCAGCTTCATTCACCACAGAGAGCATTTTTAATGATTTATCGTACTGACCAGCTCTGTTGTAAAGCGCAGCAATCACATTGGAGGAAATTGTGGAGCCTCGGGTTTCAAAAGCTCTAGCCAACAACAAAGCATCAGGAATTAGTCGATTTCTAGCATATGCAGTAATGAGGGAGCTTAAGACGTACTCGTTGTCATGGTGGCCTAATTTTAGAGTCAAACAATGAAGCTCTGTCAGGTCTAGGGCGGTCATTGTTTTGAGCAGACCCGAAAAAGTGAACTCATTAGGACACAAGCCCGACAAAAGCATTTCCTTTAACAAAGAAATGGAGGTACCTGGATTTTGATTTGAATAGCTGTGCATCAATGCATTCCAGGAGACCACATTCTTATCACTTATTTCAGCAAAACATCGATCAGCGGCATCCAACAGATCACACTTTCCGTAAAAATCAACCAATGCACTTCCTAAATAAACATCATTTCCCATGGAAAATTTTATCACTTTCGTATGAATATAGGCTCCGAATATTGGCTGCTGAAAGCGGGCGCAACAATTGACTAGACCAACTAAAGTCATCTCATTAGGCGAAATCCCATTATGGGTCAAATCCAAGAGCAGATCCAATGCTCTTTCAGATTTATCAGTTCTTGCCAATGCACTTATTACCGTGTTATAAGATACAACATCACGAAAAGGCAAGGTCTTTAACAACTCTTCTGCTAACCCAATACCGAAACAGTTCACATACGTATGCAGAAGACTATTCGAAACTAGAATCTCACAATCCAGTCCACTTTTCGTCACTAGCGAATGCAATTGTTCACACAAGCTCAAAACCTCTGTTCCCCCAAGATTCGACAACAAACCCACCAGAGTACTATGAGAGATACTAAACCCCATCCTCATTAAATCCTGAAACATGAACACAGATTCTTTTATATACCCATGATTCCCCAGCAAAACTATCAGAGAATTCCAAGACACCAAGCTCTTAATCGGCATTTCTTCAAACACCTGCACTGCCTCATACACTAAACCATGACTTCCCAATAGACCCATCAAAGCAGTGCCAACATAGCTCTCACTAAAAAACATTCCATTCTTTATGATCAACGAATGCAAAACCTGCCCTCTACAGAGGTCCAAACCATCACACGACAACACACCCACAATCGTGAACTGGGTAGGCACAAACCCGCAAACCCACAAGTCATTAAACAACTCCCAAGCTTCCTCTACCCGCCCCCCGCGACCATACGCGTTAATCAACGTGTTATAAGACACCACATTTCTCTGAGGCATTTCATCGAACACCTTGCGAGCGGTCTCCACACAACCAACAACAGAGGCGTAGATTGAAATCAAGTTGTTGGTGAAGTATATGGGTTGTCTCGCGAATGCACCCATCGTGACATTGATCCCGTGGAAAGACTGAATTGAATCGAGGGTTCGAGATTCCTTGCACGATTGCAGGAGATAATGAAGGCGTTCATCGGCGAATTCATGGTCACGAAATTGATGGCGTTCATCTCGCTTTTGTGTTGCAGGGATGTGTAATGAGACTGAGCGCGCAACGGTAGAGAGTATGGCCGTGGGATTGTAAGAATTCTTGTGGAGAAGTTTGTACTTCAAAGAGTTCATGCCCCCCGTATTCTACTTGAGCGGGACTTTCTGGGCAATGGCGCTGATGTTGATTTCTTTTAGCAAAGCTTGGAACTTTACCTTCTCCACAAACTAGGAATTAATTTATTAGCTGGACTTTTCAGGTGTTAATTAGTTAATTAGGAATTTGTGGCACCGGCCACAAGCAACTGTTGTTTCAGTATCTCTTCTCCACAAACTTTACGGAATCAAGTTGGTAAGCCATGACACATTGACACTTTTGATACATTATCTTATACCAATGGAAATTTTTATTTTACTGGGAGACATTTACCCATGAATTTGTTGTCTTCAGAAACCATTCCTTGACAGTGCCGAGCAATTAACTGAGGAAGTCACATCCGTACTTCCTGCTGCTGATAGTCTTGAACAGTATGTAATGACACTTCTTATGCCTGCATATGGTGAAGAAAGAAACTTGCGAGATACAAGGTTATGAACTTACTCTGCTTCCCTTATTTAGTTAGTTAAAAATTTATCCTGTATTGCTGAAGTCCTGATCCAACCTTGTTTGCATAATACATTGAGCTGATGACGTGCTTAAACATGCATTGGAGAATCTACAGCAGACTGATGATATGGGGAATTTGATTGGAAGACCTGAAGAACAAATTGTAAACACTCTTGAATTAAAGCACTTGGTCTCCAAGAAGAGTTGAGATATCACAGTAATGAACACCCACTTACAAATGAAAAGGAATGGTAAATACAAAAGGGGAACTGAACTTAGTTGGCATGCATGACGGCACATATTCTTGTAAGCCAGTGAAAAATAAATGATCTTTTGCATATAGATTATTATGCAACAGACTTTGGGATCTTGTATTGTTTTTTGAGATACTGTGAGGCCTCTGAGTCATTCCTGTGGCATAGTATTCTCAATAAGGTCTTCGCATCCGCGTCAAGTTTGCTCCTGCTTCTGTGCAGCTCTGACCCACCACCATTGGATCTCAAGTCGTCGATCAGCTCTCGGGTCTGCAGTAAAATGACAAAGCAGCAGACAAGTGTTGGAGATGGTGCAAGAACTCAAAAATACCAACCAAGTACTCAAACAAGGTACTGCAAGTGGCTTAAGATTAGAGGTGTGTTTTTCGACAATCATCATCATTGACCCAGTGAGGCTCCGCTACAGCGGAATCTGGGGGGTCAAGATGGGGGTACCCCTGCCCAAGGGAAAGGGGGTACGCCCGATAGCTGATCAAAGAACGAACAATCTGATTAAGAGCTACTATGAGAGATTCATAGGAGTGGAAATTGAATATGCGTTTTAAAATGATGTTCCGTGGGCATTGTGTTATGTATTTTGGAACAAACCGAGAGATGAACAAACCTCGTATCCATGCAACTTTATAATATGCCGAGCATGAGCCACCAGATTTTCAACCACGCCCCGTGGAAGCCCATCTCCTCCAGAAATGAAGAACTCCTGCACAGAATAGATATAAAAATCAAAAGGCTAGCTACACCCATAAACGTTGAGACTTGAATGTGCCATCCTATTTACCTTTATGACATCCAAGTCTTCTTCCAACATTCGAGCATCAGTAGGAGAAAAGACACGAGATGGTCCTCCGTCCAGTAAAACACGTAATAAGCCATCCTGGACGATTTAAATTGAGTTTGGAAATTAAATGAGAAGCCATGAAAAGGAGCAGAAAATAATATTGTAATTTCACGTTGTTTATCCAAAATTATTGTCTAGTGCACATTACACACCAGGCAAGATTGAAGAAGACTTGTCACTATGCGATCCCGCAATTGCTCAATGATAACACCACAGAGTTGATTCAGTGCCTACAAAAAGCAAAAAAAAAAAAAACACCCCGAGTAAATTATATAAGAAAAATGCAGATGATTTACCTCATAATCTATGTAACTTCCCATAACAAAGAGCAATGAAGACCTGCTAAAGAAACCATCGGAAATCAATCTAAAGTAGATAGACTGAGTTCATACACATGTAGGCCTGGTACACAAGTTCAGCGAGGTTCCATCCCAAAACCAATTGGCAATACGAGAAATAACCCATCAAGCTTATATACAAGTCAATTTTAGTCCCAAATTTCCCACGTGGGAAGCCATATTCCAGCAAAAACCTCAAAAGCTACGAGCAGAAAAGGTTGGACATTTGGTAGGCTATGTATTGGATGGAAGATTTCCAAAGGACTGAGTTGATTGACAAAAACAATTTTGAGAAAAGAAAGCTTTTTGAAGTTTCAGGTATTACCTAGGTTATTGGACAAAAGGGAGAGATGGATACAGGAATGTTTCTGGATATTTAAGGTCCAAATCCTAGATGATTCCCACTAGATGTGGAAAAGTTTGATCTGACTAGCATTCTAAAAGTCAGAAGTTCAGGAGAAGGGGGAAAAACTTAAGTTGGTTTGAAAAAGAAACATCTCTATGTTTCTCTGATCGAGGTATAATCCTGAAAGATCATCTTTCAGAGCAACACAATTGGAGAGGTTCAAAAATAAATTCTCATGTATCATGGAGGTTTTGACATTTTTCTAGCAATTCTGTCCAAGCTTTGTAATGCCTAATACTCGTGGTGCTAGCTGAAAAAGATACTTCATCAAACAATTCAATAAGAAAGCTTATAATAAATTTTCATGCATCATGAATGTTTTGGCATTTTTCTAGCAGTTCTGTTCTGTCCAATCTTTGTCATGTTTAATATTCAGTGGTGCTAGCTAACGAAGATACTTTATCAAACAATTCAATAATAAGCTTTGTAATGGCATTTTGCTCTATTTTGCTAGCAGTTCTGTCCATGCTTTGTAATGTTTTGAGTTTGACGGAGATACTACATCAAACAATTCAATAAGAAAGCAGTCTTCTATTGACACTAAAGATTTTCATGAGTGAAGAAGAATATTGTAACATTCATAATATTTGCACATGTAAATGGCAGTCTGTCAGAACAATAAAAAACCAAAAGGATTCACGATATACAAGATACAGCAGGATGAGAAGGGAATGATGATGGAACAATTTCCTTGCATATTGATTATCAAGACAAGTGCACATTGATCAAGATGTGAAATGTCTTTCTCGTTCTCTATATTTATTTATTTTCGTTTTGTTCTTCCAGTTGATAAGTGAATCATGGATGGTCTGGAAGTATAAGGATGTGATCTTCACTAATGTCTGTCAGTTTTATTAATGATTAAGAAGCATAGAGTAGAGCAAATTCAGGACTTACTGTGTCAAGTGGGTCGATCAGTACCTCCACTCTAGACTGAGAAACACTGGGTCTATATAAATTATCGATGAAAGGTTCTCCTAGATCAATGAAAACAATCTTGGTTCCTGTATAAATGAAGAAGAAATAGCAATTACTCCTCTGACTGGCAACATAAGTTGTTTTCGGGTATCGGTTTTGATATAAATACAAGTCATTTTAGTTTTTTTCTATGCAATCAAGAACGAGAAGTAAATTGAATTCCAACAAGAGGGGCCTGAGCGAATGTTACCGAGCAGCCCATTATTAAAATTTGCTTTTGTTGACTATTTTTCTCGCAAACCGTTCATTCACTGGCGCAAAAGAGTGGTGGACATAATGTGATAAGATTTGGAAAGACTAAAAATATTCTACTTTAAATAATACTTTTCTTTTTAAATCGTGTCAAAAGCTTAAACGACATATTTAATGAGTTGTAAGCACTTGTATAATATAATGGAGTATAAATCCATTTAAGAGAGAAAAAGAATATAAGAAAGAGTAGACAAGAAAACAGGGGAAGGAAACACTAGCAGTCCACTTAATTAGAGCAGTCAGTCATACACATGAAATCGAAGTATATGCTTAAAGAAAAACAAACGCAAATCTTACCAGTATATTCACAGATTCTATCAATAGCTGCATTCAGGTCTTTTCTGCTTCCATCTAAAGCAGTGTTCTGCCCGAAGCTCTTCGAATCTGGAGACCTCTCTGAACACATAAATTTCACCAAGTGAACCCATCAATCATCTCTATATATGTGTATGCATGTTATTGCAAGTAGAGAAGTTACCAAGGATCATGATCTCTGCATCACCATCTTATGATTAATCAGTAGTTAGCCTCTTTGCAAGCATTTAGTATGCCAAAGTCATTATTATGGAAAAATTTCAATTACAGGTAGGTACTGAGATTTAGGAAGTTCCCAATAAAGGTACCATTGTAATTCCACTTATGTACCTTGCCGTTTTAAAAACATTTTCCCACTAAATGGAGTAACAACAACCCTTCTCTTGCCCTCTCTTTGTCTACATCGTTCCTCATACTTTCTTCTTTCTCTCTCCTCTACTCACTGCTGTGCCCACAAAGATAAGATCACAAATGAATTCTGGTTTTGCTTCATTTTTGTTTAATAACTTAATTTTTGCTCCGTTCTCCACTAAAAGGTTCTTTTCATTGGGGCACCTCTTTCTAATACAAAAATGACTTCCGGTACTCTATCCATTTTCACAGTGTAAGGGTAGGTAATAAAATGGTGAACACATCCCCCCCCCCCCCCTCTCTCTCTCTCTCTCTAGACACACAAATATTAGAGCCCCAAGCCAAGACAATTTTTTTTGTTGATTTATCATGACACCAATGTGGACTAGATTCGTTACATTTCCATATTTGAAAACCAAACGGGCCCTTAATCTTCTTCAGATATGCTATTTTGCTAGAGCAGAGATTTTGGCTCGAGGGCAACTTAAAGGTATGCCTTGATCAAAAATCCTACGAGGTTGAACTAACAGTTCCTAAAAAAAACAAAACAAAAAAACATAGATGTGTCAAGTAACTTTCACTAATGATATTACCAAGCTCAACATAATATCAGTCATGAGAACTTCCCTTTTGAGTATTGGTGTAATTCTTGTACAACAAGGGAACATGAAGCATAATTTGTCATGTGGTAGACCTAATCAAGTGATGCAAGTAGCATTGTTTGATTTGTTTCTTTGGTTTGTATGTGCATCTGAGATGACAGAGTTTACAATAATTTATCTATGACCTCCTACTAGTAATGATTGAAGATCTAAGCTTCTAAATGCATAGATACATGTGGGAAATAGAGTTTGTAAGCTTTACAGAGCCATTTATAAGGAAAAAAAGTTGAGAAAACAAATCAAATGAGATCATGCAACATTACGCCTGAAGCTAATTGAAATGCAACAAGCAAGTTGAGTTTGATTGAAACATACTGGCAAACCTCTCACTTGGCTTTTTCTTTAACCATCGGCTGGAAATGCTATCTTCCAGCTTGGTCAGGTGATTTACAGCATACTGTTAAGAGAAGTACCTAGGTCAGAATAGAAGGAAGCGATCTATGAATTACGACAGACAACTTAGAGAGGCATAGGCAAACTGGATGGAGAGAAACACAGCCTATTACCTATGAACAGTCCCCCTGCTACTACATTTTGGGATATGTATAATTTAAAAAAAAAAAGGAAAAGAAATCTAGCCACTCACATGTAGTGTATTTAGTTGAACGCAAAGAGTTGATGTAGGCAAGACACTGATGTCTCTAGATACCCTCTCTTCTGGTGGCTTTTGGTCTAGAAGCTCCTTCTTTACAAAAGCTTTAATTCCAGCTTCCTTCCTATACCGTGTGAGAGGAGGCACAGGCGGAATCAGTTCTTCTTTGCTAGCTGCACAATAAAGTTAGAATCAAAACTTTTCAGCTTTGGCCCAAGTAGAAGATCTTGTTCATTTAAAAAATTTATGGATTGTCAACAAATTCAAATGGCTTCTGAAGTGCATTTATTTCTCAAGAAGCAGAAGATAATCCCTACTGCTACCTGCAACTAATGATAGGTACAAGATTAAGGGCTAAAAGAGCAAACATGAGCAATGAGATCATGTATTATCTTTTTGAAATGCACAAAGCAAATCAAACAATAAATTTACAGCTTATTGTCAATTGTACTTACTACTTACCCAAATTGGCAACGATGTGTTTTGCATAAACCTGAAATGCATTGTCGACGCCGCGTACTACACTATTGAGTTCACCATTACCCATGGGAACTTTAAGAGCAAAAAATTGATCCACGGTCTGTAACGAGAAAAAGACTCTTCACGTTAAACATTGAATAATGGCATGGTAGTAAAGAAGAAACATACTGTCACGTTAATATCACCTCTTCCACGATCCTGTACACTTCAACAATTGAACTCCCGTGCCGTTGCTGAGGTGATATTGGATCCCACTTCTGCATACATACATGAAAAATCATAATCTGTACATAAGAAGGTAGCAACAAGCCCACTACACATGTAACACACAACATAATTTGATGCAAGGAGGGAGAGTATTTGGTATTTAGTCGTTCAAGTAAGTAAGTCATCGAAAAATGTACTTTCCACCACCTTAACAGTCTGGATTAGATTTGTACAATTATACCAAACTAATGGATCAATTAGTAAGTCGTCGAAAAAATACACACACATGGACACATACAAAGGCCCGACTTTCCAACCAAACTAATGGATCAATTATACCATGCTACCATTTCTTTCATACAGTATATGAAAGAAAAACTATAAAAAGAAGATGAAACAAAATCCCAAAACAAAATTTCAACTAATCAGCAGTCACCTCCTGTTGGATGGCACGTTCAACCCAGCCAATAAGTCTTGCAAGCTGTGCATTGACCCAGCGCATCACCAGCGTTCCAGATAAAGTTTCAATCTAAGATGAAAAGGGAGTACAATTTGAGTCAACAAAAAATATATTACAAAATACGAGTAGCGAGATGACCATCTAGAGAAACTGGCGCATTATGCAAGTAGGGTAAAGGATAACTCTACACAAATTAGAGCATCGATATATGACAAAACGAGTTGAACAATTGCAAAACTACACACGAGACATCGCTCATGTTATGTATTATGCAAACAAGGTTGGATCAGGACTTTAGCAATACGGGATAAATTTTTAAATAACTAAATAAGGGAAGCAGAGTAAGTTCATAACCTTGTATCTCGCAAGTTTCTTAAAGTAAACCTCTGCAGCATCTTCACCATATGCAGACATAAGAAGTGTCATTACGTACTGTTCAAGACTATCAGCAGCAGGAAATACGGATGTGACTTCCTCAGTTAAATGCTCGGCACTGTCAAGGAATGGTTTCTGAAGACAAATTCATGGGTAAATGTCTCCCAGTAAAATAAAAATTTCCATTGGTATATAAGATAATGCATGAAAAGTGTCATGGCTTACCAACTTGATTGCGTAAAGCTTGTGGAGAAGAGATACGGAAACAACAGTTGCTTGTGGGTGCCACTGAGATAAAATTGGAACAAACAGGGTGGTTTCTTTCTTCAACAGTTTCTTGGTCTCTTCAGCAAGTAAATACAAAGAAGGTTCATGCACTGTTTCTGCCAGTGTATCAATGGTCTGCAGTGTCTGAAGAGAAATAAATTTGAAGGCAATTAATAAATCACTAAAGAAAGATAGTTTGTCACCAGAAGATACTAATGACACAGTAATGACTTGCGAAAAAGAGGATGCAATGTCAGTAGAGAAACTAACCCGTGAAAATGCACTCTTTATTGATGCAGATATATATATTTCAATTTGATCTTGATCAGACTCGGAAGTGGATTGCATAGCCTACCAACATTCATGGATATGAGTATAAGAATTAACATCAAATTATGTTTGAAATATAGAAATTAGTAAATAAATTTTCAGGTAGTGATTAAAGTGATCGTAACTTTCATTCCATTACTTCACTAAGAAAAATGAAAATTCTTATTTCTAAATACTGATTTTGTTTAAGAAGAATATCCCCAATAAACTATGAAATATCCTCATACCGATTCTTCCAGAAGCAATTGCCTCGAAACCACTGCAACTGTTACCATATATTCCATCATTGCAAAATCCTGATAAGAAAGGTCAAAGCTTTGCTCTTATGTCATGATATTGGCAAAAAATCAGATCAAAGATAATAATGAGAAACTCCTATACAAGACTCACTTTAATAAGAAGAAAAACATACTTAGTAACCTACCTCAGCAAAGTTTATGTGATAGTCTGCTAGCTGTCTGTCAGCCCACTTCTTAATCGGTGTTAAATAGGCTTCCAAGAAAGAAACAGTTTGAGAACCCACTCCGGTTTCAACTTTGGTTTGCAAATATTTTAAGTGTAGCCTCTCTTGTGGACCACGCTGCTCTTTCAGTGGGATTCTTTTCAACTGCTCAATAGCATGCTTCAACATTCCTTTCTCTCTTGTAATAACAAACTGAGAGCCCGCAAAACAGAAACTTGTCAGCATAAGCAATCACAAGAGACATTTCCAGGACAAAAGTTCATTTATCTTAGGACCAAAATCGAAAGAAAAAGATCATGCTGAAACAAGACCAAGAACTACGAGGCATAAATAATTTATGAACAACTCCAGTCCAGAGCTAATTTTTATAACACGAGTACACAACTCCGATTCCTAAAACTTGACCAGTTCAAGTGGAATATATATGCCATATTCTCGCCAAGTAAAATTCAACAATTAAAGAGCACCAAGGTGCCTTATTATACAACTTCTCTAAATAGCAGAAGTTAACCATTGCTGATTCTTCTATGAATTGAAACAAGTACATCAACCAACCAAGCCAAACATTGTTATAGAGCAAGTATATGTTCATTTTACACATCTACCTTTTTCAATCAACCTAAAAAGAAGCAACTGCATTACAACAAATTAGAAGCTTAAGTGCTTCACCAGGATAAGGAATTGCCTTAAAATGATCACAGGTTGCTAAATATGCAACTTCACGATGCCTTCGAGGCCAATGACAAAACCAGTGAAATTAATAGGGAAAAAAACACACTTTTCATTCAACAGAAATGATTAGCTCTTATTTCGTGATTATATGCAAGTATATCAACAAGAAAAGCCTCAAAACCATCATACTACCTGACGAAACAGTACCCAAGCATAACATGTATAGTGGGTTGTCTCTGTCATCCCTAGTACACGCCAAGTTGACTTCAAAAGCTCAAGAATTTCTTCCACCTCCTGCATATATTGTTGTTTATATATTGACAAAGATTTTCAAAAACAATACAGCTCCATTTCATCATAATGCACTCATAAAATCTGCAACCTCACATAAATAGTTCAATACTTAAAATACATTACATAATCATCATAGGACAATGAATGCAAGTGTTTTTTTTTAGCTAGGAGAGCGTTATACTAACCTCTGTAAGTTTTCCCTCATCTAGAATATCAAACACACTAATAAGCAACTTTTCATACAGTCTAACATTGAGGTGATAACCATCAGCCCAGTGACAAACTTCACCCGTTATGTCACCACGAGATGGCCTCTCAGCGAAAGGAATGGCAGCATCATGGAGAGATTTCAGGCATTCTGACCTTTGAATTTCCCCATTTGAAGCTGGCAGAAACTGATCAAAAAAACATTAAACAAGACTTTAATATTATAATGGATCATGAAAAGTTATGTTATTGATATGAAGAACAAAGCACAATAGAAAAAGCGACCAAATAACAAAAAAAAAGTGTTTACAGTAAATCACCTATAACTTAGGGATGCCAGATTTTAATTATTATTACACCATCACAAATTCCTAATTTTACTAATTAACACCTGAAAACTCCAGCTAAAAAATTAATTGAAAGCATATAAAAATTCCATTTTTCCAATAAATTTGGAGCTAAAACATGTTATAAATGTCAGATAATCACTCAGACTTCCTCCCTAATTCATAGGTTGTCTTGGTGTTGATTTATTAGGTGTTTCAAAGAAAATTGGGCTGGTTTCAAGAGGAAAAATATAACAAATATAGTTTAATGGGATTAGCCCAAGGGAGGGGAAAAAACAAAGAAAAACATATACACAAGAAGGTAAAGTTACAAAAGGAAAACATTACTTTATTGAATGAAAGAATAGTAATTGCTGGAATCAACATGTACATACCTCAGATTCCTCAATCTTTGCTAAAAGAATCCTCATTTCACTAGCCTTTCGACCCAACTCTCCAAAACCTACTGCAGGATGATTAAGAAGCCCCTCCTCCAACATATTTAACTACACTGACACAGAAATCAACATCAACACCATTGCCCAAAAAAGTCCCGTTCAAGTAGAATCTGGGGATCAAGATGGGGGCACCCATAGCCTGAACATGTCAGGAGGATGCGCCCGAAAGACTCAAGGAAAACTGAAATTCAGCATGTGACAATAATAACTGAATTTTGTTAAAATGCACCAAAATTGATATAGGGGCTACACTGACACAAAATCATAAACAGAATTTTTAAATTGCATACTGCAACCCAATGGCAACATTTCAACCGAAATAATGTGAGGGGAAGCAGGAGAAACTACATTCATCTTTAAATCATTTAAACAAGCATGAGAGAAGTTTATGTGACGATATGCTTGTGCAAAAAGTGGAGAGAGAGATTCCACCTGTCTCTTTTGCCAGCGAATATATGCTTTCTTATCAGGGAACTCTGTACGTGAAATACAGCATAGCAATTCCAATGGGACTAAAAGAGTGTCCATTCTTTTTCCTGCTTTCCCCACAAGAGCATTGAGAAGCCCTTGTCTTGATCTAATGTCCATATCTTCAGCAATCTGATATCATATATAAAGAGCTGTTACTAAACAGATGATTGACAAACAGGAAACAGCAACAACAACAGCAAGTGCCCAGTATATCCCATACACGTAGGGTCTGGAAAACCCATAGCCCAAGCCGAAGCAACTCGGGAGGGTGTTTCTGAAAAACCCACAAGAGAACATAACTACAGGCGACCAACAAAGCAGATAGAGAACCCAAAACCCAAAACACAAACAGAAAAGAAGCAGAAGGAAACACAAAACAGAAAAAATAAGGACACAGCAAAACGACAAGGTAGCTCAGAAGACCACACGAAACACAGATGAAAAAGTACTCAAGGCAAACAACAACACCAACAAAAAGAGAACAAAAAAAAACTCCCCAACACTCTGAAACCCGGAAACCCTGCGACCCTCCTTCCTGCCTACACCTTCTCTACTGAACCGTGTCCCTCAAACCAGTCCTATCATGGGCCATGTCCTCTATGAGGGCTAGGAGTGTTAGGTCTTGTCTAATAATCTCCATTCAACTTTTTTTTTCAGACACCCTCTGATGGGCATTATTAGACAAGACCTAACAATCCTCTGATGGGCATATAGGAAGAATGTTCAAAGTTTAGTGGGTCAGCAACACCAGTTTAGTGGGTCACTAGAAATTTTATGAGCGGTAGAAAAGTGTTGTGATTAACTGTATCAATATTCTGTTTTGGCCCTTTACGTTTTCCTTAAACAAACAGAGCTCAGTGCTCAAAAAGAAACATAAACTCCAAGATGTAGGCAGTAGGAATTTCCAGTGAATTTAATAGATCCGGACAAACTCCGGCAGCCAGCCCGGCTGAAAAAACATGCAATAACAAAGTGAATTGTCAACAGCACATACACGATATTACAGAAGCTAGATAATTAATTGGACAAGATCTCTTCTAAAGTCTATCCCTAACAAAAAAGTAAATTATAACAGGAAAAAGTACTTGTATATTATAATCCAAACTTTTTGTTGGCAAGCCAGCATCTCACCTGGAACGAATGTGCCAAGATCAAAATGAAAATATTGAAAATGTATGCTAAAATGCAGTGAAGTATATTGCTTTTTTTAATTCACAAAATAGAATGTAGTCTGACCAACTCTATCGCACATCCAATGACAATAAATTTAAAATCGAAGACATCAACAATACCTCCATTTGAATACGCATAGTCTCCAACAAACCAACCAATCCAGGTGCCCGTTCAGACTGCTTGTGGAAAATTTCATTTCTACTACGCCCAAGCTTCCTCAATAATTTGGACTTCTTCTCTTTTTTCTTTTCCTTTGAGGGTATAATAAGGCCTCTGTTGGTTAAATGCACAAATTTTGAGAACAAAAGCACAAGAGAAAAATTTGAGAAAGATGCATGTGTAGCAAAGAAAGTTTAGGGAGACGTGAATGCAAAAATACAGGTCTTAGGACAAATATTTTCTCTCCCACTAAAACTACATTATGGTAGCATACCCAGAGGCACCAGCACATGCCAAGAGGATCTCATAAGCAGTTTCTCGAAGATCATCATCATTAAGACCTGCAAGCAAAAATAAACACATCAAAAGAAACAATTTTTAAACTTGCTATCATTCATAATCTGTCTTCATATTTGTTATGTGAAGTTGTATTTGAAAATAAATTTAGCATAGCATTGCTGGGCTCAAGATGATCGGCCTGGCATTTTGATGCAATAATCTCTATCTTTCTTTTGTACCTTCCTTAATACTTTCTTTCTTTTTTAAGAGAACACTAAACACTTGTAAATAATAACCTACTATTGTTATACGATGATTAACGTCAAGTATACAGGTATGAAGAATGAACTTATTAAAACAGTTTGTTATTTGAGCGCTGGAATGCGGACTTATGTTTAAAAAAAATGAAAAAGTTAATAAAGTAATGTGGCGATAATTTTTGCTTAGCCATGTGGACTTAAAAAAACTTATTATTTGAACTCTGGCATGGAAGCATTATAAAATGCAACTTGAATTTACTATAAAGCAGGGAGACAAGTAAATTTATAGTAGATGTTATACATGTCATGCTGCCTTCACCATAAATCAATCTTCAGGCAGACACATCTGGCAAAGACCCATATCAAAACAACTTAAACCATTCTTACCTGTTGCAAATGGTGGCAATGCAAGAGCAAGATCAGATGCATCATTCGGAATTCTTCTTGGGATCCTTCGACTATCAATTTCATCTAGATCACCATCATCCTCAAAATCCTCAATGTCATCCACTGTCAATTCTCTAACTTGATTAGAATTCAAGGATTCTGCTTTTGAAATACTTCCCATCAGAGATTCATCAAGCAAGGATTCAGGCTTGGACAATGTTTCTTCATCCACATCTTCTGAATTCGACAAATTGCGAATAATAGGGGATGCCGCAATTATTGGAACAGCCGGAGGGGCCCGTCGTGGGGGTGAACCAGAAACTTCGGGGTTTGTAACAAGAAAGAACTCACTAGTGGAAGCAGAACTGTTCTGTACAAGGATTTCAAGATTTAATTCAATAAAATATGTACTTGAGAAAGTTCAGAAATTCCATCCAAAAACAAACATACAGCTAGTAAGATGAAACATAAACATATACTTGAAAAGAAAAGCTAGCTTCTTAATGCAATGAAACTCCAATCCATTTGCACAACAAAATAACTAGATGCCATGTCAACAATAATGCAAATCCTTAAACACGCCAGAAAGATAATCAATACTAGACATCAAAAAAACATGAAATTAAAATGCATTCACTAATTTGGCCACACCTTTTTTCACATTGTAAGCATGATCATAGGACAATAATATTGTAGTAGGCTTGTTTCAAACTACAGTCCCTTTACCATTGCATAAACTCATCTTCATGAAAATAAAAGACTATGCAGGATTTTCTCATAACATCACAATCAGAACTATAAGAGAAGACTTGTGGGGATCCATCAGGCATGAATCTTACCATGTGCGGGAACTGGGAACTGTCATGATAATCCCTTATGGCATCAGAAAGCTCAAGCATTTCGCCTGTACATGGTTTAACGAAACTACTAAGATGAACCCAAAGTAACACTCAAAGAATGATCAAAAAGTATAATTTGGGATCACTGCAACCTTCTCTAACCTTTTCTTGCACAATTTAGAATAAAATCCACACTGACTTGATCCAGATCTACATCATCTAAGGAAACAGCGCCAGGAGGCATGACAACTTTCTTGATCAAGCTGCCGGAAAGAATGAAATCGAGAAGGACACGTCTATCTCGCCTATAATGCTGAAGAAGCTCAATCTCGCTCTCCCTATCACATTTCAACAGATTACAAACTTGAAAGCATCAGTGGCCGGGAGTTCTCAGCCAGCGTCACAAAAACAGTGAAAATTTGGATCTTTCTCAATTGAGAAATAAACATTAAAAACAAAATTGAATTGAGAAATACATGTTCAAAGCGATCAATTTTGGAGACGAATTTGCAGACTTTGACGAGGCAGATAAGATATGCCGGCGGTGAGGAATTCGGAATCGGATTCTTTCTCCCGAGTCCGTCGTTCCGTCCTGATTCTCGGATGAATCAACTTTCCTAAAACAACTAAACAAATCAGTGGAATGAACTTGGGCCTTACATGTAAACAGGCCCGCTGGACAAATAAAAAAAGGAAATTTCTTTTAGTGTCTCTATATTTTTGTCTTTTTCTTTTGATCTTCGAAAAAAAAAAATTATTCTTTTTGGTATCTTTAAGATTTTGGATTTTTTCGTTCATACACCTTTTCGGTTCAAATTAGTCAAATTCAAGCTCACCATTGTGTTCATCACTCTTAAATTAGTAGGATTTGACTATTAGAACATCAAAATTCATAACATAATCATCCCAATTTGAATTTATAAGCAATTTTTTAAACAACCCCTTAAAATAGATAATTGTTTTAAAATTGAAATTATTGTTGTTATGTTATGAATTTAAGTGTTTGAAGAGTGAAATCCTACTAATTTAAGGGTGATGAACATAATGGTAAGTTTGAATTTGGCTAAGTTGAACTGAAGAGGGACATCAACGGAAAAAGCCAAAATCTTAGGGGTACCAATAGAAATAAGTTTTTTTCGTAGACACCAAAAGGAAAAGGTAAACCTTAAGGACACCGAAATGAATTTTCCATAAAAAAAAGGACAAGCTTGTAATCGACCCGCTAGCCAAAAAAAAAAAATTGAATAAACTTGGATCTTAAGTTTCTGGTACTAACATGAGTCGTTGGATGGAGCAAATGAAGGTTTGATATTAAAAGTTGGGTTTTAATGAAAAAAGAAACAATTAAGGCGCGGTGGTAAATTTATAAATAACTCAAAATATATACCCCACTTATAACTAAAAACAATACCGATCTTATTTTATTTGAACAGTGTAAGATGTGCATTCTAGAGTGAAATAAAGTGCATTACAAACATGTATAAAAATACATACAAAGTAGTAAAAAATATTCTCCAAAGTGCAATATTAAGTATTAAAAGTACATTATAAATTAACAAAAGTGCGTTGAAAAGTCAAAATATGAACTAGTAAAATTTTGCATTTTAAAAGTGTTACAAAAATGCATTCCAAAAGTACTAAACCTTCATGTTTAGTTTTACTTCTTGAATTGGAATCCAATAAAAAAATACATACTTAATGGTTTATAACGTATGTTTAATGTTATAAAGTGCAAACTAACAAAAGTACATTGTATAGTATGAAAAGTGCATTGTAAGAGCATCCACAATGGAACTATGTCCCGATGCATGATATTATAAAAAAATGAAGGTGTTGTATGTCCCAATAAAAATTGGTTCATTTCATGAACCCAAAAGACAGAAATGAATCGGTGGTGCATGGCGCATTATGTACATGTAGACTTTGAAACACATTATTTTATTGTGTTTGGGCTTTGGGCCCTACACTTGATTTTTAATTTAGATAATTTATTAAAAATATTGTGGATGCATTACACTATAGATGTTGCATTGTTGTAAATGCTCTAAAGTATGAACAATGCATTCTTATTTGTTGTTGTCTTTTCTCTTCATGGTAAGTTCAGAAAAAATGCATTCGTAAATGTAAGAATTGATTTGGCAAAAACGCATGATCGCGTTAGAAACGCATGATGGTTGGATCGTTAAAAAAAATTCAATTCCATAATCTCCGAATCGTTAAAACCACACAACCATTTAGATGTCATACTTCTGAATGTTATTCAAGCTCTAGACAAAATTTTCTTACACAGTAGACCGATCTCTCAAAAAAGTTACAGCGGGTCAGTTCATTCGAATATATCGGTCTCGGGTTAATCTCATATTCGATCTTTTTTCGAATTCAGGCCAAATCAATTCTAGTCAAACAAGTCTCAAATATACACTTTTTTTTCGAGTGTCGTGTCGAATTCAGAGTCGGGCGGGTTTCTCGGATCGGGTCAAGTTTGTTAGATTAAGAAAAATATTCATATATTATGGCTCGAAAATGACGACACTTTTTTTCCTCTTTAAAACCCACCCACCCGTTCAATCTACTAGTCTCCACCAATTTTCACCACTCTCATCCCTCACCGCCGTCGACCTGTTATCTCTCTTCGGCGTCCCTCCATTCTCGTCGGAAAATGAGGTCTCAGGTGTACAGATCGGTGCAATCCGCCCTCAGGAGATCCTACTCCTCCCAATCGGGACCGGAGCGCAAGGTCGCCGTCTTAGGTGCCGCCGGTGGTATCGGCCAGCCCCTTTCCCTTCTCATGAAGCTCAATCCCCTCGTCTCCAGGCTCGCTCTCTACGATATCGCCGGAACTCCCGGTGTCGCCGCCGATGTTAGCCACATCAACACCAGATCTGAGGTTTTCCATCCTTTTCTCCTCTTTTCCCCTTTCTTAGGGTTTTCGATTTCTACTCGTCTTCAATTCGGTTCAGATTTATCCTCAGCTTGGATCTGTAAAGTTCTAATCTTTGACTTGTTTCTGCGCACTGCATCTCAATTCATGTCGTCTTGTGCGAGATCCGTGCTATTATAACCTAGAATCTTACTCAACTCCTTTGCTTTGAGAGTCACTACAAGCTTTAGCTTTCTTCCTGAATGAAAAGACAATTGCTTGCTGTATGTAGAGACATCTAACTTTTGTGCTTTTCATTTGTTCGTATAGGTTGCTGGCTATGCGGGTGATGAGCAACTGAGAGAAGCTCTGGAAGGTTCAGATGTAGTCATCATTCCTGCTGGTGTCCCAAGGAAGCCTGGAATGACACGTGATGACCTCTTCAACATCAATGCTGGCATTGTGCAGTCTCTTTGCACCGCCATTGCCAAGTACTGTCCCAATGTGAGTATCATTTGCTTGTATGGTTGTTCATTTTGTAAATGGATATTGGCCTTGGAGACTAATTTTGTGTGTTGGGAATTAGGCCCTTGTCAACATGATCAGCAACCCTGTGAACTCAACAGTGCCTATTGCTGCTGAGGTGTTCAAGAAAGCAGGAGTATATGACCCTAAGAGGTTGTTTGGTGTGACCACCCTTGATTGTGTTAGGGCCAAGACTTTCTATGCTGGAAAGGCGAATGTCCCAGTTGAAGGTATCTTCCTCTCCCCATGATAGAATGAATTTGTCAGCTCTGCTATGTGTCATGAACCACGTTTTTAGGAGGCTGTGTTCAGTTTTGTGTTCTGAATCACAATTTTCATGGTTTAACCATGATAGGATGAAAAGGGTTGATTTGGTTAAGGCCTTATTATTGTATAATGTCATATGCTGATTCTCTGGTAACATACCTTGTCTGCAGCTGTGAATGTACCAGTTGTTGGTGGACATGCTGGTGTTACCATCCTTCCACTTTTCTCTCAGGCCGCCCCCAGTGCCAATTTGTCACATGAAGACATAGTGGCTCTCACAAAGAGAACACAAGATGGAGGTACCGAAGTTGTGGAAGCCAAGGCTGGAAAAGGATCAGCCACATTGTCTATGGCGTAAGTTCTTTTTTGCTATTCAGAGTTGTGCATACAGTTCTCATATGTTTGTTACATGAATCTACAAGCTTCATCATAGTATTACATTTGAAATTTTGAGAACCAATTTAGTGAGACCTGCATTTCCCATGTATACCGAATTATACTTCTGTTGTGCATATACAAATCCAAAGCAGCTTTGACAATTTCTTTTCATACAGGTATGCTGGAGCTCTCTTTGCTGATGCTTGCTTGAAGGGGCTGAATGGAGTTCCAGATGTTGTGGAATGTTCCTATGTGGAATCCAATATTATTTCTGGGTTGCCTTTCTTTGCCTCTAAGGTATGCTCTTGAGCTTCAACTACCTAACAAACCTACACAAATACCTAGTGTATGACTAAACTTCTACCCTGCAAGTTAAGACATGTCATGTGTCATGAGTTAGTTATTGTCCGTGATATTGCTATGCACCAGCATAACTCTTCACTTTCACACATTCTTGATAAGTGTAATGTTTATGGTCTTGTATTATTCCAAATTGTCATGTTGCATATGGCTTCTGGCTGTTGGTCTATATTTGCTGAATGTGTCTGGCTTTGCTTTCACAACAACAGGTGAAGCTCGGGAAGAATGGAGTGGAAGAGATTTTCGGACTCGGTTCTCTCTCTGACTTTGAGCAAGAAGGATTAGAGAACTTGAAGGCTGAGCTCAAGTCATCAATTGAGAAGGGTATTCAGTTTGCAAACAAGAACTAAATCATGCAATTAAGATTTGTGAGGAACGGATTCTCGTTGAATTTGTAGTAGTAAACTTAAGTGATGGAAGGCCACATTTTTGCATTGTTTTGCCACCTTAAAACTTTTTTTTTTACCTACATTGGTCTTGCCACCGGAGGGTGGTGGTAACTCTCACTTTGAATGGAGTTTTTCCTTGTATGCTGCGCAAGATAGATAGACAGGCGACTTTGTAATAAAGCATGATTTGAGACATTCTGGTCAACTTTTGTTTGTCTGCATCCAAATAATGGGCATATTCAACTTAGGTTCGTTGCACACCACTTACATTTGAGTATTTTGATGCATCAGTTGGGTTTTTGAATTAGCTAATCAATATTATGGGATGGGTCACAGGGTCAATTTTGCTGTAATATTAAATCAATATCATCAGGGGCTGCTTGCCTTCACAGACCATCTTTTGTACAGGCCAAAAAATAAATATTAAAAAAAACAGTGCAATCCAAGATGACCATTCCATTCCTAGAACTAAAAGTTAGTTCGATTCAAGAATAATCTCTACCTACCAGTCTACCACCTTTCAGTAAAAGCTCTCCACCAACTACTATAACATCAATCCAGTGTAAATCATGCCTTAGGCGGGGTTTGGTGGTCAAGATTTGGGCACTTGTGCCTTGAAAGGATCGAGAGGGTGTATCCAGAGCCATCAAAAGTTCAAGCAAAAGGGATAAGGGAGACGAAAAAAGACAGTTTGGTGGAAGGACCGAGAGGGTTTATCCAGAGCCGTCAAAAGTTCAAGCAAAAGGGACAAGGGAGACGAAAAAAGACGGTTTGGTTGAAGCATCGAGAGAGGGTTTATCCAGAGCTGTCAAAAGTTCAAGCAAAAGGGACAAGGGAGACGAAAAAAGTCGGTTTGGTGATCAAGATGTGGGCACCTATGCCTTGAAAGTTGAAAGGATCGAGAGGTGTGTCCAGAACCGTCAAAAGTTCAAGCAAAAGGGACAAGGGAGACGAAAAAAGACGAGGGGAAGCAAAAAACATGAAAAGGGGAAGGGAAAAAAGGGTGAGGTTCTCTTTTGCTACTTCTCCACTATTGATCCGCAACCATAATCCTATCTCTCCATCGGTCCCTATACGCAGCCAAGTCGACAAAAATCTCCAGGAGTGTAACGTCCCGCTTTATAATCTCCGTCTAACTCTTCTTCGGTCTACCTTTGCCTCGGCAAAAATCACTAAAAGAACAGTTTATTTTTCCCTTCTTCGGTCTACCTTTGCCTTAGAAGGGTAAGAACTTGCAAATTGCAATGATAATTCCATTAATAATTAAACCTTGAATCTTTCAAATGTTCATAGAAGATTAACATCATAAGCACAGTTTATATGTTTTAGTCCGCCCAAAAATCTTGTAGCTCCACAAAGCTTTAATACCTAACAACACAACACATGTAAAACTTCTGTTGAGGCTTTCACTCCACAAGGGAAAAATCACTAATATTCAAACCATGGTCATATTTGGACATTAAAAAGAGATGGACACTACAAAAAAATAAAATAATAAATTGTAAGTTCCAAACAATTATAAACTACTCGACCAACTTGTTTAATCGGCCAAAGCAACAAATCTCAAAATAATGAGTGTATAAATTGCAATACTTGAGCATAACCCATTACACAAAATAATCAACAATATAGAGGTCAATCAAACCTCAAGAGGGAATATATTAGAAAAGAAAGAATCAGACCTCAAGTAGAGGTCAATTACAATCATAATCCATTAATCCTTCAATATTTCTTCATCCTCTAAATCTCGTGCTAAGAAAGCACTCTCAAAAAATAAAATTGTAAATCTCCATAGCCTTTCCTAGTTGAGCTTAAGTGGCCTAGTTTGCCTTCCTTTTGCTCTTCCACAAAGAAGAGCATTCTTCGGAACTGGGTATTCGTCTCTTAAGGATGTCGAGGTTGTGTAAACTCTAAGATACAATTGTTGTCCTAGGTATTGTCGAGCCCAAAACTCTGATCTCAAGTTCCACATCCCCACATTGTCAAGTGCAACATATATTGCAGTCCACGAATTCGGGTAAACCTAATTCCATGAAAGCATGAATACAAGTAATGAAATTAGTTTTCAAGATAACATTCGTCTGTATGCATCAGATCTAGCACATAAGTCCGATGAGTTTTATCATAAAACCAATTGACAATAGAAGGAGTAACTAAAGGTTAAGCTCACCAAATGTATTCTAGCAAAACTTCTTTACCTGAATGGTGGACCGAAAGATAGCATCTCGTAGATTGTATTGGTCTCTATTGGTTGGTGACCACACCCCTCCATCCATTCTGAATATAAAGAGAGAATTTTTGATGATTAAGCTCACCAAATGTTTAGGTTTGTCCAAAAAACATGTATGGATAGATTTCATGCAATGATCTTACCCAACAACAAAGAAGGCATATCCATCAAGATGCCAACATTGGATGATGTCCTCAGTGTTTTCAAACACGATTTCGACGAATGCTCTGTAGTCAGTAGTCATGACCGAGGTGTCAAGGTAAATCCCTCCACCGGTAGGGTTGTTAGAGACGCTATTCGGGTTGAACACTCCTCCAATCTTGAAGTAATCGGCAAGCTTCATTGGTGTGTCCGGTGCAACAAATGACACACTATTTATAGCATACCTTTGCTTTCCATTGACTAGGCCAGCTGAGTTTTGTAGCCTTATGGTTCTTGTTGTGTTGATCATACCATAATGGTATGATCCTTGTGGGTTCGGTCTTGGCCCGCTAGCCGTAAGGTTGGTCCTGAAGAGAAATATGTGTTAGATTTAGACATGATTATCTTGGAATGAATGTCTAGTATACACTGCTCTAAAAATCTTGTCTAGGTCCCACTTAGCCGCAGGAAAGTCTTACCCAGCCGGCCCAGCCTAGTCGTCCAACCAGTCTAGGCAACCGTTCTGGCAATCTAGGCGCTAGGCATAGGCAACCCCTCTTTGCTCAGGGTCTGCCTAGCGTTTTTTAGAACGTTGCTAGTATATAAGCTTAATGAGTTACTTCTAATATTATCAATTGGTTTTAAGATGAAATCTTACTAAAGCTTGTGTATTAAGCCTATATGCAATCTTCTAAAAAACACTAGGCAGACTCTGAGCGAAGAGGGACTGTCTAGCATCTAGACGGCCATAACAGTTGTCTAGGCGGTCCTAGACAAACGCCTGGACTGGCTGGATGGCTAGGCAGGCTGGACCAAGAACAATGCTTATATGAACATGTGTACTCATAAGTGCATAACAAAACCTGATTGCTCGCGCTTGGTTGAGGGACCAATCGATTTCGATGGTAGGGCCACCAGGGACAGGGCCGGAAACAGGGTTGTTGGAGTTGCTATAGTGCAAGACCCCGGTGGTGGTGAGAACTTCATCAGTAAAACGAGACGAGACAACAACATAGTAGTCTTGGGGAAGTTGATCCGCGGTCACCAAAACCGAGTAGGATTGTCCAACATGAACATCAAGAGAAGAGAAAGTTGTTTGAAGTGTATGTGTACCCTCAGCCTCTACCAATGTCAATGTGTGGCCTTGAATCCGGAAGTTGAGAGAATTTTGCAATCCCACATTTGATATCCTAAGCCTATAAGTTTTGCCTGTTTCAACCGAACAAGCATTATGTAGACATGTTAGCAATCTCAACATAGGTTAAGTATTAGTTGAGTTGTTTGTGTATAAGATGGGTTACCTTGTTCTACATTGAAGGTAGCACCACTTCCTCGACCATTGATGAGGATCCCATCTGGGTTTGGTAGCTTGTGCCCATCATCAAGAATCTGCCTCAAAATCTACAACCAAAACATGTACATACATCTCAATCTACAATAGTTAGATTGATCTTTTTATAGCTCAATTAGATGAATTCCGGTGACATGCACTTGTTTTGTTTAAAATTGTTTAAGGGTGCGTTTGCACATGTAGTTAGAAACCTAGTTGAAATTTAAAGTTGGAGGTAATCGAAACAAAAATAGATAAAAAAAAGAGTTGAAGTTCAAAAAAATAAACTATTTTTTATTATTGTATGAGTAAAAACTAGTTGAAATTTAAATTGGGTTATAATATTCATTATTATTATAGCTTATTATCAATGTTTTATAAAACGTTAGGCGGAGAAATCCAAGTGATGGGAAATAATAGTTGACTGATTAGGGTCTTTCAACACATAGGTTGGCTTTTTCTTTATAAATAAAAAGATAGATTGAATCTAAAGAACTAGTCCTAAAAAAGTTCAGGCCGACCCGCCCGCAAATTAGGACGGGCTTGGGCAAGAAAAATGTACAAAATTACAAAGCTCAACTCGCTAGCCCGCCCTGAACCCACTAGTCTTTCGTGTCCATAGAGTAAATTTTTACGTCAAGCCCGACCCGAATCCAACCCAAACCCAGCGGGATTCTATCCTAAAACCAATTGACAATAGGGGGAGTAATCCGCGAAGTTGTATACTAGTCCATTTAAGTCCCAAGTTTTAGATGTGGGATGAACATTCTAACACGCCCCCGCAAGTGCAACTGGGGGAACTGGCTGAGTTGACACTTGGACAACACAACGGGCGGGCCTAGGATTGAGAGAGACCGTTAGGCAGATAGCTGTAATACCATATTAGCCCAGCGGGATTTCATCCTAAAACCAATTAACAATAGGAGTAACCCAAGAATATATAGGCTAGGCTTGATATCTTTGGATTTTAGATGTGGAATATGTTATTATTCTCAACAGTCCGCTTTTGTACAAGTTTAAAGAGAACTTAACCAAGAGTAGTAGTAGAATTACCGTGTGATTAGACTTATACCAATCGCCTATTAAGACAGTGTAATCATCAGCAGGATTAGGGAAAGGCACCGGGATCATTGGTCTACTAATGATTCTAATCCCTCCAAACCCACCAGCTGCCTTGTGAAATCCAAGTGATGGGAAATAATAGAAGCTTCCAATTTGATCCTTCACTTGTAGAATGTAAGTGAAGTTTTGGCCTGGAGGAATTGGACATGTTGTTCCAAATACACCATCTTCATAGGAATTCCTCCTGTTCTGAACTCCATTCCTATAATCAAACTCACCATCATAACAAGGTTACTTAGCTTCTCAAGCTTTGAATTCCATAATTAGATAGTATTGACTGGCTAAGTTAGAATGATTAACACCTCTTGCCAAAAGTCCAAGCATTTGTTGTTTTTAATCCTAATATCGGTCGGATTCGGTTATTTTGGGTTCAGGTATATAAATTTAGGTCAATCGAATTACACATCAAATCGGGTTGGATTATGACGAGTTATCGTGCAAAATTATAAAATAATAATTTTTTATTTTAATAAAAATTCACATTTACAAGTTACTCGGATTGGGTTCGGGTCAGTTAAATTTGGATCATATATTTTCGGGTCATAAACGAGATTTGAGTCGGCCGGGTCAGGTTTAAATTCGAGTCATCGGGTCGTTCTTTTTTCGAGCTTGGTCATCTTTTGACAACTTTAAATCCTAGTCATTACTTGAAAAATATACTTGACTAGATATAATTAATCCCTAAATATGTTAAGATGCTCCCAATTTGTGAACATGAAGAAAAAAGATCATTTTGTCACAAAGAGATGAAAAGCAACCAGAATAGCAAATCAACCAATACATATGATTTATTATGATAATGTCATTAATTTTCATGATAATCTAAACAAATTCATTATTACTAACAAATTGAAGAAGGGGGTTGGGCTATTCCTGTTTGATTCCTACTTAGTCCGTTTTTTATTAATGAAATCTCCCTTTAACGGAACGGAGAGTACCACATCTCCTTCAACCAAAAAAACTAACAAATCGAAGAAGTAATATATAAAAACTCACCATGAGAGAAGGAAAGGCTCATCGAGACTGTTGATGACATTGATAATGACATTATCGTTGGTAACAGAATAAATGTCTGGCCCGGGAAATTGGCCATTTATCAATATACCCTGCGAGTTTAACAACAAACTCCTTAAAAAAGCATTCGATAATCGGACAAACCAGCAAGAAAACACAAACACAAAAAATCTTGCACAATGATCAATCTTAAGTAATTAACTAGAGATTTTTCTTACTTGTTGGGGAACACCAAGGGGGAAAATGTCGCCATAAGTGATATTCCAATTGAAGAACCTGTAAGGACTATCAGCCTCAACAATGGCGATGAAGAAGCCAATTAGCATAACACACAAAACTCCTCGTATTGATGACCTTGCCACGTTTAAACGCTGCGTTTTCATCACCATTCGCCACTTGCTTAAAATGAATGGCTTAGCTAGCTAGCTTGTAGGATTTTTCAAGTTCTTCATTTGGAATTTAAAGGGCTTAAAAAGGCTAGCTAGCTTGCTAAAAAGAGTGTGTACGTGGGAAAGGATTTTTTTAAAAGAGTTGGATTAATTTGGGAAAAAGGGCTTAATTAATGATTGATTAGAGGAGGATTAGGAGGAAGAGAGTGATTGCGTGGGAAAGGATTTTTAAAGAGTTAGGATTGATTTGGAAAAAGGGCTTAGGACCCGTTTGGATTCTCGAGATAATGTATTACAACAATAACAATAACATTGGTCCGGTATGACTCTGCTTCGGCGGAATTTGGAGGACCAGAATGAGAACACTCCTGACTTAACGTAGAGAGGGAGCGTCCGAAATGCCTAAGGAGGACCACTAAACAGATACCCAACAAGCATAGGACAACGAACTGAAAACACAAGACATCGCCATAAAGTCGCAACACACTAAAACAAGCAAAAACACAGAACGTACACAAAGACAAACAAAACAAAAAACAATATTCTCACTTTGACCCTTTTATTAAATGAAGCGATTTTCTAACTTATGCCCTAAGGACATAGGATAAGAAGCCTAATTTAGAAACTAAAATCCTAAATAAGAAAGCATATACCCTTTTAAAAAAATAGTTAAAAACATTCTAAATATAAAATTCAAAATATATTACTAAAATTAGATTTTTATCCTATACTCCAAGGGCATATGATAGAAAAATCGTTAATGAAAATTTGAACTAAATTTGTCTCATGCAAAAAACAAACATTTAACTAAAGGTATTTTAGTACAATTAAAAATTTCTTAATATATATTTCTAAATATAAATAAATAAGTAGAACTCAACGAAGGCTTTATTCGGAGGGATTCGCTTGTCCAATTCTGGAATTAATAAGTGTCATCCGTTATTTAGAATGGTTTCTCAATGCCAAGGCTTTATTTGTAGGTTTTGGCTTGTCCAATTCCGTCATGTGTATCGAGAGGCGAATACGGTTGCCGATCGCCTCGTGTCTTTAGCTTTCTCGTTTCCGTTAGGACATCATGTATTGCTTGCCCCGCCTGAGGGGATTACTTTATTGTTGCTTGATGATGTTAGGGGTCGGACTATCCCCCGTTTAATAACTACTTAGCCCACTTTTTATTTTTAATAAAACGCCTCCTTGTGAGGCCGGAGAGTGTCGCCTCTCCCTCTAAAACGAATAGAGTACAAAATACATAATATAAATTAATGTATTATTTTTGGGATCTAAACATACCCTTAATTAAGATTGATTTTAAGATGATTAGGAGGAAGATGGCAAGTCGGTGGAAGTGAGTAGGGCCCACACTCGACCAAGGCCAAAGTTTACAACTAATTTACAGCCATTGCCCATGTTGTGCTGAGTGGGAAATGTGGTATAAGTTAGCTTAGTTTTCTCCATTTTCGGCTCACATGCAAAGATTATGGCAAGATAGGAAAGAGGGAGGAAAGGACTTGGAGTTTTGTCGAGAGGCTTTAGATTCAATGTGCGTGAGTGATTGATAAACATGGCTGATCATTAAGATAACACATTAGAGCTAAATTAAGCTCTTAAATCTTGTGTGAACCTTAATTAATCACATGACAAAGCCGATGACATTTCGAAGAAAGTCCGTGGGTTCGGTAGGCAGGGGCGTAGCCAGAAATTTATCATTGTAGGGGTCGATAAAATTTTCCAGTATAACTAATTAATGTACGTTTCAAGAAAGATGTAGAAATAAAAAATACAAATTTAGACAAAAAAGATAACATATTTTATAAAGGAGGGACTAAAATGTTTCAAAATATAATTATATTAAGAAAACGAAAATTTATAATGACAACTTATATAATTATGAATTATGTTTCAGACAACATTTAGATTAAGAAAACAAAAATGTTTTAAAATACAAATTAATTGAGTCTATAAATATTAAAAACTCGTAACTAAAAAATAAAACCCAAACTAAAACCCTTATTTCAAAGTTTTCGGGTTCAATCACATTATAAAAGTAGGATGTTTAACAAAAGATAAAAGCATTTAACTAAGTAAATGACTTGTTAAAAGTAGTTTGTATACGTCCAATCTTCAAACGTTCATAACTTTTTTTCTCAAATGTCAGAATTGAGCTTATAATATATCAAATCGAAACTATTGACAAGATGAACATATATACGGACAAAAATTTGGATTGGAGGCCCATGGCCCCCACCCGCCCCAACATACCTCCGCCCCTGCCGGTAGGTTGGTAGACTGGAGACGTGTTGAGTATAGACCTGGGTTTGGAACCGAAAATATTAAAAAAAAATATAAAAAAGTCTATTTTTTTCATCTTTGAATGAAAACCGCAGTCGCGGTCCAATGGGTCGCGATTACGCTATTTTTATTTTTTTTTATTAGTGGAACCGACGGTTCCACCCGGTTTGGAACCGTCGGTTCTCCGGTTCCGGCGGTGGAGGAACCGGAACTGCAACCGTACCGGGAACCAGACCCGCCGGTTCTGGTTTCCCTCTTGTTTTGTCCGGAATCGGACCCAGGTCTAGTCGAGTACGTATGTATTGTGTAATATGGGCCTAACACATAAGTTCACGAAGTTTCATCCTACAACTAATTGATAATAGGAGGAGTAACTCATCCATATCAGCACTTTCGTTACACTATCTTCTCCCCATAGCTTTCATAATAACACCATTAAAGAAATTATTGCATCCATGATATTGATTAGGGTCGTCATCAAATCGAGCCGATCTTTGAATTACTGAAGCTCGTTTGGTTAAAAATAGGTGAGCTCGAGCTTGATCACGGGTTTGGTTCGAGATCAAAATCTTGTTTGAGCTTGATTTATTTAATTAAAAGCTCACCAAGCTTGAGTTTAGCTCGCAACCGATCGTTTAGTTTAATTTCTTCGTGAGACAAACTGAAAAATAACTTGTTTATCTGATCATCTATTTGTAATGAAACTAAGCTATGTAACATAGTTTTACTTAAATTATAAATTATACATAATGTACAATATATATAGTGGATTAGTGGAGTTTATTCATGAACGTATATATAATGTGGTCTATTCATGAATGTATAATTGAGCTTATAGTCACAAGCATATAATTGAGTTTGCTCATGAACAAACAATTCGGATTTTGTTATGTTCAAGCTCAACTCGTTTACGAGCCTTAAAATTGTACTAAAATTTGTCTCATTTATAAATTGAACGGAACACGAATAAAATTTAACCGAGTTAAATACCGAATTGCTCACTACGGCTCTGTTTATTTTTCATTTTCACTTTCTTTTTATGATAATAAAGTATATATTTTTGTTATATATTATCACATTATTTTTGGAATTAAGCTCTTTTTATTGCTTAGCCAATGACATTATTCGCGCAATTTGTTAAGATATCAACTACAAAAAGGTGCAAAATAAGACAGCATCAAACAAGATAGAGTCAAGAGTAATTAATGCTGCACCAACTACACCAAGTTCAAGTGTGAAGAACTCAATATCTAGAGTGGAATTGGAATATTGCTAAATTAAGAAATTCCTTTTCAGCCAAAAAAAAATTAAGAAATTCCAATCATTAAATATTTGTTACAAAGCTGCTAATCTTTAATTTTAAAATGATGTTAGGATTAGCATGGGAGGTAATTAACTCCTATGAGCATGTACAACAAATTTTCTATAACTTTCTTTATAGTAGAAAACTAAATGTTATATTTTTCAAAATAATTTTACTTCAACTCTAACAATTTTCCTATTATAGAGAATCTCATATTTATTATATATATAAATATTTATAAAAATATTATAAAATATACTATAACCAATTTAAAGTTGTCATGATAGCATATGTAATTAATAAATTCTCTAAATATTTTTGGAGAATTCCCCAAATGTAGGGAAGATACCTCTTTTTTTTTTAATCACTCTCTATTATGGGGAATGTAATGAAAAACTGTTGGAGCAAAAACTTGTACCAAATTCACACTTTCCAATAAAATGGAGAAGTTGTTGGAGATGCTCTAATAGTACGTTTGTCTTGTATTATTACATAATTAAATCACTTAAATTAAACCCACTAATAATTAGTCATAATTATTTCATTAAATACGAAGCCCACAAAATAGAGATTTAAATAATCAAACATTTATGATCTTATTACCAAAAATGAAGAGTACAATACACAATGCAAAGTAAACAAATGTGGATCCAAATTTTTGACAAGGCAGTCAATCTTTGAATGATATCATGTAATAAACATATAAAGCATCATTTTCTTATAAGCTAGTATCACTATTCCTATAAGAAAACAAAAACTGCCCTATTCAAAATTTGTGTTAATGGTGATGAGGATCAGGACCACCAGGGCTAACTCTATCAGTAGAGCCTGAAGAAAACTCCTCACTTGTTGTAACTTTCCTTCTTAAGCTTTCCTTAAACACTTTCTTAACATGATCAAGCAATGCATCGCTTTTGGCGGGAAACGATCTCATTGGACGACATTCGAAACTTCTAGTTGAAAGAACAAGAAGAATGAACAAGACCCAGAATCTTAATCTAGACATTTTTTGGTTATCTAAGTAGGTAAGATACGTTGATGAAGTAAGTAGATCAAGCTATGCACGTAATTAACTTGTATATGTATAGTGGAAATCCATCTCTGGTAATTATAAGATATGTACAATGGCACATAGTATGTGAGAAAGAACTAACATAACAAATTATCTTTATCCATTTGCTATTGGGTTTTTAGGTGAAGTTGGACAATAGGATCTCAACTCAAAAACAAGAAGTCGGTTATTAAGTTTGGTTGGATAACGATGCAAATTTCCACGTGTCAATGGTTGACTTCCTTATTGGAGGAGCATTGTTCAAAAAAATTGAGTTTCGAGCTCCGTTCGGCTGCCTCCTAGCTTTCTCCATCTAGCAGAAACAATGCTAGCGGAAAAGCTGTTGATCCCCTTAGGGGTAGTAGGGTGTTGGATTTGGCTCCGTTCAGCTCCATCTAGCGGGGAAAAAAATTCTGAAATGCTAGTGGCCCTAGGCCCCGCCTACATTTTGAAAAGTCCCAACCCGTCTATCCTTCTAGTCCGCTTAGGCGTATGTCTAGAATCGTCTGGATAACTGTTGAGACTGTCTAGGTATTAGGTGGCCTCTCTGCCCATGATCCCGCCTAATATTTTTAGAACATTATCCAGGAGTGAGAAATGAATATATATTTTTGGTCAATGTAAGGTTTTATATATATTCAAATTAAATATGGAGTTGATATAATTAAGGGCCCTCTCAACCGACCTAGCAATAAGATTAAGGTCATTTTACATGCATATTAATTGTATAAAGTGGCAAAAACAAATGGATAATGATAACATAGCTAGTTATGTATGTACCTTGAGCTTGTGAATTGCTTCATCCATATCTAGGGTTTCTATCATCTTCTATGGAGAGAGTGTAATGAATTGAGTTTGTAGTGATTGCTTCTCTTATGACTTTTCACAAACGGTTGGTGGGCAAAGCTCATTTGAGCTTGCTTCAAAAGAGGATATATAGATTTTCTTTAGAAAGTGTGAATATTTGGATAAGGTCAAAATGTAGGATGAGATCAACATTTGTATGACATATGCAACCACATTAATTTTTAAATAAAATATGAAATATTATGGTGATGTATTGGATAAAGTCGAAATGCAGGATGAGATCATATCAGTGTTATTTTCAATGTTCTAAAAACGTTAGGCAAACCCTAGACATAGAGGGATGCCTACCATTTAAACAGTCTAAACGGTTGTTTAGAAAGGCGGCGAATTATGACCTTTCATCGTCTAAACGGAGCCTAGATAAGACCTAGAAGAATTTTTTAGAACATTGATCGCTCTATATGACGACTATATTCAAATCGGATACTGCAGAGATTTTAATAGAATTGACCCTCCTAATTCAATTTTTTCAATACATGTCGTCAAAAAACCGAATATAAATATTTGGATAAGGTCCAAAATGTAGGATGAGATCAACATTTGTATGACATATGCAATCACATTAATGATTCATATAAATCACTTAACGGGAAATGCCCAACTTTTAAATAAAATATGAAATATTATGGTGATGAATATTGGATAAAGTCAAAATGTAGGAAGAGATCGATCAACATTTTTTTAACTCATTCGGTTTGATCGATTAGTGTGCTTTCAATATTTTAATAAATGTTAGGCAGACTCTAGTTAGAGAGTCTGCTTAGTGCTTAGATAATTTAAACGTTTACTTAGACGGTCTTAGATGGGTACTCAAGTAAGCGGACTGAAAAATTAAGCGGATTAGGTCGATCTTCCAACACATAGACAAAGTCTAGATAAAACATAGAAGGGATTTTTAGAACATCTAATCCGAACCGAGTACCGTAGAAATATTTAGTAGAGTTGACCTTCTCAATCTATGAACTTAGGTCGAATGCTTTCTACCAACAAAAATAGAGGTTGAAAAGTCAACCTCACATTATCTTTTGACATTTGAGTAAGATTTCCACAATGTATGATTACAACGTGGAAGTGTGATGCGATCTAACCGGTCGACAAATCATTAAACGTTGTACTAACATATGGATCCAGCTAGATCATGACGTGTAATTGTTTTATTTATTGGAAAAATAAGTAAAACTTGATTATTATCACCTACAAAATTAGTAAGATTTAACATTATATATATCTTAATTTAGAATATATAATAAAATGAACATTTTTTATTAAAAATATAAAACTAACTTTTTCAAGGTGAAATTTTATAAGTTGGATGTGGTAACTTTTTAGAATTGATAAAAATGAGTTTATTGTTCAATAAATTAAAATTATTACATTTAATTGATCTGATTAAACATATATAAGAATTAAAAGTAATCTTTTTATAGCCTTTAAAATATACTTTAATCGAGGTGGTCAAAACGTTAGCATAGCATGATCAACGTTGTATATTTTGTAGGGTGAGGAGCTCAGTCCAACGATTAGTCTTTGGGGGAGAACTCCGAGGTCACCGTTTCTTCACCTACCGACGACGAAGTCATAATATTAATTTCTCTAGAACTGTTCACAGTTTTCACCCATTCATGGGTGCTCTAGGCTAGTCCAGATAGTATTTGAGTTATCCTAAATCTTACCGAACAAAAAAAAAAAAGTTGTATATTTTGTGATATCTTAAAATTTTTAAATAGATCTCTATTTGATTTGATTGGTTTAGAGAGGATAAAATCTTTAGCTGACCAAAAAGATACATATAGATAAATTTGCACCTCCTATGGCGTCTAAAGCATTGCACTATTGTCATCCTAATGCTCTCTCTTATATCTAAATAGATATATTTAAGAAAGCAAATAAAAAATAAAAGTTTTCAAAAGTTATATCAAACAAATAAAGCCATGAAATTTGCTCAACCGATCTATAGCCTTTGTCATATAGCATTGAATTAAGTTTGATAGATGAAGGCATACGAAAAAATAGATTGGAATTTTTTAGAACGATGTATGTTATAGTTGTGATTTCGGGCTCAATGTGGTACGATAAATGATGAGCATCTCCTTTTCTAGTTATTGTTGAGGGGATTCCTTTTCTAAGAATTTTGGATTCACCTAAGGGACTTTGTCAAGATGACCCTCTATTTCCATATTTGTTTATGTTGTGTGCTAAAGGCTTTACAAGTTTGATTTCGTGAAGTGAGTGGACGAGTCAACTACATGGTCTTTGAATTGCTAGGGTGCTTCTATGGTGTCTTATATACTCTTTAGTGATGAATGATCGTGTTGCTTGACACGAGCATCACTAAAAATGTTCAAATCCTCCATCTTTACGGAACAACATCAGGACAACTAGTCAACTTTGCAAAATTTGTGCTATCTTTTTAACTTGAGCGTGAATGAATGGTAACTGAAAATAAGATATTCAAAGCATTTGGCAGGTCAAAAAGTGGAGAAACACGAGTGTTATATGAGGCTTCATATGATGATTGGTTAATACGAAAAAATTAGTTTCAACAATGTCAATGAAAAGGAGTGGAAGGAGCTTAAGGGTACTTCTTTTCGAGGCAAGAAACACAACAAGAAACACCATGGAAAACTTCAACAAATTGTTACTCAACCAATAAGTGATACATCGACTTTACCAAAACGTCTCCATCTTTTGTATAAAACCAAGCTAAGCGGTCCTCAAGATTTAGGTCAACAAGGTAAATGTTGAGCACAATCTCCACTACACATGGCAACAAGATGACAAACACCAAATCAACCCTCGAGCACCCTGAAATCAGGCGACCTAGAAATAACATGAATAGTTGTAGGTCTAGGCACAACTTATATATCAGTCCAAACACTTAAAGAACTATCATTCTCTACCTGCCTACCTAACCCGGATTCCAAAGCTTTCAGAGTCGGTGAATTGCTTTTCCAAGTAATGTGTGACGGAAAGACGAATTTGGATAGTGCTTAGTCCAAAGAAGATGTGACAACAAAGACCTAGGATGTGTAAGAAGTCACCACCTCTTCCTAACAAAAAGGGCAAGCTTAAACGCATGGAGATCATGAAAACCTAACTTACACTTCTCTTTCGAAACACTCAACCACTTCGAACTCATCCACCGAATTCTCTTTTTATTTTTCTTAGTGACCCGTATAAAATTACACATCAATTGCTCAATCAAACGACATAGCGCACTAAGAAGGAAGTAAGCATGACATAATACACATTGGAATTGATTCAACCAAAAAACAATACACATTGGGTTATTTTAGATTTGCTTAGCGCCAATTATGTATCCCCGGTAGGAGAAAACTAGTTTCTCTTTTAATATTATCACAGGGATATCCCGTTTCTTGACCCAAAAAAAAATACACATTGGAATTGCACATTTTTGCTTGTACTTGTATTTGTGTTCAATTGGATCGGCCCAACAACATGGGCTGCCTTGAGCATTGGAGCCCAATAATTTGTTGGCCCATAACAGAGTCCACAAATTAAAACCTGCCCATTAGCCTTAGTTTTTTATTTATTTATAACTAAATATTAGAAAAATTAACTTAATATCATTTTTTTGAATTTAAAAATTCCAATAAAAGTTTTTTTTTAAAATTATATATTTTTCTATTATATTCCATACGAATTCTCTGTAAAAATAGGATTGAAAAATCGTTTTCTATTCTAAAAAGACCAATTATCAAGAGGAATATTTACTAATTCAAAAAGAATGTCAAAAAGACTTGAACCAATCTTTTGTGCAAGATAAATGATTGTAGGAATAATACATTTTTATCGTATAATATATGATTGTGGATCTCTACCAAAAATAATATATGATTGTGGATATATATCAATCGGTGCCCACTATAGATATGTACGTATCGAAGTTAAGTGTAGGTAGCTCAATGACACATTAACATCATGTCACACTTTGCCTAGCTAAGCTTATAGCTAGTATATGCATAAGTTTTATTTGTGTCCCACATGAATTTAAATGCTAGCTAGCTAAATACCAAAAATGCATCAGATCCTAATGATATGTAATATACCACAACTATATAGTTTCAAGCACGATTTGATTCTCTCAAAAAAATATCTTCTTTCTTTTTGTTCTGATTTAACTGTCAACATCAATTTTTCATATTATATATTTTCTCTGTTAAAAAATACTTATCAATTTAAAAATTAATAAAAAATATTAAGAATCTAATTTAATTTAATTAAATGTAATTGTATAATTAGTTTTTTTTTTATGAAAATAAGAAAATTTTTATCTTTTTAAGTATTTCTTTAAAGATAAAATTGAAAAAAAAATAAATATATATAATGATAAGTATTATTGAGCAAAAAAAATATTTTATAATGACAAGTATTTTTACAAGGAGAAAGTACGATATAATTTAAATGATAAAAAAAATATACAATATAGTTTACAAGGTACGAGAAAACAAAATTGAGGTGTAGCTATAGAATTAATTTTTCATTTGTTAATTAATTAAATAATTGTTATATAACAAGCCATATGAATATTAATTTTAGAAACTAAATCGTACAAAAATATATAAAAAAGTTAAATAATCTTATAAAATTACACCTAACCCAATTTTCTAATTAAAAATATGTAAAAATGTCAATAAAATGGTTAATTGTCAAATGTTTGACATGAGGTTGTATATATAAAGAATGCATTAAATATAAACTATAGAGCAGGAATAAATTATAAATGAATAGAATGATTCATTAAATATAAATAAATTAATTACATTTAATGCATTAAATATAATTAATAAAGGAGTAATTAATTTTTCATAAAATATAAACCGTGCATTAAATATAAACCATGCATTAAAATTAGGGTTATGCTCTCAAACAAAATTAAAAGTGATTATTTTTTTATGGTGATATGATTAGTAGCTATTAAGAGAATGACACGAATTTATTCATTGTGATATGTGAGGCAACGTGGCAAACCTACATCGTTGATATAATTAATACGAAGTATACAATAAAACAAAAGATTAGTGCTCACAAAAGTGTGTATGAAAATAAAAGGATTAGTGTAGGGTCTCGTGGAAGATGAGAGATTAAAATTGAAAGGGATGGCGACATAAAAGGTTAAAATGTCTCTTTGGTATTCTAATATGTTTTGGATGATACCCTAAAAATGTTATATTAAATAGAATATCGAAAATTGATTATATGCACTAAATATTTAGATATTTTTTGGAGTTTTAAAAAAATATCAGATTCGAAAAGGTTTTTCTTTTCGATTTAATAATACGTTTTGATTTCACTCATATCCAGAAACGAATCCAATATTTAACATTAGGATTGGCTAATTTTCACTAAATTTTTTTAGGTGGGCTAAATAAATCACCTTAATTCAACTAATTTAACACTAAATTATTTTTTTTTATTTTTAAATTTACCTTATTTTTTTAAGGCGGGTTTGTGGCATATCCAAACCCGTCCTTAGGTTCGTCCCTACCCATACTCACCTTAAAAATAAGGTATGAATTTATGCGTATTTTAAAGGAATGAGAATGATCCATACCTAAATTTTATTTTCTACCAAACACCAAAAAAAAGACTATACCTAATTCAATTTCTTGTACTCTAGGTAGACCTGTCAAAAGCTGACCGAACCCGCTAACCCGACCCGAACCGCCCGATAATTTTAGGGTCAAGACCCGAAAATTTGAACCCTAAACCTGAAATCAACCGAACCCGATAAAACCCGACCGTTGGGTTGAAACCGAAAACCCGTTGGGTTGACCGATTTAGTAGATTCAAAGAATTTTTAAAATTTATTTTGAAAATTATAATATATTTTATTATTAAAATAAATAAAAATGATATATTATAATTAAATATTATTATTTAATTAAAAATTGATTATTAAAATCATAAAAAAAGGATATTGTAGACCCGCTGGTCAACCCGAACCGACCGAAAATCCGATACAACCCGAACCGATTGACCCATGACCCATAACGAAACCGAACCCGATTTAACCCGAACTCGAAATGTCCCCGACCCGACCCGGTTAACAGGTCTAACTCTAGGTATAAAATCAACCTAAGTTATAATGCAACAATTGAAAAGTAAGTAAAATATAAGTGTGTAAGAAGTGAAATGGGGCGGCGTATAACGGAAAGGGACCGAACATTACATTCTGCACATATGTTTTTGTCATTTCTACGTTTTTCAACCCTTCAATTTCTGTCTCTCAGTCTTTAATTTACTACGTACAATTTACCAAAACTTATCACAATTACGGCAATTTTTTCACTTTTTTTATCAGTGAAAATACGGCAATTTACTACTCTTGTTAGTAGTATGCAAGGATGAAAGTTTGGGTATTCAAATTTCAGAATTCGTTAGGCTTTTAGGACCAACAGATTTTAGTTAGAGCACTCTTCTTCACACATGGCTAAGCTTGGGATGGTTGTTCTCTTTTCATGTCGGTTTGTCCGGCTATCGAGCTTCGTCTCGGTCTTTTGATTTACTGAACTTGTTCGGTGCTTCGAATTTTTACCTATTTAAAAAAAAAATGTTTAGCTTTCATTGAATTTTTACCTATTTAAAAAAAAATATTGATTTTCCATTGATCGAAATTGGTAACTCTAGTTGAAAGTTTCCAACCAATTTACATTGAGTGGATATAATAGCCTATTTATCATAAGTTAGGTGAAAACTTGAAATTGTATAACCCATACGAATAATCATTAAATATTAATTGTTTTTAGTAGTTACGGAGTAGGATTTATCTACATCACAATACTTCATGTACACAAGTCTTTATGAGATAGAGAAGTTGATCATTTCGCATTTTTTCAGAGAGGTTAATAAGGTTATTGATTTCTTGATGAGACTGGCACTAAAGAGTGGTGTTCGAAACCCTGTAATAGTTTCGATGATAATCTCCTCCCTAATTTTTTCCGTATCAAGAAAAAATATACTAGAGGTGGCCCATTCTATGCACGAGGTGAAACAATAATAATTAATTTTAACATTTGAAAAGCGAGGAACATATAGATTTTCCAACAGGAAAGTATGGATGCTTCAATTTGTGCCAAAATAGCCATTAACCAGAAGTAATTAGGAATCTAGGATCATTAGTGGAGAATTGAAATAGTGTGATAAAAAGGGTAAATAATGTAATAAAAATTTAAACCTCTGCTTACATGTAGTGTAAGCAGAGGTATGAGGATGAAAGGTTTCAGATTCGATTCTTGTCTCTATCTCTTTACTTAGTCGAAAAATCAAGTCCCATCATCGTCATCTTTTCTTCTACTAGGTCGAGCCAGTCAGCGCAAGCCGATTTACATGATTCGTGTGCATTGTCAGCTATTTCAAAAACCCGGGATTTATCACCAAAGGTAGATGTTTAAGCACAAAAAATACCCATATAAGCATCGACTATGCACTAGAACTAAACGTGAACATTTTTATCTATAAATGTATGTTTATATAAAATTGTATATTTATATTAAAGTGTATGATTAATAGTACATATTTTTATATGCTAAATCAAAGAGCAAATACACATTATAAGTATATGTTTTAAAAAAAAAAAGCACAATAGCATGCTAAAAAACATAAGATGTACCCTAGAGAGTGAAATTGCACATTTATGACCAACTAAATTGGTGACTTGACATATTTACTAGGGACTTGTATAATAGTTAAGTTATGGTTACAATAGTCCAAACACAAGGACAAGGTTGATCCAAAAGAGGAAATTTTAGAAGGGTAGGGTTAGGGTTTGGTGAAAGGAGTCATTACCTTGAAAACTTAAAATCCTACACACATGCACTCACATTATTGTTTCTTTTGTAGTAGGAATCAAATTAAAGCAATTTCAACAAAATAACAAACCCCATAAAAAGCATTGATTTGTGGTCACTTTCAGAGACAGACCAAAAACAAAATGGCATTTTCTTGGGATCAAATCTCCTAATCTCCGTAACCCACTATCCAAATTATAATTTTTAAGTAAATATAGCATTGGATTATCAATCAAACCTTCAAAATGAGTTTTTTTAGAGGTGACTAGTTTATATGTTGGACTGTCCAAAGGCGGGTCGATCCCTAATCCGACCCGACAACGATTTTACAGGTCGGACACTCACCCATAATTTAACAAATTCGATAAAAAGTTAGTTTTTTTAGTTTACGGATTACGGATCGATCCATCAGGTTACAGGTCGAACTATAATAATTAAACAATTATAACGAAATGGTATTGTTTTATTTAATGAAAGGGTAAAACACAATTTTACGGGTTAAATGGGTCAAATATGGTTTATCAGATCCAATTGACCCGTTTGACCTAGTCAAATGGATCGACCACGACTCAACCCATAGCCTGTAAAATGATTTACGGACCATGTCACATGTCGACTTTTCTTTTTTAGGTCACGGATCATGTCTGATCGACTCATCGAACAACCCTGCTTACATGTAGTGTTCTAAAAAACACTAAACGACTTAAATGAACGTCTTAACGATCTCCTGAACTAGCTAAAAAGTTAGACGATTTAGCACCTTCCATCTGTCTATGCCTTATTTTCAAGACAGTGCTTGTATGTACAAAATGCATCAGTAATGACAGAGAAGATGAGGTCACCAGAAAAAGATGTTTAATTCTCAATTCCGACATCAACACTGACAACTCCTTTGCTACTTGCATGCATCAAAAGACCTCTTTTTTCCATCTTTCTTCTTCATCTCTTTTTCTCCTCCTCTGTGTATTCTGTACTGTTCCATTGCTATCCACTGTGCATCTGTAAAAACCTTATCCTTCCTCCTCCTCCTTATTTTGTTTCTTCACAACCCATCAAAATACTTGCTCCAAATCACTCAAAGTTTCAATCTTTTCCTTGTTCAAAGTCTCTGTAGGCCCCCAATTCCTTACATTTCTTACCTTCTCATTTTTGGCTTCACTCAATTTTCATCCTTGCATGAACAAATCTTAGAGATAAAGGAAAAAAGATTGAAACTTTAAAGAGGAGATGGGTTAGGTTATATATTTTCCTTTTTTTTTTGGTTGATTCATCATCTTCTTGTTTTGATTGCAAATGGTAAAGTACAATTTTGCAGGAGCAAAAACCCAGCTTTTATTTCTGTGATTTTCAAAGAATTAGCCCCAAATTTAGACCCAAAAAAGCTGGAAAAAGAGGAAAAGTTGAGTCTGGATCCTCAATTCCACCAAAACAGAGATGTGAACATGGATTCCTCCGCCGGCGCCGGCGCCGGCGGAGACCACCACCACTACCGCCACCTCCTCCTCCACCACCTACTCTCAAAACAACCCACAGACCACCAACACCACCAACAATTTCAATACCAATTTCCCCAAATCCCACAAGAAACCCTAAACCTCCAAGAAACCCAGAATCCGACCCATCTGAATCCCTCAACAATTACCCAAATCCAGACCCGACCCATTAAAAAGCGGGCTCTGAACAGCCAGGGGAGCGGCGTCTCCGGCCGGAAGCCGCCGGGAAGACGCGGCGGCGGCCTCGCCGGAATCAGCGCCGGAGAGATAGTACAGGTGGAAGGAGGCCACATTATACGGTCAACGGGGCGGAAGGACCGGCATAGTAAAGTGTGCACCGCCAAGGGCCCACGTGACCGGCGCGTGCGCCTCTCGGCCCACACCGCCATCCAATTCTACGACGTCCAAGACCGGCTCGGCTACGACCGCCCTAGCAAGGCCGTCGATTGGCTCATCACCAAGGCGAAATCCGCCATTGACGAGCTCGACGAGCTCCCTCCTTGGAACCCCATGGCTATTGGAGCCCCTGCCGGAGACGAAAGGTGCAATCTTTTGCCCCCGCCGGAGATGGATTCCGACTCGATTCCGGCGACGGAAATTGAAGCTCCGGTGAGCCAATTTCAGAGCTATTTAGATGGCCGGAGTCGGAGACAAGATCTGAGGCTTTCTCTGCAATCCTTTCAAGACCCAATGATGATCCAATCGAATCGGAATCATCAAGAAGAAGAACAACAACAACAGCAATCTCAATTTGGGTTTGATAACCGGTGGAACTTCGCCGGCGCCGGTGGAGGGTTTATGTTCATTCCGCCGCTGCAACCACAACCGCCGCCGCAGCCGCCGATTCTATTCGGCCATGGAGTTGGCCAAGCTGCCACCCATTTCTTTACTCAGAGGGGAACCCTTCAGTCCAACAACAACACACCTTTGGTTAGAGCTGGTGAAATAATTCAGGATCATCAGTTTCCGGGCATCGGATTCGGCCCGGGTTCTGGTGGATTCTCTAGCTTCCATATCCCGGCTCGAATCCAAGGTGATCATAACAATGTGGAGGAGCATGATGGCAATAACAAGCCGTCCTCTGTCGCCTCCACTTCTCGCCATTGATGGAAGAAATTAGCTTCATGAAATCTCTCTCTTCTAAAGTTCTAATCTTGCTACATTTTATAATAAGGTAACCTATCTTGCCAAAACATCACTAAAAAGTTTTAGTCTTTGTTGTGATTATAATTTGTTGTTTCTTTGGATTTGTGATGGTTTAGGCTCCGTTCGCCAGGAGGGTAGCTTTCTCGATCTAGCGGGAACAAGCTAGCGGAAAAGCTGTCCCATTGGGGGTACGAGGGTGCTAGATTTATCTCCATTCAGCTCCATCGGAAAAAAGCTCCCAAAACACTAGTGTCGAACGGGCCCTTAGACCAATGTGGACTAGAACAAGAACAAGAGAGGAGATTTGTGGGTTAATTTGAGTCAATGGCTTTGAGGTTTTGTCTTGCTTTCATATCATTTCAATTCTAGTTATTAGTTAGCTTGCATGTATTGGTTTTTGCTTAGTGATCAAGAGTGAGCAATGGAGGTCAGATTTGTTGAGAACAAATCCATGTATGGTTTTCAAATTTTATGTGTATGAATCATTTTAAGTTATCTACTTTAAATTGTCTTCAATTCTTGCCTCTTGGGTTCTCTTTAGATTGAAAAAAAGCAATCAACTTTGTTCATAATCATAGATTGCTTTATTTTTGCTTTAAAAAAGATACCTCATGACTTCTGCTTTTAGCAAAGCTTAATCAATGAAAAGAGCAGATGCAAAATCACACCCAAAAAGTTTTTACGTATAACAAGTCCATAATTCAAGCTTTCAAATTTAGTTTCAGCTATTCAGATTTAGCTCAGTTCACTTTCAATATGATCAGCTAAACACACAAATATCCTACTCCATACTCCATATAGAGTAGCTGTTTCCAGGTGAGATAGATCAAGTTTTGATATTAAAGACCATGCCCCTATTATTCAGAAAGTGGGTAGAGAGATATTACTCATATACACAAATTTGCAGTCTAAATTGATCTCTGTCACAAGTGGGGATCCATTCATCATCAATCATGTATATATTTCAAAACTTTTCACTAAATTATGTATAAATGTAGGTGAGGTTTAAATGCAGGAAAGTGATACATTTCAAAACCAATACAATTTATTGATTTGTGGATTTTTATTTTTATTTATCACTTTCCTGCATCCTTATTCAGCTTTTATACAGAGTCTTTGAGATGTATTTAGTCTCTATTGGTGCATTTTAACTAAATTCAGTTATCATTGTCACATAACTGAATTTCAGTTTTCCTTGGATCTGTCGGACACATCCTCCTGACATGTTCAGGTTATCGGTGCCCCCTATCTTGACCCCCCAGATCCCGTTTTCCCGTTTGAGTGAGATTATACTGAACGGATTGTAATCTTCAGCATGTTTTCTTGCATTCTGAACTATGAATTGAGTTTGTTTCACTACAATCCCAAATTGCTGAATTCAATCATGAAGGATTCACATAAGCAACAGAAAGCAAGTTTTGTCAACACTCAATGAAGATACTGGTGTTATTATTTTTAGCCACTCAACCACAGATAAAGAGTTCTTAAGTAGAAGACAACAAAATTGTTCCTACTACATAAAGACACCAAATTGACAAATGCTAATGTCATCTCACCATTAAAGAGCTCAACAGGATTTGCTAAGGAAACCAAACCGTGTTCTGCGCCCGGGACAGTCTCCATGGGTGTCTATGACCATCCACAAATGTAGTCAAGAACATAAACTAGCACAAGTGAAAACGGATAGAGTGCAAATGCCAGAAGAGAGGTCCACAGAGGGAATTTTTTGCCAATGCTTCCTAGAGCGCCCATCACAATGCAGACAATGACAATGACAAGAACTTCAGCTGAGAAATCCCATGTCAGTCCTCTGACGTATACGAGTGCAAGAAACACCGCGAGACAAAGGACATTGTTCATTGTCACAGCTCCATATAACTGAGATTGACACCAATAAGGCAAGAAAAGTCAGATCTTAGGTTGAGTTTTAAGTTCAGAATAAAATATAATGAAGAGATCAAAACAACATCATCGCCTAGTAAAGTCCCGCTCCAGCAGAATCTGGGAGGTCAAGATGGGGACACCCATAGCCTGAATATGTCAGAAGGATGCGCACGAAAGACCCAGGGAAAACTGAAATTCAGCTATGTGACAATAATAACTGAATTTAGTTAAAATGCACCAAAATTGATATAGGGGTTATATCCACCTCAAAGGCATTGAATAAAGGCCAATGAGCATGAGGATGCGCGCCTCATAATGAAGAGATCAAAAGGGTCCAAAAAAAACCCACATTTTTGGTTATGTCCAAGAAACTACATTAATTCAGGGAGAATTGCAGACTAATATTGCAAGTGATATACCTCAGAGAATGTCAAAGATGCAGTTTTGTTCTTTTTCCTGCTGGAGAAAATGATGGCGGAAACCGCTTCACTGGAGTTTGTGGCCAGCGGTAGAAAGATGAACGAGATGAAGAAAGAAGGAATGCCGGTAGCATCAGAGAAGTTATCAACGGCGTCCACCAAAGGATCAGCAAACATAGCTGCAATTACAGTTCCCAGTAGCAACATCAAGAGTGCTTTGATGGTGGTCTTCTTTGTATTCTCAATAACACCATCTTCGCCTTCCTCACTGTCATCCTCAGCATCTTCTTCGCCCCCCAACAAGGCGTGTTGTCTAGAGGCCTCCTCATGAACATCAGTCAGAAACTCAAATGTGTCTGGTCTATCTGAGTTGTTTTTAGGCCTACCATCCTTCAAATCGTCCAGCCATTTTGAAATCCCTTTCTTAAATTCTTGAAGACTAATTTTGGAATCCTGTTGGTCGCTATCAAAATCTTTCATTACTTTCTCAACAAGATCTTCTTCATCCAACTTCATTGAATCCAATTGTGTCCCTATCACAAAAGCTCTCAACTCTGATTGTACGAGATGACCATCATTATCAATATCAATTGCCTTAAATAACCTGCCACAGAAGAATTTCATGTCAATCACAAGCCAATCTCGTTTATGCAAGATACAAAAGAAAAAGAAGTTGCAATAACTTTTCCACAACATCGCCATTGAGTTCTCCATTTTCATCAATCAGCCTCCCGAGTGCTTTCTTTTTCAAACGCCCGATGAAACCTGCGACAAACTTTTTGTGCTTTACATATTCTAGACGTCGTCTTTGAATCCAAGGCTGGAAAACCTGATTGCATAAATAGAGATAATGATTAATTGACTATATGATACTCTTGAATGATTATAAACTAGTCTTTAATCATCATTGATAGATATATCACCTGATAAAGACAATAAACAAGTAGGAGAGCTACAGAGAGTATAAGACCAATGAGCACCGCTAAGCGTTGTCCTGAAGACGAGAGAAAAGACTGAGGTATTTGGACAACTAGGAACGGGATCACAGATACAGCCATAATCATTGCAGCATAGCTAGTCCATATATCAGGTGAAACACCAGATCCTGCAAATAAAACACATCATATTGATGGCGCCATGGAAACAGAAAATAAACGAATCTAGTTCACTTTAGTATCACGAAACATTAACAGAAATGGTAATGAATTGAGAGCCGTAAACCCACTTTTGCACGGGAAATGAGTTGTGGCAAGCCAAGATGAAATTTTTTGTTAATGTATAAAGACACCAAAATGGACTAGATCAGAATTATTAGTTCATAACCAAACGTGCCCTAAGTAGAAAGACGGAGACAAAAGGTATACCAGTTAAACTGAATCCCTTAGTATCCTTGCCATCAATTGCACGTGAACCTTCAAGGTCACACTTGCCAACAATAACACATGATCCCCAGATTGTAGTGAGCAGCATCACTGTGGACCCAGCTAGCAATCCCATTCCAACTGAAACTTGACTTTGAGCCGTTTCAGTGCTACCCGACAGTCCAGATACTGCAGAGGAAGAAAGGGAGATAATAATTGATGATCAACTCAATATGGAGATGGAAATCTAAGATAAACTAAGGTGGGATCATTGTTTACACTTCAAAATCTCTAAAACTGCTTTAGTTTATACATGTAAATATGCATATTCAAACACATCCAAACAAGTATATGCATGGATAGAAAACCACCAATCTTGATCAGCTTTCATGTTATAGACAAGAAAATTTTGCTAAGATAAATTACAAAAGGCTAAAAATCTGCTAAATTCTCTTCAGTTCCAAGTATACTCATCTAGTGTTATGAAATTGAATTATCAGTTAGAAATGTCATATATATCTCATCCAAGTTCTTCTCACCTGTCAATAGGGATCCTGATCATCTGCCACATTAATACTGTTCTGCTTATTATACGCCATAAGATTGAAAGATGGTGCAAAACAATAGAAATAAAAAGGCATCTATTCATCTAAATGGCAAGATCTATCAAATTTCAGCAGAAATGAGATAAAGAACAAATCTCAAACACCATCACCATGTAAAACTAGTAGGAATCACACATTAGCTATGTCAAACCACCAATTCAGATTAGTCAATACTCAGGATCTAGCTTCAACAATTCAACCAACACCTTAAAAGAATCCTATATAGTTCAGCAGCTTCAGCTTAGAGCACTTAAAGCTACTCCCAAGCACAGCAAACAAGAGTCTGACTTTACAGGTGATTCATTTACACAGCAGTGAATATGGTCAGCTTTCAAACTTCACATCTCCAAATTTCTATTACCTTCACCAAATTCAAATTCCATGGGCCTAATACTACTACATAATCAGAAGTCAAATCTATGTTTCCAATCACATCAGCCCTAAGCAGTAAAAATTAAACTAGATAATAAACAAAAAGTAAGACAGAAAACAAACCAAGGATAAGCAAGGCATCAGGAAGAGCTCCAAGAACAGGAAGAAAAAGGCCACCAACAATCCCAGGGCCCAAGATCTCCAGCAAAAGCTCACTCCCACCAGACAAGTAAGTAGCAGCAGTGTACATCAAGAAGCCATAAACTAGGATCAAGAACAAATTTCCGATCCAAGTGGTAGTACAAGGCATGAACCCGTACGTTTCATCACAAGTTGATGAAGAAGTGAACGGGAGCCGTAAATAAGATCTGCCCACATCATAATTTTGCTTCTGGACGCCGTCGGACCTAAGCTCGGCCGGCGTCCTGGCGGCGGACGCGGCGGCGAGGAGGAGGGCGAGGAGGATAAGAGATGAAAAGGGTGTGAATCGAATCCTCCCCATTTGTTGCTCTGATGATAAAGATCAGATCTTTATTGGCCCCTTCTTTTTGTATTTATATATATTGTGGATCTATTCTAGTGAAAAGTCTGTAGAATTCCAGTGGGATTTACAATTAATGTTTTAAGTTAAACTGTGGGTGGACAGATCTTCATAATTGATGGGAAAAGACTGAAAGAGGATACCAAAGGTGTGACATTTCCTAACAAACTTTGGTGTAAAGAGGGAAACTTTAGGGTTTGACTGTAAGGTGATTTCATGAAGATCTTCGGTTGAATTGTTGAAGATGCTGACTTTTCATTTGAAAATCATAGCGTCATCTGTAATTCACCGCATTTGAGAAGAAGAAAAGTTTGTACATGTCAAGTTGGCAACTAGAATAAAGGTTGGGTCTTTGACTTAAATAAAGAATGGGCAGAATTCACAAAACCATCCACAAAATTGGCCTTTTCACAAAAAAAGTCCTTGAAAAGAGAAATTTATACAAGATCAACCATAAAAATGCAGCGTTATCCAAAAAAACACATTTTTGAGACATGAAAGATGGCGAAAGTTTCAGAGTTGATTTGAGTGTGTGATGAATGATGAAGATGAGGCATATGAGGGTTTTAGACTTGATTAGAGGGTTTTTGCAATAATGAAGATATTTTCATCGATTTTTAGGACATAAGTTAAGATGCTTGTAATGAAAATATTTAGTCGATTTACATTTATTTATGATTAATTAAATTTTTAAAGGGATATATTAATTTTATTTTAGGGTTTTAGTTCTTTTAATTAGTATGTTTAATCTATATCCAAAGACATAGGTTGAAAAAATCGTATTTTCATAATCTATTGCTACTTTAATAGCTAACCAAGGGATGAGTGGTATTATTTGTAATGTGGTATATTGATAAATGATAAATGTTCACTTTTATGGGTGATTCATGAAAAATTGCTTTTTGTGGGTGGTTTTCTTAAAACCCTACTTTATGGGTGATATATAATGAAATTCTAAAAAAGTTTACCAATCTAAATTTTAAAGGACAAAATTTAACATTAAGAAAAGAGAAGAAGTCCGTGCACTTTTTTTTTTAATAAAAGCCAATAAAAATGGTTGTCGGCAAATGTGGACATATGTGTGAAAATTCAATAAAATATGAAGTTTCATGCAAAATAGATAATATATAATAAATGATAAATCATTGATCATGGATGGGCCAACCCTGCAAAACGATATTATGTATCCTTTTGATTTTTTCAAATTGAATAAATTTGACAAATTGAGAGGCTGGGAATAAATCGGAAAAATGTAAAAATGTAGTAGTCCCTGTATACAAGGTTGGTGGTTGTTCTTACTAAACTTTAACCAAATACACATATAAAAATGGTTGAAAACTGACAAGAATCTATTGGTTAATGTTGTTCTTTTGAGAAGAGTTCAAATTCCATCAATAGCACACTTTGTATTTGTATTGTTGCCAGCATACATATATATGGTAAAACATTAAGTAGTCTAACAATCAAATTAATATTGCAATCGAAATATCAAATACATTATTTATATTATAAGATTTGAATATCCTTAAATACATAAAACATCAACTGAATTGCACTATGTTGTAACCAAAATACTATGGATAAATCATAAATATCCAGAATTGCACTATGTTGAAATCTTATAATAATCGAACCACTTTCTACCCACAAGTGAAAAATCACACAAAACCACAGCACAAGAACACAAACAAAGAGAACACACAAGAGAAACCAAAGCTAGGAAATATAACTCCTTGAGTCCTTGGATTTACTTTCCAAAACAGAAGGAATTTGATAGAGCCTATGATCAGGAATCTCACAAGGAAAAAAAAAAGGAGAAACGGTAAAGTAGATGTATATAAGATTTCAAGAACTTACAAATTATGATGCCAATGCATAACAACAAAAGACCAAAAGTCTAGATTTCTTGAGTCCATTCCTGTGATGCTGAAACAGCTTGAATCTCAATTGGTGTAGACCGAGAGGATGCACTACTCTCCTCAAAAGGAAGTAGCTTTCCATTGTAGATGCAGTTTATAATCCAGCTGGTTGACTGCTTATAGATCATTATAAAGAGAAAATTAGGATGTTCATGCCATGGAAAAGCCAATGGCAGGCAGTCAAATTATATAGGAATTCAAACATAACACTTTTTAGACAAATTAACAATAAAAAGATCTTCCAACCTCTCCCCGTCTCCATTAATTGTCAAAACAAATCATAATGTTAAAGGATTCGTTGACAGTTACTAACCATCACAGGTATTCCCTGCTCAGAAGCACACTTTCTGAGATGACGTGTTGCATCGTTATCAGCAATTATAACGCCAATAGAGATGTGCTTGTTTTTTAAGCTTTGAACCATCCCATGAAGGCTTTTGAATACACGTCCTTGCCCATGCTAAAAAATGAACAAAAAAAAAATTAGAATCTCTCATTATTCACTTAGATGAACTGCATAATTACAGATACCAGATATAGTGAGGAAAAAATGTATAATCCTCTTAGAATGATCATTCCCATAACTTGTCATTTTACTCACAGTTGTACTCTTCTGAAAGTGTTGTAAGAAGAAATAAGAGATTAGATTTTCATCTTCTCCAACTCTCTCTTTGACCAACATGGTATCAGATAGCATGGTCTTGACCGGAGGGAAAAACATGTACGCTTAATAAAAATGTCTTACCTTAATAACTTCTGCTAACTTGCAGAAATCATGTTCCCCATGAAGCATAATTCCAACTTTGCAAAAGATGCGATCAACAGTTCTCAGATGGATTGGTTTCAGAATTCTATTTGCCCACTTATTCTGCTGATTTGGCAATATCAGGTATCTGCAAGAGGGAAAAGATAAACATGAAAACTTTTCCTTTGCTCAAATCAACCCCCAGTAAAATTTTAGTTAGAAAGTGATGACAACGTTTGAATATTAAAGTATGAGAAGTAGATCAAGTCTTGATCTATTCAAGTTTTTTGTGCCCCAGATGCTAACATAATAATGCGAATTAGACTTAAAAGAGTGGAAGGGTCAATGCTACTGAGTTTCTTCATCACGTCTTATAAAAACATAAAGTGACACGTATTTAATGAGTTTCTTAGCAAAGAAACTAAGTGTAACGGTTTATGGCTATGCACCAATGTGAAAACCTATTACAGTATGAAGCAGATAGGGAAATGACCAAATGACTTTAGCAATAGAATTCAAAAAATAAGTGAAGCTTACTTCACAGGTGGAAGGACAGAGCCTGCTGCAATTGAATCAGTGACCCAATCAACCCGAAGCAAGAAGGCGTTCACTGCACAACCATACAAGAACTTCCTGGTTTGGAGCTGCATCAAAAATGAGTAGGCTCTTCAGATTCAGAGACTAAAGATACCTCAATAACTAAAGAATAAATAGATAAAACTGATTGTGTTACTGTCAAGCATGACTATGAAAATGTTTGAAATTGGACCCACCTTCTTCGTACATATAACAACAGGAAGCTGCACAGAGTCAGATCCTATCCTTCTTCCCCCCTTTTTCCTGGGAGAAGGAATACCAGCAAGAACTGCTCCACCATATCTCCTTAATATCCGCTCAACCTCTTTCTCTTTCTTGCATGGAAATCCAGTTAGCAAGAAGTCTAATCCTTGAAATATTGGCTTCTTCTTATCCTTCGTGTCAAAATTTGTAAGGTGCTCTTTCACTTCCTGAGAACTCCAACAATGCTGTTGATTAGGTGGCTGCGTCCTCTTTCCTGAACTGGAACATTTCCCTAGTAAAGTTTTAACAGGAATATGTTAGTCATAGTATGCCACTAGTATAAGTAATTTAAAGACAAATAAGCAAATCCTTACGAGATCTATATTTTGAAATTAGCTTAGGAGAATCACATTTTTTCTGATATTCAAAATCGTCATCATCAAAACGAACTCGCTTTCTTGTTGAGATGCAGATATCAGGAAACTTCCCATGTTGTATATGAGGATTCTTAAGAATCCCACTTGGGTCAAATCTAGCCAAAGAGTCATGAACTAGACTTTGCTTCTCATAATCACTGGAAATTGGATGCTTATGAGCCTGAACACGATGCCTTATCCCATGGCATAGAATAGGAGGTGTCATTTCTTCATTTTGCAGGCTAATCTTCAATTCTGCTCCATTATTTGCTTCCCGATGACGTCCATTTGGCAAAGAATTGACAGGGGTAGTTTTTTGTTCACATGATACAGACCTTGCATCCATGGCACTCTCTGTTTGTTGAGCTTGAACATGATTGGAATCATTCAGTAGAAGAAAGGGTTGCAATGTAGGGGACTGCATACCATAAACGTCAAGAGAAGTTGTATGCTGATTAAGGTAAGAATCGTGAGAATTAAATGCTGTTTTGCCTTGATTTTCTCTGTAGACAGTTTGATCTTTCGGACATGAAGTAATATGCATATTTTGAGCCTCAAGATCAATTTCAGGCATCACCGTTATATCACCATTATGTTTTTCATCATTATAAGTATGAGCAGGTGAGTAACCATGAGTTCTTGAAGAAATGCTACAAGGAATAACAGAGCACAAAGGATCAACAGAGGACAAAACTGAGTCTTTTGCTAAATCATGAGATAGCAAAGTCCCATTGTTCCCTGTCCTGCGTAGAACCTCGATGTGGATGCTTGATTGAGAAATTATCAAAGATTCATCATGTCTTTGCACACAGGAATTCAAATCTGGAGCAACATCTGCAGACTCAGAAAAATAGCTTGTCTCAATCAAATTTTCTCGGAAGTGCTTGATCCTCCTACATTTTGCTCCTCTAGAAGCATCTTCCTGCAACAAAATATTTTTAAAATTCAAAAGAGTAATACTACATTAAAGGACAAATACCAATCATGTCTAGATTATTTCTTCTACATTTCCTAGAAGAAACAAGAAAGTCCTACTTCTAACCGCTTCGGTAATCTTCCATGTTTTGCTATTTTCAGATAATCCTTCACCCACATAATGGATAAGTAAATCTCAAGAGTAATTTGACAGCCAGACTAGAGAAACATGACAGATTTATAACCATCAAGCATATGAAAAGAAATGTTGAAAACCTTCTAAGATTTTTCAAATTAACAAGCATATATTTTTCATATAAAACTAAAAGTTTTAATTTCATGGACGGATAAGTTTGATTTCAATATGTCAAAGAACCATACTGTTTTAAATATCTAGCAGTTGAACAGGCTGTTAGGTTTCTCTTTTTCTTTCAAATTGGCAACTATTGTTTTAATAGAGGCAAGTTATGCCACATTTGACAGTTCAAATAAGATATACATAGTGTAGACTGCTACATTTAAATGAATTATATGGATGCAGAAAACAGAAGTACGTAAAAAACATAGAATGATTCTGAATTAATTCATTCTTCTTGAAGAGGAGTGTCTGCAATATGTGGGATATTAGCTATAGTTCTCTTAGACAAACAAAATTTATCTAATAAAATTTCGCTTTCAGGTGATCTACGACCTGTTCGCAAGGGCCAACTTGATCCTCTTCCGATCAGTGCAACGGGATGTGTCTATTAAACTTCCTCAATCTGAGTTTTAGTTTCAAATACAATCTGTAACATCAAATTAAGGGTACAAGTATAGAGAGCAATTGTTTGGTTGATAGAAATTTACAAACATTTTAAGCCATCTTGAAACACGAAACTGTATTACTGATCTCAAATAAAAAAGGAACTATATTATGAAAGTAAACAATTTCATGGCTAACAAAAAATACAGAAGAACAAATAGAATAGATGTGCAAGATATATGCTTATGTTTTACCTGTTGTGATTTAATCTCATCTGAAATCCTTTGGTGCAGTTGATGCATCATCAGATCATCACCGTGTGCAACATTAGGGACCAGATCTAAATGATCTTTATTGATCACAAGGTTTTCTTTCTCTGCATCAGCAATATCAACTGCCAAGTCAATTTGTAGCGTCTCTAGCTGTGTTTCAGCACCACTGCTGTGTATATTATCTTCCTGACATTCAATTTTACTTCCAGTTGTTCCATCCTCACCCACACTTTGTTCGAAAATTGGTGTCTCTGCAACTCGAGATACAGAGGTGCCTTTAGAGCAGATATCTGGAGAACTACTAAGAGATAAACCCACATCAACGTATGCATCTTCCATATCAGAAACATCCAAGTCTGACAGCAGATCAGAACTGCTAATTCTATCATTTGAATTTGAGAAAGTAAGAATATCATTTACCCACTGTAGTCGAGTTTGCTTCACCCGGAGAGCAAGTTCAAGGATGATTGTAGTAGACAATGCGTCTGAATAAGGTTCACCTTTTATTAGTTCGTATATAACAAGTGTCTCTGAGGCAGCAGTGGAAAGTTCTACAGCATCACTAATTTCATGTTCCTTTGAGTTTAAGCCATCCGGTTTTGGTGAAAACTGTTTTTGTGCATCCTGGGGATTGCACAGGGTTTGACTAGAAGGGCTAGCAGATTTGTTTTGGTTACAAGCCGAAGAAAACAACTTCACGTTACCATGTTTACTTTCTATGTTGGATTGATCAGTGTCACCACTTTCAAGTAGATCCTCAACTGACTGTGCAATTGATTTTAGTCTTTCATTTTGAGAAATTTCCATCGTTGGAATGTAATGGCTACCTGGACTACCATCTGTTGAAAGATGCAATGTGAATAAAAGCGCCTGCTAGAAAAGTGAAGGAGAATGGTACACTTCAGCTACCTAAGAACTGGAGACACAAACTAGCAGATACCTACAACAAGAACAAGTTGATCCTTGCGGCACCTAAAGCTTTGAAATTTTCACAACATAAATGAAGTGCCCAAACCAAAGTTTGAAAGCATGCCCAACATCAATGGTCAAAAGTAAACACAATTTCCTTAAAAACATGCAAAATGCTTAAGAGCTTCATAATTATATAATATAAGACACTTTTTACAGAACAACATTTGTTTCCAGCCCTCTTTCTTGAAAAAAAATTTGGTGCTTTTTTTTTTGGAGTCCTTTTGTGTTTTCCTTTCATGTAATAAAAATAGTACATGAATCGTGATGGGTTTACTCCTTTACTTTTGGCATTTAGTAAAAAAAGTTTTCTTCAAACAAACTATCTTTATGTGAATCTCCATCAAAAATATATTTAAATTTATTCTGGTGTAGAGGTCAAATGCAACTTCGAACCATGTGTTTTATATAGGACCATATTCAATTTCTGCATAAACGATTTCAGCTACAAATCCTACAATGTCAATGTCACAATTCCAGCTCAGTGTGACAAAGAACGCACCTTTTCAGGACATGGAAAAGCAGACACTGGTAAATCATCATCTCCAGACAAATGCAAACGCAAACCTTCTTTCTTTACATCCTTGACCAATAAACCATAGGGATTTTTCTCTTGACACATATATTCTCTGGATTGACTCGCCTCCTATGATTATAAACATTGATCCCCAACTGGATTAGCAAACCATAATTAAAATTGACAGTTTATGACAAAATGCATCATCAATCATCAATGACCCAGTGAGGCTCCACTACAGCGGAATCTGGGGGGTCAAGATGGAGGTACCCCTGCCCAAGGGAAAGGGGGTATGCTCCATAGACCCAAGAAAAACTGAAATTCAGCTATGTGACAATAATAACTGAATTTAGTTAGAATGCACCAAATTTGATATAGGGACTAAATCCCTCTCAAAGGCAGTGTATAAAAGCCAATGAGCACAAGGATGCGCCCGAAAGGCAGTTTATCACAAAATGTGATTTAATGAAACTGTTGAAGAAGCCTAACAAAAGTCTTTCAAAAAATTGTTATAAACTGAATAACACATCTGCAAGGATTCATTGCCATGACTTATATTTCCCTTTTTTTTTTAGGATGACTTATATTTCCTAAGCAAATACAATAACCATTAACCAGTAATAATTAGCTAGCTTCTGCATAAATTCTACCTTGACAGATGATCCAACCTGCTTTTGAGAATCTTTTCCCTCCCTGCCATTCATTGCTATAGCTGCTACATGTGGTTGAAGCCATTCCGGAAGCCAAGCTACATCCTATAATTATGGTTAATTTCAGAAATCGAAACTTCAAATGGCAAACGAGCACAAAACTTCATCAATATTTAGGGCTAAGAATCGAAATGAGCCAAAATACTTGGTCAATTGACTGACTACTTGCAAAACTACAAATTGATAGACAATGCATACCTCGGAAAATTGGGGAGGGTGAAACCCTAAGCTTTCGGAGGAAGCTGAATGGGGGAGCTTTGTGTGCAACATGCAGTGAGAAGCGGCGGCGGATGCAGGGGGAGGCATGGGTGGGCGGCCGCCGCCCGTTCGCCGGAGTAGGAGTATAGTCTGTAGAGGGGAGAAGGCGAGAAACGGCGGTTGAGGGGCGGGGGCGGGTAATCTGAGTTCTGAAGGTTTTTTAAAAGAGGGCAAAAGGTCAAAAGGAAGAAGAAACTTAATACGGCGTCGTTGCAATCGTTTTTTTTTAATCTATATTTTTTTAAGAGAAAACAGAGATTCGTTAATTATTGGCCTTATTACTCCACTATGAAGTTTTTTTTGTAAAACCCAACAAAAATGGTTGTTGGCAAATTTTGGACATATGTGTGAAAATTACATACAATATGAAGTTTCATGCAAAATGAGAGGCTAGAAATACCTTAAAAAGATAAAATTTAGAGAAATATTATAGTATCCCTTTGATTTTTTGTTTCATATTGAATAAATTTGGCAAATTGAGAGGCAATAAATAAATCGGCAAAATGTTGTACTAATGTTTACCTGCATTTCAGTTTTATTTTAGTGATTGTTGGGTTGAACGTGGGAATATAATTTTTCGAATTTAATTCATGTGAAGTATTATAGGAATTTAAAAAACATGAAAGTTAAAAAATGTGAATTTTTTAATAGCTAATATTTAACTAAACGCACGTATTTCATTAATTTTCTGAGATTTTTTTATTTCTTGTGAATTTGTTTAACAACCAAACAAGCATAGTTTACGGGTAAATTGTAGTTTGGGGAAGAAAGTAGTTATACTTGCCTTAAAAAAAATATAAAGAGTAAAAAGGTGGCACGGCTTTCAAAATTTTTAAACTATAGTTTTGGAAGAAGATTATTTTTGATAAAAAGTGAAACAAAGTCTTTTAGGATGCATTTACTATAAGTCAAAATGACATTTTAGGTTAATATGTTATTTTAGTTACCCTAAAAACATAAAAAAATAAATAGAGAAATTACAAGTATATACAAAATTTTAAAAATATAACTTTGAAATATAATGTAATTTTGGGTCTAAACTAAAATAAAAATTGTATATTTAAAATATAATTTTAGAATAAAATGACACTTGTTCTAGTAGTTTGGACCCAAATTTCCCAATAATGATGTACTTGATCACAATCCGAACTATTGAGTTTGGTTTTTGAAATCGGAGGCCCATTACAGGCCTACTATGGGAAAGCCCACGTAAAGGCCCATTACACTTGTTTTTCATTGGAAAATTCCGACTGGTACCCCTGAATTTTTCACTTTTCCGGTTGGTGCCCTAAAAAAAAAGCTATTCCAGAATATACCCTTGAACTATTGAATTTGTCCGGTCTGTACCCCTAACTTCAATTTTCTGTCACTAGATATAAAAATATGTTAGATTGGTATTAAAAAAATTGAAAAACGTTTATTAAGCAATAAAAAAAACAAGATTTAACTTAAAACAAAAAAAATATTTTATGATTGGAAAAATTCCCACACTTCTTTAATCTGCTCAACGAGAACGATGCCGCTGAGTTGCTGAGGACCGTCCGAACGTGACACCTGCTCCGTCGGAAGATCCAGCGCACGACGACCGATGATGAACTAGAATTTCCGGGACTGTGGCTAATGGAGTCGGATCTACTCGATTCCGGCTACGAGTCAGGGAAGAGGCTGTCGAGAAGCAACGGTTTACAATGCTCAACCGGATCTTGGTCCATTTTCTTTGCCTTCGTCGCTTGGTTGAAGACATGCTTCGCTTGTCCGCCGTTCTAATTGATTTGTCAGCCGCCTTCCTAGATCTTATTTTATGTGGTGGAAATTAAGATGACTAAGATCAGAAAGGGGAAAAGGAAATTAGATCTAGTTTTAATGTTCGCTAATTAATTCTGCATCTCTTTGCTTGATTTTGTGTGTATGAGAATTAGAGATCGAGATTCTCTGTTGATTTTACTCATTAGACGAATTGGATCTTGTTTAGCAATTTTGCCTAGATTTAGTTTGAATTGAATGATTCTCTGTTGATTTTACTTCCTTTTCCCCTGTTGTATTTGGAAGAGATTTACGAGCAATCAATTAGGTAATTTCCTTTTTTTTTTTAATTTTTACTTATCCTTTCAAAAAAATTTAAATTCATTTTTTAGAAAAATCTAACGGAACAAGTGAAAATCTAACGGAACAAGTGAAAATTGGATGGAAAATGTATAAAAGGGTACTGTGCGGACTAGTGTTAAAACTCAGGGGTATTACTTGGAATAACTTTTTTTTTTGGGCACCACATGGAAAAGTATAAAACTGAGGGGTACCACTCGGAATTTCCCTTTTTCATTTTAATGTCAAAAAAGGTCATAAGAATCGTTATACAATACAACTAGTTGAAGTCCCGTGATATTCACGGGATAATTTTATTAAAAACTATACAATTATACGATATTAATTTGAAATACTAAATATATTTATAAAATATCATAATAAATTATGCAATAGACAAATGCATAAAAAGATAAAGAAAATCTAATTTTATAATTTAAATTAAAATTCAATTTTTTTTTAAAATTTACATATAGTTTTAGTCATCAACATAAAATTATATCTTTTTCTCAAAATAAAAATATATCAACATAACAAAAATTTATTATTTAAAACTATCATTATATTTATATAGATATAAATTTTATACTTGGGGCTCAAGTCTTGCTAAAAGATAAAAAAAAATATTAAAACCCTAAATCTTGTTATGAGATTAAAAATATTAAATTAATATGGAAAATATCATCTCATAGGAAGTTATGTGTATAAAAATTATATAAATATGTTATCTATTGTAGTAAACTAATTCATAATCCATACATAGAAAATTATAAACATAAACATGTTATCTAATTAGTATAAATAGCAAGAATACTATAAGTTGTTACAAAATTTATTAAAATATAATTTTACATTAATTTATTCAAAAATGCCACGTGGCGCAAATTTTACAACAGACTTGGGTTCTGCTTTATAATGTATTAGTATAGATGTGTTATGTGTGTGACATGCCTTGTGGATCTCGAGCATACATGCAAACAAAATGCAGACAACTTCCCAACAGAATCTAAAATTACGTCTAACAGTGAAATAAGGCTCAAATTTTTTTCGATGAATCCACTTGTGAAAACGATACTCTTCAACTTAAGATTTTGATTAATGAACTTGGCTATTACTGATGGTGAATCTAAATTTTTTTTAACTGTTTCTTTCACACGAACACAATCAGTAAAAGGAAGACGTTCACAAACTTCACAAGAGCGATCTCCCGAAATCCTAGACTCAAAAACAGCGAGAATATCCACCAAAAAATGACGGATCATATATCTAACAGCTCTTTCAATTACGTTATTTATATGTTGATAATTCATGTAAGGTTCGGTTTCCTTTCCTTGCATTTTTTTACTACATTTACGTTTCCCTTTCCCCTTAAACAACCAAACGGACCCTAAATTTATTTCAATCAATTATTGGGAAGATTTTGCCCACGACGACAACTATTGTATATCCACAAACACCTTTCATTCACATTTTAGAAATTTGAATCTAGGTTTTCTTTTGGGTGATCTCTCAACCTTAATTTCTCCGATCATCCAAAAATCATCACACTATATTGCCTACAATTCTAAGTACAAATCAAAGAGATGGGTGCTTCTGTATCCGCCCCCGATCAATCGCTCCACCAATTTACCGTCAAGGTAAATAGTAATTAAAAGATCATCCTATGATGTCTTATTCCTAATAATTTGATTAATTTGTTGTTTAGGGAATTAATTGGATGAAAATTTATTTGTTTGATTTTGATTGAATAGGATAGCAGGGGCAATGATGTAGACCTCAGCATGTACAAGGGCAAAGTTCTTCTTATCGTCAATGTTGCTTCAAGATGGTTCTCTTATACTTTTTTCATTTGATTTTTTATTCTCCAAATCTGAATTTGTTGAGATATTTGAGTAGAATAATATGTTGTTGTAATGTTTGTCCCTTTTGGGCTTTTGGTGTTTGGGCAGTGGATTCACAGATACCAATTACACCCAGTTAACTGAACTTTATCAGAACAACAAGGATAAAGGTAATTTGCTCTACGAAGTCTGCGCGGATCCTAAATCCGCCCATGAATATATGGCTTTTCTTGTGTGGGTTTGAAACCCGCCCATATCGAAGTGCGAAACACGAAATTGAGAGTGCGCAAACGAACCGTCTTTTTTCCTCTTCTTTTATAGCTCATGAGCATGAGGATTAAAAAGTTCTGGTACTAATAAAGAGAGAGTGGAAGGAATCAATGGTAAATAAGAGTTGGAATGATAATGACACAGTAGATTGTTTCAGTATTTTTGGGAATTCAGAAGAAATTGATATGATCTGAAAACCTTATGAAGACTAGTCCATAAGAGATTGCTATAGGAAAATAACTAATTGAAGATCTGGTAACTCTTGTTGAGAATATAATCTGTATTCCACATGTGAAATATAAAGGAAAAATGTCTAGCATATATATCCTTGGGTTACTCATCCTATTGCCAACCGGAAACTGCCTAACATATATACCCTTGCCTCATGGGCTTGTGTGCTGGACCTATTTGCACACGTGTGCGCTCAACCCAACACGTCCCTGATATTTACTCAACTCTGGATAATGCTTGTCTTTTCATTCTACCATCTTGTACTTCAGGCTACCAGGGCTAACATAAAATTTACAAAAACAACAATGGTTTCAGGCTTTGAAATACTAGCATTTCCTTGCAATCAGTTCTTGAAGCAAGAACCAGGAACAAGTGCAGAGGCGGAGCAATTTGCTTGTACAAGATACAAGGCTGAGTATCCTATCCTTCAAAAGGTGAATGTAATCCATGTTTTCTCATATATAATTGTCCATTTATTTCTGAGATATTTTGTCACATCAAAACACATTTGTTGGAACTTCATTCCTATCCTAAAACCAATTGGCAATAGGAGGAGTAACCCAAGGATATTTATACTAACTTATTTCTCTTTAGATTTCCGATGTGAGATGAGTATTCCAATACATCTTAGAAAAGCTTGTTTCTTTGGTGCAGGTTCGCGTCAATGGAGCGAAGACTGCACCAATATACAAGTTCCTAAAGGCAAGCAAGGGCAGTTACGTTATGGGGAGTGCCATCAAGTGGAATTTCACCAAGTTTCTGGTTGACAAGGAAGGGCGTGTTATAAGCCGTTATGGCACCAACACTCCTCCTTTATCTATTCAGGTACATATAAGTTATAACTCAACAACCTTTGATTCTGTTAAATTCCGACGGACCAATATGACGTGGGGTACACACGTGACACGTTGGTTCATGCGCATAAGCGCGTTCGGCCCAACACATAAGCCAGTGGGGTTCCATCTTAAAATCAATCGGCAATAGGAGAGTATGAGGATTAACCCATGAATTTATATGGTGCGTCAGTTTTATCATAAATCTCGATGTGGGATAACTTTTTATCTCAACAGATTCTCTATCTCTCTATATCCTAATTTCGCTATAATCTTTTTGCTTGCTTCATCATCGTCATATATATCTTTAATGCAGTCCGACATAGACAAGGCTCTGGGAGATAATGCTGAATGATCATGGTATTCGAGTTGGATTGAAAATCACACGAAATGTTGAATAGAAGAAGGCGGTGTAGTATTCAGTTTGAATGTTAATTGATTATTTAGGATTGTATATGTAAGGGAAGTCTGTTAAGTGTTAGCCACCCTTTATTTTACACTTCTTTTAGCCAGTATGGTATCGACTAAAGATGTTGCGAAACTTTTGTTGCATTTTTAACATGATGTGTTTAACACATTGATTCACTTTGTTATCTAAGATGATTTTTCAAAATATAGTCTATTAGTTTCTAGCAAACCACATGTAATTAGACCATGTTTGTGAATGTTGCTTGTGCAGTTTGTTAATTATTTCCATCAAACCTACTCAACTTATCATTGTTACGTACTAAAAGTATTTTTTATGAGTACCACCTTGCAAAATTTGCATTGTTTGGTGTAACATCATATAATTAATCCGATCCCATCACTTACATGAAACATGCATGCGTACTATAACCTTGTCTCTATTGATTTTGTTTGTTGAAATACATGAAGGCATCTAGCCATCTTATAAATATTTGTGATGTCTTTATATATAATTATACTATAGAATGCATGCAAAGTAACACACAATGATTTTCATCGTACATTACGTAAAGGCAACCAAAGTACGTAAAAGAAATACTCTATATTAATTAGGGTTTAGCATGGATCGGTTCAAATTAAACTGATTGAACTGAACAAGACCAATATTATTCGGTTTAGTTTTGGATAGGTTGGAACTTCCCAAATGATAACCTTCTCTATCTATTTTAAATTGATAAAATTGAAACCGAACCGAACTAATTCGGGTTTGTTTTCGATTCACCTTAAACTAATTTTCGCTTTCGTTCATTTTTTATCTATTCGGTTCGGATTTGAACCGAATCTCAGCCCTACTCCGCATAACACGATTTTTTTTGCAGTTTTTTTTTCGTATAAATAGGCAATCCGAGATAAAATAGGTATTTTGATTTGTGGTTTAATTTGTCCATAATGTTGGTATTTATCTAGTCTTCGTGGTGGAGTTCTGGGGTGTCCTTCGGGGTCTTAAGCTAGCATGGGAGAAGGGTCAGTTTATGTCGCATCATTCTTGAATCTAATTCACAATTGGCGGTTGGGCTTTCGAGTAAGAAGCTCAAGAACCATCATCCTCTTTTTAACTTGGTCACCCAGTGCCAAGACTTTCTTCAGAAAGACCGACTTGTCCAACTCCATCAAGTGTACCGTAAGACTAATTGCGTCGAAAATTTTCATGCTTTCTTTCCTCTTGGCCTTTATATTTTGCCCGTCCCTATAAGGAAATCCGTTCGTTATTTTTTTTATGACGTTAGAGATCGAATTATCTCCATTTAACTATTACTTATAGTCATGAGAGCTTTGCCCCTCTCTTTCACCAAAAAAAAAAAAAAAGAAAGAAAGAAGAGGCAATTAAATATATGAATCATACATATAGATGAATGATTATTGCAAGTGCTGAAGTGCATGTGCTCAATCCATAATTACAATGTTTTGTTCTAGATCTTTGGTTTCACAAAGAAATTTCACAAGATCAAAATAGAGTATTGTAATCAAACTTGATCATTATACATAGTACACACATAAATAATAACAAAATTGTAAGCTTTTTCTTTTGAAAAAGTTTCTGGGTATTCTTTTTTTCTTTTTTTACAGTTGTGGTTTTGACTGCTGACTTGCTCAGAGAGGTAAATTCCAAAATACATCAACCATTGTTACAACAAACAAATTGGTACAAAACAACAACATATGAAAGATGAGTTAAACTGCAAACACAATAAAATAGCCACCCTTGTCCTGACAAAGCTACACCCCAATACAAAATAATAATAATAATAATAATTAAAAATAAAAATATTAATACCCACAACAAGATAATCCTAAAAAAATCACAAAGAATAATTTTAAAAAATTACCATCTTCCCAGTAACCAATAATAATAGTAAACTAATATATTAAGGTTTCCCTAACCCATTTCTTGGAGTCAATATTCTTAAAAAACTAGGCGGATCTTGGACGGTGAGGGGCTGCCTAGTGTATAGACCACCAGAACGGTTGCTTGGACAGTCTTAGACAGACTAGACAGTTAAACGCACTGAGATCTTCTAGCGCTTAGGCACGACCTACGCAACATTTTTAGAATAGTGCTTTGAAGACACGTGTCAAATCCAAACCCCATCTAAATTTTTTAAAATTAAAATAAATTTTTTAAATAAATAAATTGAAAAAAGGGGGAAAAAAGAGGGGAAAAAACATGTCATGTGAATGCACAGTTTCTTTGTAGGCATAAAACAGAGAAAAGCTGAGGCCACACCACCACCACCCACAAGCTACAAACACCTTTAATCTCTTCTTAATCCCGGCCTTTAAAAATCTGGGATTAATTAACTTAATTAAGAGGTGATTAGTTGCATCTTCTGATCCATTAATGGAGGATTATCTGAGGCTTCTTCTCCATTCCCTGTTGAGTTATTGTTGTTGTTGTTGCTTAGCTTCTTCATGTTTTGGTGATGATATATTTGTCTTAATCTCTCTATCTCCTTCTTCAATGCTTCTTGATGAGCTGCCCACATAAAATTTTTTGTTATAATTAATTTTATAAACTACTACTTTTTCTAAAACCTATTACTATATATTTCTCTAGTTTCAAAACACATTAAAAAAATACAATTTCATTTAAAAACTCATTCAAAATATAAATTAATTTATTAAATATTTAAAGATTAAATTCTCCTCCTTTTTATTTTAAACTTGTTTTAGAAAAGTGAAAAGTAGAAGAAAAAAAAACTAAATATTACAAAACAGAGGTAATATTAAATCGGTTTTTAAGTTTTAGAAACTAAAACCCTACATGAAAATAAATAAATCCGATAAAAAATTAAATTGCTCTCTTGTTCAGAAATACATGCTGGTTTATGATTTGTCTCTAAAGTTAAAGAAGTTCTATTATATATTTATGTAATTCTTTTTAATTAATAAGGATAATATATCGGAAAAAGAATATAGTAAAATATTTCAAATGGTAAGTATTATTAAACAAAAAATTATATTAACGACAAGTATTTCCGAATGGATAAAGTAAAAACTAACAAAAAAATTCCATTTGAAAGGGTCTCGGTTAGAAAAATCGATATTGAATTATATTGCGAATAGAGTTATAATAATGGTAATAGATTAGAATAACTAAATTACCATCTTTAAAGATCTTATCTTGAGCCAAAGCAGCTATTCTTTGCTTGATAGCACTGTTATCCACGTTGAGAATCAGCCTTTGGTGATCTAGAAATGCAACTCTTGGTGATAATGCTGATACCTCCGTCTTCATTTCATGTTCATGCACAAAACAAAAATTACTACAATACTACGTATATCAATTATCAACATATATACAAATAACTTAATTAAGAATTAAAGAGTGGTTTAATAAGTTAATTATGAATATATAAATTATTTACCTGGAGTGTAGTTACGCTCCTTTCTAGCTCTGAAATGTATTGCAACTTCCTCACTCTTGACCTTTGTGCTGATTGCCGGTTGGCTAATATTCTGGTAAAAAAAAAAATTATGCAGTAAATAACTCTTATTTCGCAATATAATCTAATAAATTAAATTATAGAAAATTATTAATGTGTTTTTAAATGAATTTGTATGTTAGGAACTAAAATTATACTAAAAAGTTAAATAAATATGTTATTTTTAGTATGTTTTGATATTAATTCAATGAAAATGAACAAATATTATGAAATAAGATTTTGAATTACAAAATCCAAATATTAGAAAATGAAAAGTGTATGGTTGTTGAGCAATGCAATTTTCAGTTACATTTATAGGATTAATAAGAAAGTTTAGAATTATGAGAATTGCTATTAGAATTTGTTCTTATTAAGAATTATTAGGTAAAAATTTTCATTTATTAGTTCAAATTTTAGTTAATTGTCAAACGTTAAAACGACACTTATTTAAGATCGGAGTTTAATTTAAAAATTACCTTTTAACCCTCTTGGGATCAACGGCGGAAGAATCTCCGGCAGCACCGGAATCTTGCTTATGTGGACCATCGTCGACGTCATCATCATTGCAAGAGCTCTCAACCTCCCCATGCTCCGCCTTGGCGGCCACCGCCGCCGACCCCGCCTTCTCCGCATCAGCATTGCTATTCCGGTCGGAATTCGGCGATGCGGAGGGGTCGGATTTGGGGGAGGCAAGAGGCGGAACAACGGATAGTCCGCCTCCGGCGGAGGTGGCGCTGGAGAAGTCGTCGGAGAACATCGACATGAGCTGGTCGTCGTCGAATCGGTCGAATCCGGCGCCACCTCCGCCGCCGTGTAAGGGCGGCTCGAGGTAGGTGACGGAGTCGCTCATTGATCGGCGGTGGTTGCCGCGGCGGACGGAGGTGAAGTCGAGGAACTCGTCGACCCACGACCCCGCTGGCGGCGTAGGGTGGTGGTTGTGAGGTGGTGGGAAGGGCATGTTTGGAACTCTTGGAGGTAATTGGGCCATTATTTGTAATTTTGTAAGAATTGATCAAGATCAAAAAAAATGTGTAAGGGGAATTGAATTGGATGAAACAAACTCACAAGACAATGTAGAGATGTGGGTTTTAAAAGGGGAAGGGAGGAGGAGACATAAATTGATTAGTAGGGTATCTTGATTTTTTTTGGGTGTAATTTTATTCTTTTTTTAATGTATTTTTTTATTATAATGTGGAAATATATATAATAATGGGATCACATGGGAGGTGACAGCTGGCAATAGCTAGAGGCTAGAGTGAGTGGAGAGGGTGGTTTAACTATGGGATGGATTTGAGCGATGTGACAGAGCCTGGTAGATTGAAAGGCGGAGAAAATTGATAGTTAAATGTATCGATATGGTGATGTACACAAGAACAAATTGGAATGTCTGATTGTTCGAATAGAAGGATTTCGATAAAACCTAATTCGATCTTCTTGTTATAGCTACGTATATGACATGCTAAACTGGTTACAATGCTCTTACAAAGTACACCTTGTCCACTTATAAGTGTATAGCAAATCTGGTTGCCGAATATAACATAAGTATCAACGGACGTGCATTGATTTGAAAGCACGAAGATGAGATGAGTAAAAAACGAACACAACCAATATAAGCGAGTAAATGAAAAATATAATGTAGCAACGTTGAAATCAGGTTAGTATGACTCTCTCTTAAGGAGGTGCAACTAAGTTCTTTAAAATTGTTCATGTCGATTATAAGGAGTTGTCATATGACCAGGATTTCGCTCGGAACAACAACTCGGTCCTAACATTCTGAGTCGGTTGCATATATTGAAAGATAGCGAAAACAATCAAACATAAATCAAATGTGGATTAAGGTCATGAAAATATGATACTTAGTTTTTTTTATAGAATAAGGATTAGGGTCGTCACAAATACTACTTAGGCTCGCCTAGAGCATCCACTAGGGATGAAAATTGGTTATTAACCAATTCTAAAGAGAAAGGGCAAACTGTTATCCGAGAAATTCGAAACTGTGACATCAGGGTATAACCCTAAAGGCCAAACCGTTGAACCAAATCCCCGAAAGCAAACATGATACTTATTTGATTCATGGTCCACCATCAACAAGTGAGAAAGAAAATTAATTACTCTCTTTATTGAAATAAACTTTTCGTTCTAATGTTTGTCTCAAAAATTAAAAAATTACTTAATTTGACTTAAATACCATTAATACCGTTAAGATATACCACCAAAGTTTACCCCGATTTCGACCTCGTCTCTTTTTTTCAAGGATTTATACTATCTTTAATCTTTTCTACTAGCCTTATGTAAAATAAGTCACCACTAATTTTAATCGTGTAGATAATTAGAGAAAGATTAGTGAATAATGATTTAAATTTGTCCTCAATCTTTGATTTTTCTCGAAAATTTTATTCCACATATTTCATTACTATTCCTTGAAGTGGATGCTAAATTGCTAATTGAAGAATGTAACACGTTTTAAATTTTGAACACATTTTTTTTGTTAGGATAAAAACTATGCGTAGTAAAAGAGAATTTAGTGCATGTAAAAATGTACGTAGTAAAATATAAACGTGAAAGAAAAGGGTAAAAAAAAGACCGGAGGATTGAAACTGGAGATGATGATGATGATTGATGATTAACAAAAAGAAGAATCAGCCCACCACGTGCCGATGTGACTTCTCTTTCTCTCTCTCTCACAATGAGGTGTGATCCTCTGCGATTTGGGTTTGGATAAGATCTCATTTGCTTATTCCTTCACCATTGGATTCGTGGGCTCCTACCACCAATCACAGCCGTCCGATCACTCACACTTGCACTCTCCCAATTTGACCTAGCGTCCGTTTGGATGGTGGGTAGTGGGAGTGGAAGTAGCGGAAAACGCTAGCGGAATTGAAGACCCTTGGGTGTAGGAGCTTCTTCAAAAAGCTCGAAATTCCGCTACCGCTAGCGGAAGACGCTAGAAATTCAGTTGCATCCGAACGGAGCCCTAATCTCTCTCTTTGTTTAGGAGGAAAAAATTAGGTAATCTAATGGTATTTATCTACGTCCACGGACAGAGAAATTGTATATTATTACGGAGACGGATTACAGATAGGACTGGGCAATGGTCCAAGACCGGACCGGACCGGACCGGACCGGGACCGACTTCTTTAAAAATGTGGACCGAGGACCGGACTGGATATTCCCGGTCCGGTCCGGTCTCGGTCCAGGTCTAGACCGGTTTTGGACCGAAGTACTATTTTATCCATAAAATATATTATTTTTAATAAAAAAAGTTTTATTTAATTATAAAATATATTATTTTTGTTACAAAATTATATATAATATCATATAAAAATTAGATTTGTATTTTTAACACTAATTTTATAATATAACTATACATATTTTTAACATAGAATATATATTTTTACCACTAATACAAAAAGCCGGTCCGGACCTGGACCGGACCTGGACCGGACCGGACCGGACCGGGGACCGGCTCTTCATTTTTTGTGGACCGAGGACCGGACCGAATACCCCCCGGTCCTGTCCGGTCCCGGTCCGGTCCACCCCGGTCCGGTCCAAAAATCCGGTCCGGACCGGATTTTGCCCAGCCCTAATTACAGAGTATAAAATATTAGGTATTTGGAGAGTTTATATAGTGATTGAGGAAACCCTATTACATATTATGGGCTGTCAACCCAATTCACAGATCACGATAGGCCCAAACATAATTAATATTGTATACCGTTTGGACGGGTGGGCGTTGTCCCCCAGTCCGAGGGGGTTCCAGTCAACAGCTAATCAACAACATCCTTTCGGATGAGAGCGTTGAGTTCTGGATGATTCAACAGCTAATCGGAGGATACAAAATGACGCAGTTTAACAATACAATTAGGTGTGTCATTACACGAGCGAGGCACATGTTTAAATTCAATTGCCTCAAAGGATCGTGAAATTGCTAGCGAATCCGCAATCACTATATATGTTTTCTATGAGCATTCTGACGAATGAGGGTAAGCAAAGCCGGGTCAACTGTAAGTGGAATAGAGGAGACACATCTGAAGGATCCAACGATGAAGTCCGCCACAAAATTACACACACGAAAAACACGAATAATACTCCAATCCTGAAACCGGATAAGTAAATAGTGGATGTCCGAACGCAACAACTCAATCTCCCACGGACAACGTATAATTCTACAAATGTAATGTCATGAAATAATAGACGGAGATTATAAAACTAAAAAGCCTGCAGAATTAAGCAATGGAATTGTTAGAAGATGGATCGAGTACAAAGCATAATTCTTTAGCTAGCTGTATATGATGAACACGTACTATAGAGATGGAGCTAGCTGTACACCAATGAACACGTTCAATGGAACCAACACTGTACCCGCGTGAAGACGTAATAGTTGAATAAGGATCGAATTAAGGAGCAAAACATGTAGGATTTATGAGCTGTTTTTTTATTCACTAAGATGCCCTTATTTTCATATTAATTAATTATCAATATTTTATTATTATTATTATAAGTTAACGTGTCTTGAATTTGTCGTTGAGCAACATCAACTTGGGGTTTTGGGAAGCTCCACCTCCTAACAGGGGTTCGGGTCGGGGTGGGCATCGGTCCAAGATCGAACTAGGACCGATTTCCCCAAAAAACTAGATTGAGGACCGAACTGGATAGCCTTCGGTTCCGGTCTAAAAATCCTGTCTGAACTGGATTTTGCACAACCTTACCCTAGGTTCAAGGGCAGCGCTCTCCGACGATGTGTGTATTCCATTATTGGGCTTACCGTGATCTGTTTGGGTCGATCTACGACCATGTGCCTTGAAGTCGTCGTTGATCAGTACCCACTGGAGGTTTCACGGAGCTTTGCCTCTAGCAAGGGTTTGGAGCCGGGGCAGGAGACCGATGTGTGTATTTTGTTATTGGGATTATCATGATCTGTTTGGGTCGATCTACGTACGACCGTGTGCCTTGAATTCGTCGTTGATCAGTACCTACTGGAGGTTTCATGGAGCTCTGCCTTTGGCAAGGGTTTGGGGTCGGGGCAACGCTCTCCGACGATGTTTGTATTTTGTTATTGGGATTATCGTGATCTGTTTGGGTCTACGACCTTGTGCCTTGAATCTGTCGTTGATCAGTATCCATTAGGAGTTTTAGGGAGCTCCGCCTCCTGAGAGGGTTCGGGGACAACGCTCTTTGACTATGTGTGTATTCAATTATTGGGCCTTTTGTGATATGCCGAGATCTACTGGCTATAATCTGAATTAAAGTTTTTAGAGTCATTAAATAAACTGAAACGCCTCATAATAATCTTAAAACGTGGATCATTTGCCTCTTAATAAAATTAATTATCTTTTTACTCGTAAATATAACCAACATAACGTTGTTGAATCACATAAATTTACGTGTTTTTACTGTTACTTTTGTTAAATCTTTTTAACATTAATAATAACATTTTTTAATTTAAAGAATAATATATACATAAATTAACAAGAAGAAGAATAAGAAGAAGAATCGTATATAAGAATATGATCAGGAAAATTAAACCACACAAGCTCCCATGTGAGGTGTTTCGATCAGTCACATGGATGCCTGAAACCCACTATTTTTTTTTTTATAAAATAAAGAAATAAAAAGGGTATTTAATTACATTTTTTATTTATTTTGTATGTATTTTTCTGGGTATTTATTAAATCTGTGAAATCGACCTTCAGAGCAGGTTCTCATGATCAAATGTCGTGTGTTGAATGATCGACATCCACTTACACTTGAGAATAATAATTAGCATAAAAAAATTGCACCTTCATATGTACGTACGTACTACTTGATGGTACCGTAAATATGTGAATATATATATATATATCTTATTTTTATTATATTTATCTTAATGTACATATTTTTTAAATTACATGCAACGTTAATTTGGTCCTACTCACGAGTTAGAAAAAAAAACTCATTAAAATTATATACAAATATATATAATAAATTATATGTATAAAAAAGAGTTGAAAGAAGGCGATTAAACAGGATTTCACAAGAAGATATGGTATAAATAATAACGTTTGAAGGTAAGAAACCGTAGAGTGTCTTCGGACATCTAATCAATTGATTAAACCTCCAAAAATAGTATCAAGAGGTGTTCAGTCGATTCTTATGGACATTGTTCCCTTCACCCAAAAAAAGAATTTAGAGTAGAAGACTTTTAGGTGAGTAACGTAAGTTCCCGATTTGTAAGTTTTGTATAACGTTTCTTTGTGTGTGAAGGCACTGTCAATGATAGTCGAACCAAAGATCTTTGAGTACTATCCTTAGAGGCTTAATCGCAAGACAACGGATATCAGCATATGCGAAGACATATATCTCGATTCCTCAAACAATGCATTAACGAGAAGACAAGACTATACTAGGGCGATATTATTGTTTTATATGTGCAACATCTAAAGTCGATTACAAAAATATCTTTCAACTATATGTTACATTTACCGTTATTATAGTTTTATGTAAATGTGCGTATACTAGAGTTTCGGACATCTAGTTAATTGGTTAAGCCTCCAAAGATAGTATCAAGAGGTGTTCAGTCGACTCTCGTGGGCATTGTTCCCTTCACCAAAAAAAGAATTAGAGTAGAAGGTTTAGGTGAGTTCCCGATTTGTAAGTTTTGTGCATAACGTTTTTTTTTGTGTGCAGTGTGAAGGACACTGTCTATGAGAGTCGAACCGAAGATCTTTGAGTACTATCCTTAGAGGCTTAATCGCAAGACAACGGATATCAGCATATGCGAAGACATATATCTCGATTCCTCAAACAATGCATTAACGAGAAGACAAGACTATACTAGGGTGATATTATTGTTTTATATGTGTAACATCTAAAGTCGATTACAAAAATATCTTTCAACTATATGTTACATTTACCGTTATTATAGTTTTATGTAAATGTGCGTATACTAGAGTTTCGGACATCTAGTTAATTGGTTAAGCCTCCAAAGATAGTATCAAGAGGTGTTCAGTCGACTCTCGTGGGCATTGTTCCCTTCACCAAAAAAAGAATTAGAGTAGAAGGTTTAGGTGAGTTCCCGATTTGTAAGTTTTGTGCATAACGTTTTTTTTTGTGTGCAGTGTGAAGGACACTGTCTATGAGAGTCGAACCGAAGATCTTTGAGTACTATCCTTAGAGGCTTAATCGCAAGACAGGATATCAGCATATGCGAAGACATATATCTCGATTCCTCAAACAATGCATTAACGAGAAGACAAGACTATACTAGGGCGATATTATTGTTTTATATGTGTAACATCTAAAGTTGATTACAAAAATGACCTTTCAACTATATGTTATATTTACCAATACTCAGTTGGTCTAGTGGTAAAGTAGTGCTAGACTCTTTAAATGTTGTCCAGGAGATTCGAAGTTCGAATCCCACTGACGGCATGTATGGAGAAACTGATATTGGGAGGGTCTCCCCCGAAATAGGACCACGAAGTACCGGGTCCGGATATAGAGTGGTGTCCGACTGATCAAACCGGGCGAGCCAAAAGGTAAAGACAAAAAAAACTATTGGTTATATTTACCGTTATTATAGTTTTATGTAAATGTACGTATACCAGAGAATGAGTTTCGATCTGATTTATTTAATCATAGCTAGGAATGACATACAATACATGTAGGCACAATTGTGTAGCTTGTATAAGTGTGACACTTGCTGTTTTATTTGCTCAATTGTATTAGCTAAGTGTGACACTTCACATGCATCCAAAACTAACTTGCTTCAACGTGCTAGTGGTGGACCTTGCATTTTTGTAACGCACATTAATTCACATGTTCCCCCACATTATCCAATCACTTTCACTTCATAATCATTCTGCTTCAAATCTTCAATTCCTGCCCTATAATGGAAGTTTTTTTTAAGCCAAACATCAACGGTTCTCTATATATGTTTCATCAGTTTTTTTTTTGGGGTGGGGTGGTGGGGGTTAAATCGAAGGAGAGACGATACTTTCGTGAATCTTGGGTTTAAGTCAATACCGACGAAAATGTCCAATCGGGTATGCCTTGTAAACCGCTTCTGGGCAACCATCCGGTCAAGGGACACGGGGAATAGTTGAAGTAACGAGCCTTCTAATTATTGAATGCTGGGAGGCTCATTACTTCAGCGGAGATAATGAAAAATCATTTCTTAGTTGGAAGATAAATCATTTCTTAGTTGAAACTATAGGCGGTTCTAAATGACAAGGGGTACTGGATCACGAGATTTGTTCACATTATCGGGGACTTGCTTTGTATCGTCTGTGGAGTTGTGTGGTATTCTAAAAGGGATACAACTAGCGTGGAATTTAGGATCTAGGAGGGTGATTTTGGAAATTGACTTGGAGCTTGCCACCCACATGTCTAGTATCATAATATCATGACTTTATTAGTAGAAAATGAGAAATCTGGTTTCGTCATATTTTCCTTGAGGCTAACAGGGTTGTTGATATTCTTACTTCTTATGTTTTTACTTTCTGCTTGGTTTTCATCTTTTACTTGAACCTTATTAGTAGAAATTGAGAAATCCGATTTCGTCATATTTATCGTGAGGCTTGTTTGCTTGAACCGCCTATAGCCATTGCTCACCTCATTTAGGACATGTTAGAAATTTGACTATCCATATGAGTATATGACTACTACTTATCCTTGTGCTTTTGAGACCATTACAAGAATTTGACATGTTAGGAATTGAGACCATTACCTACATCTAAAATTTTAACATAAGCACTCACATGAACAAAGAGTAAGAAAACTCTTTTACTTAAACCAGCAGTTTCTACATCTTATGCACTCACATGAACAACCACCCTTCTTGCCAACCGAGCCATCGCCTTCATCACGTTTCCGAACATGATAAATTCTAGAAAGCACATCACAGAAAGATTTCTCGACGTTAATGGAATCAAGCGCAGACGTCTCCATGAAAATCATGTTCTCCTTCTCGGCAAATGCCTTTGCATCTTCTGCACTTACAGATCGCGAATCCCTCAAATCCGCCTTGTTTCCAACAAGCATTATCACAATGTTTGGTTTTGTGTGATCCCTTAACTCCTTCAACCATCTTTGTATGTTTACGAATGTGATGTGTCTTGTGATGTCGTACACGAGCAATGCGCCTACTGCGACTTTGTAGTATGCGCTAATAATGCCGCGGTATCTACCAATAAACATAGATTCACAATTTCACATTGTCATATTGGATGGTAATAATTAACCAGTTAAGTTTTCTTTTTTTAGAAACTATTATACTAAGGGAAAAATTCAAAACGAAAAACCGAGAGAAAAACAGAAGGCATCTAGAAACTAGACAAGGCGAAAAAACCCTCTTAAACCATGAAAGAACCGAAAAACCAAACGAAACCCCTGCAAAAGAGCACACACAACACACTAGAATCTTTTCCAATTCAGGCTTCTTAAACTATGCCCTAAGACGACGACAACAACAACAACAATGACCCAGTGTACTCCGTTTCAGCAGAATCTCGGGGGACAGGACAGGAACACCCCTGGCTTAAACTATGCCCTAAGAGAAACCGAAAATTAAAGAGTGCCCGTTTATGAGTTCTTTCTAATTATAGAAACCTGAAATGAAATCCTCATAATTGGGAAATCAAAGGCGCCCAATAAGTTGATTTCCACTTAATAGATGAGTTTAGTGTGCCCACCAAAACTTCAACCACCAATCAATGCACTCAATTACTCTACTTTCTAGATTGGCCCAAAAATGGTCAATCTTGTTTCCCATTGCTTCTTTGTTGGTCCCATGTATAATGATCAGTCAAGTTTTCTTAGGTCTATGATGGGAAATGAAATGATATCCATGAAAGTAACCAAACAAAACAAACAATACACACTTCAATTACATGGTTTATAGCATTATAAGTGCAAAAAACAGATAAAAGTAGTCTTGTCCAAGAAAAACCAGCTAGCTAGCAAAGATAAGACCAAATTGAGATGTTAAAGCAAGGATAACACACTTAACTCGAACCAGATCCTTATCTAAAGAACTCTATGGATGCGTTTGGATTACCATATCTAATGCATTGCATTAAATTGATGTAGTTAAGTTAAATAATCTAAACAGTATACAGTCTCACAAATAAATCACCAATTTTGTCATCGAATTAGCATTTCAGCACACAAACCCATCTCCAACAGTTCATGGATTAATGAAATCCATCAGAAAACATGTCTGTAACACAAAATGAACTTCATATATATCCTAAAGGGGTTGACTTTTGACATGGTTAACCATGGTAGGCAACCACAGAGCATACAAAGATCAAAAAAGAAGTCATTTTCTCAATTTTAAAACCCTAAACCCCCAAATCAACAAGCAATCGATGAAGGCAAACCCTAATTCTACCAACACCAGAACAACAATCCAAATTGGATCCCAAATTGAACAGATTCGCCTCCATAATTGAACGAAAATTGAACGAAACAGGATCAGAAATTACCGATCTTGTCCGGCGGTGTCCCAAATCTGCGCCTTGACAACTTTATCGTCGACGCTGATGCTCCGAGAGGCGAATTCGACGCCGACTGTGGGCTTGGACTTGAGATTGAACTCGTTCCTGGAGAATCTGGAGATCAGATTCGTCTTTCCGACGCCGGAGTCTCCGACTATCACCACTTTGAAGAGGTAATCGTAGGCTTCTTCGGAGTCTTTGTATATCGCCATTTCTTGGGTTTTTTTCCCCTCTCTCTTTCTTTGTGTTTTATAAGCTCGAAAGTTAATTATGGTTATTGGGTGTTGTTTACTTGTTTATGGTTTGGATTAGCATGATCGACAGGAGATTCTTGTGCTTTTTTTAAGGTTTCAAATGGGTGGTAAATACTTGGGTACGATATTTATGTCGTCTTTACATTTCTTTTTCCAAATTTAGGTTGATTATAGATGTGTTAATCGGGTAAGGTCGGTTCGGGTCGTATATTCTCGGATAACAATTAAATTAGGTTCAAAATTGAGATTTGGATCGGTTAGATTAGGTTTTAGAGTGAGTCGGTGGGTTATTTTTCGGGTTCGGACTTTTGATAGCTCTACTATATTGTCCAAAACTTAGAGTCATCATCAATCTTTTAGGTTCGTAGTAGGTAAGGGATGAGCGAAGAAATTGTGGAAGGATAACATAAGGCAGGATATAAACCAGTTGGGAATTTTAGCAAATCTAGCAGAATGCAAGGACAGTTGGAGGAAGAAGATCGGAGTGGTGTACAACTAGTCGTTAGGACAGACGGTTTCATTGGATCTTCGTGGTTTGGGCGTTTTGTTTTGTTTTTTTTTCTCTGCTTTGTGTTTTGGGGTCATTTTTCTTGGCTTATCGGATGCTTATTTGGTGCTTTTCTTCGGACCTTTCGAGCGCATCTCTCATGAGTTAAGACAAGAATACCCCCATCTCTACCCCCTAGATTTCGCTGGAACGAAATTACATTGAGTCAATGTTGTTGTTGTTGAATCCTTTAAACACTTTCATAATATGATCTAGAATCATTACATGTATATATTTTTTAATGAAATTGTATTTATTCATGGTTATTTAAATTTTAAAATAAATTAAAAAAATTTAATTTTTAGTATGGTATCCTAATGTCATAACTTTATTAGTAAAACATGAGAAATCTGGTTTCGTCATATTTACCATAAAGTTAACCGGGTTGCCAATATTCTTAATTCTTATTTTTTTCCTTTCTGCTTGGTTTTCATCTTTTGCTTGAACCGCCTATAGCCATTTTCCATCTCATTTAGGACATTTTAGAAATTTGACAATTGACTATCCCTATGACTACTACTTATATCCTTGTGCTTTTGAGACCATTACAAGAATTTGACATGTAGGGATTTAAGACCATTACCTAGTCCTACACCTTAAATTTTAACAAAGGCACAGGGGAAAAACAGATGTCAAAAAAAAACCTTTAACTAGAACTGCAAATTTTACACCCTACAACACTTTTTGGATCCCAAAAATGATGCACAACATTGTAAGCTTCTTCAATGACCCTAAAGCATATGAACATAGAGACAAGTTCAGAAAAACATTACAGACAAAGTTACAAGTAAAGTTTCTTTCTTTTTTACCATCTTTCAAATCTACTAAATCAACAATTTCAGGCAGTACAGCAACCATCCTTCTTCACAACCGAGACGTCGTCTTTGTAACTCACATCAATCGTTCGTCCCTTGGGCAAAGCAGTCGGATCGCCTCCAATCTCAAGCGAATTCCTTGTGGAAACATGGTAAATCCCAGAAAGCACATCAGAGAAAGACTTCTCAACATTAATGGATTCAAGCGCAGACGTCTCCATGAAAATCATGTTCTCCCTCTCAGCATATGCTTTCGCATCTTCTGCGCTTACAGACCGCAAATGCCTCAAATCCGCCTTGTTTCCTACTAGCATTATCACAATGTTTGGTTCTGTGTGATCCCTTAGCTCCTTCAACCATCTTTGTATGTTTTCGAATGTGACGTGTCTTGTGATGTCGTACACGAGCAATGCTCCTACTGCGCCTCTGTAGTATGCGCTAGTAATGGCGCGGTATCTATCAAAAAACATAGATTCACAATTTCACATTGTCAAATTTGATAGTAATAATTAACCGGTTAAGTTTTCTTATTTTAGAAACTACTACACTTAGGGAAAATTTCAAAATGAAAAACGAAAAACCGAGAGGAAAACAAAAGGCCACTAGAAACTAGACAAGGCGAAAAAACCCTCTTAAACCATGAAAGAAACGAAAAGCCAAACGAAGCCCTTGCAAAAGAGCACACACAACACAACACACTAGAATATTTTCCAATTCAGGCTTCTTAACCTATGCCCTAAGAAAAACCGAAAATTAATGAGCACCCATTTATGAGTTCTTTCTAATTATAGAAACCTGAAATGAAATCCTCATAATTGGGAAATCAAAGGCGCCCAATAAGTTGATCTTCCACCTAATCAATGCACTCAATAACTCTACTTTCTTGATTGGCCCAAAATGGTCAATCTTGTTTCCCATGGCTTTCTTTATTGGGCCCATGTATAATGATCAGTCAAGTTTTCTTAGGTCTATGATCGGAAATGAAATGATATCCATGAAAGTAACCAAACAATACACACTTCAATTACTAATATACAATTATAGCATCACAAATGGAAAAAGAAGAAGATGAAAGTAGTCTTGTCCAAGAGAAACCAGCTAGCTAGCAAAGATAAGACCAAATTGAGATGTTAAAGCAAGGATAGCATACTCTTGACTCGGGACGGATTCTTATCTAAAGAAGTCTATGGATGTGTTTGGATTACCATATCTAATGCATTAAGTTGTATTAAACCGATGTATTTAAGTTGGGCAACCTAAACAGTACAATTGAATTTATTAGCATATCAGGCTTTTCAGGACACAAACTCATCTCCAACAGTTCATAGATTAATGAAATCCATCAGAAAACATGTCTGTAACACAAAATGAGCTTCATATATATATATCCTAAAGGGGTGACTTTTGAAATGGTCAACCATGGTAGGCAACCACAGAACATACAAAGATCAAAAAAAGAAGACATTTTCTCAAGTTTACAAATCCTAAAACACACTAATTCTAACAATCTAAACAGTACACAGTCTCTCAAGCAAATCACCAATTTGTCATAGAATTAGCATTTCAGCAAACAAACTCATCTCCAACAGTTCATGGATCAATGAAATCCATCACAAAACATGTCTGTGACACAAAATGAGCTTCATTTATATCCTAAAGGAGTTGACTTTGAAATGGTCAACCATGGTAGGCAACCACAGACCATACAAAGATCAAAAAAAGAAGTCATTTTCTCAAGTTTTACAAACCATAAACCCCTCAATCAACAAGCAATCGATGAAGGCAAGGCCTAATTCTACCAACAAACAGAACAAGAATCCAAATTGGATCCACATTCACCTCCATATTTGAGAAACTCAGAATCAAAGCATGAAAATTGAACGAAACAGGATCAGAAATTACCGTTCTTGTCCGGCGGTGTCCCAAATCTGCGCCTTGACAACCTTATCGTCGACGTGGATGCTCCGAGTGGCGAATTCGACGCCGATTGTGGACTTGGACTCGAGATTGAACTCGTTCTTGGAGAATCTCGACAGCAGATTCGTCTTCCCGACGCCGGAGTCTCCGATTAGCACCACTTTGAAGAGGTAATCGTAGTCTTCGTCTGCGTATTTCGCCATTTCTAGGGTTTCTCAATTTCCCCTCTTTCTCTGTGTTTTATAAGCTCGAAAGTTGGGTGAAATGGTTGAGCAGGATTGAAAGGTCAAAGACGAAGACGAATTTTGAAAAATGGAAGCGAGAAAGCTTCGTGGGCGCATGACATTTTCAAGTTGCTTGTGAAGGTTTAAGCTGGTGACGTATAAAGACCGAGTCTTGAACGAAGACATTGATGTTTGTATAATTATTAATTGTGTTTATTGGGTGTTTATGGTTTGGATTAGCATGATAAACAGGGGATTTGAACGAGTAAACGCTTGGAATTTCAATGATCAGCAGGTGCAAAAACGCAGCCTTTTGTGTGCTTTTTTGAAGGTTTCAAATGGCAACGAGACTCATAGTGTATTTTCTGGGTGGTAATAGTTTGATTAGTACGATATTTATGTCATCTTTACATATCTTTTTGGAATTTTAGCTTGATCATAGTTCATAGACATGTCAATAACATTGGTTCGATTGGGTTCGATTGGGTTCGGGTCGTATATTCTCGGTCAGTATTATATTCGAATTAAAATTGAATTTTCGGTCGGTTCAGTCAAGATTGAGTCGTATATTCTTGGGTTAGAATTAGATTCACGTCAAAATTGAATTTCAGATCAGTTAGATCGTACTATTTAAGAGTGAGTCGATGGGTCAATTTTTCGAGTTCGTTCAACTTATAACATCTCTACTTCATTATCTAAAATTTAGAATCATTACATAATCTTTCAAGCACTTTTTTCTTAATATGATTTAGAATCATTACATAATACTATATGTTTTTAATAAAATTGTAGTTATTCAGGGTTATTTAAAAAAAATTCAAAAAAAAATCTAAGTTTTAGCTTCTAAAAATGTACGTAAAGGATATTGGTTAGAAAAACTAATCTTATTTGCAAATAAAACAACCCAAGTTTAATTGGTATAAAATAAAATTTAAACCAACAATGTTTTCTAACTTTCCATAAAATTATTCTCCTATAAAGTATACTTGAATTTACTTCCAAAAATTACAATTCCAATGTTAAACCAAACTACCATTATAGATTTATAGACTCAAAGAAACCTTTCAAGCACAGTTTAGTTACAATACCATTTCACTTTACAAAAAGCCCTTTAACAATCCAGCACTTCAGGTGTCATTTAAACAAAGCACAAAACCCAAGTTTAGCTTGCAAGCATACTTTTGATAACTCCATTTCCAATATCTTCAAATACCCAAAAGCAACAAATGTGACTTACACATAACCTTCATTCAAGGTATATAACAAGAGTACTGAATTACAGAAATTACATTAAAATAAACCAGCACCCTGCAAATAATGTCTGTACAATCCCATCTTAAGGGAGAAAGGGCAGGTAAACAATGAACAATTTTTTTGTGCAAAGTCCACAGAAATGAATTGTTTTCTCTCAACATTTTTAGAACAGCAATGTACCATGTATATAAAAAAGATACATTATCCAGCTGGGTTTAAAATTATATGGCAAGAAGTTACTCCAAAGTGCAAATTAACACCAGGTTCTTGATTCCTTGTGTGCTGCCTTCATTAGTCATTGGATCTGGCCATCCTTCTTCTGGTCCTCGTTTAGCGCCGTTGATTTGCAGATAGGGCATGTGTTCTTCACTGGAAGCCACTTCTTTAAGCATTTTACATGGTATTCATGTCCACAATTCAGGCTTCCTATCATGTCATTGTCTTCATACTCATCCTGTAATTATAACAAGAAAATGAATATGAGAAATTTTAACTACAAGAGAGACAAACAAAGAAGCTTGATCAAAAGTCACATTATTGAAGAGTTAAGTTTTGGTAAAGAAACACTTCTAAGGGCCCGTTTGGTTACATGCTACAAAAAACGGAAAGGAGATGAATCTTAGTCCATTTTAATGTCATATGATACATTTAGCGAGAAAACGACACCAAAATGGACTAGATTTGTTTCCTTTCCATTTCCGTTTCCATAGCTTGTAACCAAACAAGCCCTAAACAATGGGTTGATTTCTGCTAAGTAACATTATTGAAGAGTTGAGCGTTGGTAAGGAAACATTTCTAAGGGCCCATTTGGTTGCACGCAACAAAAACGAGGAAATGAAACTTGGTCCATTTTAATTAATGCCATGATGCATTTAGTGAAAAATGACAGCAAAATGGACTAATTTTGTTTTCTTTCTGTTTCCATTTCCATAGCTTGTAACCAAACGAGCACTAAGCAATGGGTTGATTTTTGCAAGCAATTCCAACATGATGTGCAGAAGAATTGAGAAAATATTCGAAGGAATAAAAATGATTTACCTGGCATATGACGCAAGAATCGTTTATTTCATCACTGCATGGAAGTTCTTCCAGATCTATAGAAGCCATGGATGATCTATAAACTCGGGTTTTTAAGTGCGCAGTGATGTCATCTTCAGAGAGCCCGGTTTTAACGCTGCCAATCCGCTCACTCAAAGCTAGCAACTCCTGAATTAAATAAAGAACAATGGAAATGTCAAGATTGATCAAATCAAAGCAACTCTTGTTTAGATATTGAATCTCATAGTAAAACTGACCTCATAGGACATGTAATCAATATCTAGTCTCATATCTCTGTGCTGATCCATGGCACTGCCCATTTCATAATGACCCGAAAGTTCCAATATTGCAACCCCCTAAAAGAAAACCAGAGACACAAAGGAAATGATTTAGAAAACATGGCAATCTAATTTTATGCCAAAGTCACTAATCGTTATATAATCAAACACAATGTACCTCTTCAAGAAGTCTCAAATGGGGAAGATTGGGGTGCCTGTGTATTCCCTCAGGCACGACACTTCTATGTGAACGGAATATCCTAATGCCAGGTGGCGGAGGCACTGCATCAGGTCCTTGTTGAGGATGGCTGATACTAGAATACTGCATCCTGTGATTAAAAGGATATCTACTAGAATTTGTTGCAGCCTGAGGGCGATAATGAGGATTCACTTGAGGTGGATGAAGCATAGGAGTATAACGAGGAAGATTCTGAGAGCCGCCTCCAGCAATATTGCTCACTAAAAGAAAAGATTATGTAAAAAGAAACCAATTTTAGTCACGAATGTATTATTAGATGCACAATAACTCAAAACTGCAAATAAATTGTTGTTCTACACATATCAAAAGACATAAAAGAAAGAGCTAAGAAGCATATCCACAACATTAGTTTCAAAACATCAGTTGTTAGGGCTTGTTTGTTTCAAGTTCAAGTATCCAGTTTTCAATTTTTTTCGGAACTAGAGACAGATTTTTAAAAACCTTTTTTCGACTTGCAAATTTTTTGAACCGAAATTGACTTCTAGAATATAACATATACTTTCTACCAAAAAAGAATATAACATATACTGAAAACTATTTTTTTTTTAAAAATCTCAAAACTAGAAACAGGGAAAACTTTGACATTGCATTCTTGCAAGTCAGGGAAAGAGAATCTACCTTCAAAATAAGGCGAAATTGGTGGACGCTCACACCAGGTTGAAGTAGAAGGTCGACACGGTTGGCCAATGTAATTTCCTGGAACCAAATTGTCAAAATTCTACATTAGAACTGAACCACTGAAAAGTCTTATGGCATATCTAAAATTAATCTGCATTCAAATATCAGGTGTCATGAGGAGACATACCTCTATACTCGGGCAAAGGCAAGCAGGCATCAAGAATTGCAACCCCAGCATCAAAATGACCTACATTCATTGGAGGCATTGCCACAGTACTAGGAGTAGCAGGAAAGTGTTCATTTCTCTTGGACGAGCCTCTAAAAACATTAGGCGGGAAATTGTTAACACCATAGCTAGATGACGGCAACTGATCCATATGATTTGCAGGATGAGAAAACATCCTAGTACCAGGTGTTGGGATCATGTATGGATTGTAAAATGCAGATGGACCCGGAATCCCGAGCTCGGGATTTGTAACGGGGTGCATCTGGTGAGCATATGGTGGCAGTCTATATAACGCCGTTCCATCCATGTTACTGATGCTCCCTGAAGCTGGTAAGATTTGAGGCTGGGGAAAATTTGGTGTGCTCCCAAGAAGAATATAGGGTTCGGGGTGTTGCTGGTTCTGCATTTGTTGTGTCGCTTCAAATTCAATAATCCGATTATTGCTCTGCATATTCCTTGGATTCGTGTTGGCAAGTTACCTATTTAAGGGGGAAAAAAGAGCTAGTCTTAAATCTTTATTGCACTAGCTTGACATATTTTCGCATCTCAGCATTAAGACACAAGAACTTAATTGCAAATACTAGGGTATTTCTAATATGTGCACAAACCACAAACTTACAATGTCCTCAAAGAAAATTCACAATCAATTGCAATCTTGAATGCTCATATTCACATATTGTTAGCATAAATGACCAAAAACATAGAGGTGAAACAAGACAAACTCTAGCCTCAATTCCAGAAGCAATAACAGCCTGACAACAAATTACAGATAATAATAATCTTACATATCCTAAAACCCAGAAAGAAGCAAACTGCAAACAATAAGGAAATTCAATTCAAAAGCAATATATATTCCAATGAGGAATCTGAAGAGAAGGTTACCTTGAGATTACGATCATCAAATGCATCAAAAGATCCTGCAACTTTCCCGGGTAAGTGAAACCCAAATCAGTTCAAACCCCTACGATTAAACCAAATCTGAATCAGCATAAAACCCAAAAAAGCAGAAACTCAAAGCAAACTAGCAACACAACGAAACTATTCAGGTATCATCACTGATCAACCCTAAATTCAGAAACTTGAAACACGATTCACACCCATTAATCGTCGGATTATCTTAACAAAACCACGAATTAGCAAGTCGCAACACGATTAACACCCATCTTGTAGCTTTTAAAAGACAATGCTTGAAACAATTTCCTCCCGAAAACCCCAATCTTTATAACCTAAGACTTCATGTAACACACCAAATATCTAGAAATCAACACGGATTGAGACCAGAATTCAGAAAAGCACGTACAATTAGAAACCCGATTGAACCCTAGATCGAGAGATCTTCGAATTGCAATCGATTGAGGGAAGATTCTGCAGAATTTGGGAGCTCCAAGAGAGAGAAAGAGATGAGGAAGATGTTCTGGTTTTCCAATCCAATGTATATTTGGGGGAAAATTTTCACTTCTAACGGTTAAAAAAAAGAAAAGATTTTACAGCTGGTTATTTTCTTACAAGGAAAATCCGTGAGCCCCAAGTTTTATCCGGAAAGATACGCGTATAAAACGCTGTTATATTCTTTCCTTTTTTACCTGAAGAAAAAAAGTGAACTTTAAAAGGGCGCGTGGTGGGGCCCGCTCTTCAATGACAAAACAAAAGTTGGTGGGGCCCGGCCAACAAGTATTCTTGCGCGCCTTTTAGCCGTTGGCGCGGGGTAATTTTACGTTTATGCCCTTCTATTATCCGAATATTCTTTTTCTTTTTTTTGGGTTAATAATTTGAAACAAATTAAACAATATGGATACAAAACATAAATTGTTGTCATTCTAATTTTTTTAAGGGGTGGATAAGGTGTAAATGGGAGCCACAAACTGTGATTTGTGTTTGTCTTCATTTAAGATTGGTAGTATTAAATTTAGGCCCGTTAGGTATGCTGTTGGAATCGGATTGGAATCAGGAATCGAAATGAACCAATCATGTGATATGTTGTTTGGTATGCTGTCGGAATGAACCATTCCTGAGAATTATGAATGATACCTTCCATTTTCTGTTGGAATCAATTTTGACTGCATACTTAGAATGAGCCATTATTAGGAATGAAATCGATTCCTGATTTTAGTAAACCAAACAGTATACTATAATCAATCATTCCTGATTCCCAGAGAATCAAACCAAACGAGTCCTTAAAAGGTGTTACGTATGATATGATAAGAGCATTGGAATTATGTGTAACATACTAACATGTGATTATTTTAATGGGCCTAGGGTACAATAATTAGAGGTTGTTAGCCAAACACTAATTTGGTTGATTAGAGATGGAAAAAAAAGGAGCCGAAACAATCATCTTTCTTAAGTATCATACTACCTTTATTTGTACATGCTTGTTTTTAATCAATTTTAGTAGCTTTTACTTGTATGGTCCCTTGTTATTATTTATAGAATACCCATAAAAAATTTGTTTTTGCTCTTGTTGGTAACTTTTGCTATCATTTGTTTAACCATTATTAAATTGATACTAGACTTTTTAAATGTTAATTAGAAAATTCGAGTTCTAATTTCATTATCAGCATCAATTTGCTTGGAAAAAAACACAATGATACAACTGAAATTATAAGAATGCAACTCATCCTATTATAATTTGGGAATTTAATGTGTTAATGTGCAAGTCGATTAAGTTATGAACACCAATATGTAACTTTTTATAATGTAGTTGAAATTCGAGTCATTTTCCTTCAATTATTAATTAATATTACATATATTTTAGTTAAATTGTCACACCTATGAACAATAATCCATCTTTTCTAAAACAAAAAAAAATTAGATTAAGACGAAAATAGTTGTTGGCGCTATAATAAAATTAAAGTTAGAAGTTGAGTACCCCACTTGAAGCCGAAATTTAAAAAAATATATAAACATGTTTTGAATTAATTGATCTTAGTTGCATACTTTTGGCATGTTTTGAACAAATTGATCTTAGTTGGAGATTTTTTATGAGAATTATAAAAAAAAATAGGGTAGTGTCTGATATGGAGTATTATAATTATAAACGCAGGTTGAGCCCAACATACAAGCCTACAGGGTTACATCCTAAAACCAATTTGCAATAAGAGGAATAGCTCATAGACTTATATAGTGGTCTTGTTTAATCTCCACTTTCAGATGTGGGAATGTCATATTCTCAACACGCCCCCGCAAGTACAATTGGCATGTCACAGTTGACACTTGAAAACGGACCCAGAACCGGACCTTGCTCTCTTCAATCCAAAAATTTTACAAAAAAGAAAGTTTCTTTCTTTCAATTGAGACTCGAAAACCAAAAAAAAGATTCAATATTTGCCGGCGGAGCAAGCCCAATTGCGACCAAATGTTGGGTTGAGGCCAGAAATTGCGGCTAAGGCTATTGAGAAGTTCAACCTCTCTGAACTCAATGGAAAGACAATCAGAGCGATGTATTCGCAGTGTGACAACACTCTTCACAAAGACGGAAAAGGAAATATTTTTTCAAGAATTTGGATAAGAGAATTGACAACAAATTTCTGCACGACACATTTTCTGAGCATGATAATATCATGTCCTGCAAAGTATCCATAGATTCGAATGGCCAGTCAAGAGGATATGGTTCTGTTCAATATGATAATGAGGAGTCCGCGAAATTCGCAATTGAGAAAATGAATGGGAAATTGGTCATGGATAAGGAGATCTTTGTCGGAGTCTTTGTCCGTAGGCAGCTAAGAGAGAGCTCCATCGACAAGACGAAATTCAGCAATGTCTATGTCAAGAATCTTTTTGAATCTGTTACAGATGAGGATTTGAAGAGGCTTTTCGGTGAGTTTAGGGCGATTACTAGTGTCATTGTGATGAAAGATGGAGAGGAGAAATCGAAATGCTTTGGTTTTGTCAATTTTGAGAAATCGGATGATGTTGTTAAGGTTGTTGAAGAAAGAATGGGAGGAAATTTGATGATAAGGATTGGTATGTTGGAAGAGCTCATAAGAAAGAGGAAAGAGACGTTGAATTGAGGCTAAGGTATGAGCAACATTTGAAGGAGGCAGTGTATAAGTTTAAAAGTACAAACTTGTACATTAAGAACTTGGATGATAGCATTGATTGCAAGGTTATGCGAGACACGAATGGTATAAGCAAAGGATCGGGCTTTGTTGCTTTTACAGCTGCTGAAGAGGCGTCTCATGTTATGGCGGATATGAAAGGGAAGATGGTTGCTACCTAACCATTGCATGTTGCACTTGCAGAACGCAAAGAAGACAAGGTTCTAGATTGCAGGCACAATTCTCACAATCTCAAATGCTTCCAATGGTGATGCCACCAGCTGTTGAGCAACAGCTGCTAGGGGTGTTCAAAAATATCCGATCCGGTCAATCCGACGATCCGATCCGCGAAAATCCGAATCCATTGGAAAATTATCCGAATCCGATCCGATCCGAGAAAATTAGCCGGATCACCGGATCGGATACGGATCGGGTCGTCAAACTCCCGGATATCCGAGGGTATAATACTATACATATATATTATGTGCAACAACAAAAAATTTAATAGTCCCAAGTAGTTTTATGTGCTTCGACTTCCTAGTACTACCCCTTTTTTGTTTGTTTTTTAATTATTTTTAATATATTTCACCCCATAAATAAAATTAAGGTTAAATAAAACCTAAATCTATATTTAACACCCCATTTTTATTTTATTTTAAATTATTTTTCTCTTTTTTATGCGGATGACTGAATAAATTATTTGGAACTTAAATACAAAAATATAAAAAATATGAATATTCGGATATTCGGATATCCGCCACAAATATCCGATCCGATCCGAGCTATACGGATCGGATATCCGGGTATACTCGGATCGAATACGGATATCCGGGTATACTCGGATCGGATACGAATATGGTTTTAGAGAAAATTTTATTGCGGATATCCGATTATGAACACCCCTAACAGCTGCCCATGTACCCTCCTGGTGTTCCGGGCCTTGGACAACAAATCTATTTTGGCCAGGGCTCACCATCCATTATTCCTCCACAACCTGCATTTGATTACCAAAACAAATTGGCAATAGGAGGAGTAGCTCATAGACTCATATAGTGGTCTTGTTTAATCTCCACTTTTAGATGTGGGAATGTCATATTTTCAACACGCCCCCGTAAGTGCAATTGTAGGAGTAGCTCATAAACTTATATAGTGGTCTTGTTTAATCTCCACTTTCAGATGTGGGGATGTCATATTTTCAACACGCCCCTGCAAGTGCAATTGGCCTGTCCCAGTTGACACTTGGAAACGTGAGGGGTTAACGTTTGTGGTCAACTGCAAGTGTCAACTGCAAGTGCAATTGACACTTGGACCCAGAACCGGACCTTGCTCTGATACCATATTGAAGTCTGTGGGGCGTTAACGTGAGGGGTTCACACGACCGTCCGTGTGCGTACGCGGGTTGGGCCCAATATATAAGCCCACGGGGTTCCATGTCAAAGCCAATTGGCAATAGGAGGAGTAGCACATATACTTATATAGTGGTCTTGTTTAATATCTACTTTTAGATGTGGGAATGTCATATTCTCAACATTTTGTTGGCGGCTTCACAATGCATCTCCAAGCTCATCGTGGAGTCAAACTCATCCCTAGATGTCACCACTGTCAATGTTAGCCCCGTTTTGACACATATTGATAAGTTGTCGCCAGCTTATCAAGCAAGCCCCATGGGAGATACAAGTCAAGCATATTAGTCGATCCACTAATTAATCACACATCGAATGCTCTTGCTAATTACTCCTTAGTCTATTCCCTTTCCTTTGCTCAATTCAATAATGATCTTAGTTATTTAGTTCTCTTTTTGAATGCTGATATTGTAGCTCCCCTGGAGCAAAACTAGTTCATTTATTTTAAATATATCGCAGAGACCTAGTCCCGTTTTCTGATATAAAAAACTAAGCTAATTAGAGACTTATAGTTGTAGGAAGTAGGGGTGTCCAAATCCGGTTAACCGAGATTTCGGTTAACCGAAGTTCGGTTAACCATGATTTGGTTAGTTAAAATCATGAACCGACACCGAACCGTGAATCCTGGTTAACCGTAGTTCGGTTAATTAATTTTTCGGTTCGGTTTTCTAGGTTAACTGATAACCGTTTATGTAATTTTATCTTAAATAATTAAGACTAAAATAATAAAATTTGAATAAAAAAGTGATCAAACAATACTTTATTTTAAATATGTAATTATATCATATTGTTTTGGTTGTTGTAAACAAATATCGAGAGTATATATTATATTGTGTGGAACAAACAATGTGTGTATTAATTTTTATCCCATCAAATTTAATAAGTGACTCTTATATCAATGAGAAGTGTAAAAATAGCATGTTAATTGTTAAAATTGAATATGGAAAAACTCAAACTAGATTACCGCTTTGAAGATCATTGAGTTTAACCACTAAATAAATCAAAGATAACAAATTTTTGAATCAAATATTAATATGTTTTTGGTTTTTCGGTTAATCGTATATGTAAAGTCGTGAACCGAAACCGAACTGATAAATCGAAAATATTTTCGGTTCGGTTAACCAAACCGAAATTTCAAAAAAGGTCGGTTTGATTAACCTAAAAAATATTCGGTTTTGGTTTTTATGAAACCCCTACTAAGAAGTGTTAGAATGTTTTTTTTTTTAAATATGTTTGAGACTAACTACATTAGTCAAGTATATAAGACTGGTGGACTACATGTTGTTAAATACATATAAGATAAAGTCTCATTGAACTTATCTACTACTCTACTAGATTTATGTGCATATGACCTCAATTAATAGACCCACATAATTTCACAACACCTAAGTCTAGACAATGGTGGTAATGAATTTTACTTTTGAGTTGGAGTTGTAATGTGATTTAAAATCATAACTAATTATATAGGTATGGTTGGCTAAACTTTTTTGTTTGGTACAATTAGGGAAAAGAGTAAAACTAGTAATCTGTTGTCACCAAGTAATTATGGGATAAGTTTCATTTTTACTAGTTTAGTATTTAAATAGTATATAGTATACGTAAATTGTTTGGAGAAGAAATACTATTTTTGCTATTGTGTAACCGTATTGTCACTTTCACAAATGTATACGCGGAGAATAGAAGGGATTGTAAAAATGTCTCAATAAATAATTTTGGTTGGAGACAAGGATGAATTAAGATTGAAAGCATAGATTATAGTAGAATAACATGATGCATAATAATAAGTTGATTTGAAGATTGATATGAAAACTTGGACCATACAAATGAAGCATAATGAAACACCATGTTTCTTATATTGGATCGATCGAGAGTACATTGCAAATGCATATAAACTTATAAGAAGCATTTTAAAAAAAAAACTTTGGTACCAAATATAAAGGTGTCAAATATTATTCATCAACCAAAACTAGAAATATACCATATATCATATCATGTCATACGTTAGAAGATAAATTCAATCCAATAATATGGATTGACCTCTCTCACGATACATTCTCATATATAATCAACGACCTCTTATTTCAGATAACGCAAATTCAAAACATAGATCAACTCTCACATAAAAACTAATTAAACCTTAATTAGTTGCTCGTCACCTAAGAGAAACAACAACAAGTGTCAATAGTAATGCATTTTCCTCCCGAACGAGCGCCCTTCCTACGACACCCTGCATCGCACTGAGGGATGTAGCATCGATCCATCTCAATCGTACCTTGAGTACACATCTGGCCTTCCGCCTCCTCAATGCCTATATTCATCGAATCATCAAAATCAAGATCATTAGCTCGAGATATTAATTGATCATGTACATAACAAATTATCGACGAAAAATGATAAGTTATATAATACCACAAGAGAAGGCCACAAGAAAATTAATTGATCATATATATATAACAAATTATCGACGAAAAATGAGAATTTATATAATACCACAAGAGAAGGCCACAAGAAAATTAATTGATCATATGTATATAACAAATTATCCACGAAAAATGAGAAGTTATATATTAATACCACAAGAGAAGGCCACGAGAAAGTTAATTGATCATATGTATATAATAAATTATCGACGAAAAATGAAGAGTTATATAGTACCACAAGAGAAGGACACAAGAAAATTAATTGGTCATATGTATATAACAAATTATCGACGAAAAATGAGAAGTTATATAATACCACAAGAGAAGGCCACAAGAAGAACTAGGAAGAGAGTGGTTGCAATGGGAGCCTTCATGTTGATACAATAGTATTGAGATTTTGATTAGATGAAGTGAAGATTGATGGATGAGGAGAATATACAATGGGAGCAATGTATTTATAGTGGAAATCATAGATAAAAGATATGGTGGAATAATCAATATATCTATTAAGGGGGTCACATGGTTTTTTTGCATATTAATTGAGGTAGCTAGATTAAAATATAGTGGAGTATTTTGGACTGGCTTTTTGGTTGGCAGATGTTGCATTGAGTAGGATTGGAATGCTTTTGGCACTATAAAGAGGAGAAGATGCATAAAGATCATGCTTTGTGATGAAGTCAAGGTGCCAATCCTTAACAAAATGGAAAAAGAAAGTTTGTGCAATGTATTAGACCATGTTACAAGTTTAAAATTTGTTTATAATATGAATTGGAAGTGGGGTAGAAATTTTAACAGAGTATTGTTGTGGTGACTGGTGGTGTGGGGTTGTCGTGTCAGGAAATAATAGTAAGAATTTAAAATAATATCGTTTTGATTGACTGGAGTAGAATAATTAATAATGTCATTTGATCGAGCTCTTTTTTTAAAACATATATAAGACTTAAAATATGTCACTCTTACATTAAAAAAAGGTTTTAAGCCTTAAAATGACATTATTTTAATTAATCTTGACATTTTTCTATAGAAAAGAGACTAATACAAAATATCGTAAGGTAACTAATCAATTAAACCGAGCTACGCTAATCCCATAGACCCTTGTTCATGGGTGAGAAATTCGGATTGATTCTTCGTATACCAGGTCAAAATGAAGAACTCAATAAGTGGACTAAACAAATATGGCACATGAAATGAACACTTTCACCGTAAATTTGAACTTTTCATTCATATCAGGCTCCGTTCGGCATCAGCGTTTCAGGGCTTTTTAGAGCGAAGCTAAATTGATCACGATGCCTTCTTTGTTCGGCACCGAAACTTGGCGATTAATGGGAGCAACTTGGTCTAGAGTGATTCCGCTTGATTTTTCCTTCTCTCCCGACTTCTCTAACTTAAAAAAAGCTCCAGTTTCGAAATACCGAACAGAGCCTTAATCCGAACTATTCATGTATTCCTCAACCTTTCATTATCTACTACAAGAAGAGCTTTATCCATGTATTATTCTCATGTCATAGTCATAACATACAAAACAATTATATTTGAGATAAATTTTGTGTTTCTTACTCATATTTGACAAATTTTCAATGGAACTAAGAGATTTGGTGTGTTATTATGTAATAATGGAACTTAATTGTTTAGTGGATGGTTCTATATAGTGAGTCAAACTTTAATTTATGTGAAAAAATGAGTTGGACTTTATTATGAAAAGAAATTAAAGTTAGGTATTTGTCCACCGCACGCCATATTGGATGCAAATGGCTCCACGTAATTAACTCAATTAATTAAGAGATTATGTGATTAATTATTGGAATTATTTATTCAACTTCCATATTTTAAGTGCCCTATTCTAAACACTTTTGTTGGTTGGGTAACATTCAGACATGTTATCATGCTTCGCTATTTCATTAATTAATTCCATTTTCACGCCTGATAATTTCTGATAAATTCATCAAAATTTATTAATTAAATTAGTATGGAATTATTATTTTTTTGTTTACAATAATTAATGCTAATTAAAGTTTTCGATGTTGATTTCGAATGTCTATTACTTAAGGGTCATGATCAATATTCTCGTACTCTTATACAAGGACCACTTGTCCATTATTCAATTAACTCACGAAAATAACCCTTAAGAACAATTTTTCTTCTTGGGTTGTGCAAAAATATGATCAAATTGTTACATTATCAAGTGTTACATTAGAAGGATTATCAAGTGTTACATTTATGAGATAATATATATTACAATTCAAACTTTAAATTTACAGCCCTATATTAAAATGGACTGTAATCGATAAACCTTTAAAACAGTGGATCAACCAGTATGGTCATATTTATATAACGGTTTTTATAACTTATGCCATTGGGACTTAGGTTAAGAGTCTAATTTTAGAAGAAAAAAAAACAGTGATTTTGTATTTAGATTTTTTTAATTATTTTTTAAAAGGGTTTATGTTTTTTAAAATAGGATTTTAGTTTCTAAATCCGAATTCTTATCTTGTATAGTCTTATTTTCTTCAAGTAAATTTCTATAATATTTTTTAAGAGTACATGATAAAGATCTTTAATTAGAAATTTTTTCAGCAGATTTGGTCGAGTATAGAGATCGTTGGAGGAAAAAAAAGTAAGGATGGAAGACCGCTAGTGTAAAGGCAACAAGGGCATTGGGGGAGCCTCACTCGGGTATTTTAGTATTTTGTTTGGGTATGATGTAGTCTTGAGCTCCTTAGGTTGTCTCTTTAGTCTTTTCATTTTCTTGTTTTCCTTCTTTTCTTTCTTTGTTTGTTATTTGGGTTTTTCGAAAACACTCTCTCAATTTATTTTGGAGTAAGGATATGTATATCTTGACCCCAGATCTCGTATGAGACCAAATTATATATACTAGGTTGTCATTGTTGTAAATAGAAGGATTTACGTTGGTGTCACCAATGTTCTAAAAAACGCTAGGCGGACGTTGGACGGATAGGGACCGCCTAACGCCTAGACGACCTGAACGGTGGCCTAGACGGTCCTAGACGGGTGCTAAGATGGTCTGGACGACCTTCCCGCGCCTATGCGGGGCCTAAAAAGGATTTTTAGAGCAGTATGTGTAACTAGTGTTCTAAAAAACGCTAGGCGGACCCTGGGCGGAGAGGGACCGCCTAACGCCTAGACGGCTTGAATAGTTGCCTAGGCGGTGCTAGACGGGTGCCTAGGCGGACAGGGACCTTCCAGCGCCTAGGCCGATCCTAGAAGGTATTTTTAGAACAGTTGGTGTAACTTTTTACAATTATTTAAAATTTTATCTATAGGGTAAACCATTTAGCAGTGGAATGAGGTGCTAAGTTTTTTAAACGTTTGTGTTTGTGAGGTTCGAAGTTCAAATCTCCTTAGCAGCGTATATAGAAAAAACTGAATTGGGAAAGTCATCCTTAGCAATGGACATATGCAGTATCCGAACAAGGATTGATCTCAATCCTTATAAATTGAAAAATACATTTGAGTCTCCTATCACTAAAAAAAAACTATTTTTCTAAACCATTAATTTTGTCACATTGTCCTTGGTGGTGACAGTTGCACCATCACTAAGTAAAAGATTCCTTATCAAGCCCTAATAAATTGTTTTTTTTCGATCTTTCCTTTTGGCTCGTCCGGTTCGATCAGTCAGAAATCGCTCTGCATTCGGACCGGATACTTCGTGGCCCCATTTTGGGAGAAACCCTCCCCAATATCAGTTTCTCCATACATACTACTAATGGGATTCGAACTTCCAATCTCGTGGACAACACTCAAGGAGTCTAACACCACTTTACTACTAGACCAACTGATCGAGTATCGATGCCCTAATAAATTGTTAATTCCTTGTTTAACAGGTAATGTGTGTTCCAAAAAGCCCTCACAATCAAACAGTACTCTAATCTAATGGCGCCACTCGCACCAATAATACAAACCACTTAATTAAGTACAGTTTACATTCATAATCCAAATAAACAGTGATTAATTAATCAGCATCAAACAATTGACAAATATCAAATTACCAATATTATATTTAGCATAAAGCTGGGAAGATTAAAATGGGCAAAACTATATAAAAACTATTTAATTTAGTCATAACATGAGAGCACTTTGGCGTTTACTTTATTTTTTATATGAAGACTAGTGAGATATGACTAAGTTCAGTCTCATCCACTACATATATAGATGATGATCACACTATTTTGTTATCATGGTTTCCTGAAAAATGATCATTTGCTTTTTGATGTGTGTCAATCTGGTTGCCGCATACATAATATTGTTTAATATAGATCCATATTAAGCATAAGTTTTTTTTAAAAAAAGATTTGTACAAGTGTGTCACAAAGTAAGTTTTCATAGAATTGTATGTAGTTGTTGTGTGATCCAAGTCATCCAACAAGAGATAATTACAAACAAAACAAAATATGGGTCAAAATTGTGGAAGAGATAAGAAACACTATTAGTAAAGAAGAATTGGAGAGATTAGTGATTGTTTAGTGGAGAATATGTATGAAAGTCATGGAGGTTTTATACATGAGTAAGATTATGATCTAATAGTCACAAACGTTATTATTTATCAGCTAGATCAATAAGACTTAATTTGATAAAATAATCCTAACCTTATATACTAGCTAGCATGTATTAGTTCCAACTTCTACTTTAACAGTTTATTTTATAATAAGAAGGCGAATATTAATTTTTTTAGTCTATTACAAAATCAACCTAAATCGTTGCATCAGATGACTTTAGAAAACGAAATACAATGGGTTGTTGAGTAACAAATAATCTTAACAAAAATCCATTGTATTTGTTACTCAACAATCCATTGTATTTTCGTTTTCTAAAGTCATATGCCGATGGCTTCGGAACCATCCCAAACCTTAACCGGAATAGATCACTCCTAGGTTTGTCGGTTTCGATTTTGACCGGATGAAGGAAGTGCGGGTTTCGGTTTGGACCAAAGAAATAAAATCCCGGTCCAAAGCTCGATCAAGTTTTTTAACCGGTTTTAAGTGGTCAGTTCGAACCGGCCCAATCTAGCCCTTGACTACAAGGTAAAAAAAATTACCCAAACCACTAGTTTGGCCGATCTGGTTTGAACCTTCCCAAAAAAAAATCATCAGTTTGAGGGTTCGGGGTTTGGTCAAACCGGAACCTAAACTTTGTTGGGCTCAAACTAGCGATTTATGTTTCATTCTAGTTCCGGTTTGGGTTGGTCTGGTTCGTCAGTTTGATCCTTAACCGCATGTGTCTATTGCTTGTTGAAAAGGAAAAATATTGATGCATCTTCTTGCTAAAAAGTTTATTGTTTGTTGTAGTATCACATTTCATATTTCAATGAAACAACATAATATATATAATGAAACAACATAACATATAAATATCATTAACCAATTCTCATCCCTAATGGATGTTCTAGGCGAACCTAAACTTGTAGTAGTTGGGCTCACCTAGAGCATCCACTAGGGATGAGAACTGGTTAGTAATCAATTCGAAAGAAAGAACGGCAAACCGTCGCCTGAGAGATTCGAAACGGTGACCTCGGAGTACTACCTCAAAGGCCCAACCGCCGAACCAAATGCCCGAAGGCATATTAATATCATTTTATTTTCCAAGGAATTTTCATTTTCTAAATGTCCCTTAAAGAATTAATGACAATTAAAGTATAACTCTTAATAACAAGATTTGTAATATTTTTAAAACAACAAACCCGAGACCGATCATTAAAATACACAAAAGCTTCGACGTTTGAAATAGACACGTAGAAGGAGTCTCCCATCACTCCTTTCGTTCCAGTGCTTTTTTGTTAGTTGTACTTACTTGTGTGTTTATTCATATTTGTTTGTTTTGTTTTGTTCATCTATGTATGTTCCTGTTTTTATCGACTGCCGTTTACTCGGTCCCTCAATTTTACTGAACATTTTCGGTAAACCGAAATCTTACCTTTAAAGAGAAAATAGACACGTAGAAGGAATAAATTTCCAATCAAATTTCAATAGTTGTCTTATGTTTCAAGGGCTTAGATTGGTTTAAATCAAAGCACTAACAAGTGAGTTTCATGTATGAGGCGAATGGTATTCGTTAGTTT